>OU342744.1:110681120-111281120 GCA_910589775.1 Avena eriantha
ACACACATGCAATGACACTTGTGATATGTGGTCTGTGAGAAGAACACACATCCAATGACGCTAGCTGTGGTTCATGAAAAGAGCAGACATGCAATGACACTGGTGGATCCATGTGTGGTTCATGGGAAGATCACACATGAAATGACACTGTGTGTGGTTCATGATATGGTTTGTGAGAAGAACACACATGCAATGACACTGGTGGATCCATGTGTGGTCTGTGAGAAGAACACACATGCAATGACACTGGGTGTGGTTCATGATATGGTTTGTGAGAAGAACACACATGCAATGACACTGGTGGATCCATGTGTGGTCTTTGGGAAGAACACACATGCAATGACACTGGATCCATGTGTGGTCTGTGAGAAGAACACACATCCAATGACTCTAGCTGTGGTTCATGAAAAGAGCAGACATGCAATGACACTGGTGGATCCATGTGTGGTTCATGGGAAGAACACACATGCGATGACACTAGGTGGATCCATGTGTGGTTCGTGAGAAGAGCAGACTTGCAATGACTCCAGTCGATCCATGTGTGGTTCATGGGAAGAACACACATGCAATGACACTGGGTGTGGTTCATGATATGGTTTGTGAGAAGAACACACATGCAATGACACTGGTGGATCCATGTGTGGTCTGTGATAAGAACACACATGCAATGATACTTGGTGTGGTTCATGATATGGTTTGTGAGAAGAACACGCATGCAATGACACTGGTGGATCCATGTGTGGTATTTGGGAAGAACACACATGCAATGACACTGGATCCATGTGTGGTCTGTGAGAAGAACACACATCCAATGACTCTAGTTGTGGTTCATGAAAAGAGCATACATGCAATGACACTAGTGGATCCATGTGTGGTTCATGGGAAGAACACACTTGGGATGACACTGGGTGGATCCATGTGTGTTTCATGAGAAGAGTAGACATGCAATGACACCGGTGGATCCATGTGTGGTTCATGGGAAGAACACACATGCAATGACTCTAGTGATATGTGGTTTGTGAAAAGAACAGACATGCAATGACTCCAGCTATTGTTCGTGAGAAGAACACACATGCAATGACACTGGGTGTGGTTCATGATATGGTTTGTGAGAAGAACACACATGCAATGACACTAGTGGATCCATGTGTGGTCTGTGGGAAGAACACACATGCAATGACACTGGTGATATGTGGTCTGTGAGAAGAACACACATCCAATGACGCTAGCTGTGGTTCATGAAAAGAGCAGACATGCAATGACACTGGTGGATCCATGTGTGGTTCATGGGAAGAACACACATGCAATGACACTGGGTGTTGTTCATGATATGGTTTGTGAGAAGAACACACATGCAATGACACTCGTGGATCCATGTGTGGTCTTTGGGAAGAACACACATGCAATGACACTGGTGATGTGGTTCATGCTATGGTTTGTGAGAAGAACACACATGCAATGACTCTAGCTGTGGTTTGTGAAAAGAGCACGCATGCGATGACTCTAGCTGTGGTTCACGCGAAGAGCAGACATACAATGACACTGGTGGATCCATGTGTGGTTCATGGGAAGAACACACATGCAATGACACTGGTGGATCCATGTGTAGTTTGTGAGAAGAACATACATGCAATGACTCTAGCTGTGGTTAATGAGAAGAGCAGACATGCAATGACACCGGTGGATCCATGTGTGGTTTGTGAGAAGAACACACATGCAATGACACTGGGTGTGGTTCATGATATGGTTTGTAAGAAGAACACACATCCAATGACTCTAGTTGTGGTTCATGAAAAGAGCATGCATGTGATGACTGTAGCTGTGGTTCATGGGAAGAGCAGACATACAATGACACCGGTGATATGTGGTCTGTGAGAAGAACACACATGCAATGACTCTAGCCGTGGTTCATGAAAAGAGCAGACATGCGATGACACTGGTGGATCCATGTGTGGTTTGTGAGAAGAACACACATGCAATGACACCGGTGGATCCATGTGTGGTCTGTGGGAAGAACACACATGCAATGACACTGGTGATATGTGGTTTGTGAGAAGAACACACATCCACTGACTAGTGGATCCTTACGTGGTTTATGAGAAGAACACACATCCAATGAACTCTTGTGGATCTATCTTGGCATAATTTGATGTATGCCACGATGTATTTCATTGTGCAAGAAACCCACTTTCCATTTTTATACTACTCAGTATCGCCCTTGGTTTTATGTGGTACTACTCAGTTTTGCCCATCCCCCTCTCTCTATCTTTCGTAGAAGCACAAATATGTGTTCACCCTGTCTGCTACTCCCTGATTGGTTATCACAGTTGTCACGCGGATCGTGCGCACCAGCCATTGATTCTGTGTGATCCAACGATGATCGTTGCACATGTCGTGCCCTTCACAATATATCGTGAGACAGCACGGACGTCTCCCTCAGCGAGACTTCTACAAGAAGGAACACGATGCCGTCCATGGAAAAAGTCGTCGAGCGGTCATGTCATGTTTAATCAAGTCTGAAAAGCCTACTACTGCTACTACTACGCCACAACGCATGCGTCATCGAGTGCACGGTCGTCGATGGACAGCTGCAATTTGTTGCCACTTGATTTTAATAAGACATATCCCATTTTTTACGCAGCGGCTCTCAATCGCCAATTTTAGGGCCGTGTCAAACTTCGTACATAGAAATTGTGTGTGCGCCTTTTGCATGCGGCTCAATATAGAACTGCCATGCATGGCCCGGGAAAAAACGTGACGTACCGTGCGCATGTCGTGGTGCACGGTGCAGTCGACTGCGCGGCGCGTTGCACGGTGGTGCAACAAAACGTGTCTTTCTTCTATCCACCTTAGCTATAGAGCCCCTCTCCGCACACCCACTCCCACTCTCGCTCACTGTCCCCACGCAACCCTCTCCACTGTCCCACCAGCATCCGCAAACTCCCGAGAATACCCCGTCCGCGCTGGCGATGGCCGACGAGGATAAGGTGGCCATTGTCGTCTCCGTGGCCACCGGTGAGGAGGCCCCCGTCTCCTTGCCGGTCCCCCTCGACGCGTTGAAAGCAGCCGCTATCCCTGTCCAGGCCCCAATGGAGGCATCGATGTCAGCCGCCGTTCTCGTCCAGGTCCCCGTCCCAGCTACCGACGGAGCCACCAAAGAGGAGCCCCCCGCCGGTGAGGAGGCCCCCGCCGGTCACAAGCAGATCACGCACTTCTTGGGCACCTACAATCCAGATAAGTACATCGCTCCACTGAACCCCTACGACACCGACATCGACGACCTATGGTCGGAGGTAACTAGGGGTTGCTCCCCTCCCCTGGTTCTTCTACCGTTTGTTAGAAATAATGGGCTAATCTATTTAAAATTTAGCTGGTATTGTCATGTTTAATATTCTGGAATTAATCATGGAAATTGTGCCTAATTATCCAACACCGTTCCCATCGTTGGATGCTAGATCTTGGTTTATTAGGATTCGCTTGTTCGCATTTCGATTGCTCGATCTTCTTACACCATCTACTCCCCCATTTTCCCTTTCTTCCAATAGGTTTCTGGCAGCGACATCTGCAGCGATGACGAGTCCATTCACACCAAGGCTCGTCAGGTGCTGATGAGGCTGTGGCCCGGCAAGTACGGCTTCCTCACGCCCCCTACTATAGCTGCCCCTTCCACAAGGGGGGCATCTACTACTTGACGAGTCGCGCCGGCGGCGGCACCGTCTTGAACACCTTACTGAAGCATGCAGAGGCCGCGGGCTCCTGCATCCACAAAAGCGGCAAGCCCGAGCCCGCGAACATCAACGCCTACATCGCTGAACACCGTGCTCTCGGCATTCACCTCCAAAACCTCCAGCGGGTGGCCATCAAAGAGGGTCACATGCCTCCAATCAGGCCCAAGGCCCCCAAGTCCAAGAAACTAGGCAGCAAGAAGTGGCGGAAGCACTTGAGGGAGATGGATGCGCTGGCGAATGAACGGGTTGGATGTCTCCTTGAATGTATCTGCATCTGCCACGGTTGCTGCTGCTAAGCAGCTTCTTTTGATTTTCTATATTTTTCTTGCATCCTATTTCTGGCTGAATGCATCGAACCCCGTTAAGCAACCTACTACTTTCTATCGCTATATCCTATTTAGCTGCGCACAGCTATATCTACATTTGTTTTGTTTTCTAAATGAATGTATTCTGCCTGGTATGATTTGCTGCTCTAGATTTGCTACCTAATCGGAGGCAAAAAGAGGTCCAAAAGGGAACAAATTATCGAAGTGAGAATCTTCTCTAGATTTGCTACCAATTTGGACAAAATGAAACATATCTGTTTAGCGAGAGAGGAAAAGGGCACTGTTTCAAACTGCCAGTTAAGAAGCTACCATCTTGACAAGCTACAATACACATACATAAACATAACACAACGAGGGTTAAATTTATTTTACTAGTATCACTTGATGCGCTAGACATCTTGGCAAGCTAACTGAGTTCCACAAAACAGAAACATAACACTGACACGTAAAATTTAATGCACTCCTCAGCAGACCACTTGACGCGCTTGCCATCATTACAGGTACTCCACATCCGACGAACTGCTTTGTCCCAAATGGCATCTGACTTGGCTTTCCTATCTTTAGCGTCCTGCGGCACAATTAGCAGTGCATCACATGCCTGATTGTTGGCGCTAGAAGATGCCGCCTCTCTGTTTGTTGCTTCAGCTGCATCCTCTCTGTCAGCTGCAAGCTCTCTTTCAGCTGCTTCTGCAGCCTCTTTGTCATCTGCTTCAGATGCAGCCAATTTCTTTGCATATTCAACTTCAAACTCAGCTATTCGGCATTTTCTACAAAGGGCTCCCCTAAGCTCGTCTTCCCTCTTGCAAATAGGGCAAAACACGAGGTAACGTTGAAAAAAATGGATCTTCTTGTATAGCAGGTAGGTCACGTAAGCATTTATGGCTGCATACTTCAGGTTTATATCAGACAACGGCCACTCGTTCCAGAAATCGTGCCTATCCTTATGGAAATCTTCCTTCATTGTGTCGTACGACTTATCGAGGATTCTAGTTGCGAGTGATGCCATTCCATCCTTCTTCCTCCCCCCTAGGATCTTGCAAGACGCTGAATATCGATCCAGTTGTGCGCAGGAATCATAATTTGCTCTTGATACAATTTCGAAAAATCAGTTGTTGTGTCGACAGTGTAGAAAACAATTCCCTTTTTTTCAAGGAACTGGCGCAGCGCCGGACATTTCCTGTCAGTCCTGAAAGTATGTAGTTTGTCATCACCAAAATTTGTAACTACAAATATTTTGTCAATGCAAGATCATCATCTCAATATAATTTTGAAAAGTTTAGTAAATGCAAGATCAAGCCTCTCAACATTGTATTGTCATAATTTATTCGGTTTTGCTATTTCTCAGTCGACTGAACGAGTTGCACATTTCTTTTAACTATGGTTGCACTTTTCTTAGGTGATTGAGACTAAAGAAAATCTCAGTCGATTGAGACATAGGCAAACCCTAATTTATTTGGTCCTAAGTAAAATCCAGTAGTTGCAAGATGAGCAAGTGGATAAAGAACAAGAGGAGAAAACCCTAAAAGCGGTTAGCTACAGAGAGCAGATCTATAAACCGGGAGAGGTGGTAGACGAGGACGTGTTTCCGCATGGCAAGTTGAACGACGGCGACTTCATTCACTTCATATGGGTGCTCCGGGGTGTACTCGAGGTCCAATCCCACAAATTTGTCCTCGTCTATCCCAAGCCAACCCTCGTACATCCTTAGGACACGCACCACTGTCTCCTCCTCGTTGGTGTAGACAACGGCTATCTTCTTGTTGTCATGGGTAGTGAATCTTGTCTCTAGAGTGCGTAGATCTTCCATGGCAGCAAGGAGAAGACGGGAAGAAGATAGTAGATGACAAGAAGAAGAAGAGTGGTTTCTGCGAGGTAGGGGAACGGTGGAACCGTCAATGTTCTTTTATGGTAGGGGTTAACGATTGGGACGGAAGTCCAAGGAGAGACGCGTGGCGATGGCCGTTCCAGCTTCTGAGTAAACAAAAAATAATTATAACGCCGATACATGGGCCCTGTTTTGTCAAGTCAATACACTGGGTAGGGGGTGTTGTCCTATCCACTGTGCCAACGCTGCAAGCCTACGTGACAGCCACCCCGCCTAAGCGACGGGAGTGACATAACGGCGAACTGACAGGGGGCAACTTGACGCCCGTTAGCCTGATTTTTTGTATTGAAACGTAAAGTTGAATTCGTGCCGAAAAAGACCATCTGAGTATTTGGCACACCAACTGTAGTCATCCTGGCTGATTTCAGGGAACTTGGATACCGCGTTGCCTGTACACCCCAACTTTCAGGCCGCAAAGTGATAATCTCCCTGGCGAGGGGTGCTCTCGGCAATGTCCATGGTTATGGACTTGTGTTTCATGGAAAAGGAGAGCGCTGGGGATTTCGTCGGCTAATAGATAAACAAGGCAGGCGATTTACCCAGGTTCAGGCCCTCGTAGAGGAAACCCTACTTCCTGCTTGTCTCCTCGTATTATCATTGGAGAAGTACAAACTCGTTGAGTCGTCTAGATGTGATCTCGCTGAGAGAGAGGTGTGCATATTGTAAGATTGGTTGCCCCCCTCGTTGGCCCCTTCTAGCCTTTATATATGGGGAGGCTAGGTCTCGGGTACCAATACGAGTTGGTTTACAAGTTAGAGTTCGTATCTAGTCTAGTCTTGTACTTTCCTTGTCTTGTTACATCAGGAGTCTGTGTCCTTGTAGGCTTCGTATCAGCCAAACCGTCGTGGCTTCATGGATCTTGGCATATCTTCGGGTGAAGCTTCCGTTGGGTCGCACCATATATAGCAATAATAGGCACCCGAAAGGTTATGCCCATGTTAGTAGTCCCCGAGTCTATGTTCGGATGCTTGCATCCGAGCATAGGCTTAAAGTCCTTTTTAATATGCGCGGAAGGTGAACTCAAAGATTTCCTCTGATGCGTGAACTTGTCGATGTCTTGTTTGGCTGATGCAATGGATGACTTTGTCTTGTTCTTGAAGTGATGTCAGCATTTTCATCGGGTGCTCCCATTGGGAGTAACCTTTGAGGCTATATTCGGGTAGACTCAAAGTCATGCTTCTTTATTGTGGATATTCTTCCGTCGACTCCTGTTTGGAGGATTTCTGTTTTCTCTATCGGGTGCGCGGAATTTTACAAAGTTATATTCTTGTCATCCAGATTGCCCACATTTTACAAAGTATTGCATAACACAAATCATGTGAACATAGATTGTTGTCAAGAAAATATTGATTTAAAATTATAGGATGTAAGTTAGGTCATTTATAGCCATACTAGTCTTTAAAAGAAAGCCAAAATTAGCGTGCCATGGTACATTAACAAGCACATGATAAGAGCAAGAGCAAGAGAAATAGAGTAGCCGGTTGCTGGCTGCAAGCTGATGACACGTCACCTATGAAGGGAATATGCCCGAGAGGCAATAATAAAGTGGTTATTATAGTATCCCATGTTTATGATAAATGTTTATTTCTCATGCTATAATTGTGTTAATTGGAAATGTTAATACATGTGTGATTAATAAACAATTAAGAGTTCCTAGTTATGCCTCTCATATAGACTAACTCATTGATTAACAAGATGATCAAGATTTCCTGATCATGGACATTGGATGTTGTTAATAACAAGGTCACAATATTGGTGGAATTATGTGTTGAACATTTATCTGAAGTATAGTAATACGATCAAAGTCATTATGTTTATATTGCTATAACATCATGCGAAGTAACTTTAATTCTTAGACCATGAGATCATGTTAATTGCTAACACCGAAAGAGTACTTTGATAACATCAAACCTCACACCGTAAATGGGTGACTATAAAGGTGGGTTTGGGTACTCTAAAAGTGTTATGTTGAGGCTCGTGGAACAAGTGTGGGATTTGTCCATCCTGATGATGGAGATATACTCTGGGATCTCTCGGTGATATCACATTGACATAGCTTGCAAGCAAGTGATAAGATCACTAGAATGTTATATCACAGGAACAAGAAAAGGAGTACTTGTCTGTAATGAGATCAAGTTAGGTATAAAGATACCAATGATCGAATCTTGTACATGTAATATATAGCGAGACAAAGGGATTTAGTTACGATGTTAAAGGTTCAAACGATCACTAGTCACCGTTGAATGTGTGGGAGTCAGTACATATCTCTAGGTCCCACTGCTGATTATTGATCAGAGAGGAGTCTCGATCATGTCTGCATTATTCGTGTATTGTAGGGTGAAAAACTTAAGGGATACTGACACCATTTGGAGCAAAAAATATACCAGAGAAATATTATGAAAACGCTAGAATTATTTTGATGGGCACCAGAATTGTTTTGGGTCGAATTTCTAAAATTGGTTTTGCATGTGATATCAAAATATTGCAAGAGGTTTTATGTGAATGTTTGATAATTAAAGTAATTAACGAAATTCTGAATAAAAGAAATAAAAATGGTTTTTATTTAATGAGAGCTTGCGCTAAATTTGGTGGAAAAATGCAAAGTGAGTGGAGTTGGTTTTAATGGAAGTGGGCGTAGTGGAAGCTCCACTCACCATTATGGAGGGAGAAGTGAGGCACCACCTTTCCATGCGCATGGCCCCTTGGGGTCTGCCCCCTCCCCCTATAAAAGGAGCTCCCCTCCTCCTCCACTCTCACACCTTCTCGTGAAGGATCTCTCTCCCCCTCTAGATTATTCCCCATGGCTTTAGATTAGCGAAGTACATGTTCCCGATGGCTTTTTCTGGAAGCATTTGCTGCTTCCACTACTTTTCTGGAGCAAGGAATCAGAGGTGGTCAGGGTACCGGGCGTGCGATCACGGGTGCACTGCTGCTTTGCGGTGCTAGACTTCATCACGATCTTGAAATCGGCAAGTGAATGACTATATCATCCACGAAATTAGATATCGTTAACAAAGCTTTTCTGTCTTCGAGGGTAAGATCTCTATGGATGTATATACACCCGTTGGTTATATCTACGTAGATAGATCTTGGTGCTTAGTTGTTCATATCATAGGAGTTTTTTGTTTTCTATGTTGCGAACCCAACAGTGGTATCAAAGACTGATCTATGCATAGATGCTTTGCACGGGTAGAACACATATGATTATGTGGGCGCCGATGATTATTTTATTGCATCTTTTATGTATTTTGGATATTAATGGCATAGTGGGATGAAGCGGCCTGGACTAACTTTACATGTCCTAAGTGGCTAGCAGGTGTTTGTCTCTCCTACTATAGTAAATATCTGATTTTTAACGAGTTGCTAATAATTTGATTATCATCATTGTGGTTCCATGTTCATAGGTAATAATGGTTCTATCTCCGAAAGCCCTAAGCCGCGTAAAAACATGCAAAAGATAAATTAGAAGCGTCTAGTTTTTGGTTTTGCTGGGCAAGTGCTATGATATGGTAATGTTATAATTTGTAGTATGGCTTTATACTCTTGGAAATTATCACATACCAAAGTGTAAGTTCCATAGACCTTGGACTTACACATATAGGAATGATGAAGATCATACCACGATGCACAAGGTAGTGATCAAGTGCAAGAGCCATATCATATCACTTTTAGCATATGATGTTTGTTTGCATCTTATATTGCCTGTATGGCGCTTTAGTAGCATTATAAGATGATCCCTCATTTAAAATATCAAGATAAAAATGTGTTCTTCCTTTAGTATGCACCATTAAGAAAGTTTGTCGTTTTGAGACACCATGTGATGATCAGGTGTGATAGACTCTACGTTCGCATACAATGGGTATAAGACAATTTTACACACGTGGGTACTAAGGTTCTTACTTGGCGAGCCTAGCATGTACAAACATGGCCTCAGAACACGAACTGAAAGGTAAAGCATGAGTCATATGGTTGATATGATGACCATATAGATGCTCGCCTTTGAAGCCACACCAACTCATGTGATGATCGGTCTTGATGTAATGGATCAGGTTCATGTAATCACCAAAAAGACACGAGGGGTGTTGTTTATGAGTGGGAGTTCATGTAATAATATGATTAAAGTTGAACTCAATTTATCATAAACTAAATCGAAGTGAATTTTCATAGTTTGTTGTAGTCATTGGCATTTGTGTACTACCTTATGCTTAGTTGTAATTGAGATAATCGAACTATAGAATTCTGGATATTTACTTTACGAACTGGTATCATATTGTTTTGAGTGTCAATCTGAAGTTTAAAAGTCCTATTGCAAACTATTAGCAAACTCCATTTACTCCATGAAGTTTAATAAGTAGTATTAAATCAAGAGTAACAATTCTACTGTTAGTATCTAAACTATCACGTTTGCCTCCATGATCCTTGATATTCAAAAGATGTTTTAGTATCAAGGTTATCTAGGAGCTGAAAGAATTGTTTCATAAACCATCGTGTGCAAGATATTGTGATATCTAAAACAATGTTTATGGTTGCAATATGATAGAGTATAATTTGGCAAAATACACGTTATCATATTGTATGAGAATTTGCGAAGGTTGGAGACACTAGGCGTCCTAATCTCCCAAAAGGTTTTGGGAACTGGCATTACACTCGCGATTCTCCCTTATAGGCTATAGTAGCTTGATCATTAAGTTGTGATGATAAGGATTAATATAATATGTAGGTAAAATGTTTACTACACTAAAATATTACTTAAGAATGGATTTTTGAAAGAACGCCAAACATTTGATGATGGTGATCCACTTCAAAGTGCAAGTCCAAAGGTATTAGTATTTAACTATACATGCTTTAGACTATGTGTCATATGTATGGCTCCACTATTGATGTTGATAGATTCTTTTAAAAGAAAAGGAAATGCTGAAAGAGAATCTATAAAATATTTGGCAAAAAATAAAAGGCTGGAAATTTCCAGCTTAGGTATATAGATGATATACATTCTATGCTTGTATTCTTTGCTTGTTAAACAATTTGGTTCTTGGGTATTGGATACCAATTTTTTTGGTGTGAAATGTCATACAGAATAACACAATTCGTGAACTACAATAGCCTAATAAATAACTATCAAGAGAATATATGATGATGTTCATCGAAAAAAAATAAAGTGTTGTTGTGTTTTTCATTACATCAAACCTAATCTTCAAGATTTGTTTTAATAATAGTTATTTTTGTTCTAGTATTATGAGAACAATGGGTGTTCAAATAATTACTGTATTCCATAGATGATAGATGAACTTTTACAAGTCTAGGTGGAGAAATCATGTCCATAAGAACTAATACTAAAATGTTGCAAGACAAATGATTTAAAATATCACCTACGAAGTGACATCGTTGTTTAAATTATATTGGAAAGAAAACATGAACAAACTCCATGTTGATGGATTTTTGGAGTCCTTGATTTTGATCAATTGACGCTCGTGAGACTTTCCTAGATATAATTGAAACTCCCTTCATAGGCCAAAGAGGAACAAATGACTTATTGGACATTTTGCATATTGATGTATATAGTTCATTATTTGTAGCCATGAGCGGTGGATATTTCAACTTCATATACTTTATCCGAGAATTTGAGTGAACATATGTGTATATCTACTTAATAAGGGAGAAGTATGGAACATTTGAAAATAGTTCAAAGACTTTCAAGATGAAGTAGAAAATCTTTGTAAGGAGAAAATAAAGAAATTATGATTCGATCATAAAGGAAGATATTTGAGTTTAGCAAAACACCTAAGATTTGCGTAATTGCTCCATGTATGTGTGTTTCTCGATAAACCATAGGAGTATGGAATGTTCGAGATATGAAATCAAACCTTGTTTGACATGGTAAGATCAAAGGTGTCATTTATAAAACTATCATTATATTTTAAGGATTAAAGCTTTAGAGACTACCGCTTTTACACTGAAAAGAGCACCATCGTGATCCGTTGAAATGACACCATATGGGTTATGGTTTGGAATAAAACCCAAGTTGTCTTTTCTTAAAATTTGGTATGCTAGGCATAAGTAAAATGTTTACAAACAAAGTTGGATAAGCATGTCTTTGTAGGTTATCCCAAAGAATTTGTTGGGTATTCCTCCATAACACCGAGGACAAAAGCGTGTGTCGCTTGGAACATCAAGTTACTTAAGAAGGAATTTTTCACAAAAGTTAAGTGGGTGGACAATAGAACTTTGATTAGGTTGATGAACCTAAGCAACATGTGCTAAGTAGCATAGCGCCGGAAAGTGTCCCGGAGGCGGCCAAAATGCTCAAGGCTCACGTGACTACAAAGGTTGTGATCTCAAAGTTTAGAGTTTCTATTGAACCATATGGTAGGGTAACAGTCAAATGGTAAGATTTGATAAACAAGTCATTATTGTTTTGAAAATTACGGACCAACTACATGGAAAGAAACGATGTTGTCCCCTTACTCCATAAAGTGACTAGAAGTCATAAAACCCGTGATGGTTTCCATACACGAGAAAACAATTTTTTGAACTTGGAAGACCCTCCGGAAAGGCATGAATCCTATCGGTCGTATTTGGATAAATAGACATGGATGTTTGACATCTATGAAATAGTCGACATGTCGGAAAAGAGTTTACGACAATGTTTAAGGAGTTGACTAGGACAAGATTTTATCTTTCGTAGATATATTTTAGTCTAGATAGATTAATGTAGCAACCACTACATATATCAATTTTGGTATATGGTAGTTGAATAAGAAAAACAAAGTTCTTATAATAGGATGGTTACCTAGGACGTGTACATGACACGGTCCGAAGGGTTTTATTAATTCAAAGGATGCTAAAAGGGCATGCAAAATTCAATGGGTGAAGTAAGCATACCGGAGTTGGGATCTTCACCATGATGAAACTGTTAAAAGGTTTAATTTCATTGGAGGCGATGAAGATGCTTGCATTTGCAAGAAATTAAGTGGGAGCACTGAGACATATTTCTAATACATTATGTAGAGGACATGTTGTTGATTAGAATTGATGTACCTTTTATTGACAATTGTTAATAATTTCATTAAAATTGAAAGACTTGGTGAAAAACCAGAATATTAGGAATCAATGTCTATATTGATATATTGAGGCGCTAATATGCTTGTGCTAGACGTACATATATGAGATATTGAAA
The DNA here is from genome assembly GCA_910589775.1 of Avena eriantha. Taxonomy (NCBI): domain Eukaryota; kingdom Viridiplantae; phylum Streptophyta; class Magnoliopsida; order Poales; family Poaceae; genus Avena; species Avena eriantha. The sequence goes on from OU342744.1 coordinate 110,694,237, forward strand.
GAGTTAAATATGGAAACAACAAGAAAAGTTCTTGCCGCATGTAAAGAGTTGAATCAAGATTCAAGTGTATCGACACTTGATAAATGAAACGAGATTCAAGTGTTTTGACACTTGGTGAGTGGAATCATATGAATATTTTGATTAATCATATATACTGTGATATGTACAAATACAGATATATCCTATGCTCTAAAGGTTATGTGCATATACTGGAATTATTCATAAGATGATCACTATATGATAGTAGAGATATACTTATGAGCTTTGGAAGAACTAAGAAATGTTGTGTATAGGTGACAAATAGTTACAAATAGTTCATTGTAAAGTGTTATATTGATACTAGTTTTGTCATAAGATACAAATTAAATTATCTCAAATTAAACTATGGGTGGCACAATGTAATGGAAAGGAGGTTCCATGATGGATTTTGATGAGTTCCAAAGTTAAGGCAATGTGACGGATACTACAACAAAAGGCTAAGTATACGACTCCTATAGTAGCAACAAAGGAGGGCATTTGTGTTAAAAAGTTTGTTATCAAACTAGGTGTGGTTCACAATGGGCTAGTACTATGAAGATATATTGTACGATAATAATATCAGCTTGTTTTAAATGAAAGGAACTAAAGGTCTCACCAAAGGACTAAATTTATACAATGCCATCTCATTTGAGAATGAATGATTGATACCTTCGATCCGGATTACAGATGTAGTATAGCTCTTTTTCCCTAGTAGACCTAGGTTTATCGAATCCTAGGAAAGTAGAAGCGTAGTGAAGTTACTTTAATGGACCTTTGGGAGTTTTAGAATTCCTTTTGTGTTTTTACTGGACCAAGAGTTTGTGTCTTTTGTTGTTGTCGATGATGGAGGGAGAGGGCCTAGGGTGTTCGGTTTCACCAGTAGCTGTGCAAAACATCTGATGGGAATAAAATATAGAAATAAAGTATGCATGTAATTGTTAGAGCAAGATAAATTATATGTGGGTAGTGCATACATAATTGATATTGCCTCCGCAACCGCTTATAGCAATAACCTACTAGTCTCATCCATATAAGAAAGAGAACTAATGATATGCATAGTGACGTCACTGTTAATGCCAAGTAAATCCCTCACATACAGCCGTACTACCCCTTCTGTCACTAGGGTTCCCAACCTGCAGATTAGTCATTACTCATACTCCCTGTACCTGGCTCAATCCTTGGGGTCTTGGGTACCTGACAAGTCCTTAGACTGAGGCAAGAGAGGATATAATAATCATCATGTCATACAAACTAATACATGATCCCATCTATGATAAATAACATGCACAAAAGCTACATGGCTAGGCCGAAGCCCTTAGCCCAAGGAGAATTACTCACACATAGAGATGAGATCAAAGATCATAAACATTGTAATGGAAATCATGATATTGATAGCAAATAGTCTTACAATGTCGCCAATCGAATATGGGACCTACTATTACAAGTGATGGAATATGGCTATGGTCGTGGAGAAGGGTTTGGAGATTAGATCTAAGTCTATTCCTCCGGTGGCTCTTCGGTGTGGTGGATGGAGATCTGGAGGCGGTTGCTGATCTCGGGCAGGGCCCCTTTCTCATCGCCCAAGGCCTCTTTATATAGGGGTCCCTTCACGAAAGTTGTTCTGTTTGACCTAGCGGTCTCGACGACAACTATACGACCGGAACTATACGGCCAGAATTTTTTCCAGTCGTATAGTATGTCATTAAAGCGTCTGCCTCCACTTCACGACTCCTAGTTTCTTCTAGTTGTTGGAAATCTCGTATCTTTGACTTTAATGTAGTGATTCCCATCATCAAACGCCATTATCTGCGCAGGGAAAAATAGAAAGAAAGGATTGCATACCCCTAATCATTAGGCATTAGTGGCAGGGTTTAGAGAGATATTTCATCAAAAATATGAATAATATCCAGTTTAAATGTGGACGTAGATGGCTATATTTCAGAGCCATCAACCTGTTGGAGATATGCCCAAGAGGCAATAATAAAGTGGTTATTATTATATCTTTATGTTTATGATAAATGTTTACATCCCATGCTATAATTGTATTATTAGGAAACACTAATACATGTGTGTTTTGTAAACATAAAAGAGTCCCTAGTAAGCCTCTTGTTGAACTAGCTTGTTGATTAATTGATGATCATGGTTTCCTGATCATGGACATTGGATGTGATTAATAACAAGGTTATATCATTAGGAGAATGATGTAATGGACACACACCCATAGTAAGCGTAGCATAAAGATCAAGTCATTAAGTTCGTATTGCTATAAGCTTTCAAATGCATAGTAACCTAATCCTTCGACCATGAGGTTATGTTAATCACCATCACCGGATGGATACTTTGATGACATCAAACACCGCTTCGTAACTGGGTGGTCATAAAGGTGTCATTAGGTATTCTGAAAGTATGTGTTGAAGCGCATGAACCAAGATTGGGATTTGTCCATCCATATGACGGATAGATATGCTCTGGGCCCTCTCGGTGGAATGTCGTCTAGTTAGCTTGCAAGCATGTGACTAGGTCACAAGGGATGACATATCACGGAACGAGTAAAGAGTACTTATCAGTAACGAGGTAGAACTGGGTATGGAGATGCCGACGATCAAACCTCGGATAAGTATAGTATCGCGAGACAAAGGGAATTAGTTTCGTATGTAAGTGGTTCAATCGATCGCGAAGTCATTGTTGAGTATGTGGGAGCCATTATGGATCTCCAGGTCCCGCTGATGGTTATTGATAGGAGATGTGTCTCTATCATGTCTACATATTCACGAACCGTAGGGTGACACACTTAAGGTTCGAAGTTGTTTTAAGTAGATATGGAATATGTGTTGGAGATCGAATGTTGTTCGGAGTCTCGGAATGGATCCGGGACATCGCGAGGAGATCCGGAATGGTCCGGAGAATAAGATTCATATATTGGGGATCATTTTCTAAGTTAGGAAATGTTCCGGAGTGTTTGTATGGAGATTCTAGAAGGTTTCGGAATGTTCCGGAAGGTTCTAGAAGATATTTTGGAGTTTGCTTGAAAATCATGATAGGGATCAAGGAGTCCTGGTGGGTCAAGACACGGATTCGTGGGGGAGGAGGACTCCTCCCCCCTCCCCAAATTCGTTGGCCATAGAGGAGGGGAGTCCTACAAGGACTCCCCTCCCCAGGCGCGCCTCCTCCCCTTAAATAGAAGGGCAGGGGCGCCCCCTCCAACCCCTGCTCCCACAACTCCAATCTCTGCCGCCTCTCTCCTCCACCTTTCTTCTGCACAGGCATAGGCGAAGCCCTGCAGAATTCTCTACTCCACCACCACCACCACACCGTCGTGCTGCTGGGATTCCGTGGAGAAGATCTACTACCTCCGCTGCTCGCTGGAACGGGGAGAGGAAGGTCTGCTTCGAATCCGCACGTGTGACCGACTGCGGAAGCGCTGCCGAATCGCGGCGCCAGAAGGATCGTCCACTTGACCAACGGCGGAAGCGCTGCTGGAACGCGACGCCGCAAGGATCGTCCACTTAACCGACGGCGGAAGCGCTGCTGGAACGCGACGCTGGAAGGATCGTCCACACGATCTTGAGATCGGCAAGTGATCGACTACATCATCCACGAGATCTAATCTCGTTAACGCTTTCAGATCTTCGAGGGTTAGTTCCTATCTATCTCGTTGCTCATGTCTAATAGATTAGATCTTGGCTTTTATCTAGATTAGATCTAGGTTTTGTTCGTTGTTGCGGTAGAAATTTTTTTGTTTTCCATGCTACGAACCCATCAGTGGTATCAGAGCCGTATCTATGCGTAGATCTGTTGCACGAGTAGAACACAATGTTTTTGTGGGCGTTGATGCTTTTGTTGTCGGTGTCTTAGCGTGTACTTTGCATCTTGCGGCATGGTGGGATGAAGCGGCTCGGGCTAACATTACATGTCATCGCACATAAGACTTGCTCCACGCTTGACGTGCAACTTGCTTTGCACAAGTGGCTTTGCGGGTGTCTGTTTCTCCCACCATAGTTAAGATTCAATTTACAATGAGCATCTGACAACACTTGTATCAACGTTGTGGTTCTTGTTCGTAGGTAAGATTGGTCTTATGCGAAAGCCCCAAACCACGTAAAACATGCAAAGAAAATTAGAGGCGTCTAACTTGTTTTCGCAGGGGTTTTGTGATGTGATATGGCCATCATGTGATTATGATTATATTTGATGTATGCAATGATCCTTGTTGTAATATGGCAACCGGCAGGAGCCTAATGGTTGTCTTTTAATTCTGTTAAGACCTGCGTGTCTATTCATCTTGTAATAGCTTTATTCCAAGTAGTTGTAATAGTTACTAGTGATGATGGACAACCATGAAGCGGCGCCACGGACCTTGACGCAATGCTGGTGATGATGGAGATCTTGTCCATGCTTTGGAGATGGAGATCAAAGGCACAAGAAGAAAGGTCATATCATATCACATATTATGAATTGCCTGTGATGTTAATCCTTTATGCATCTTGTATTGCTTAGATCGCGACGGTAGCATTATAAGATGATCCCTCTCACTAAATATCAAGTAATAAAGTGTTCGTCCTTAGTTGGCACCGTTGCTAAGACTCGTCGTTTCGAAGCATCTCGTGATGATCGGGTGTGATAGACTCTACGTGTGCATACAACGGGTGCAAGCCAGATTTACACATGCGGAAACTAAGGTTAACCTTGACGAGCCTAGCATGTACAGACATGGTCTCGGAACACGGAATACCGAAAGGTAAAGCATGAGTCATATGGATGATATGATGAACATGTTGATTGTTCGCCTTTAAAGCTACATCATCTCACGTGATGATCGGACTTGGTGTAGTAGATTTGGTTCGTGTAATCACTAAAACAACTCGAGGGATGTTGTTTTGAGTGGGAGTTCGTTTGTAATTTGGATTGGTCGAACTCAATTTATCATAAACACAATCAAAGTGAATTTTCATAGTTTGTTGTAGTCATTGGCATCCGTTCACCACCTTACGCTTAGTTATAGTTGAGATAGTAGAACTATAGAAATTCTGGATATTTACTTTACGAACTGGTATCGTATTGTTTTGAATGTCAATTTAAAGTTTATAAGTCCTATTGCAAACTTTCAGCAAACTCTATTTACTCCATGAAGTTTAATAAGTAGTATTAAATCAAGAGTAAGAATTCCAATGTTAGTATCTAAAGTATCATGTTTGCCTCCATGATTCTTGATACTCAAAAGATTGTTTTTAATATCAAGTTTATCTAAGATCTGAAAGCAATGTTTCAGAAACCATCATATGTGAAAGGTATTCCGATATCTAAAACAATGTGTTGGTTACAACATGATAGAGTATACGTCCTCATATTTGATGAGAATTTGTGAAGGTTGGAGACGCTAGTCGTCCTAATCCTCCAAAAGGTTTTGAAAAAGAAACATTATACTCGCAATTCACCTTTATAAGCTGTAGCAGCTTGATCATGAAAGATGTCATGATAAGGATGAACAGAAGATGTAAGTAAAATGTTTACTACACTAATAGATTACTAAAGAATGGATTTTTGAAAGAATGCCAAACATTTGATGAAGGTGATCCACTTCAAAGTGCAAGTCCAAAGGTATTGGTATTTGACTATACACACTTTGTACTATGTGTCATGTGAATGACACCACTATTGATGTTGATAGATTCTTTTAAAAGAAAAAAGAATTGCTGAAAGAGAATCTATAAAATATTTGGCAGAAATTATAAGGTTGGAGATGTCCAACTTGGGTATATAGAAGATATACATGTTATGGTTGTATTCCTTGCTTGTTAAGCAATGTGGTTCTCCGGTATTGGATACCGAATCGGTTGGTATGAAGTGTCATACAGGACAACGCAATTCATGAACTACAATGGCCTAAGTAACTAGCAAGAGAATGAGTGATGAGGTTCATCGAAAACAAATAAAGTGTTATTGCGTTTTTCGTTGTCATCAAACCTAGCCTTCATGATTTGTTCTAATAATTGTTATTTTGTTCCGGTATTACGAGAACAATGGTTGTTCAAATAATAATCGTATTCCATAAAGGATGGATGAACTTTTACAAGTCTAGTGGGAGAAATCACATCCATAAACACTATTGCTAAAATGTCGCAAGACAAATGATTGAAAGATCACTTAAGAAGTGACATCGCTGTTTAAATTATATTGGAAAGAAAACATGAAGAAACTCCATGTTGATGGAATTTTTGGAGTCTTTGATTTTGATCAAATGACGCTTGTGATACTTTCCTGGAGATAATTAAAACACTGTTTGTAGGCCAAAAGAGGAACGGACGACTAACTGATTGGAATTTGTACATATTGATGTATATAGTCCATTATGTGTAGTCGTGGGCGATGGATTTCAACTTCATATGCTTTCTCCGAAGATTTGAGTGAGTATATGTATATATTTACTCTATAAGGAAGAAGTATGAAACATTTGAAAAATGTTCAAAGACTTTCAAGATGAAGTGGAAAAATATTGTAACAAGAAAATAAAGAGTTTATGATTCGATCATAAAGAAAGATGTTTGAGTTACAAGTTTAGCAAAACACCTAAGATTTGAGGAATCGTTCCATGGATTTGCATTTCCCAAAACACCATAGGAATATGGAGTGTTCAAGATATGTAATGAAACCTTGTTTGACATGGTAAGATCAAAGGTGTCATTTATAAAACTGCCATTATATACTAAAGATTAAAGCTTTAGTGACTACCGCTTTTACACTGAAAAGAGCTCCATCGTGATCCGTTGAAATGACACCATATAAGTCATGGTTTGGGATAAAACCCGAATTGTCTTTTCTTAAATTTTGGTATGTTATGCATAAGTAAAATGTTTACAACCAAAGTCGGATAAGCACGTCTTTGTAGGTTATCCCAAAGAATTTGTTGGGAATTTCTCCATAACACCGAGGAGAAAAGAGTTTGTTACTTGGAACGTCAAGTTTCTTGAGAAGGAATTTTTCGTGTAAAGTTAAGTGGGAGGACAATAGAACTTTGATAAGGTTGTTGAACCTTAGCTATATGTGCTAAGTAGCGCAGCGCCGGAAAGTGTCCCGGTGGCGGCCACAATGCTCATGGCTCTCGTGATTACAAAAGGTGTGATCTCGGAGATTAGAGTTCCTATAGAACCGTGTGGGTCGGTAAGAATCAAATAGTAAGATTTGATAAACAAATCGTTATTGTTTTGACAATGATGAACCGACTACATGCAAAGAAGCGATGATGGGCCCTGACTCCATAAAATGACTAGAAGTCATGGAATCCGTGATAGCATCCATACACGAGAAATCAAGTTTCTGAACTTTGAAGACCCTCCGGAAAGGCGTGAAGCCTATCGGTCGTGTTTGGATTTATAAAGAAATAAGACATGGATGTTTAACATCTATGAAATAGTCGACATAGTTTACGACAATGTTCAAGGAATTGACTATGATAAGATTTGATCTTTCATAGCGATATTTAGTCTGGACGGATTAATGTAGCAACCACTACATATATTTTGGTATATGGTAGTTGAACAAACAAAACAAGTTCTTCTAATAGAATGGTTACCTAGGACGTGTACATGACATGATCCAAAGGGTTTTGTTTAATTCAAAGGATGCTAAAAGAGTATGCAAAACTTCAATGGTTGAAGTAAGCATAGCGGAGTTGGAATCTTCACCATGATGAAACTGTTAAAAAAGTTTAAATTCATCGGAGATGATGAAGATGCTTGCATTTGCAAGAAATTAAGTGGGAGCGCTGAGACATATTTCTAATACATTATGTAGAGGACATATTGTTGATTGGAAATGATGTATCTTGTATTGACACAGGTTAAGAATTTCATTTCGATGAAAGACTTAGGCATAACTCAAGAATTAGGCATCAATGTCTATATGGATAGATTGAGGCGCTAATATGGTTTTGCTGAATGTACATAGATAAGATGTTGAATGAGTTCAATATGGAAACAACAAGAAAGGTTCTTGACGCACGGAAAGGACTGAATCAAGATTCGAGTGTGTTGACACGAGATTCAAGTGTTTTGACACTTGGTGAAATCGCAAGAATATTTTGATCAATCATTCTTTAAGATGTACACATCCAGATATGTCCTATGCTCTAAATGTTATGAGCATATACCAGAATGATTCATAAGATGATCATTGGACAATAGTAAAGATATTCTTATGAGCTTTGGAAGAACTAAGAATATATCATGTATAAGTGACAAATAGTTAAAGGTAGTTCATTGTAAGGTGTTACATTGATACTAGTTTTGTCACAAGATACAAATTAAATTTATCTCAATTTAGACTATGGGTAGCACAATATAATGAAATGATGTTCCATGATGGATTTGGATGAGTTCCAAAGTTAAGATATTGTGACGGATACTACAACAAAAGGCTAAGTATATAACTGCTATAGTAGCAGCAAAGGAGGGCATTTGTGTTAAGTAGTTTATCAAACTAGGTGTGGTTCAAAGTGGGCTAATACTATGAAGATATATTGTGTGACAATAATATCAACATATTTTGAGCCGAAGGAACTAAAGGTCTCACTAAAGGACAAAATTATACAATGCCATCTCATTGGAGAATGAGTAATGCGTAGAGACGCAAGGACATGCAAATACACACGGACCTAGAAGTGTCAGATCTGAAGATCATGTTTACCACTAGCAATAGTGTCTATACAACACCAGAAAGCCATAGGTGTTGAATGCACAAGTTTTTTAACTAGATTATTGACTCTAGTGCAAGTGGGAGACTGTTGGAGATATGCCCAAGAGGCAATAATAAAGTGGTTATTATTATATCTTTATGTTTATGATAAATGTTTACATCCCATGCTATAATTGTATTATTAGGAAACACTAATACATGTGTGTTTTGTAAACATAAAAGAGTCCCTAGTAAGCCTCTTGTTGAACTAGCTTGTTGATTAATTGATGATCATGGTTTCCTGATCATGGACATTGGATGTGATTAATAACAAGGTTATATCATTAGGAGAATGATGTAATGGACACACACCCATAGTAAGCGTAGCATAAAGATCAAGTCATTAAGTTCGTATTGCTATAAGCTTTCAAATGCATAGTAACCTAATCCTTCGACCATGAGGTTATGTTAATCACCATCACCGGATGGATACTTTGATGACATCAAACACCGCTTCATAACTGGGTGGTCATAAAGGTGTCATTAGGTATTCTGAAAGTATGTGTTGAAGCGCATGAACCAAGATTGGGATTTGTCCATCCATATGACGGATAGATATGCTCTGGGCCCTCTTGGTGGAATGTCGTCTAGTTAGCTTGCAAGCATGTGACTAGGTCACAAGGGATGACATATCACGGAACGAGTAAAGAGTACTTATCAGTAACGAGGTAGAACTGGGTATGGAGATGCCGACGATCAAACCTCGGATAAGTATAGTATCGCGAGACAAAGGGAATTAGTTTCGTATGTAAGTGGTTCAATCGATCGCGAAGTCATCGTTGAGTATGTGGGAGCCATTATGGATCTCCAGGTCCCGCTGATGGTTATTGATAGGAGATGTGTCTCTATCATGTCTACATATTCACGAACCGTAGGGTGACACACTTAAGGTTCGAAGTTGTTTTAAGTAGATATGGAATATGCGTTGGAGACCAAATGTTGTTCGGAGTCTCGGAATGGATCCGGGACATCACGAGGAGATCTGGAATGGTCCGGAGAATAAGATTCATATATTGGGGATCATTTTCTAAGTTAGGAAATGTTCCGGAGTGTTTGTATGGAGATTCTAGAAGGTTTCGGAATGTTCTGGAAGGTTCTAGAAGATATTTTGGAGTTTGCTTGAAAATCATGATAGGGATCAAGGAGTCCTGGTGGGTCAAGACACGGATTCGTGGGGGAGGAGGACTCCTCCCCCCTCCCCAAATTCGTTGGCCATAGAGGAGGGGAGTCCTACAAGGACTCCCCCTCCCCAGGCGCGCCTCCTCCCCTTAAATAGAAGGGCAGGGGCGCCCCCTCCAACCCCTGCTCCCACAACTCCAATCTCTGCCGCCTCTCTCCTCCACCTTTCTTCTGCACAGGCATAGGCGAAGCCCTGCAGAATTCTCTACTCCACCACCACCACCACACCGTCGTGCTGCTGGGATTCCGTGGAGAAGATCTACTACCTCCGCTGCTCGCTGGAACGGGGAGAGGAAGGTCTGCTTCGAATCCGCACGTGTGACCGACTGCGGAAGCGCTGCCGAATCGCGGCGCCAGAAGGATCGTCCACTTGACCAACGGCGGAAGCGCTGCCGGAACGCGACGCCGGAAGGATCATCCACTTAACCGACGGCGGAAGCGCTGCTGGAACGCGACGCTGGAAGGATCGTCCACACGATCTTGAGATCGACAAGTGATCGACTACATCATCCACGAGATCTAATCTCGTTAACGCTTTCAGATCTTCGAGGGTTAGTTCCTATCTATCTCGTTGCTCATGTCTAATAGATTAGATCTTGGCTTTTATCTAGATTAGATCTAGGTTTTGTTCGTTGTTGCGGTAGAATTTTGTTTTGTTTTCCATGCTACGAACCCATCACAACCTCCCCAAGCTTAAACTTGGTCGTCCTCAAGCAAGAAAATTAAAATAAAAAAGGAACTCATCATTTAAACTGAAATAATGAGATGATAATCTTACTCATGATTGGTAGTCTCATGTTTCGTCCACTTCATAAATCTGAAAAACTCCAGCATAGATAAAGTAATGGCAAGCATATCATACGGGTTTTTATGCATCCTTGTAGCGCAGCAAAATTATTGTTAACATGGATGATTCAAATGAGTAAACTTTATTCTATGTCATGTTATCAACTCATAGGCTTTCCTTTGAACACCAAAGTATAATCATGTAAAATTGAGAGTGTGAGAGTTGTCATGAAAAGCATATACACTAGAGTATCTCAATTCTCCCACATCAATAAATCAAGACTCTTCAAGCACTACTTTCTATTCATTGTCCTTCAAGAATTTCAGTTCTTAAGTAACTGAGAGCATGTTATTAGTTTATCGGGCTGTGATGGACACTCGTGGCATCACTAAGGTTTTTGTTCTTTTTGTACAATGATTACTCATAACAGCCAGAGGAGTGATTCCATCATGAACACAGCTACCTGGGAGTGCCAAGAATCTTACCCACTATAGCATTGCTGCTACATGTGTTTAATCAACTCATAGCCGAAATCTAGGAGTTTCCTCCATGAAGATCATTCATAGGCCAGCGGAGTTGTTGGCATCCCATGAAGTTTGACACGCATAAAGCTATATCATTCTTATGATTAACAAGTCAAACTTTGGCATGCTCACAAAAACCGCTAAACATTAATTCAAACGAACAAATCCTTTTAAAGAGAGATATCAAGTCAATCATTATATTCCGTGGTGTTGAGTGTCTCTAGAAATAAGCCTTCAAGACAAAACACTACAACACCCAAGCCTTTAATTGTGAGACTTTTTCTTATTACAATTGTTTAGCAAATTTTAGGAAAGACTTGGTTAACTACAAGAGCTAGAACAAAACATTCCCAACTAGATACCCATGCAAAAAAAAATTGTCCTACAATATAAAGACTCACTCCACCAATATAATATCTCAACATTTACTATTAACTAGCATGGGTTTGTCAAACTTCAAAAGTGCGTAGTCATGAGGCATACCTCTCATGTTTGGTTCCACTTCTCTCTTCCTTTTTATATTTTCTTCTTGTAAACTCGAAGTTGATCACTCTCCTACAAATATATGAGAACCTCGAGGCGGAATGAAAAGAAAGAGGGGAAATAAAAGAAAAAGGAGAAATATTTTTGTTGTTTTTTAGAGGAATAATTAAAGAATAGAAAATTGGCAGCAAAGCTCAGCTAGATAATCTCAAAAACAAATAGGAATAACTAAAAATAAAGTGTTGGGGAAACCAACATGAGTTCTTATAAACTCGAATTAAAAACATAACCTAGAAATAAATAAAAGAAAATGAACACCAAATAAAGATACATGAGGAAACTTCCCCAAGCTTAGGCTTTTGCAAGACATTCAAATCATTGTGGTGGCGGGAAAAAGTCATTACTCCAGTTCGCAAATTGAGTTGATAAATTACTAGTTGTTCCCCGGAGGTTCAAGGAGAGGCTATGCATCCACTCCATAGTCCCTCCAAGTTCTTGGAATTCTTGGTATGTGGCGAACCAGGTTTGTGGCTGCTCCTCTTGATAAGGAACTTCTTGCTCCTCTTCTTGGTCCTCGTCCTCATCGAGAATCTCTCCCTCGGGTTGGTGTTGCTCAACCTAAAAGTCATATAGAAAACGTCCTTCCTCGATAGAGAAAAGACCATTAGGCATAGGAGCGGGGTAAAGACGCCCAGCTCCAGCAATATGCAAGTAGTAAACACCACCTCTCCTAGTGAGCATTCCACAAGCCTTTAAAGTAGAGAAACCAACGCATCGCTCACCTAGCATAGGTTGCAACTCACCTAGGTCGATGCCTAGGGAAATGGCAAGCACAGTGATAACGCCTCCACCTGTGATTCGTCCTTGGCTTTGGGAGGATTGGTGCTCTAGTTAGCGCACAAGGATTACGCCCAAGTTGAGTGACAAGTCGCAGTGGGTGTAAGCAGCTTTTGCAAGGACTAAGATGTCCTCCTCATTGAGTCGTGTGAACTCATTTCTTGCCTGCAAGGTGTTAGCAATAACATAGAACAAATGGTGAATTGCAGGATGTTGAATATTCTTCCCCTTGCTTACTCTAGTAGTGAAACTCATTCCATTATAATATTGTGTAGGGGAAGGGTCTAAGGTAGTAAAGGATGCGTGTAGGGCATTAGCATCATTGTTTTGGAAATTAAAATATGCGCACCATTCATCTAGTGTTAAAGTGTAGTTGTTGTTCATAAGTCAGAAAGAAATTGTGTCCTCTCCTTGCCATAGTTTAATGGTGCTTTGCAAAGAACTTAGAAATTCAATAGTTAACCGACGATAAGTAGGCACATCATTGTACACAAAGTTTTGCAGCCCAGCTCTATTGCAAAGTAAATTGAAGTCATTATAAATACTGATTTGGTTCGATATAATGGGGCAAGCCCACTTGGTTGCCTTCACTTCTCGATTCTTGATCCTATCGAAGCGATCATGTTGGAGCTCATTCCTGAATCGTATCCCCATGTGTTCTTGAGTGACAGCCCGAGAAGCGCTAGCGGTGGCACGAGCACAAGTTTGGCTCCTTGTGTTCATCATCTAAAATAATGAAGAAAGACAAAAATAAAACTTCTTGATCCAACAATAGTAAGTATAACATGTTCCTCGTCATAGCATGATGAGTGCATATTTGCATCATGTTTTACATTATTATTTTGCATTGTAGATGTAGGATCTTGGTATTTTATGATGCTCGCGCACACATTTTATGTCTATTTTCACCAGGATTAGGATAGATGATGGATCCAATGGATACAATTATTGGAGCAGTTGTACTATGGAGAAAAGGAGTCAAAAACAAAGTAAATTTCTTATTTGGGAAATATTAATAATACCAGAAGAAAACCAGAAGCAAACAAAGGAGGCAGAGAGTCCAACGACCAACTATACGACCGGAGCAAATTTTCTGGCTATATAGCTCCGGCCGTATAGTTGGCTCCGCCTCGTCAAATAGTTTCACCCTGTGCAATTGGTTTAGGGAGATGACATATAGAACAGCCAGAAATCGCAGAAACCTCACCTCCAGAAGGCATCTGGAGGGGGAACTCATCCACCAAGGATCCATCTTCGCCCTATGTAGATCCAGGAGGCTAAGGCATCAATCTTCATCATCCACCGCTGCATCACCACCATCTCCATCCATCCTATCTACATCTTGTCCAGATCTTGTTGTAATTTCCGTACTTGTTGTGGATTTAGACAAGTACTATTCATCTATGATAGATTCCACTGTTATTTCCATGATGTTGATTGCCTCCATGTCTGAGTAGATCATTAGTTCTTGGGGAGATAGAGAAACCCTAGTATGAGATTGAATTAAGATAAAATCTATTATGATATTCATCGATGTGACCATGTGTTAGCTTTTCTACATCTTGATGTTGAGAGAAGTCGACCTCTCAATATTTGCCTCTCGTGGGGACTTGATCGAGGAAACTACTTCTTGGTAGACGGAGGTGTGCTAGCACTTACAGTGACTATAAAGTTGTTGACACCCCTTACGTATCAACTTGGGAAACCGAGGAAACTCACGGAACACTATCCATGCCATGGGATATGTCCTACGGGATTACGTTCCTTAATAGCACAGTAATTCGATTGATGTCGATTGCTGACTGATGTGGTTATGAGGATGATGTGAGCAGTGGTTGCTGCATATTTGTCCAAATACGAAGTTCCTCCCACACATACATAGTTGAGAATGTTCATGATAATAATCTTTATCTTAGCTCCTTATAATATTAGTGGTGTATCCGCTACTCCTTGGGAACACCTTTTCCCTACTGTAGTTCCAATCTCTCTTACATACATGATACTTAATTTCTGTATTCAGTTTTTTTACTTTACTTTATTATTGCTCTTATACCTAAAACCCAAAAACACCTTTTTACACAATACTCGCATTTTATCTTGTCACTTAGAACTTTATCGAGCATTTCTATCATAATATTTATTTCAAGAGTTATTAGACTTCAGACTCCTGCTCCCTGTGGGATCAATATGTTTATTTCGAAACTAGCTACAAACAATATGTGCACTTGCAGTCATCAAGCTATTTTCTGGCACCTTTGCCAGGGAGCTAAGCGTTGTAGGTCTTTTAGTTTTTGCTTATTTATTTTTGTCTTGCTAAATTTATTTGAGTTATAGGTTTCCACCAACATGATGGAGTTTGAGCATATGACTAGTGTTAACCCACTCAACCACTTTGGGAAGCCCTATGATATATATAAAAGAGACAACTCCAATGAGAAGACAAGGGGGTTTGAAATAAATCCTCTACTACTTAGTATTCTACATGAGAAGCAATTTACTAGAGATGAAGAAGATCCTGATCCATATGAGCATATTGCATGTTTCAAAGATATATGTGGCACTTTTCTATTGACGGGATATACCGCTGATGAGGTAAGGGTTAAACTTTTTAGTCAGACTTTCATAAGTACAACTCTCTCATGGTATAGATCTCTAACCCCTGAAGCCACTACTACTTGGGATAATCTGGCCTGTGAATTTCTAGCAAAATATTATCCATTATCAAAATCTTTTGGAATCAGACGTCTTATAATAACTTGGAAGAATCGTTCTAATGAAGGACTGGTAAGAGCTTATATTAGATTTAAAGCCATGCCTTTCCTAGAATCCAACATAGAGGACAATGATCAGAGCCTAAGCATAAAGAAGCCTAGAAAAATCATAGAGGGAACTAGTTCTCCCATTCTGGAGACACAAGATCGCTATTAAGAACACTCATAGTGGGCCTAGTTTGTTTGTTGGTCCATGTGTATCTGGCCCCTGCCTATGAATCTCATAGAGCGAGTGGTTAGAACTGCTACGAAGTAGGTTGAAATCACCAGTGATAGCCACATGATAAACCAACGAAGCCACCTTATGATGTAGTTCTTCAAGGAAGGATGGCGAAAGAGCATGGTTTGATGGCCCATATACTACAATTTCTTCCCACTTGAAGCCATTAGAGCATTGAAGGAGAGACCAACTCTCTTAAAAGGTACCTCCACCAATCTCTCCGAGCTCAAACACCTCTATGTTAGCACCCAGCAGAATCCCCATGAATGTCCCATAGCAGGAACCCATGTCTAAACAAAAGGAAGGCCATCCATAATGGCTACCAATTCATGATCAAAGAACTCAGGTTTTTTAGTCTCTTGTAAGGCCGCAATTTCAATATTAGATTGACGCAGGAATCTGATCAGCTGACCACGCTTTTCATGCTAACCAAACCCCCGCATATTCCAAATAAACTACTTCATTTCCCTTTTAGAGTTTGGGACCCCTTCCCTTTTAACTCAGATAGATGGCTTGTAGCAGCGCCCTCGCGAGATTTGTGGGCTCGTGTCATAACCCCTGATTGGGTGCTCAGAGAGACAACCAGTCGCCCGTCCGATTTCTCATTAGTTTTCCCTTTATTCGCTTCAACATGGATCCGCGCCAACTCTCGGAGAGTGATGAGTGCATATTTGAAGCATTTTTACTTAATGTTTTCGCATGTGTAGTAGTAGTATGTTGGCATTTTACTGCGCTCGCGTGCACATTTTATGCTAATTTCCAAAGGATCCCGAAATATTAAGTCAATGATGACCATCAGGAATAAATAATAGTGCTAGATTGTTTCGCCTCAAACTTCTATCCACGTTGTCCCAATTATTTTCGGTCGTGGGATAGAAGCTGGAAAGGACATGTGGCGATGTCGCAACGGAGCCCTGCTATCCTATGAGGCAAGGCCTGCTGCGGGTGAGGGCAAACGATTCCATACTATGGGCAGGTGTACCGCGTGTCTTCGTACCCCGCCTTGATGTACGATGGACCACAGGCGCGCCATGGGCGCTCTGTGAGAGGCGTTCCGAGCATGACACGCTTTCGCACCCACCGGGTGGCGAGGATCGCTTGGTCCCAACATGGAGATGTGAGCCCATGTCGGTTGCAGTTTATCACGAACAATGGCTCGCTCAACACCGACTCGGTGCTATGAACCCATGTCGGCCACGGTTTCTAGCGGACATAGGGCCCACCTAGAAATGACGTGGCGTCGTATCCTCTATCCATACGCCGTTTCTCGCGTTCGAACACCATGTATGGCATCGTAGATGATAGACATCCGTGGTTTCACACGTACATCTACGGTCTACCTGACAGCGCCATCCCTCGTCGT
The DNA here is from genome assembly GCA_910589775.1 of Avena eriantha. NCBI lineage: Eukaryota > Viridiplantae > Streptophyta > Magnoliopsida > Poales > Poaceae > Avena > Avena eriantha. The sequence continues at coordinate 110,711,149 of OU342744.1, forward strand.
CCGACCCTTCTCGCATATGTGGACGAGTTGGCATCGTTATCTTTTGAGGCACATGATGGTGGGGCCTAGGTACGCGGAAACTCAGTGCCACAACCACCGTTTAGCCTATAAAAGACTCCTCCGTCTTAGTGCTTTCTCGCATCAATTTAGCTGGTTCGTCTTATCTTCACTACACGTCGTGCTAGAAGAGACAACGCTTGCTACCCCAAATGATGGATTTTCCATATTCGACGTGTTTCGGGTGGCGCCGTGCTGCTCTATGGCATGGCAGGCAATGGAATAGTAGGTTCATTCCCCCTAAGTACAACGTAGTGATAGCCAACCAAGCACATCTACGGAATTGAGTCAGCGACAAGTCCTCTCGCCGGATGTACGCGTGAACCCCATCAATGGGTAGACGCGGGAGCCACGACGATCGGTGCACGGCGTTGATGCAGAGCACGGAGATGGGAGACGCCTTTGCGTTAGATCTATGTCCTCCACCATCGGTGTGCACGGGAATCGCGTATATGAGGATAAGAGGCCATCGCAATGACGGTTTTGCCTTCGGGAGCACTCTGCAACATCTGCGAGTACCACATCGACGTCCGGTGGGAGTCGCGATGACCAGAGGCACGACATGAACAACAATATCATACACATCAAGAGCGTCAAGAAGGCGTCGCGTCAGAGTGATGTCCTCTTACCGTGACCTACACGGGAGCCACATACATTGGAAGAAGTGTATGGCATGCCGACGATGAACCCCGCACCAATGGGGAGAAGGACCAAAGTCGACGTCGTGTCATTCCACTGCAACGTCTTCAAGAAGCGCATCGCCGGGGTGAACATGGCGACACGGACGCCACTTGGACAAGTACAGGATTTAGTTAGCGCTGGGATCTTTTGGCCGGTAGATAGGACTAGAATGGTGACTTCTATGTCAGTTTGTTTAGATTATATATACCGTAATTAGGTTTGTAATGTGTACAAATCAAATATAAAAAATATCTACTATGAAATTTATTACTATTCCATGCGAGTATCGGTTCTAACTGACTCAGATGCTTCCGTGTGTTTTTCTTCTTCTAGTACTATCTTTATTTTTTTACGTGTTTACCTTTTCCATTGTAACGTGTACAAGAATATATCGAAAAGATCTATTACGAAAGTCAGATTACTGTCTTGTGCAAGTGACACTTCCTAATGACTGATATGTGTTGTATGTTTTTCTTCTTCTAGTACTATTTCAATATTTACGTGTTTACTTTTTTCACTGCCTTCTACTTTCGCGCTAAACAAAGTACTTTTGTCTGGATTCGTGTGTATCTAGGTTTTACGAAGTTCAAGGTAGTCTTCTGCATAGAAGCCCCTTTCTCCACTACTAGAGGAAACCCTACCCGAGGTGCACCAGAAACCGTATCCGAGGCGCATATGGTATGCGCCTCTAGTGCCTCTAGTATTTGTTATGCGAGGATCGTATCATATGCGCCCGCATATGATATGCGCCTCGCATATGTTGTAAAATGTGCCTCGTATAGTACCGTATATGTGCCTCCTATACTTCACATATGCGCCTCAGATATATTTTCGAAATTCAAGTTTTACAGCAATTTTCAAATAACAGTTTACAGGTATTCAAATATACAATACAGTCTAGAATATAGTATAAACAGCACAGAATTTTCTAGAAACATGCAATTGGCCAAAGCATAATAGAACCAGCATGAATACAAGTACATTACACATCAATCGCGACATACGAGTTTATACATCAACAAGTGCCAAGTTTTCACACAACACCAAGTGTTTGTGCCACAAGTTCACACCTCCGACTACAAGTTCACAATCACATTACAACTCTGATGACAGAGCTCTATCTAGATGAAGTAGACCACATAATCTACCATGAAGAGCAATAAGGTTGTGATCACTGGGAAGTTTCTCCACTTCTTCCTCACGTGCCCCCTCCACTTATCTCCCGCCACCTCTCTAGTCTTGTAGCCTTTGTAGTTGTTGCCCAAGAATTCATTCACTTGCTTCTGGCAGGCTTCCCACTCCTCGTACACACCTAGAACCTAGCCGACGTACACGACATAGCACTTCTTCGCCATCTCATGTACACAAGGTACATGATATTATCTATATCAGTGAAAAGCAATAGCAGTTCACAAGATAAGATCATGCATATATATATGGGTGCAACAATATGTAAGAAATCACGTTCAAATCATCGGCATTTCGAAGAAAGACAAAAAAAAGCAAACCAGGAATGACTTGGATTAGTGCCTCATACTTAGGTTGGGCACAGAAATAACAATGCTCGTTGTTTGATCTTGTGCGACAAGTAGAGTATATGCCCAAATTACTAGTCTACTTGGCACACCAGATCAAACAGCGGCATAGTCATACACATGACACCACAACATGTTCTAATCATCGGCAAATCGAAGAAATACCAAAAAAAGCAAACCAAGAATGACTTGGATTCGTGCCTCATACTATTCGTATCGCCAAAGACAAAAGAAGAGAAATACTTCCATGATTCATATAGCATGGGAATGATATGTCCAGTGCAAAGCAAGGAATGAATTCGGTCTCCACGGCAATGACTCATTTCGAGTTTGGTGTGTCTAAAGGAGTCGTTGCCGTGGACCCAGAACCCTTTCCTTGGCTTGCCACTAAACATATTATGTCTTATGTATATGAATCTCAAAAATATTTGTCCTCTTTTGACTTTGGGGCTACGAGATGAAATAGTTTATCATTTCATTATATCGCCGAAAGGAAAGAAATCATTCCATGATTCATATAACAGTGTCACCAACGCTATACGAATAGTGAAGTAATGTCTTTCTTCCTTTCGACTTTGGGGCTACAATGAGATATTTGAAACTAAATACTTCACCATTTTATGCAATTCATGCTATCTAATCTATTGTATCGCCAAAGACAAAAGAAGAGAAATACTTCCATGATTCATATAGCATGGGCATGATATGTCGAGCAGTAAACCTAAGAAAGGATTCAGTCTCCACGGCAATGGCTCATTTCGAGTTTGGTGTGTCGAAAGGAGTCATTGACATGTGGACCCAGAATCCTTTCCTTGGCTTACCGCTCAACATATTATGTCTTATGTATATGAACCTCAAAAATATTTGTCCTCTTTCGACTTTGGGGCTACGAGATGAAATAGTTTATCATTTCATTGTATCGCCAAATACGAAAGGAAAGAAATCATTCCACGATTCATATAACAATGTCGCTAGTGCTATACGAATAGTGAAGTGATGTCTTTCTTCCTTTCGACTTTGGGGCTACAATGAGATATTTGAAACTACATAATTCACCATTTCATTTAATTCATGCTATCTAATCTATTTGTATCGCCAAGACAAAAGACGAGAAATACTTCCACGATTCATATAGCATGGGCATGATATGTCCAGCGGTAAAGCAAGGAAAGGATTCGGTCTCCACGGCAAAGACTCATTTCGAGTTTGGTGTGTCGAAAGGAGTCATTGACACGTGGATCCAGAATCCTTTCCTTGGCTTACCGCTGAACATATTATGTCTTATGTATATGAACCTCGAAAATATTTATCCTCTTTCGACTTTGGGGCTACGAGATGAAATACTATTAACTTGGGCGACACTGTTACAATTCTACTTGCCTCATACTTAGGTTGGGCACGGAAAATGACAATGACGCTGATGGATCTGGTGCGGCAAGTAGGGTATATGCACAAACCTCTAGTCTACTTGGCACACCAGATCTAGCAACGGCATGGTCACACACATGAAGCCACAACACATTTTAATCATCGGCATTTCAAAGAAACACAAAGAAAGCAAACCATAAGAAGTAGGGTGGCAATAACGAATGAAAAGCAACAAGTACTTAAAATAGTTCATAACACAAATAACTAGCTAGTGTCGCTCACAATCAAGTTCAACAGTTGATGAAACAGTTTAACATAGTGATAAGAGGTTACAACACGAGTTCGGAACTAATAGCTAGCTACCCAGGCAATGCAATCATCAAGACTTCTTCGGCTTTTGAGTCAGCTTTAGGGAGGCATTGATGAAGCCCAACCGAGTTTTCGCCATCTGCATGAACGTCATGCAGTCACCCTTCTATGCTAAGCGTTCGCCTATCTCCGTGTTGGGAGGTGTATAGCCGCCGTAGAAGGTGCCCCCCGGATTTCATGACTCCCTAGTGCACGATTGTCGCGATCTCCTCCTGGATATCGAAGAAGTGCTGCCTGAGGTTGCGATCATGTATTATTGCAAGCCTTTCAGCCCACTTCGCGAGGTCAGATGGCAGAGTTTTTCTCTCCATGTCATTGAAGAACGCCTTCATGTGGTAAATGGCGTAGAAGGCATCCTTCCCGCTGCCAGATGGCTGCTTGACGTAGGCGAACTTGGTGTTGTGGCGGAACACGTGCGTGTCAAACTTCACATATGGTGTTGCCGGTTTGACGCCTCCCGCCACGACGTAGCCGGTGAGAGAACAATCAAGAATTTTCTTGATATTGGTGTAGTTTTTTGGGATCACACTATTTGAGTCGAGGTACACGGCTGTTGAGTGTTTCAAATTCAAGCATATGAGCATGCAGCCTGTCGGATCATCCTCCATGATGGGATGGTAGGGAAGGAGAATCACATCCTTGTCCGAGTATGTTTGTAGGAAGGTTGAGAGGTAGTCGGTCGCCAGCGCTATGTCCTCAACATCTTTTAGGACGACGTCACGCATGAAGTAGGGATCCACTATCTGGATCCCTGGGATCTTGTCTCTGGTGATCTACATGACCATATTGAGGGAGAATAGACGGACCAGGGTATTGTGCAGCCAGAACCCGTTCAACATGTCGAAGATGTCAGTATGCCACACGTAGAAGATATCCCTGGGGGGTACACTAACGAAGCATGGCACAGAAGGCACCTTAGCCTTGAAAACAAGGTATGACTGATCATTCTCACGAATGCGGTGCTCCTCAATTGTGAGACAGCTATAATGAAGTTTGCTCTTTTGAGAGCCTGTGAGCTCGAGCAATGAGTTACACATCATCAGTGCACCTGCCACGTGCTGTTAATTCCTGGCTTGCCTCGTAGGGCCGTCCTGAGCCTGGAGAACAAGATTTGGATCCTTGCCCCGGTCACCCTTAGGCTTCCTTTTGCGACCCTACTTCCTACCCTTTGGGGCATCGGCCACCGCATTCACCTCACCGATCACCTTATGGAGGGTGTTGGGGTTTATCAAAGGAACTGCTGGCCTCAGAGGCTCGGTGAAGGGGGCAGGTGGTGGCGTCTCCTGACTAGTTGGGAAGAGACGCACCTGGCAAGGGGGTTTCGCCGGTGCTGGTTGGGTATCGGCAACTTGATGTGTTCCTGATGGTGCCAGCTCATACCAATCAGAAAACCTTGTGTTAACAAACTGGTCGCCGAAGTTCGGGTCAATTTCTCCATCATCATCATAGGGATCCTGTGCCATGTGTCCGAGTCTGCCATCTCAAAGTCTTCATCATGTGATGGCTATGTTTGTTGTGATGCCTCTGGGTGAGGTTGAGCTGGTCCTCCGTCCCCAAACGGATCTGCTCTTTGGCCATAGGTACAAATAGCCGAAGCCAATATTGAGGATCGCTGCCGTCTCCTCATCATCCCATCCTTGAGGTTGAGAGGGAGGTTCCACTTGCTCGTAGCCCGGAAGCACCATATTGTATCTGACCCTCATCATGTTGGGTGGCATTGTGACATTGTGCATTTTGCGGTTCTTCGGTTGAACGATAGTACCCTTGGCAACCTCCTTCAACTGGCCGCCCACCCAGTGCATTAGAGTGTAAGGAGTGTCTCCCTGCGACAGACATGTAGGTCGGGCGTCAGTAAAACAGCGATCAAGTCATCGGTGTCGTTAAGCCTCCCAAATCTCGCTTTAATTAGTTAGTTACCTTGAGGGCGTCGAACTCGTCCAATGTCGAGGCACCACCGTTGGCAGGCTTGAGCGCGTAAGTGGCGGAGTGGCTGCCTGATGGCACGGTAGTGCGGGCCGGCGCCTTCGCCGCAGTGGGCAAGTTAAGCTCCGGAGCTGGAGGAGTCTCTGTAGGGGTTCCGCATATGAAAACAATAAATTTTACCCTATGCCCCTGAACCCCTGAAGCTACCAGGACCTATCTATTAGTAATACAGTAACGGGAGGGGCTTTTCGCGAACTTACCCTTGAAGACCGAAAAGCGTTGTCAACGCTCAGGAGAGCGTGGTTGATGTAGACGAGCCGAAGCCGACCTCAAGGCCGTGATGAAGTCCTTGCGCTCCTTTGGCTCCAACGACTTCAGTGCCTCAAGTGCGACACCTCGCGGGGAGTTACACATGTCCGGTGCCTGACGATGACTCCCGCTTCCCCGATCCAGCAGCAGTTGCGGAAGTAGAGCTCCTGGATCCGAATCCCGCAGCACGACGGTGCGCTGCGGTGAAGATGTCTCTCGTTCGTGCAGTCCAGACTTGGGACCACGGTCACGTGAGAGAGGGGGAGGGACAAAAATATCAATTAGAGGTCCTCCCAAAAGTGAGAAGACCTTTATTGATTATTGGTGTATTTTATTTGGCCAAATACCCCCACTATATATAGGGGGAGGGGAGGTACTACCTCCCTCAAAGTCCCGGGGTGGGACTAAAGGAGAGGAGGGGGGAGGGGTGGCACCGCCGGCCACCCCCATGGGCCCCGCGCGGGGGGGTGGCCCACTAGGGCGCCGGCCACCGCCTTGGCCCCTTCTCCCTCTCTCCTTTCCCTAATGGGCCCTCTCCCTCCAGGAATTGGCCCATTAAGCCTTTGACCATTTAAATTGTTTTTTCTCTTTATTAAATAATTATGAATAAATGATTAAATCAATATTTAACATTCATTCACATATTATTCAACCTCCATGGCTATGGAACACTTCCACCTCCACTCCGGACATCCTCCGGACTTACCGAAACCCTTTCGGTTTTCTCTCTACAAATCTTCGGTGATTGTACCAATCCTATGAACACTCTCTAAGCATCATCAATCCCTTAAGCGTGATACCCCATGGTTTGGGAACACTTCAGACATTGTCGGGACACTCCCGCACCAATGATCAACAGAGGGACCTGGATGGCCATGTGACCCATGTGCGTTCCACGAAGACCTTTCGTCGTTTGAACCGGGACAGTTGTGTCTTATTCCCTTTATCTCTCGATACTTGCATTGCCCGAGATCTGATCAATTACATCACCATGTCGTGTTCAATCTCGTTACTGAACAACGCTACTTCACTCGTTCTGACAAGTGATATCCCCGTGATCAAATCACACGCTGCGCAGCTATTGCATATAACTTCTCTGAGTGGGCCCTTGAGTATCTTCCCATCACATGGACAGACAAATCCCGCTCTTGACATATATTGCCTCAACGGTTTCCTCCGAGTACCTGAACACACCTTTATAACCACTATATTACCAAGTGGCGCTTGATTCAATCAAAGCACTCTCGGGAGATAGTGATTGATATAGCCTCACGGTCTAAGGAATAGTCTACAAGGATCCATTTCTAATCATCGTAACTTGAACTTCGTGACATGATCGGGTCACGATGTTTAGGTTGGGTATTGGTTCATCATCTCATTCTCATAATGAGTTGACTCCATTTCCAACTGGCATAAATGCCACATGATCAGGAAACATGATCATCTATTGACCAATGAACCAGTGACTAGAGTTTCACTGGGAACCCCTGGTTGTTTATATATCACACGTGTATTGATGTTTCCACTCAATACAGTTATAGCATGATATAAAACTTAATCATAAACTATATGAAATATGATAATAGTCCTTACTACTATTTGTCTCTAGGGCATATTTCCAATAGTCTCCACCACCACCAGCCCCGCTAGAGGAGTCACCAGCGCCTCCGGCCGCACCATGTTGTCCGTTTGGGTGTTGTCGAGGTTGGGAACCGGTGGCGGCCCTTGTTTACCACCCTTCTTCCACTTGCTGTACTTTTCCATGTAGGCGGGAAGGATGGTGTTGAGCTTATCGTTCACTTGTGACTGGACTTGTGCCTGGACTTGTGTATGAACTTGTTCTTGGAACTTTGTCTCAACAGCCGACACATCCTGGTTCACGGCATCTTGGACAATATTAGGAAAGGCTTCCACTTGTTCCCTTAGGGGTCTTACCTCGGCGCTTTCGGCCTTCCTGCCCTTCCGCTCCGGGGTGCCATAGTACTCGGACCATGTTATGCCACCAAAGCTGACCACACGACCAGTCGACGACAGGGCCGCCAGGGGATCGACATTCTTGGTCCGGTTCAGAGCCATATTAAAAGTGGTTTCCCACTTGGCGACAGGCGCCGACCTCTGGGATGAGGAGCTCCTACACTCCTCGTCCTGCGCACAAGGAACACGAAGCATTTGATCAGAAAACTAGACTTCATTGATTAATCACGAACGCAATTAATCGACTTGCATGCAAACTACTTACATATCATGAAGTCCATCACCTTCGTAGCGAAGGGGCCGACGGGCTCCGAGGAATAATCATAACTCCCTTTTGGCTTGGCAAACCGGGCCCTGACAAAGTGCTTTGCCTACTTCTCTTTTATGTTGTCAAAGGGAGGTGTCAACCCCTTTGCATGAGCATCGGCGTCCTCCTTCTCCCATTTGGGAATCACAGCTATATAACCACCAAAGCCGATATGGTGGGTACCAATGTTCTTCTCGTACAACTCCTTGAAGTACAGACTCTTAGCCTTGCCCAGGGCGGATTCACATCTAGCCTTGAACACCTTGAAGTGTTCTTCCGTGACCAGAGGCTCCTTCTTGACGACCTCCGAATAACTTAGCTTGTCCTCGAAAATCAGCTTCTTCACCCGGACCTTCCAATTCGACGAGGCCTTGGTCATCTTCCTGAGGGCGTACTTATTCACCGGATTCCTTTGAGATTGTTCTTATTGTACTTGTGTTCCTTATCATCCGGGAATGCGTATCTTGCGTGCAGCTTCCGGAAGAGCTGGATGAGGAAACCCCTGTTCTCTTTGGCCTTCAGGTTCTCCGTGTTGATCATGACGGTGTTCCGGAGGATTGTCGTGAGCTGGTTTGAGTAACCCGCGACAAACTCTTCTGGCTCCAAAGGCGCACCTTTAGCGCTCACGCTTGTGATGATGGAACTTTTGATGTCGACCACGATCGGGGTCCGATCCTTCTGGGCCTTCTTCGATGTGCTACCACCGTCCATAGTATCTTCACCGCTGCCATCAGTGGTAGTGGCGTTGCCATCGGCGTCCCCCATCTCCTCATCGCCCGACGAGGTATCCTCGTCCACCTCCATCTTGTCGTCCCACGGAACGAATTCTGGGTGCTCTTGGGATTCATCTCCGCCTACTGCTCCCAAAAGGGCTTCTTGCTAGAAGGGCCCGGCTCCACTGACATTTCTAAACACACAAATAAATGGAACTAATAAGCACAAAAATTCACAGAAAATTTCAGCATAACCTTTGCTAATTTTCTATGTCTAGGAGTGACAGAAATTCACCAGAACGGAAATGAATCAACATTCCGGCAAAACATTGGCAACTCAAAAAGAAAAACATGCACAAAAAGGCCTAAATAGGCAAAAACATAGCCATTTTGCTGCCAGCATACACAAGCACAGCCATACACAACCAGCCAACTTGCTAATTCATTTCCAAACACAGTAGATTGTAAACCATTGTGCAAACTAGCCATCCACAGAACAGAAATGTGAACCATTGCATGCTATACAGAGAAAATAAATAAAAAGCCTCAACGGTTACCCTATTGGCTTAGCTGGCATTGCATTTTTATAAGGTAGGAGCCAAATGTTGTATGGTGCATTAGAATTCTAGTGGATAACCTATAACAAGAACCAATATAGCAACCTAAACTGAAATAGCAGTTTTAGCTATTGCCAAAGGAATCTCTAAGCTTAACACATCCTTTAGACTTGAACTTATTCTTTTCATGAATACTTCCTTGTTATCTGTTCTCTTAATACGATTGTATGAAGTTCTATAGTGAAAGAACCTAATCCTGTCTATTTTTTATCTTTGAAAAATCGCACATTAAAAATAAACATTCATTGTGTCTGTTTTATCTGAATCTGGGATTGCATCACTACTGCTAAATCCGCCACAGAGAAGTGGGAGTTAGGATGAGGATGGAATATTGTGTTGCTCTGCCTTTTCCGATTTCTTTTCGGTATTTGAACTAGGGTTGCTAGTATTGGGATATGGGGCTATATTGCAACACCATAATCTGACTCTTTCTCCGTGGCTACATTGTGGATGCCCAAATAGAGATATTGCTTCTTACTTGTGATTATAGAAGCAAAATAAGTGCTTGTGCCTAGCTTACTACTACTTGAATGACCATCTAGCAAGAACAGATGCACAGTTGGCATCCTTCAATAGATTTTTTTAAGAGCCAATAGATGTTTATATTATGTTGCCTAGCACCGACTTGTATTGTGTGTCCTTCGTCGATGTCTTAGTGTTCTAATCTGGGGTCAGCAGTATTGGGCTATGGGGGCTATATTGGAGAACCAACACCATAATCTGACACCTTCTTTGGCTACATTCTAGATGCCCAAATAGAGATATTGCTTCTTTCTTGTGACTATAGAAGCAAATTAAAGTGCATAATGCCTAGCTTACTACTACTTGACCATCTATGGATCTCCTTTTTCTGAACGAATAGCAAATACAAATGCACGATTGGCATCCTTCAACAGATGTTTATATTACTTTGCCTAGTAGCGAGTTGTATTGTGTGTCCTTCATCGATGTCTTGAGTGTTCTGATATTAATATGGCAGTTGTATATATAAAGTTTAAACTCTCGTTGAAGTTAAGCACTCCTGAGTTACTGAGTGTATGTCAATTACTTGCAGTGCTTGAAGTTTAAGATAGATCAAGCTTAGGACGCAAAGAAGATGGAGAAGCTCCACAACATCTTTTTTGCACTCATGACTCGTGGACCTGATGGTCTGTATCTCAACACATCTCAAGATTTTCAGTTGCTGTATCTCAACACCTGGCGCAACAACGACGACGATAGAGGGAATCACCGGGAGCAGGGAGTAGGGAATCACAGGGAGAGGGGAGAGGGGGTGGGGAGAGGGGAGAGAGAATGATCACAGCGGCGAGGGTAGACGACGGCAGCGATAGAAGATGACAGACGGGCTCCTCCTCCTAGGCGCGGTGCGGTGGGCTCCTCCTCCTATGAACGGTGTGCTCCTCCTCCTGGACATGGTGCTGGCGGGCTCCTCCTCCTTGGCACGGTGTGATCCTCCTCCTGGGCACGGCGCAGAGCGAAGGCGACAATAGTAGCGGAAGGGGCGATGACGGCACGGAGTGAAGGTTCAAGTTCGTCCGATCAAGAGAAAAGGTGAAAGAGAAAAAAGCTCAATCATATACAGGTACCAGCTTATGCGAGGCGCATATTTGAAAATGCGCCTCGTATAAGTTTACGCGAGGCGCATCTGGCCAGAATGCGCCTTGGGTATTCTGCAGCACTAATCAACTGGTGCAGTGCGTTGTATCTATCAACAAGCAGACACTAGCCCACTAGTTTCGCCCCTTGTCCTATTCTGAAGCCTAGCCACCCAGGTTCGAATCCTGGTGGCTCAAAAAATTTGAAAACTTTTTTGAAGGCCATTTTTCATGTAAAAACATTGTCCAAACACAATATGAACTATAAAATATACTGCAAATATTTTAAAAATTCAAATATTGCCAAAACAACAAAAGTGAGTATTATGAATGTGTCTCGTTGATACATAATATTCTCAATGCAATATTATAACATACAAAAAATGATAATTATGAATGGTTCGATACATAATAGTAGGCCACACACACGACGGTTCTCGACAATGGTCGGAGCGCGCTAGCGTTTCTTGACAATGGTCGTCTTCTTGTCCTTCTTTGCCATGGTTGCATAGGTTAGGTTCGGGACATCTTCACTACTTCTTATGAACGGGAGTCCTTTCTTAGGTAGGGTTGTGGTGTACGGTGCTTGGTTATCGTATCCGTATTCCATCTTCGGGTCACCGTTCTGGTCAAAGTCTTCCTCGTTGGCGACTCCATCCATTCCGATGATGTTCCTTTTGCCTCTCCTGACGACAACCCGGCTAGGCTTTGACGGGTCTGTGATGTACCAGCATTGGTCGACCATGCTAGCTAGAACCCAAGGCTCATTTCTCGCGGGTGCGTTCACGCTGGTGGTCTTTGACGGTATAACCATGGTGGTGAAATATCGACCTTCTTTCTCGATGCTCTTGGCCCACCTGACACGAAACATCGGCACCTTCTCCATAATGTAGTCGAGCTCCCAAATCTCCTCGATCCTTCTGTAGTATCTTTCCAGGACATCGCCGGCGTAGAATATCCCTATAACCCCTGAGTTCTGGTAATCGCAATTATCGTCCTTTTCCTCGGTGTAGAATGTGTATCCATTGATATCGTATGCCTGATAGGTCATCAGGTTGTGCGAGGCGCCCGTGACAAGGAGAATATGAGTATATCTTCCTCCGAGTACTCGCCCTTGGTGGATTAGCAATGACCTTCTCCCTAAACCACCACGTGAAACCGTAGTTGTGCTCCTTGATAACATCTTCCTCTGAGTACTGGTGCCCCTGCTCAGCATAATTCTTCTTGATAAACTCTTTGTGCTCATATATGTATGGATTGACCACCTGCAGGTGCTGTAGTGCGACCAGGTTTGCTCTTTCAAAGTCCTTGGTTCGGCCCTCGAGGTCAACATGCTTTAGGCTCCGACCCTCATGGTGACCCCATCCAGCGAGCCTCCTGAGGTGCTTGTTGAATGGCAGATCAAGAGGGGTCTCGGTTTGTAGAAATTCGAGCAGAAAGAGATGCACTCTTTGACCAGGAAGCCGTTTACTATGCTTCCATCTGGACGGGACCTGTTCTTAACGTATCCTTTGATGTGTCCATTGAGTCTTTCAAACGGCATCAAGCTTCACAGAAATGGAGGACCGAGCTAGACGATATCGTCCACGACATGGAGAAGCAGATGAAGCATGACGTCGAATAATGTGGGGGGAATAGATCTCGAGCTCGCATAGTATCACCACGATCTCGTCTTGTAGCCTCGTGAGCTGTTTAATGCCTATCGACTTCCGATAGATGACGTCGAAAAAGTTACAGAGGCCAAACAACGTTTCACGGACGTGCTTGTCCATTATACCTTGGATCATGACCGAGGGTACCTGCGTCATCAGCACGGCGATGTCGTGATACTTCATCCCGCTGAAGCGCTGCTTCACCTCGTCTAGCCATCTGCTTATCTTCCCCATGTACTTGTTTGGACATTTGACTCCGAGGAGGCACTTCATAAACTGTATGGCCTCCTTCTTACTCAGAGTGAAGCACGAGGCCTTGAGCTTGACCTCGCCCTTCTTGACCTGCTTTTTACCCTTGCAATGACGGCTATTCCGCGTTTCCGTCTCCTCCTCCTCGTCATCGCTAGGTGGTGGTTGAAGTTCATCACTGATGCCCATATGCTTCAAGTCTTTCCTTGCCTTCGGCCCATCTTTGGTGTTGTCGGTGTTAAGGAGGGTGGCAAGAAGACTCTCGCCCACGTTCTTCGTGATATGCATGATATCGGGGCTACGAGGCACGCGGAGGATCTTCTAGTATGGCAAGTCCCAAAAAACAGACCTCGCCTTCCATACCTTCAGCAACGGCTCTAGCTTCTTCTGGGTCTTTCCTGGTGCAGGGCATTCCTTCCAGTTATTCAATAGCTCGTAGATTTCCATGCCGCTCCTCTGGTCCGGGATTCCTCGGAGCTGGATGATGGCTCAATGCACGAAGCCCGAAAAGTGTTGATGGCTCGTGGTTGATGTAGAGCTCGTTGGGGAACCCCAAGAGGAAGGTATGATGAGCACAGCAACAAGTTTCCCTCAGTTATGAAACCAAGGTTTAATCGAACCAGTAGGAGCAAGGAAACACCCCAAAGGTGTTACTAGCTGAGCTTTGGCAGGGCGCACTACCGGTGCTAGTAGCAACGTGGAGACCTGCACAACACAACCATAGAATTTTGTCCCCAACTTGCGATGAGGTTGTCAATCTCACCGTGTTTTGCGGAAAACAAAGGATTAAATGTATTGAATGGAAAGAAGTAAAAGTTTGCAGAAAGTAAACACAAAGCAGTAAAAGATTGTAGATTGTATGTAAAGAAAAAGGACAGGGATCCATAGTTCACTAGAGGTGGCTCTCCTTAAGATAGATAACATGTTGGGTGAACAAATTACAGCGGGGCAATTGACAAACACCGAGAAAGCAATACATGCATATACTAAGCATCTTTACTCCTCTGAGGCTTGATTGGGCATGACAACATAATACATAGACCGCCATCCAACTGCATCTATCACTAATAATCCACCTTCAGGTTATCATCCGAACCCCCTCCAGTATTAAGTTGCAAGCAACAGATTTATTGCTTTACAAACTGCGTGTAAAGTAAACAATACGATTGTTCTATGAACAAAGGATTGTTGTTTTCTCCCTAGTAGCAACAGCACATCTAGTACCTTAGAGATTTCTATCACTTCCCCAGATTACCAGAGGCATGAACCCACTATCGAGCATAAATACTAACTCTTGGAGTTTCTAGCATCTACTTGGCCAAGATAGCTACTAACAATGGAAAGCATGCAAGATCTCAAATAACAAAGACATGATAGAATCAATAATCAATCTGAAATAGCATCTCAATATCCATCGGATCCCCGCAAACACAACATGTATGAATTACAAATAGATGATCTTGATCATAAACGGAGCTCACAAGATCTAAACATGAAAGCACAAAGGAGGAGAAACCAGCCATCTAGCTACTACATGGATCTGTAGTCCAAGGATGAACTAATCACGCATCACACCGGAGGCTTGCATGGTGATGAAGAAGGCCTCCAGGGTGAATTCCCCTCTCCGGCAGGGTGCCGGGAAGAGCTTTAGATCCCTCCCGATCTAGGGATGGAGATGACGGCGGCTGCAGACTCTTTCGTGGATTTTTGATCGGGTACTTAGGGTTTTCGTCCCGAGGGTAATATATAGGCGGAAGGAGAGGCCGAGGGGGTGCCGGGAGCGGCCACACCACCCCCTGGCGCAGGCTAGGCCTGGCCGCGTGGCCAGGTGGTGTGGTGGCTCCCTGGCCCTTCTCCGTCTCGTATTCTGGCACTTGATCACTTCCGGAAAAATAGACACTTCGGCTTTTGTCCCGTCCAATTCCGAGAATATTCATTTTCTGACTTTCTTGGAACCAAAAACAGCAGAAAACAGGCAGCTGGCACTGTGGCTCTTGTTAATAGGTTAGTCCAAGAAATCATATGAAAAGTACTCCAAAGTTGGAACAAAACACAAGAAAGTGGATAAAACCAAGCATGGAACATCAAAAATTATAGATACATTTGCAATGTATCAACATACCCAAGCTTAACTCCTGCTTGTCCTCGAGTAGGTAAGTGATAAAAAGAAAGAATAACTTTTGAGGTGACATGCACAATCAAAGACTTGATCAAAGTATTTGCAAAACATTCAAAGCTGGGATCATAGTACTTCAATCATAACATGAAAGACAAAGTTCTAGCAATAAGCAAAGAAACTATGATGCAACATGAAAAGGCACAAACAAAAGATTCATGAATAATAATGCTTTGCAAGATGTTTTTTGTTTCACATAAAGAAAACATAGCATACTAGTATTTAGCTTGTCCCTCAATAGAGTAGCAAATATAAATGCATAGGACACCTTCAAAGTTCATAAGAGTGACTAGATACAATTGTTTCAAACAAGCAATAACAAGTTATGCATCAATCAACTAGTCTTGGAACAATGCACATAGAACTAAGAATGGCCACTATGCTCTCAAAGTAGGTGCATAAAGATAGAAGGTGGAGATTCAATATAATGGTGGAATAAAAGCCTTTTGTAAAAGGAAGTAGGGATTCAAGTCTCATAAAGAGCTTCCAAAAAGTATGGTACTTATAGCTTTCAGCTCTCATTGCCCCTATCATAAGCATCTTGAAGTGATTAAGGTTAAAGTGAACAAACTATGGTGTACATGCTTGACGAAGTATAAGTCAAAAATCTCATGTCCCTTGTATACGAGGGCCGCTCCTCATGCTACTCAAGTTTAGTCATCGGTAAGTTCTTGTCATTCTATGTACATGTGTATCATTGAGAACCACCAATGGGGTACCCCTTGCCCGATGATACGGAAGAATCCCCATATCAAAATGACAAGGCAAGCAGACAATGAGCATCTCAGCATTCTTCTTATTTACCATGGGAATATGGTGCTTTTTTCTCTCTTTCCTCTTTTCATAGTACCTTTTTTTCTTTTCTCTTTTTTTCTCAATATAGGACTCTTTTTTATAAGAAGAATGCTTCATAGACAGCTCATTATGGTTACACTGCAGGTTTCCACTATGTCAGCATGGATTAGACCAGCGGCCCAGGCGTTTCTCTAACACATATACATAACTTCATGGACTTACAAGCTCCCCTTTCATTTCACACCGACGACATCCATATACAAAAGAGCATGATATCAACTACGTACACGTACCAAGTGCAATGTTGAAAGCGTTCCTCATGAAAGCATGGTTCTGCTAATTCCCGACAAATAAGTGCAAGCATATACAACATAGAAGACACAATGGTTCAAGTTTATTAAGGGCAAGTAAAGTAAAGTGTGCCATCAAGTTCGTGATAGCTTTAATCACTAGTTTTCTCATAACAAGTGGAAGGTAAACAAAAGCATGAATATACTTGGAATAGCATAAGCTAGTAGGTAGGTATGGTGGACTCTTTGGAATAACTTGGTTTAGGGAGTTGGATGCATGAGTGGAACTCATACTTTGCTGTGGAGGCTAGCAAAAGACTGGGAGCGACAAACTAAGAGAGCAATAATGGCCATACTCATGCAGAGTGACAAAACATCATTGATCAAAGCATAAAGTGATACTACAAGTTGAAAACTAAAGGATCATAAAGGCTATGATGACTTGAGATATTCATAACATGGTGTGAGCATGTGCCAAGTCAACACAAATAAAGCATCAAAGGAGAATACCACTATACTATGCTTTAATATGCTAAAACAACGCAAGATTCATCCAAGGCACATTAAAGCAATCTCAGTTGTTTATAACAAGTCATGATACAGCAAAGAATACTAAGCATAAAGCCAAAACAATATCAAGCATGGCAAGACAAAGCATAGGCCACAGTCAAAAACAAGCTCTTTTTACCACATAAGCATGAACTTTCCTACTCTTTTCCAAACCAAACCAAACTATTTGCAAACCAAAGTATGAAATAGGGGGTCCAACCAATTTATTCAGAAAACTAAGCAAACCAAGAAAACTAAAAACCAAGAACGAAAACGAAAAAGAAGACGCTCCAAGAAAAACACAACTGTGCATGAAACAATAAAAATGAAGCGTTTGGAAGAAACCTGAAATTTTTATTGATGAAGAAGGGGATGCCTTGGGCATCCCCAAGCTTTGACGCTTGTACTTCTTGGATATTTCTTGGGGTGACACGCGTGGCATCCCCAAGCTTGAGCTTTAGTCCATCCTTCATCTCATTACTCATTCCTTCCATACACCTGAAATTTTTCCTTCATACAAAAGTTCACACAATCTCATTAGCAACATTAGTGCACTTAAGATAAATAAGTCTCAAGGTTCAGTTATAACAGCAAATAAACTTCCATTAGAACACTAGATACTGTAGCACTTCCCTCAAAAAGCTCAATTCCCCAAAAGAACTCAAAAAGGAACCAACAAGAAGCAAATGCAGAAAATGGCAGAAATCTGTCAAAACAGAGCAGCAGGTAAAGACGAATTTTTACGAAGACCTTATGTTGCTCAAATCAAAAAGTGTTGAACTAACTAAAGTTAGATAACAACCTGGGGAAGAAGCAAAAAAATTACAGCTCAATCTGACATACAGATCTCTCTCACGAATTTTTACGGTGAAGCACAGAAATCTGTTTTGGGACAGCAACTTTCCCAATCATTACTTCTCTCTCATTAGAGGTTACTCTTGGCACAAAAAGAAAATAAAATGGATAAGGAGCGGTTATTACAGAGGTAATAACTTCCAAGACTCATGTAAAACTCTTGGGTTATCTCCCAACAAGTACTTTTCTTTAACGCCTTTAAGTTAGGCATGATAGTTTGAGAAAATGCTCACTTAAGAAATAGGAATTGAAATAAAAGAGAGCATCAAGAAGCAAATTCAAAACACATTTAAGTCTAACCCACTTCCTATGCATAGGAATCTTATATGCAAATAAACTCACAAAGAACAAAGTGGCATGCATAGGAAGATAAAACGAGAGTAACTTCAAAACTCTCAGCAAATAGAGAGGTGTTCCAGTACCATGAAAAAATTTACAACCATATTTTCTTCTCTCATAATAATTTTCAGTAGCCTCATGAATAAACTCAAAAATATAACTATAACATAAAGCATGCTTTTCATGATCTACAAGCACTAGAGCTTTATTATAAACATTTTCAAAAGAATCCTTAGGAACATAACAATCATCCTCCTTTAGTAAGCATGGGGGACAATCAAATATTGTAAGGGGTAAAGAGTTACTCTCATTAGAAGGTAGGCATGGGTAGATCCATTCTTCCTCCTCTAGATCATCACTCTCCTCCTCTTTTTCATCCAATGAGCTTCTAGTTTTAGCAATTTCTTCTTCCATAGGCTCTTGCAAGGCATTAGTCTCTTCCATTAGTGGAGAGCATCTATTAAGATATTCAAGAATATAGCCATTTTCTTCCTTGTAATTATCAAAGCAAAATTTAAGTATATCATAAACCTCATATTTATAAGGTGAATCGTCTGTATTTTCAAGCAAACTAGCAAGTTCAAATGCACCCTTCCAAGCAATAAATTCTTCAATTTGTTCCACATCATAAAAGTCATAATTCCCTTTAACATAAGAAGATATGGTAACATTATCATTATACTCACATTGAAAAGGGAGGTGTTTATACCTCCTACAGCAACAAGATTTATCAAAGCAATAAGTAACATTATAAGTAGAGCAAACGTTTCTAGCAGTGGTATACAATTTATCAATTTGTTCCCATAAGTGTTTCCCTTTTTGTGACAAGCGGTGTTCCTTATAATAATATTTTTGTTCTTCCGTGAACCCACCTTGCCAATCAGATTTAGTTTCAAAGAAACCAACCATTGATAGAAAGCATGATAAAGCAAGACAATAACAGACCAACGAAAATAACAACTATAATAGGAACTAATTTTTTTGTATTTTTGAATAAGAAAGCAAACTTGTAAAACTAATTTTTTGTGTGTTTTTGATAACAAAACAAGCAAACAAAGAAAAAAGAAACTAAGCAAAACAAAAATAACAAAGTAAAGATATTGGTTATGAGGGACTCCCCTTGTGAAGGTGTCCTTGACTCCCCGGCAACGGCGCCAGAAAAATGCTTGATGGCTCAATGCACGGCGCCCAGAAAAGTGTTGATGGCTCGTGGTTGATGTACAGCTCGTTGGGAACCCCAAGAGGAAGGTATGATAAGCATAGCAGCAAGTTTCCCTCAGTTATGAAACCAAGGTTTAATCGAACCAGTAGGAGCAAGGAAACACCCCAAAGGTGTTACTAGCTGAGCTTTGGCAAGGCGCACTACCGGTGCTAGTAGCAATGTGGAGACCTGCACAACACAACCATAGAACTTTGTCCCCAACTTGCGATGAGGTTGTCAATCTCACCGTGTTTTGCGGAAAACAAAGGATTAAATATATCAAATGGAAAGAAGTAAAAGTTTGCAGAAAGTAAACACAAAGCAGTAAAAGATTGTAGATTGTATGTAAAGAAAAAGGACTGAGATCCATAGTTCACTAGAGGTGGCTCTCCTTAAGATAGATAACATGTTGGGTGAACAAATTACAGCGGGGCAATTGACAAACACCAAGAAAGCAATACATGCATATACTAATCATCTTGACTTCTTTGAGATTTGATTGGACATTACAACATAATACATAGACCGCCATCCAACTGCATCTATCACTAATAATCCACCTTCAGGTTATCATCCGAACCCCCTCCAGTATTAAGTTGCAAGCAACAGATTATTGCTTTACGAACTGCGTGTAAAGTAAACAATACGATTGTTCTATGAACAAAGGATTGTTGTTTTCTCCCTAGTAGAAACAGCACATCTACTACCTTAGAGATTTCTGTCACTTCCCCAGATTACCAGAGGCATGAACCCACTATCGAGCATAAATACTAACTCTTGGAGTTGCTAGCATCTACTTGGCCAAGATAGCTACTAACAACGGAAAGCATGCAAGATCTCAAATAACAAAGACATGATAGAATCAATAATGAATCTGAAATAACATCTCAATATCTATCGGATCCCCGCAAACCCAATATGTATGAATTACAAATAGATGATCTTGATCATGAACGGAGCTCACAAGATCTAAACATGAAAGCACAAAGGAGGAGAAACCAGCCATCTAGCTACTACATGGATCCGTAGTCCAAGGATGAACTACTCAGGCATCACACCGGAGGCTTGCATGGTGATGAAGAATGCCTCTAGGGTGAATTCCCCTCTCCGGCAGGGTGCCGGGAAGAGCTTCAGATCCCTCCCGATCTAGGGATGGAGATGATGGCGGTTGCAGACTCTTTCATGGATTTTTGATCGGGTACTTAGGGTTTTCGTCCCGAGGGCAATATATAGGCGTAAGGAGAGGCCGAGGGGGTGCCGGGAGCAGCCACACCACCCCTAGCGCGGGTCAGGCCTGCCCGCGCGGCCAGGTGGTGTGGTGGCTCCCTGGCCCTTCTCTGTCTCGTATCTGGCACTTGATCACTTCCGGAAAAATAGGCACTTTGGCTTTTGTCCCATCCAATTCCGAGAATATTCATTTTCTGACTTTCCTGGAACCAAAAATAACAGAAAACAGGCAGCTGGCACTGTGGCTCTTGTTAATAGGTTAGTCCAAGAAATCATATGAAAAGTACTCCAAAGTTGGAACAAAACACAACAAAGTGGATAAAACCAAGCATGGAACATCAAAAATTATAGATACATTTGCAATGTATCACTGGACCGTCCCATCGAACATATCTCCTAGCTTTCTCTAGGCGTGATTCTTGGGAAGCCACCTCCGAGCCCCAAGGAACACGGTTTTCCCGGACCTGGGATATTTCTGTAGCTGGCGGTACGTTGTATTATAGTTGCACCTAACGCACCCATAGAATCCTTGGATCACCGCTGCTCTCATGTCGAAGTATTCTTGTCTCGAGGCGTCCCACGTACGGGCTCCTTCTTCCCATAACATGGCCAGCTCCTCTTTGAACAATGTGAGATACATATTGATGTCTGTACCGGGTTGTTTTGGCCCTTGAACCAGCATACTCATGGTTACGTACTTCTTCTTCATGCATAACTAGGGGGAGGTTGTAGATCCATACAAACATGGGCCAGGTATTGTGTGTGTTGCTATGGCTTCCGAATGGATTGAGTCCGTCGGTGCTCACGCCCAGCCTAAGGTTCCTTGACTCTTTCCCGAAATGTTGGTAATATTGGAGGTCCAACGCCTTCCACTGGCAAGCATCCGAAGTGCCTCAGCATTTCCTCCTTCTCCGGATCATTGTCTTCCAGCCTCTTTCTTTCTGCATGCCAGCGCATGAGCTCTGCTTCCTTAGGGTCCGCGAAATAGCACTGCAGACGTGGAGTTAGAGGAAAGTACCACACCACCTTTCTAGGAGCTTTCTTGGTCCCTCTCTTGTATCGAGAAGTCTTGCACACTGGACACGTGGTCTTCTCCGTGTCCTTGCCCTGGTAGATGATGCAATCATTTATGCAGACGTGGTATTTCATGTGCGGTAGAATGAGATGGCACACGACTTTCTTGGCCTCAGCAATACTAGTCGGACATGTGTTCCCCTTCTTGGGAAGAATATCGTGCCAGAATGCAATGTTGTCGTCGAAGCATTCATCGGTCATTTTGTGTTTCGCCTTCATCTCCAGAGCCCTGAGCGTTACATCCAGACGGTTATCCCCGTTGTTGCATCCATCAAACAATGGAGTGACCGCGTCTTTCTTCATTTGCTCCATCTTAGCTTTCTCTCTAGCAGTGGATCTAGCGTTACTCGTCTCCTTGAGAAACAGATCTTGGACATGAGGGTCTCACAGCCAGCTCGAATCATCTTCATGTTCATGCCCAGCGCCACCTTGATCATCTTCGTGTCCACCATGCCCAGCGCCACCCTGATCTTCATGATCATCACCTACCCCACCGCCAGCGTCTTGATCTTCGTGATCGTGACCGGCATCTTGATCTTCACCATTATTGACATCCTCATCACCATCTTCGTCATCACGTATCCACCGAGTGTAGCCATCCATGAAACTACGTCGGAGCAGGTGCGACTCCAGCATTCCGGAATCGTGCCTTATCAGATACATCAGCTTGCAATCGCGACACGGACATCTTATCTCTGTCTTGTTTGCACGTGCCATATCGGCCCTCATGCATCTCATCCACCTATCCACGAGGGCTTTGCGGATTAGTGGTCGGACCATGGTCGCATGCATGTGGTATAAAGACCAAGAGAATAATTAGAGCATATATGGACGTGTGGATCACCGGAAAAATTCGGCATGACCTCCCCTAAAAAGAGGACATCCGCGAGTGCCAGATATTCGCCGGAAAAGAAATGAATCGACATTCTGGCAAAACATTGGCATCTCAAATGAAATCCCTGAACAAAGAGAAGCATCCACCACAACACAATCATATAGTCTCGGTGTTGCCGACAACGCGCATGAGCATGCAAGCAACACCTTCACACTTCCGCCAACGATGACTTGCGCAAGTGAGCCGGAGGAGAAGTAAAGGGACATGTTGTAGATCTAGAGGAGCAAGAGACTTCACTTATATATGAGTGTCAACCAATGGAGATTGAGAAAGCTTCTATGGTGAATCAATGTGGGAAATGAGGTGGCGAGGAGGAGGGGGCGACCAAATCTATCTTTTGGTGGAGAAGGAAGAAGTGAGACAAGTGAGTGGGGTGCATGTGCCAAAAGGTGCAAAAAAGGTGGTGCCAGGTTATGCGAGGCGCATATTGCACCAAATGCGCCTCCTATAATATAAACTATGTGAGGTGCATATACTCACATGCGCCTCGGCTATGCGGCCACCCGGGCCCACATGGGTTACTTGAGGCGCACTCTGCTGAATGCGACTCGCCTATTATCAAGTATAGGAGGCGCATTTGATGATATGCGCCTCACATATTGGACCACCTGTTGGGTTCGCAGCATAGAAAACAAAAAAATTCCTACGATGAGAACTATATGCCAAGATCTATCTACTGGATACAAAGCAACGGGTGGATATACATCCATGGAGAACTTACCCTCAAAGACAACAAAGTTTTGTTAACAAGTTGGAACTCGTGGATGATGTAGTTGTACGCTTGCCGATCTCAAGATCGTGTAGAAGTCCGAGCGCCACAAATCAGCAGCGCATCCATCCTCGCACACACGTTCAAGCCACCGGACAAACTCCACCTCCTTGCTACAGTGAATCAGCGGAAGCAGCAACTCCTTCCAAACACAAGGCCACCGGGAACATGTATCTTGCTAATCCGAGACCATGGGGGAATATCTAGAGGGGGAGAGAGATCCTTCATGAGGAGGTGTGCTTTGTGAGGGAGGAGAGGAGGGACTTTTATAGGATAGGGGGGCTCCTCCCCTACAATGGCCGGTGGCCAAGGAGGGTGCCCCACCTCTTCCTCATTCATGTGGTGGAAGCTCCACTCACATCAATTTTGACTCCACCCAAAATTCCACTCACATGCATTAAATTTCCACCAAATTTAATGCAACTCTCAATTAATAAAACTCTTTTATTTATTTTATTCAGAATTTTGTTAATTACTTTAATTAACAAACATTCACATAAAACCCCTTGCAACATTTCAATATCACATGCAGAACCACTTTCTGCAATTTCACCCAAAACAATTCTGGTTTCTATCGAAACAATTCCTGCGCTTTGCAATCCTTTCGTCTGAAACATATGTGCTCCAAAATGGTGTCCGGCAACCCTTAAGTGTGTCACCCTATGGTTCGCGAATAATGCAGACATGATTGAGACTCTTCTTAGATCAATAATCAGAAGCGGGGCCTGGAGATCCATACTGACTCCTACACATCCAACGATGACTTCTGTGATCGTGAGAACCTTTAACGCTAGTAACTTAATCCCTTTGTCTCATGATATAATACATGTTCGAGATTTGATCATCGGTATCCAAATACCTAGTTTGATCTCGTTACCGACATGCACTCTTTTCTCGTTCCTGTGATATAACATTCTAGTGATCATATCACTTGCTTGCAAGCTATCTTAATGTGATATCACCAAGAGGGCCCAGAGTATATCTATCCATCATCGGGATTGACAAATTTTACTCTTGATCCATGAGCCTCAACATAACACCTTCGTAGCACTGAACCCACCTTTATAGTCACCCTGTTATGGTGTGACGTTTGATGTTATCAAGATACTCTTCCGGTGTTAGCAATTAACATGATCTCATGGTCTAAGGACTAAGATTACTTTGTATGATGTTATAGCAATGTAAACATAATGACTTTGATCGTAATGCTATACTTCGGATGAATGTTCATCACATCATTTCACAAATGTTGTGACCTCGTTATTAACAACATCCAATGTCCATGATCAGGAAACCTTGATCATCTTGTTAATCAACGAGCTAGTCTTGAAGAGAGGCATAACTAGGAACCATTTTTGTTTATTAAACACACATGTATTGACGTTTCTTTCAATACAATTATAGCATGCAAAATAAACATCTATCATATACAAGGAATACATAATAACAACTTCAGTATTGCCTCGCAGGGCATATTTCCTTCAGTCTCCCACTTGCACTAGAGACAATAATCTAGTTTACATAGTGATAAATCTAACACCCATAGAGTTCTGGTGTTGATCATGTTTTTCCCTAGGGAGAACTTTAGTCAACGGATCTACTACATCCAGGTCTGTGTGTACTTTACAAATCTTTATATCTCCATCCTTGACATGCTCGCAGATGGAGTGAAACCGGCGCTTAATATGCTTGGAATTATTGTGAGACATTGGTTCCTTGGCGTTAGCTATGGATCCATTGTTGTCACAATAGATCACCATTGGGTCCAATGCACTAGGAACCACACCTAGTTCTATTATGAACTCCTTCATCCAAACCGCTTCCTGCGCCGCTTCTGAAGCACCAACATATTCCGCCTCTGTCGTTGATCCAGCCACCACAGGTTGTTTGGAACTCCTCCAACTAACTGCTGCTCCGTTCAAGAGAAATATGTATCCGGATTGAGACTTAGAGTCATCCGGATCGGTGTCAAAGCTAGCATCGACATAACATTTAGCGACTAGCTCTTCTTCACCTCCGTATACAAGAAACATATCCTTAGTTCTTCTTAAGTACTTAAGGATATTCTTGACCGTTATCCAGTGTTCCGAACCTAGATCAGATTGGTACCTACTAGTCAAACTAATAGCATGTGCCACATCCGGTCTTGTACATAGCATGGCGTACATTGTAGAGCCTATGGCTGAGGCATGGGGGATCTTATCCATTATCTCTCTTTCTTCCGTCATAGCCGAACTTTGAGTCTTACTCAATGTCTTGCCTTGCAACATAGGTAAGAACCCCTTCTTACTTCTGTCCATATTAAACTTCTTTAATATCTTATCAAGGTATGTACTCTGCGATAGCCCAATTAGGCGTCTTCATCTATCTCTATAGATTTTAATGCCTAATATATATGAAGCTTCACCAAGGTCTTTCATCGAAAATTTGCTATTTAGATAACTTTTAACACTATTTAAAAGATCTATATCATTTCCAATCAATAATATGTCATCCACGTACAATATCAGAAATGCCACATTGCTCCCACTCACTTTCTTGTAAATACAAGCCTCTCCATAAGTTTGGACAAATCCAAACTCTTTGATCACCTCATCAAAGCAGAGATTCCAACTTCGGGATGCTTGCTTCAGTCCATAGATGGATCGCTGAAGTTTGCATACCTTATCAGCATCCTTAGGATCGACAAAACCCTTAGGTTGTATCATATATAACTCTTCTTAAATATTACCATTGAGGAATACAGTTTTGACATCCATCTGCCATATTTCATAATTGAAATATGCAGCAATTGCTAACATAATCCTAACCGACTTAAGCATCGCTACGAGAGAGAATGTCTCATCGTAGTCAACTCCTTGAATTTGTTGAAACCCCTTTACGACAAGTCGAGCTTTATAGATGGTCACATTACCACCATCATCAGTTTTTCTTTTGAAAATCCATTTATTCTCAACGGCCTTTCGATCATGAGGTAAGTCCACCAAGGTCCAAACCTGGTTTTCGTACATGGATTCCATCTCAGATTTCATGGCTTCTAGCCATTTGTTGGAATCCGGGCTCATCATCGCTTCTTCATACGTCGCAGGGTCATCTATTTCATCAATCATGAAATTCATAACAGGATTGCCGTACAGTTCAGGAGCTGCACGTGTCCTACTTGACCTGCGAGGTTCGGTAGTGTCCTGTTTTGGAGTTTCATGATCAATATCATTAGCTCTCTCTTCATTAGGTGAAGTCAACTCCGAATCAACTTCTGATGCTGCGCTACTCGCCATTTTATGAAGAGAAGGTTCAATAACCTCTTCGAGTTCTACCTTCCGACTACTCACACCTTTCACGAGAAACTCCTTCTCAAGAAATGATCCATTCTTGGCAACAAAAACCTTGCCCTCGGATCTGTGATAGAAGGTATACCCAATCGTTTCCGTAGGGTATCCTATGAAGACGCATTTTTCCGCTTTGGGTTCGAGTTTATCCGGCTGAAGTTTCTTCACATAAACATCGCATCCCCAAACTTTAAGAAATGACAGCTTAGGTTTGTCTCCAAACCATAATTCATACGGTGTCATTTCAACGGATTTAGATGGTGTCCGATTTAAAGTGAATGCAGCGGTTTCCAGTGCATAACCCCAAAATGACAGTGGCAAGTCAGTTAGAGACATCATAGATCGAACCATATCCAATAAAGTACGATTACGACGTTCCGACACACCATTACGTTGTGGTGTTCCGGCAGGCGTGAGTTGTGAAACTATTCCACAATTTTTCATATGTGTGCTAAATTCGTAACTAAGATACTCTCCTCCACGGTCGGACCGCAGAAATTTGATCTTTCTAGTACGATGGTTTTCCACTTCATTATGAAATTCTTTGAACTTTTCAAAAGTTTCAGACTTATGTTTCATCAAATAGATATACCCGTATCTACTCAAATCATCCGTGAAAGTAACAAAATAACGATATCCACCTCACGTCGACACACTCATTGGTCCACACACATCAGTATGTATGATTTCCAATAAATCTGTCGCCCGTTGCATTGAACCGGAAAACGACGTTCTAGTCACCTTGCCCATAAGGCATGGCTCACATGTATCAAATGATTCAAAATCAAGTGATTCCAAAAGTCCATCAGAATGGAGTTTCTTCATGCGTTTAACGCCAATAAGACCTAGACGGCAGTGCCACATATATGTAGATATATCATTATCAAGTTAAACCCTTTTAGCATCAACACAATGAATATGCATAATACTACTATCGAGATCCAATAGAAATAAACCATTCAACACAGGTACATGACCATAAAAGATATTATCCATATAAATCGAACAACCATTGTTTTCAGATTTAAAGGAATAACCACTTCGCATCAAACACGATTCGGATACAATGTTCATGCTCAATGCAGGTGTGAGACCAGGCACATGGCTTAATAAGATTGATAGAATACCCATATCAACAAGTTGCAACTTCTTTTCCGGAAGCTCATTCGAAAAGAACTCTAAGGTTAAGCGTGCTTGGCCTAGAGCAATTCTAGGACGGGTGACCGACCGGGAAGTGGGTAACCGGGTGCGCACGAGTGAGGACAAAGTGCGCAGAAAAGACTAGTGTTGGTCTGTGGGGCCAGTCTAGATATCCTATTAAGCTGCCAGGAGTGACACCCCCCGGGCCCAGGAGTGGACGGGGTGTTACAAGTGGTATCAGAGCCGACCTCGCGGTTAAACGGGTGTGTGCGGGTTAGTGGCGGGACATGTGGAGCATGGCGCGTGTGGCCCGGAGTGGACACAGCATGGCACATGTGCCGGCACTGGACGCACAGACGCGTGCCAAGAGGGAACGTTTCTGGGGTGTGCTTGATCGATGAGGGCATCGATCTTCTAAAGGGTGGGTGTATGTGAGACCAGGCACATGGCTTAATAAGATTGATAGAATACCCATATCAACAAGTTGCAACTTCTTTTTCGGAAGCTCATTCGAAAAGAACTCTAAGGTTAAGCGTGCTTGGCCTAGAGCAATTCTAGGATGGGTGACCGACCGGGAAGTGGGTAACCGGGTGCGCACGAGTGAGGACAAAGTGCACAGAAAAGACTAGTGGTGGTCTGTGGGGCCAGTCTAGATATCCTATTAAGCTGCCAGGAGTGACACCCCCTCGGGCCCAGGAGTGGACGGGGTGTTACAGCAGGCACAAAATAACAATTATTTAGATTTATCACTAATCCCGACGGCATATGGAGAGGCAGCGTTCCGACAATGATCACATCAACTATTGATCCATTGCCGACCCGCATCGTGACCTCATCCCTTGCTAGTTGTCGCTTGTTCCGCAGCCCCTGAATCGAGTTACATATATTAGCAACCGATCCCGTATCAAATACCCAGGTGCTACTGCGAGTACTAGTCAAGTACACATCAATAACATGTATATCACATATACCTTTGTTTGCCTTGCCGGCCTTCTTGTCCGCCAAATATTTGGGCAGTTGCGCTTCCAATGGCCAGTCCCCTTGCAATAGTAGCACTCGGTATCGGACTTAGGGCCAGCTCGGGGTTTCTTTTTAGGTGCGGCAACAGATTTGCCGCCCTTCTTTCCCTTCTGCTTGCCTTTCTTGTCCTTCTTGAAACTGGTGGTCTTATTGATCATACACACTTGATGTTCTTTCCTAATCTCCACTTCTGCAGTCTTAAGCATTGACAGAAGCTCGGGAAGAGAGTTCTTCATGCCCTGCATGTTATAGTTCATCACGAATCTCTTGTAGCTAGGTGGAAGAGATTGGAGAACATGATGTATGCCTAAGTCAATGGGAATCGTTATTCCCAAGGACACAAGCTTATCGGTGTACCCAGACATTTTGAGTACGTGCTCACTAATGGAGCTGTTCTCCTCCATCATGCAGCTAAAGAACTTTTCAGAAGCATTATAGCTCTCTACGGCAGCATGGGTATCGAAAATCATTTTCAATTCTCCCACGGTATCAAAGGCATTGCCATTTTCAAAACGCTTTCGAAGTTCTGGCTCTATCCCATACAGTATGTCGTAATGAACTAAGTTGTGGTCCTCCTGACAAGTTATATAGACATTCATTTCCTCATCAGGGGCATCAGGAGCTGGTGGGGGGCCTAGCGACGCCTCTAGCACATATTGCTTTTGTGCAGCAGTGAGGAGAATCCTCAAATTCATAGCACAGTTGGTGAAGTTGCTACCATTCGTAGCAAGTTTCTCTTTCTCCATGAACACATTGAAATTAAAAGCAGGTGGTGCTATCTACAACAGAATTTGTAAAGTTTATTTAGACTAAGTTTATGATAGATTGAGTTCAACTAATCCAAATTACTAATGAACTCCCACTCAAAAACGACATCCCTCGTGTCTTTTTGGTGATTACATGAACCAAATCCACTATACCAAGTCCGATCATCACGTGAGTCAGTGTAGCTTCAAAGGCAAGCATCTATATGGGCATCATATCAAATCTATGACTCATGCTTAACCTTTCGGTCCGTGTTCCGAGGCCATGTCTGTACATGCTAGGCTCGTCAAGTAAGAACCTTAGTACCCGCGTGGGTAAAACTGTCTTACACCCGTTGTATGAAAGCGCGGAGTCGAGTACACCCGATCATCACGTGATGTCTCGAAACACGATACATAGAACGGTGCATACTGAAGGAAGAACACATTTTATCTTGATATCTAAATGAGGGATCATCTTACAATGCTACCAAAAGCGCCAAACTGGCAGTATAAGATGCTAACATCTAATGTGTAAAGTGAGATGATATGGTCCATGCATTTGATCTCTATCATTTGCATCGTGGTATGATCTCTATCAGTCCTTTGTGTGTAAGGCCAAGGTCTATGGAACTTACACGTTGAGTGTGTTGTAAGAGTATATATCATACATCTACTTACAACAATACCATATCAAGACACTAGCCCAGCAACGATCTAAACTACACGCCTCTAATTTATCAATTGCAAGTTTTACGTGGCTTTGGGCTTTCGGAGATAGAACCGGTCTTACCTACGAACATGAACCACAACGAGGATAACCAAGTTATTAGCAACTCGTTGTAAATCAGATATTGACTATAGTAGGAGAGATAGACACCCGCTAGCCACTTATGCAAAACTAGTTGCATGTCAGTCGTGGAACCGGTCTCATGTACGATGACATGTAAGGTTGGTCCGGTCCGCTTCATCCCACTATGCCACCAATATCCAAAATACATGAAAGAAGCAATAACATGATCATCATCGCCCACATATAAACATATGTGTACTACCCGTGCAAAGCACCTACACAAAGATCAGGCTATGATACCACTGTTGGGTTCGCAGCATAGAAAAAAAATTCCTACGATGAGAACTATATGCCAAGATCTATCTACTGGATATAGAGCAACGGGTGGATATACACCCATGGAGAACATACCCTCGAAGACAATAGAGTTTTGTTAACGAGTTGGAACTCGTGGATGATGTAGTCGTACGATTGTCGATCTCAAGATCGTGTAGAAGTCCGAGCGCCGCAAATCAGCAGCGCATCCGTCCTCGCACACAAGTTCAAGCCAGCGGAAAAACTCCACCTCCTTGCTCCAGCGAATCAGCTGAAGCAGCAACTCCTTCCAGACGCAAGGCCACCGAGAACATGTATCTCGCTAACCCGAGACCATGGGGGAATATCTAGAGGGGGAGAGAGATCCTTCACGAGGAGGTGTGCTTTGTGAGGGAGGAGAGGGGGGCCTTTTATAGGAGAGGGGGCTCCTCCCCTACCATGGCCGGCGGCCAAGGAGGGTGCCCCCACCTCTTCCTCATTCATGTGGTGGAAGCTCCACTCACATCAATTTTGACTCCACCCAAATTTCCACCAAATTTAATGCAACTCTCAATTAATAAAACTCTTTTATTTATTTTATTCAGAATTTTGTTAATTACTTTAATTAACAAACATTCACATAAAACCCCTTGCAACATTTCAATATCACATGCAGAACCACTTTCTGCAATTTCACCCAAAACAATTCCGGTTTCTATCGAAATAATTCTTGTGCTTTGCAATCCTTTCGTCTGAAACATATGTGCTCTAAAATGGTGTCCGGCAACCCTTAAGTGTGTCACCCTACGGTTCGCGAATAATGTGGACATGATTGAGACTCCTCTCAGATCAATAATCAGAAGCGGGACCTGGAGATCCATACTGACTCCTGCACATCCAACGATGACTTCTGTGATCGTGAGAACCTTTAACGCTCGTAACTTAATCCCTTTGTATCATGATATAATACATGTCCAAGATTCGATCATCGGTATCCAAATACCTAGTTTGATCTCGTTACCAACATGCACTCTTTTCTCGTTCCCGTGATATAACATTTTAGTGATCATATCACTTGCTTGCAAGCTATCTTAATGTGATATCACTGAGAGGGCCCAGAGTATATCTATCCATCATTGGGATTGACAAATTCCACTCTTGATCCATGAGCCTTGATGTCTACGCATTTCTATTCTTGTAGACAGTTGTTGGGCCTCCAAGTGCAGAGGTTTGTAGAATAGCAGCAAGTTTTCCCTTAAGTGGATCACCCAAGGTTTATCGAACTCGGGGAGGAAGTTGTCAAAGGTATCCCCTCTCAATCAACCCTGCAATCAAGATACAAGAAGTCTCTTGTGTCCCCAACACACCCAATACACTTGTCAGGTGTATAGGTGCACTAGTTCGGCGAAGAGATAGTGAAATACAAGTGGTATGGATAATTATAAGTGGTAACCGTGATAGAATATAGCTTGATGGCATGGAAAAGACTAAAGTAAAACTGAAATAAAGATAGAAGCAAGCAAACATGTAACAGATCTAATAGCAAAGGGTGTTTCAGTGCTGAGAAACAAGGCCTAGGGATCATACTTTCACTAGTGAACACTCTCATATAAATATATTCTTCTTTATGATACTACACTGAACTACTCTCCGGTTGGACACTCTAATCGTTGGTAGGGCTATAACAACACACCTCAAAGTTCATCTTTCCCATCTAGATAACCCCACACTGTCACCTTGAGTACTAGATGAGTCCAACAAACACCACAATTTCATAAAGACATCCAACTCCAAATATAACTCATAACAAGTATTTGTAATCTCTAGACTAAGTGCCACCATGGTGTGCACGCTGTCACTTTCACACACATGGGGAGAGCAGAGACCTATTAAAGCACTTTAGTAGAAAGGTAGATCTACTAGATTACAAAGCTCATGATCACAATATGATCATACATAGAGAGAGAGATGAACACATAGCTACCGGTAGAACCCTTAGCCTCGAGAGAGAACTACTCCCTCCTCATCATGGGAATCAGCAATGGTGATGGAGATGGCGGTGGAGATCGATGGAGATGGCTCTGGGGGCACTTCCCCGTCCCGGCAGGGTGGTGGAATAGAGACTTTCTATCCCCCGAATCTCCCCTTCGGTGGCGGTGGCGCTGTGGAACTTTTTATGGATGGAGGCTTGACTATTTAGGGTTTATGCATCGGGAGGCTCTTATAGGCGAGAGGGGAGACCAAGGGGGTGCCGGAGGGGCCCACACCACCCCCTGACGCGGCCTGGCCTAACCTGCGCCACCAGGTGGTGTGGCCACCCTCTGGCCCTTCTCCGTCTCGTATTCTGGCTCCAAGTGTCCCCTGGTAAAATAATAACTTTGGCTTTTGTCCCGTCCAATTCCGAGAATATTCATTTTCTGACTTCCTGGAACCAAAAACAGTAGAAAACAGGTAGCTAGCACTGCGGCTCTTGTTAATAGGTTAGTCCAAGAAATCATATGAAAAGTACTCCAAAGTGTGGACAAAACACAAGAAAGTAGATAAAACCAAGCATGGAACATCAAAAATTATAGATACATTTGCAATGTATCAACATCCCCAAGCTTAACTCCTGCTCGTCCTCGAGTAGGTAAGTGATAAAAAGAAAGAAATTTTTTTGAGGTGACATGCACCATCATAAACTTGATCAAAGTATTTGTAAAACATTGATAGCTAGGATCATAGTACTTCAATCAGAACATGAAAGACAAAGTTCTAGCAATAAGACAAAGCAACTAAGTTGCAACATGAAAAGGCATAAACAAAGGATTCATGAATAACAATGCTTTGCAAGACGTTTGTTTGTTTCACATAAAGAAAACATAGCATAGTGGCATTCAGCTTGTCCCTCATAGAGTAGCAAACATAAATGCATAGGACACCTTCAAACTTCATAAGAGTGACTAGATACAAATAGTTTAAAACAAGCAATATCAAAGCTATGCATCAATCAACAAGTCTTGGGACAATGCACATAGAACTAAGAATGGCCACTATGCTCTCAAAGTAGGTGCATAAAGGTAGAAGGTGGATACTCAACATAAAAGTAAAAGAAAGGCCTTCATAGAAGGAAGTAGGGATTCAAGTTTCATAAAGAGCTTCCAAAAATTATGGTACTTATTATCTTTCAGCTCTCATTGCCCCTATCATAAGCATCTTGAAGTGATTAAGGTTAAAGTGACACAACTAAGAGGATATGCTTGACAAGTTATAAGCTGAAATCTCATGCCCCTTACTTACGAAGACCGAACCTCATGCTACTCAACTTTAGTCACAAGTAAGCTCTTGTCATTGTAAGTACATATGTATCATAAAGAACCGCCAACGGGGTACGCCTTGCACATGATACAGGAGTTATCCCATAATCAAAATGACAAGGCAAGCAGACAATGAGCATCTCAGCGGTCTTTTTATTTGCTATTTGCATAGGTTTTTATTGAGGATGCTTCATAGAGTGATCATTATGGTGATGCTGCAAGTTTCCACCATGATTAAGCATGGCTTAGGCTAGCAGTCCAGGCGTTTCTCTAACACAAATACAAACTCCATGATCTTACAAGTTCCCCTTTTATTTCACACCACCAGGATCCATAAGCAAAAGAACATGATATCAACGGGTACAAAGTACAAGTGCAATGTTGAAAGCGTTCCCCATGATACATGGTTCTGATAATTTCAACTTATAAAGCGCAAGCATATACGCAACAAAGAAGGACCCGATGGTTCAAGTTTATTAAGTGCAAGAAAAGTAAAGTGTGCCATCAAGTTCGTGAGAGCTTTAATCACTAGTTTTCTCATAACAAGTTTAATTTGGAAGATAAACAAAAGCATGAATATACTTGGAATAGCATATGCTAGTAGGTAGGTATGGTGGACTCTTTGGAATAACTTGGTTTAAGGAGTTGGATGCATGAGTGGAACTCATACTTGGTTGTGGAGGCTAGCAAAAGACTGGGAGCGACAAACTAAGAGAGCAGTAATGGCCATAATCATGCAGAGCGACAAAACATCATTGATCAAAGCATAAAGTGACACTACAAGTTCAAAACTAAAGGATCATGAAGGCTATGGTGACTTGGGATAGTCATAACATGGTGTGAGCATGTGCCAAGTCAACCCACATAAACCATCAAAGGAGAATACCACAATACTATGCTTTAATATGTTAAAACAACGCATGATTCATCCAAGGCACATTAAGCAATCTCAATTGTTTATAACAAGTCATGCTACAGCAAAGAATACTAAGCATAAAGCCAAAACAATATCAAGCATGGCATGACAAAACATAGGCCACAGTCAAAAACAAGCTCTCTTTACCACTTAAGCATGAACTTTCCTAGTCTTTTCCAATCCAAACCAAACTATTTGAAAACCAATGTATGAAAGAGGGGGTCCAACCAATTTATTCAGCAAACTAAGCAAACAAAAGCAAATGAAAACAAAAAATAAGACGCTTCAAGAACAACACAACTGTGCATGAAACAATAAAAATAAAGTGTTTGGAAGAAACCTGGGATTTTTATTGATGAAGAAGGGGATGCAAGGCATCCCCAAGCTTTGACGCTTGTACTTCTTGGATATTTCTTGGGGCGACACGTGTGGCATCTCCAAGCTTGAGCTTTAGTCCATCCTTCATCCCATTACTCATTCTTTCCATACACCTGAAATTTTTCCTTCATACAAAACTTCACACAATCTTTATTAGCAACATTAGTGCACTCAAGATAATAAGTCTTTAGGTTCAGTTCCAATAAAACTTCCATTAAAACACAAGCTACTGTAGCACTTCCCTCAAAAAGCTCAATTCCCCAAAAGAACTCAAAAAGAAACCAACAAGAAGCAAATGCAGAAAATGGCAGAAATCTGTCAAAACAGACCAGCAGGTAAAGACGAATTTTTTCAAAGACTTTATGTTGATCAAATCAAAAAGTGTTGAACTAACGAAAGTTAGGTAACAACCTGAGGCAGAAGCACAAAAATTCACACCTCAAAAGGACGTACAGAGATTTTACATGAATTTTTATGGTGAAGCACAAAAATCTGTTTCGGGACAGCAACTTTCCCAATCATTACTTCTCTCTCATTAGAGGTTACTCTTGGCACAAAAAGCAAATAAAAAGGATAAGAAGCAGTTATTACTTCATAATAACTTCCAAGACTCATCTAAAACTTGTGGGTTATCTCCCAATAAGTACTTTTCTTTAACGCCTTTAAGTTAGGCTTGATAGTTTGAGAAGATGTCACATAAGAAATATGAACTGAAATAAAAGAGAGCATCACGAGGAAAACTTAAAACATATTTAAGTCTAACCCACTTCCTATGTATAGGAATCTTGTAAAGAAACAAGTCATGAAAGCACAAAGCAACAAGCATAGAAAAGCAAAACAAGTGCAACTTCAAGACTTTCAACATAAAGAGGCGAAACTTAATATTATTGAGATACATAAGACCATGTTTCCCTCTCTCATAATAACTTTTAGTAGCATCATGAATAAAATTAACAATATAAATATCACATAAAACATTCTTATCATGAGCCACATGCATATAATAATTATTACTCTCCACATAAGCATAGTCATTCTTATTAATTATAGTGGGAGCAAATTCAACAAAATAGCTACCATTATTATTCTCATCACCATAATCATCAAATATAGGAGGCATATTGTAATCACTAATTTTCTCCTCAATAGTAGGTGGACTAAACATATCATATTCATCATTGTAATCATCATATATTGGAGGTTTTGTATCATCAAAGTAAACTTTCTCCTCCATGCTTGGGGGACTAAAAAGATCATTTTCATCAAAACCAGCTTCCCCAAGCTTAGACTTTTCCATAGCATTAGCAATAATGGTGTTCAAAGAATTCATACTAATAACAT
The DNA here is from genome assembly GCA_910589775.1 of Avena eriantha. Classification (NCBI taxonomy): domain Eukaryota; kingdom Viridiplantae; phylum Streptophyta; class Magnoliopsida; order Poales; family Poaceae; genus Avena; species Avena eriantha. Next base: position 110,747,918 of record OU342744.1, read on the forward strand.
TGCTATTAGGACGCAAATAAAGTTCCATAGGTTTTTTAATTTTCTCTTCAAACACTTCATGTCCTACCTCAAGATAAATTCTATAAAGCTCTCTAATTTTGTTGTTGTTTTCCATTAAGCCTAACTAGTGAAAACAAGAAAGAAAAACACAAAATTGCAGAATCTAAAGGAAATAAATTCGAGCACTCACACCGGAGGATGTGAGTACCTTTTACCTTACCTCCCGGGCAACGGCGCCAGAAAATAGTTTGATGTCTACGCACTTCTATTCTTGTAGCCAGTTGTTGGGCCTCCAAGTGCAGAGGTTTGTAGAACAGCAGCCAGTTTTCCCTTAAGTGGATCACCCAAGGTTTATCGAACTCAGGGAGGAAGTGGTCAAAGGTATCCCCTCTCAAGCAACCCTACAATCAAGATACAAGAAGTCTCTTGTGTCCCCAACACACCCAATACACTTGTCAGGTGTATAGGTGCACTAGTTCGGCGAAGAGATAGTGAAATACAAGTGATATGGATAATTATAAGTGGTAATGGTGATAGAAAATAGCTTGATGGCGTGGAAAAGACTAAAGTAAAACTAAAATAGAAGCAAGCAAACATGTAACAGATCTAATAGCAAACGGTGTTTCAGTGCTTAGAAACAAGGCCTAGGGATCATACTTTCACTAGTGAACACTCTCATATAAATATGTTCTTCTTTATGATACTACACTGAACTACTCTCCGGTTGGACACTCTAATCATTGCTAGGGCTATAACAGCACACCTCAAAGTTCATCTTTCCCATCTAGATAACCCCACACTGTCACCTTGAGTACTAGATGAGTCCAACAAACACCACAATTTCATAAAGACATCCAACTCCAAATATAACTCATAACAAATATTTGTAATCTCTAGCCTAAGTGCCACCATGGTGTGCACGCTGTCACTTTCACACACATGGGGAGAGCAGAGATCTATTAAAGCACTTGAGTAGAAAGGTAGATCTACTAGATTACAAAGCTCATGATCACAATATGATCATGCATAGAGAGAGATGAACACATAGCTACCGGTAGAACCCTTAGCCTCGAGAGAGAACTACTCCCTCCTCATCATGGGAATCAGCAACGGTGATGGAGATGGCGATGGAGATCGATGGAGATGGCTCCAGGGGCACTTCCCCGTCCCGGCAGGGTGCCGAAACAGAGACTTTATGTCCCCCGAATCTTCCCTTCGGTGGCGGCGGCGCTGTGGAACTTTTCGTGGCTAGAGGCTTGACTATTTAGGGTTTATGCATCGGGAGGCCCTTATAGGCGAGAGGGGAGACCGAGGGGGTGCCGGAGGGGCCCACACCACCCCCTGGCACGGCCTAGCCTGGCCCACGCCACCAGGAGGTGTGGCCACCCTCTGGCCCTTCTCCGTCTCGTATTCTGGCTCCAAGTGTCCCCCGGTAAAATAATAACTTTGGCTTTTGTCCCGTCCAATTCCGAGAATATTCATTTTCTGACTTCCTGGAACCAAAAACAGCAGAAAACAGGCAACTGGCACTTAGGCTCTTGTTAATAGGTTAGTCCAAGAAATCATATGAAAAGTACTCCAAAGTGTAGACAAAACACAAGAAAGTAGATAAAACCAAGCATGAAACATCAAAAATTATAGATACATTTGCAATGTATCAAGCCTCAACATAACACCTTCGTAGCACCGAACCCAACTTTATAGTCACCCTGTTACGGTGTGACGTTTCATGTTATCAAGATACTCTTCCGGTGTTAGCAATTAACATGATCTTATGGTCTAAGGACTAAGATTACTTCGTATGATGTTATAGTAATGTAAACATAATGACTTTGATCGTAATGCTATACTTCGGATGAATGTTCATCACATCATTTCACATATGATGTGAACTCGTTATTAACAACATCCAATGTCCATGATCAGAAACCTTGATCATCTTGTTAATCAACGAGCTAGTCTTGAAGAGAGGCATAACTAGGAACCCTTTTTGTTTATTAAACACACATATATTGACATTTCCTTTTAATATAATTATAGCATGCAAAATAAACATCTGTCATATACAAGGAATACATAATAACAATTTTATTATTGCCTCTCAGGGCATATTTCCTTTACCGCCGATCTCCTCCCGGGCCCACGCAACTTATGCGAGTCGCATTCTGCCTTATGCGCCTCGCCTATCTGATATATTGGAGGTGCATATTGTCAGAATGCGCCTCGCATAATCTGGGGCTGCCAGATTTCGTACGTACAAAGTTTATGGGAGGCGCATCCTACAAATATGTGCCTCGCCTATTTGGATACTAGAGGCACATGTCAGAGCAGTGCGCCTCGCCCATTTTATAGGAGGCGCATATAGTATAAATGTGCCTCAAATGAGCATGTCTCCTATAGCCTATTCTCTAGTAGTGCTTGGCTCTGTAGCGATGTAGATTGTTAGATATGGTTGTAGGATTAGTCTTCATACTATCTCTCTCAAAAAAAGGAGAATTAGTCATCACATTATTTGTTGTCTGTAATTCCATGTGCGTATGTTTGGTTTTACTTTTTGCACATGTACTTATGTGTCTTAGTGTTCTGCATTCTATTCATGTATGCTTGTGTCGTCATGGTAAAATATTCTTACGGTGTCATGTATTTTGGTTCTTGATCGTAGGCATCCATGATAATGTAGTTGGACGTGCTCTTTCGTGGCAACTAGGCCCGCTGAAAGCTGTTGTTGCAGTGTATATTGTAGCTAGCCATGGGTTCTCGCGGTGGAGAGCATGGGTGGCACCGTAGGTGGCTCGGTTGGTAGTGTAGGTTGTAGCTAGCAGCGACTTATTGCGTCGTTTTCGTGCGGTGGTTTCCGTTCGTGAGCCATGCTGGCTAAGGAAACTATGGCCGCCCACGGGTTCTCGCGGTAAGGAAGTACTGTGGGTCCCGTAAGCAGCCGATTCAGCTCTTTGGTTTGAGTAGCATACGTCGCGTGAGTCATGTCGTGGTACTAGACACGTGCAAACCTGTCTCCGCGGTTTCACGTGCTGCAAGTCTAGAAGTTTAGTCCCACCTCAATAGCGGTTTGAGTAGAATACGTCACTTCATGAGTCGTTTCATGGGTATTAGGCGCGTGCAAACCTATCTCCGTGGTTTCACGTGCTACAAGTCTAGAAGTTTAGGCCCACCTCTACATCTTAGAGCGGTTTTAGCCAGCTTATAAACCCAGTGATGAGAGTACATATAGCCAGATTTGAGACTTTATATTAGGAACTCCAGTCCCTATACCTTAGGAACTCCAGTACCTATGGGAGGCCTTAGATATGGTTTTTATCTAGCGTTAATTTTTCATCGACCTGTTGTCTATCATTTTGCCTAACAGCCATGCCTCGGGGGCGTAGAGAGAAAGCTAGTATTAATAAGAACTGTCACATTATGTGTTTATATGATATTTTGATGTGATAAAAGTCATCTACATAATTTTTCACGCAACTAGGTAAAAGGAGGACGTGAGGAGAAGCATTTGAGGCCATAACGAGCATCGTACGCGCAAAGCACACCCATACCACATGCCCCTACGGACCTCCGTTGGCCTCTCCTCATCAAATACTCTCACCTGGCACAGACGGATCTGAGATCCGACATTCACAAACACTGAAAACATCAAAACTTCACCTCTGTAAGGGACTGGAGGAGGAACTCATAGGACGGCATCATCCTCGTTGCTACACAAATCATTGGAGGACAATACATCATCCCCTTCATCATCAACCACTGCATCTTCATCGCCTACGTCATTCCCCATATTGCTTATCTCTATTAGTTGTACTTGTAGTTGATATTGTGGATTTGTACTCAAATTCATCCATACACTTTCATTCCATCCATTTGATTATGATGGTGTTATTGATTGTCTCCATGTGTGATTAGTTTTACTTTGTTCTTGGGGAGATGGAGAAACCCTAGAAATATTATAATATGAAATAAAAATGATCTATTAATATGTGTTAGTTATCTCTCTAGATATTATATGAAGTCGACGATGTAATATTTGCCTTTGGGACTAGAGAGGGAATTACCCTTGGAAGTATGGAATTGCGTACGACATAAAGTGACATACTGTGTTTGGATCTTTACAATATGTACAAGGGGGATAAGTAGGGATTCACTAAGCTTATATCGATTCAAACGATCTCAATACCGTGAAAGAGAAACTTCCCAGATCCAGGGGCTCTCAACCATTCTTTTAGGTCAAGCAGAACCATGACTCCACTCGTTAGGTCTGGTGACCCTACAAATATTATATGTGAACCTGCGAGAAATGTGCTTCAGTGCTGAGGTTGGAATGTTAATGAGTACAGTGATGCCAGTATCCATAAAGACAATCTTATTAGAAGCAAGCATAGAGGTAATTGACAAATGAGTAACATGACCATTCAGGAATGGACACTCAGATATGAGCTAGAGGCTCAACTTGTGAAGATATATGAAATGGAGGCTCGACAAGTAATCAGCTCTCTTCAGACTGGATTTATTCCAGGGAGGTACATTTTGGATGGATGTGTAATTCTTCATGAAGTTTTGCCCGAGAACACCTAAGACATGGGGGTTATTTACGCGAGTAAGCCTAGCAAGGACCAAGATCTCGATCATAGGCCCAGAAGTTCCTCGATAACATGAAGTTACACTATAGAAGAACAAGCATGATTCGGGCTCCATTTCTCACCACAGGTGAAGCAAAGCCCCCGCCAATTCGAAACAAAAATAAAAAGGAACATAGTCCCGATAAAGGGAACCCAGGGACCATATTCTTCTCCAATCTGAGTTTTGCTCAAGTCTCGAATAAACTCAAGGACATATTCAAAGAAATTCTGACCGTCAAGCCCAAGATAAGGTCAGGGTTTATTATTCCACTATGGGTGGAGAAGAGGAATCAAAGACAAATAAATCCAGGAAAGAACAGCGAAGGAAAAGCGCGACTAGCAAAGTCCTTTAAACCCCTAGGGCGTAAGCATTTCTGCCTATCCAAAATAAGTAGAAAAAAACCCACAACCCCTTGGGGTTACCCTGCGCTTAGGGTGGTTGCTACCAAGACGATTTCTTTATGCCCATCAAAGAACCTCGAGATGCTAATCCACGAAAAACGATACGAGAAATGCGAAAGAACTCAACTACGGAAAGAAAGTATCCGCAGTTTATTGTCTTCATTTTTATTCTGAAATTCCATGACGGACTTCACCGATACCTAGCTTGAGAGAGATCGATCACTGGCATGTGGCGTATATTTCCGAGAGAAAGAGGACTGAAATTCACCTTTACCCCTTCTATCACAGGTCTCACTCTAGAAGTAAAGTTCGCAATAATCAATTTTAGCGTGAATTGTTTGGAGGGGGAGTCTACCCTTTTTGATGCATTCGGCACGTGCAATTTCTTTTCCTCCGAGACGACCCGCAATTTTGGGGTATAAGCTGTTATAGTTAGAATATATCATGAAAATCTAGTCTTATTTAAAATAATCAAAAAATTTGAATAAGCATGTAGTGACATAACGGAAGGTCTTCCAAAAGTGGAACAAATCTTTGAAGCGCGTTCAATTGATTCATTATCCCCGAATCTCGAAAGGAGAATTGAGGATTGGAATGAGCGTATACCAAGAATTCTTGGGGTCCCCTGGGGATTCTTGATTGGAGCTGAGCTAACCAAAGCATGGATCTGACTAACCGGAGATCTATGTTAGCTTGAATCAAAAGAAACCTAATTAGGCTTTACATTCTAGTTACCAATGCTTCCTCCCACGGTTTCTTTTTTCGAGGACCTGGCGGTCCATGGGGTGACCCTTAATTGCAATGGATCCATCGGTGGTTGTCGAGGATCATTGCAGTGGTTATTTAGAGATGTGATGGCTGATGGTTTTCTAGGCACATCTTATTATGTGCCTAGATATCGATGACTGATGGTTTTCTCACCACACATATCATAACAAAAGATATATATTTATCCCTACTTGTAGTTATTACGAATACTAGTGGTGAAACCTAAGACCCTGAGAACATTTCGCCTTACTGAAGTTCCATCACAGTTCTCACATCACTTGTTTACTTTACTGCATTCTTTACTCTTTTGCAACCAAACCAACTCTTTTAAAACACTCTTGAGATCAAGGACAACTCTAAGTATCCTTTGATAGATAGCGACGAGGGGCATAAAGACCTTACCCAAATAGCTCTATGTGGTTTGATACTCTTACTTTTGAATCTAGCTACAACTAAGCTATGCACTTGCAGTTATCAAGCTATTTTCTAGCATCATTGCTGAGGAGCTAAGCGCTTTTTGTATTTGTCCTTAGTTGTTAATTTATTAATTGTTATACTAAAGTTATTTATTTATTTTAGGTAAAAACACCATGACTACGCTCGGGCTTATGAACAAGCTCGACGCAACTGAATACCCCGGGAGGTTTAATAAAGGAGTTGTCAAGGAATTCCCGGGGGAGAGCAATGAAGAATATGCGATTCACCCTCGCTTAATTGCTATTATGAATAAAAAAGCTTTACAGGAGATGATCTCAATGAAGATTCTTATCCTCATTTAAGTTTCTTTACTAAGTTATGTTGGACCATTAAGTTGAGAGGCTACTCTGATGATGAACTAAAACTTAAACTATTTAGTTAGTCTGTGTCTAACACATCTTTGGCTGGGTATAGAACTTGTCCTGCAGAGAAAATAGATACTCGGGAGAAACTAAAAAGGAGTTTGTATTTCATTTCTAACCCAAGGCTAAGGCCGCTGAAGCAAGAAGGGTAATTACTAATTTCAAGAATTGCCTGGGCGAAGGATTGGTAAGAGCCTATACTAGGTATAAAGGTATGGTTGATAAATTTCCCCATCATGATTTCCCACCATGGTATGTCTTACATGTTTTCTACAGAGGACTTAACAAAGATATTAAACAGGAAATCGATATATCCTCTGAGGGGTCTTTTATGGACCTCACCACTGAGCAAGCTTGGAAACTTCTAGATTTTTTTGTTGTAATAGGGAAACTTGGGGATTTGATTAGGAGGCGAAGGTGGTATAGAAATAGAATATGATTGCCTAAATACTTATAAAGAAACCAGAAAGGTAAAAGAATGTGTTGATAAACTTCAACCTGATGATGATATTATATTGCAAGTTCTTTACTCTTTTATAGAATTTATCGAAGCACCAAAAAAGGAATGGCTTGAATATTCTCCATCGCATGAACCAGTCAAATAAGTGCAAATGGTGGTTGAAGTACCCAAGAAGCCATCAAGGTAAATACCACCATATGTGGAACCACTTCCCTTCCCAAGGATGGTCGAAAAGTGCATGAGAAATCAACTTCTTACAGAACAATTGGAGAACAAAAAGAAATTCTGAGGAAACAAGAAGAAAAGATAGAAGATGTGATTTATGAGAATAGAGAAGAAGAAAGGGAAGTAACTAAATAAGATATACTAGCTATGTTTTCACACTACGATGTAGTCGAGCTTGATCCAAAGCTTCCCAATTCGTTGAAGGAATAAAAGATAAAAATATTGGTAAACCTATACTTCCTTGTACTTTTGGTGAAACCTATTGCTATGGCCTTTGTGATATTGGAACTATTGCTAATGTTATTTCTTTTAGATTTTATCAAAAAATACAAGATGACCTTGAACCAGCTGAATTAGAAAATATTGAAATAACAATCACCCTTGCCTATAAAACACTTAGAGTCCCCATGGGCATAATTAAAAATGTTCATATTTATATTGGCCCTTATGAGTATCATATTGACTTTGTGGTAGTTGACATGCCAAATGACACCTATTGTCCGACTATCTTTGGGATAACCTTTTTAAATACCGCATATGCAAATATTGACTACAAAATGAAACAATTTCTCTCAAGTTTGGAGAGGACATGATGCAATTCCACTTCGCAAAATTTGAACACAAACCCATCGAAGAAGACTTTGAAGAGAAAGAAGGGGAAGGTAATATCACCAGTCTTGCCACCTTGACTTATGAAATTCCTAATGATGATCTTGAAAGAAGCCTAATAGAAAATGATAGTGTCCCTAAGGATATTGGTAAAAGGGAAATTGATGAATATCTCGACTCCGCTCCTATAATTGATTCCCAAATGAATGATGTGTATGAATTTCCAGAAACAAAAGGAGATGAGGAACTTCCATCCCCAAATCTTAAACTTCTTCCATAAGGATTAAAATACAGGTTCTTAGATGATACAAACAAATATCTTGTTATTGTGAGTGCTAATCTTGCAAAGAAGGAATAAAAAATTTAATGACTATATTAAAAATGCACTATAAGGCCTTCAGATATTCTATGGATGACTTTAAAGGGATTAGTCCCACAATAGAAACGCATAGAATATTTATGGAAGAAGGGGCTCAACTGATCGTAGATTTCCAAAGAAGACTCAAACAACAAATGAAAGAAGTGGCAAGGAAAGAAATAATTTGCCTCTTAGATGCAGTATCATTTATCATGTGGTGGAAAGAGAATGGGTAATTCCCATTCACGGTGTTCCAAAGAAAGGTGGATTTACTGCCGTTCTAAGAGAACAATGAACTAGTCCCTACTCGCACTATAGTTGAGCATAGAATGTATATTGACTATAGAAAGATGAATAAGGAAACTAGAAAGGATCATTATCCCTTATCATTGATAGATCAAACACTAGAGAGGCTTGCTAAGCATTCACATTTTTGTTATCAAGATGGATATTCCGGATTTTCTCAAATAGTTGTTAATCCTGAAGATCAACTAAAAACTACTTTTACTTTTCCATATGGTATTTATGCTTATTGTCGCATGCCGTTTGGTTTATGTAATGCATATGTTACCTTTCAAAGGTGTATGACTGTTATTTTGCTGATTATGTTGAAAATATAATGGACCTATTCATGGATGACTTTTCTGTTTATAGAAATTCATTTAACCATTGTCTACATAATCTTCACAAAGTCTTGCAGCGAGTGAAGACACTAATCTAGTCTTGAATTGGGATAAGTGCCACTTCATGGTTCAAGAAGGTATAGTGCTTGGTCACAAAATCTCAGGTAAAGGTATAGAGGTTGACAAAGCAAATATTGAAGCAATAGATAAGTTACTAGCTCCACGAGATGTTAAAGGTATAAGAAGTTTTCTTGGTTATGTGGAGTTTTATAGAAGATTTGTTAAGAACTTCTATAAAGTTTCTCGAACATTAACCAACCTCTTGCAAAAGAATGTCCGTTTTATATTTGATGAAAGTTGCTTAACTTCTTTCAATATTCTAAAACAAGCACTCTTAAATGCTCCTGTTATTAAACCATCGAATTGGAGGAAACCCTTTGATTTATTATGTGAAACTAGTAATGATGATGTTTGGTAGTTCTCTTTGTTGTTATATTTTTCTATGATAAATTTAGATCTTATATTATTGACTCAAAAGTTAGAGTGCATACGGTTAAAAGAAATCCTTGAAATGACTAATGTTAAGCGTAAAATGATTCGTTGGACTTTAAATTTACAAGAATTTGAGTTACAAATTTTGCAACAAAAGGAAGAACTGTCCTAATCACAGGAACCATTTGAAGATGTGAAAACACAAGTGAGGGTAGCATCCATCTATATGCCTCTAGGTGCACTTTGCCCCAAAAAGAATTTTTCTCCAGCTCTGTGCAATGGTTTTAGCAAAAAATGCAACCAATCATATATAGAGGGGAAGGAAAATTAATAGAAGAATTTGAAGTAATTAAGACTTCTAAAACAGTTCTTAGAACTCTTCATAAGTGCGGAAAGTTTAGATTTATTTATTTCTGATCTTTAGTTGTGTTTTTGCTATTCTCGTTTTGATTTTTAAAATCCTTGCTTTTTCTAAGTGAGCTGCTAGTTTCTGATGCTAGTACGGGCGAACGGTATAGTCGCGTGCGCCCGTACCAGTGGTCACGCGGTAAGTTTGGTGTTTTCTTTCTTCGATTACCAGAATCGGTACGATCGGCCTGTACAGGGCCACACCCCCGTACTGATGGTTGTTATCCCTCTGGTCCCTAGGTTCGTTTGTTTCCGATCTTAAAAAAACTTGTCGCTTCTCATAGTCGATAACTCTCTGTACGGGTGGACCGTACGGGGTAAACCCGCTCGTATTGTGAGTTCAGAAAGATTGTACCAATGTCCGCGGACGTGTACTTTTGGAAGTGTATCGGGTACAGATGACCGGTATGGGCCACACCCATACTGACGGTCCTTGCGGCCACCGAATTTTCCTTTATTTATCTTTTTTTGCCTATTTTATTGGGATTCTATTCTTGAGCGACTCCAAGTCCTTTCTTGCGTATCTTTCCTGTGTTAACCTCTTATAAACTCCCCAAGGAAAGATTGTGGATGAATTTGACTGTGGGGATTGCGCGGCCTTGGCCACGGTTGGTGTGGCTTCGCCATCGCCGAGCTTAGGAGAAGCCCCGCGAGAGAGAGAGAGAGAGGAGGCAATCGCCATTGTGGAACTATGTGCTCTTGTAGTGGGAGTCTCTATCTCTATATAGGTGGAGGGGAGAGTCTAGGGGGATCCCCAGGGTTCACCTAGGATCCCGCGGCTAGGGTGTCCTGGAAGTGGCACACCTTCCCCTCCAATAGGGGGTATTGATCTCCCCTTTCATGCGAAATCATCTCCTTCCCTCTTAGAGAATATATGATATCTCCATATTAAATGTAGATCATTTACTTCCTCTTCTGCAAGATATAATATTTATCTATTTAATGAATATAATCTCGTATGTTTAATAGAAGATGACTTTTCTCATATAAAGATATGATCTCATACTTTCCAAACTGCCACAAATTAACTCATTAATTTATATGATCTATATATGGACGGTTTAGGTGCAGCCCCATAGTGTCGCATGCGTCATGCATGGTGGGCCTTGAAGGCCCATGTGCCACCCCATGTCCATTGCCCCTTCCGGATCATTCCCCTCCCTCACTAGAACTACTTCGGTGGTTTTCTTTCTCTCCGGTTTCTTTCAAATAAAGACCGATACATCTCATGTATGCAAACCTATATTTATTCTAGAATCTTTCTAAAAGTTTTTAGACATTTTAACCATCTCAGAGTGATTCTGTTGAACCTTGAAATCAACTCTGACGACTTCGGAACTACCTTCCTGAAATAGGTTATGTCACTGGAACTATTCTGATTTCTCTCAATAACTCTGAATACTATTTCGGTGTATGTGTAACATATTCCAGACAACTCTCCTAGCACTACAACACGCATTGTGTGCCATGAAACTTATAAACGCTCAGGCACATGCCTAGTTGACTAAACGAAGGATAGCGCTCAGTCTCCTAGATCCTCGTCTGATTCCTGCCACCGCCGCCACCCACAGATGTTTCATGGAGAGAGAAAAAATATAGGTTGAAGAAAGAGGAAGTGGGAGACGTGGGCAAAAGTACGGCCGTGGGTGACGGGGAGGGGTTTCATTTTAGTATTCGGATGGAACAACTCGGCTTGTATGGGGCTCACCGGTTATTGAGAAAAGCTTGACAAGTCATGCACGCCGGACCCACAATCAACGTCCAGTCTTTTCCACGGCGGTATTATGACTGCCCTGGTTCTTGTATCGAGGCGTATATGAACGTCGGTACTACTGGATAGCTAGCGCGGTGCAATTTAACACCGTGAATAAACATTTCACAACACATAATTGTCCGCCGCACTAGTAACCGTCGCGAATTCTCTTTATTCTGGGCTAAACACTTTCCACTGTACTTTTTGCTTGTGCTGCCCCAAAAAAGTGCCGGGCATGGGGGGTATTTTAGTAGTGTAGCCAGACATACATATATTATCACAACTTGATTGTTTGACCTTAAGCATGTGACCCAATCTGGTTCGATAATATGCAGACTTGAATCCGGAAACTCTTTCGATCAATAACCAACAACGGGACCTGAACGCCCATGATGGTTCATTTATATTACATGAATCATCGAGTGAACCCGATTCATTATACAAGTGATAATCTTTATACCTCATGATATGTGAGAACACCAAGGCGAGATGTCGGTATCCTCGTTATGCAACTCTTGATCACTGTCGGTATCCTCGTTATGCAACTCTTGATCACTATATATGTTATCCACGTTCATGCTTCACTCTCATTTACTCGTATGTATTCGAATGTTCTTATGGTCAACATCATAACTTGTCTACGTAGACGATAGGTGACACTATAATACCGAGTGGGCCTGAACTATATCTCTCCATCATTAGAAGGAGCAGGATCCCAGTCTTGAACTATCCAAGTACCCAGACTTGTATTTTAAAAACAATCTCAAATATAAGTCTTCCAGTATGACTATGAGGGCACTTGATATTCTTATAGTTTAAGGATTTACGCATAAGATAATAATGATGATTGACTATAAACATCAATGGTTACACCTCATAGTAAATCATCCAACGGATCAGTTCAGTTCCCTTCTCCTTCTACCAATGGACTCCCATAGCTGGTGGTACCCTCGGTTGCAATAACTTATACCATGATCTGGAAACTTGATCATCACAAAACACATGGGCTAGTTTTAGAGGCGTGACTAGAACAACTTGGTGTTTATCTTTCTACATGTGCATATGAGTTTTTCTTTGATTCTCACAATCAAGACACATAGCAGTTATATCATAGAAGAATAAACTTAAATAATGAACACATAAATATATAATAACTATTATTGGCTTCAGGCCATGTTTCAACACTTGTCCCAACTTACCCAGTGGGTTTTACGCTTACCTTCTCAACACCCCACCGATACTTATGTATCAATTAGTAACGCGTCAAAAACCAAAGCCGGCAATTTAAAACACCCATAATGCATGTTGGAATGGCATGTGAGATGACTATGATAGAAACCTCAAGGCCATTACGTGCTAGAAGGACATCACCCCAACTAATAAGATATTTTCTTAGTCATCACTGGAGGCTTTTCAAATCTCCCTTATGCATCCTCCGTCAGGGGTAGGCAAACTGAGGTATTTATCTTCAAACTTATCATGTTCCACTTGCAGGATTGTGCAGGTTGTAGCGTGAGAAGTTTGTGGGGGTGTCGGTGCTAAATAAGATTGAACATTTCGCAGGGTTGCTAGATGTCATGTTCCGGTTGCAAAAGCATCAATCCGTGTGGCTCAGGCCCCGGTGGCAGGGAATAATAACAAAGTGTCATTGGCAAAAACAAAATGTAAAATCTCAGGTGTACCACGACAAACCTTGATAGGTGAAATACTATATTTGTTCTACCTCCGTTTTCAACAAAGCATACATGCCATCAGCCACGAAGAGGAATACGAAAGGAGAAAAAGGTGATTGCCACCTACACCATGACAATTTGATATTATTAGTACTATTTATTTTCTTTACGACCCTTTCGTGGATTTACTTTTTAAATGGTAGTATTCAATAAACAATCTCTGATATACTACTTGGTATGTTTTTGTTTTCGTATCTTATGAAAGAAAAATTGGATGCTTCCACGATCGGAGATTTTGCGGATGCTAATCGCCGGAATCGATAATAGCGCATGAAAGTTTTAGCTGGATCTATTGTCCATGTCGTCCTGATTCTTTCTAGCCGTCGGATGGACGACAGGAGGACACGCGGCGACATCGCCGCGAAGCCCAGCTCTCCCGGGGAGCTAGGGCCCACGACCAGAGATTCCCTGGCGCGGGCGTGTCGCACGCCCTTTGCTGCCCCGCGTTGCTGGACGGTGGGTCATTGTGCCTGTTGTCAGCGGACACGGACGAGATCGTGCTACGTGAGAGGCGTTCGGAAGGAGACATGCGCTCCGCCTCCGCCGGGTCGTGGGGCCCATCGGGTGCCGACGTGGCCGCGGAAGCCGTCGCTCGTTGTAGATTCTCGCGGGCAGGAGCTGAGCTGGTAGTAGAGACCCTCGCCCGCCACAGGTTCACGGTCGGGAGCCGATGTGGCAGCGGAAACCCTCACCGGACACGGGTCCTCGCATCCGGCGCTCATGCGGTGGGTTCCGTTCGCGCGGTAAAACATACGTCCCATGTTTTATTCGTAAGCGCTTTTTTAGCGACGCATCATGACATGTGAAACTTAGCGGTCAACTTGTTGTTGGTTACCTTGACAACTACTTCCTCCGTTTCACAATACAAACTTTTTTAGCAAGTTGTTTTACCTTTTTTTAAAGTCTATATTGTGAAACATAGGTAGTAACTGATTTTAACCGATTGTTGAAATATATTGCCTACCTTTCCATCAGTTCGGATTGTTGGTTATGTTGACTAGTACATGCAATTCAATGTTGACTTTTCGCGTTTAATCGCCGAACCGTTCTGTCCAACCGTTGCGTCCCGGGAGAAATCTAGTATTCATCGTAAACTGCAAAATTCCCAAAATAATCACGCTGCGAGCGTGGAGTGAGTTTTTTTTTTTTTTTTTTTTTGAGAGCTGAGCCTGGAGTGAGCTGTAATGCGATTGTGGTACTGGCACAGCCCAGTTGGGGAAAAATACTTGGGCTACACAACAGCCCTTCGTGCTCACGTAAGCTGACCGGGCCAGTGGGCAGAAAGTAAGTTGGTGGGCTAGGGTTTCGTTCCCGTAGACGCCAAAGTGGGCTAAGCTAATACCTGGACCGTGTCGCGCGGAGTGAGAAAGAGCCGCTCGTCGTCTAAAACAAAATGTCCCTCCGGTTTTTGCCTTTTCCCTTTGGCAATCGCCTTTCTCCGATGAGAACAATAGCTGCTCTGGAGAAAGGGGAAACTGTACAATGGACAGGATAAGAAAGAATTACGGTAGATGAAGAAAAAGGAATAGCCACTCGAGCTTCGCCTGAATGACAATAGTCTGTTGGGTGGTTTTAATCTTGAAGGGCTAGTTTGATTCAAATGAATATTAAAGGATTTTGTAAATGATTTTGTTTATTAAAAAATATTCCTACATTGATCGTTTGATTTAAAGGATTGCAATCCTTAGAAATTCCTTCAAAGAATTTCTTTATCCTCTATTTTGTACGAAAATTTCTATCCACTCCAACCTCACATTAGAATCATTTGTCTTTATCGTGATTTAAACACATACTTGACCCAAATTACTATAGTTTTCTATTTTTTACGATTCAAAGAGGTCGTACCACTCTAATCTTATGGTATGGTATTCCTATTCCTGTGTTTTGAAAACCTTGCAAATTAAGCGAGACCGAAATGTCTCCTGTGTCTTCTCGGCAGGATCTGCGTGAAATCTCGAGCTACCGGATTACGCATTCAAACTTACGCTAGAGCTGGCGAGCCGTAAACGGCGCCGAGTTCCAAGGCCGGCGGGCCACCGTGATAACTGCTCTCGACTATCGCATTGACTCTCCACTAGCGCTACACATACAACTATCGTGAGTAATAATTTCAGGACACGGCGGCACCAACGCACAACTGTACCCTGGCGCATGCGCGCCGCATGGCCGGTGGATACTGCTCCGCGGTCCAAGAACCAACGAAAAGACAGAGCAGTGCTGATTCGCAACGATGGTCTACTACGGCTACGCCGAGTGTGGCGGTGTGCAGGTGGGAGGGGCCCGGCCGTGGATGGATGCAGTGCCCGCCGACCGCCGTGTGCCGTCGACGTCCTGCGTCGGGCCATCATCACCCGCCGCGCGCGCGCCCCCCTCCGCCAGCGCCAGGTGACGGGACAGCGACCGGACGTGCGGAGACCAGATTCGGGGGAGGTGGTGGTGGCAGCGCAAAAGGGTTGGGAAAAA
Organism: Avena eriantha; assembly: GCA_910589775.1. Classification (NCBI taxonomy): domain Eukaryota; kingdom Viridiplantae; phylum Streptophyta; class Magnoliopsida; order Poales; family Poaceae; genus Avena; species Avena eriantha. Next base: position 110,763,676 of record OU342744.1, read on the forward strand.
CAGCGTGAGGCCAAATCACAGTGTCCGAGAGGCAGTGCGGGTTTCCCGTGCTGTCCTGCCCCGCCGCAGAACCGAGGGGAGGCTCCAGCAGGAGAAAGTCATGGGGGCGACCGAACGATGGTGGCATGGTGGCGGGGACCAACCTAGCTTGGTCAGCCAGCCAGTCCAGTGTCAGGGATGTCGTTCTGCACTAATCGATGGATACGACCGTCCCAATTGTGATCCATGACAATGCTTGTTTTGGAGTTTTGTGTTGGGTGTGAAAAAAGCGGCTCGGTATCTGTTGAATCAGTTGTTTGCAACAGTGAGTTACCACAAATCCAGAAGATGACATCTTTTGGTGTATTTGCTTCTATTATCTGTTTACTTTCTGATGAAGGAGGCGTATGCTACTTTTTAAGCATTGTACTAGTCTCAGTATTAAAGATAATAGATTTGACTAATTATAATCAAAGAATCAGTATTTACACAGATGTTTCAGTATTAAAATCCTAGATTTTGACCAATTATAGTCATAGAATCAATATTACACAGATGTTTCGGTATAAAAATCCTAGATTTCGACCAACTATAATCATAGAATCAATTATCTTAATTAAGATTGTAAAGTCTTAAAATTTCAAATCATACGATATGATTGCGATCCTGGAGACCCTGGCCGCGGGCTCCTTTGATTCACGAGATTTTCAAATGATTTATGTAGGATTAAGATCCTATAATTTTTTTCCTCCAAAGGTCGTTTGATTCATAGGATCATATCCCATAGTAACTAATCCCGTAGAGAACTTAGAATGTAATTTTTTTATAGAAAAAACATTAGGTTAGATCTCATAAAAAATACTCTCGCCACAATCAAATAGAATTCCTCCTCCTGTATGATTCATGTAGACATTGCATCTTAGTCTCTTACTTTTTCTCTTTCTATAATTTTGCTATCATATGAATCAAAATGGCCCTAAGCCTTGGTACACAAGTACCATTACTGGTAAATTTCTACTGCACTGAGGTTTGTGCACCTGCTGGCTCCTTTTCAAAGTGCAGAAAAGATTAAGAAAAAGATGCGGGCACACAAAAAGCAAATAGTACTAACTAAATTCATGTCCAGATAAAAATACAACTTGAGAAAAAAATCCTATGGATCAAATTGATACCATCATTATTATCAATACGGAACTTGTCCCTTGGATTTCTCATGCTAGTATATTTTTTAAATAAGAAATTTTTAGTTTATATTTAAGCTTGATGCTCCCGGTGTCACATGATATCAAATTTAATTACAACCTAATATTAGGAGACAGAGGGAGTACTACATATTATGTCATCTGTGAAAAGGAAAACAAGCTATGCCTCACCTATGTTATACAATACAAGCATCTAAAAAAAGTTATACAATACAAACTACAAAGTCTTTTCACATACGAGGAAGAACTCCCTTCGGTCCCCCGTCACCCCCCTCAGACGACATAGGGGCACAACATGCGCCAACCCTAGGCCCCCTCCTCCGGTTCCTTCCCTACCACCGCCGTCGGTGGATGCCATCGGGCAAAGCCCGTGCGGTGGCCGGTGATGGCGGGTCTTCTCCCTATAGCGGCGTGGGGCTCTCGTCGCATTGATGAAGCGGTCTGCGCTCAAGCGAGCATCGGTACGAACGGATGGTAAGGTGGAGGCCGACGAGGTGGTGAGGCTGCTCGACACGGGTGACGGGGAATTTGGTGCCCTAGTGGCAGATCAAGCGCGTGGGGGCTGTCGCCATGTCTCGGGTCGCACAGAGGGCCAGCAGTCCAGGGCGGAGGAACAGTGGAGGCGAGTTCTCCCAAGATCTAAAGCCTAGTCGATTGAGGATGGATAGATGTTGCAAGCATAGTGGTGTTGTGTTGCTGCAAGCGAGTGGCGTTGTGATGGTGGTGCAGAGGGCTAGTGGAGCTCCGGGTGGTGGTCGCCTCAGATGGCTGATGGAAGAAGGCGGGACATGAAGGTTCACCTAGCAGCCGACCGGTGTGTCTGTGGTGGCGGCATCCAACTTGGGCTCCTGGAATGATGCAAGTTGGATTATCCTGTTAGGGAAGATAAGACGCCGATGGTGCTCCAGCAAGGTGCGTGCGGACCTTGCTATATTTTTGGTGGTTGAGGTGTGTCGATGATGTTTCCGACATAGGTGTGGTTTCTCCGAACAAAAGTCCTACTCGACTTCTGTCGATGTTGGTGATGGCAACACCTGCATGTGTTGTTTGCCTTATTGAAGGCGTCACCGAGGAGATCTGTCACCTCTCGCATCCTCAGATCTCGTTTTTCAGTGAAAACCGATGTCTGCTTGTCGAAATAGCGGCGATGGCGTACTCGACTTTGCTACTTAGATGGAAGCATCACTTCGAAAACATGATCTTTTGGTGAGCACACCTGGTTTGCGGTTGAGAGGTTGGCCAGACACCGCCGGTGGCGTGATGATCATGGAGTCTTTGGTGCTAGTCGTGTGGGACCTGATACATTGCAAATGTATCTATAATTTTTGATGTTCCATACTTTGTTTTATCCACTTTCTTGTGTTTTGTCCATACTTTGGAGTAATTTTCATATGATTTCTTGGACTAACCTATTAACAAGAGCCACAGTGCCAGCTGCCTGTTTTCTGCCGTTTTTGGTTCCAGGAAAGTCAGAAAATGAATATTCTCGAAATTGGACGGGACAAAAGCCAAAGTGCCTATTTTTCTAGAAGTCATCAGATGCCAAATACGAGACGGAGAGGAGCCAGGGGGCCACCACACCACCTGGCCGCGCGGGCCAGGCCTGGCCGCGCCAGGGGGTGGTGTGGCCAGCCCATGCACCCCCTCGGCCTCTCCTTCCGCCTATAAGATGCCCTCGGGACGAAAACCCTAAGTACCCGATCAAAAATCCACGAAGGAGTCTGTAGCCACCATCATCTCCATCCCTAGATCGGGAGGGATCTGAAGCTCTTCCTGGCACCCTGCCGGAGAGGGGAATTCACCCTGGAGTCCTTCTTCATTATGCAAGCCTCTGGTGTGATGCGTGAGTAGTTCATCTCTGGACTACGGATCCATGTAGTAGCTAGATGGCTGGTTCTCCTCCTTTGTGCTTTCATGTCTAGATCTTGTGAGCTCCGTTCATGATCAAGATCATCTATTCGTAATTCTTCATGTTGTGTTTGCGGGGATCCGATGGATATTGAGATGCTATTTCAGATTGATTATTGATTCTATCATGTCTTTGTTATTTGTGATCTTGCATGCTTTCCGTTGTTAGTAGCTATCTTGGCCAAGTAGATGCTAGCAACTCCAAGAGTTAGTATTTATGCTTGATAGTGGGTTCATGCCTCTGGTAATCCGGGGAAGTGACAGAAATCTCTAAGGTACTAGATGTGCTGTCGCTACTAGGGAGAAAACAACAATCCTTTGTTCATAGAACAATCGTATTGTTTCCTTTACACGCAGTTCGTAAATCAATAATCTGTTGCTTGCACCTTAATACTGGAGGGGGTTCGGATGATAACCTGAAGGTGGATTATTAGTCATAGATGCAGTTGGATGGCGGTCTATGTATAATGTTGTAATGCCCAATCAAGTCTCAAAGGAGTCAAGATGTTTAGTATATGCATGTATTGCTTTCTCGATGTTTGTCAATTGCCCCGCTATAATTTGTTCACCCAGCATGTTATCTATCTTAAGGAGAGCCACCTCTAGTGAACTATGGATCCCGGTCCTCTTTCTTTACATACAATCTACAAATTGTTTACTGCTTTGTGTTTACTTTCTGCAAACTATTACTTCTTTTCATTCGATACGTTTAATCCTTTGTTTTCAGAAAAACACGGTGAGATTGACAACCTCATTGCAAGTTGGAGACAAAGTTGTGTGGCTGTGTTGTGCAGGTCTCCACATTGCTACTAGCACCGGTAGTGCGCCCTGCCAAGGATCAGCTAGTAGCACCGGTAGTTCAATTAAACCTTGGTTTCATAACTGAGGGAAACTTGTTGCTGTGCTCATCATACCTTCCTCTTGGGGTTCCCAACGAGCTCTACATCAACACCGCACCAGTATTTTTCTGGTGCCATTACAGAGCCATCAAAGCTTCCCTCCAACTTGTAGATCTAAAAGTTCCTTACTTTTCTTTCTCACATCTCTATTTGTTTACTAATTTCCTCTCCACCAACTTGTAGATCTATTTGTCCACTGATACGTCCATTTTGCATCACTATTCTATGTCTTAATTCACTATTATTCATTGATATATTTCGTATTGAGAGGTGATACTTATGTTATTTCATCTATTTTTGCATGGTTGATGACTTTTGGAGCATGGACCACTGCAGTCAGGATTCTGATGGAAAAGGTGCTGTTTGGAGGTAAAATTCGCGAAGATCAGAAAATCTGGAAAAATATACGGAAAATCCTATTTTTCCAGAAGACTAAGGATGCCAGAAGATGGAGTGGAGGTGGGCCACAGGGGGCCCACACCACCCCATGGCGCGGGCAGGCCTAGGCCGCGCCTAGAGGTGGTGTGGTCACCCTGGCCCACTCCAGCCTCTCCCCTCTGGCGTATATCATCCTCCCGAAACCCTAAGACTCGAGGAGCGACCACAGAAACATTCCGCCGCCTCTATGGGGCGGAAAACACCGAGAGAGAAAGATCTCTCTAGCAGACAGATTTTTTCCAGGGGAATTCCTTCCGGGAGAGGGGAGATCGTCGCCATCAACACCACCATCAAGCTGGACTTCATCGGGATCATCATCATCATCACCACCATCATCACCATCAGCACCCTCATCACCATCTCCATATTGTTGTGTTGAATCTTGCTATAGTTCATAGGGGAAACTTTCCCGGTGTTGATTACTCCTTGTAGTTGATGCTATTGAGTGAACCATTGAATTATTGTTTATGTTCAGATTGTTATACATCATTATTCCATCTCTGGTCATGATCCATATGATGTCTTGTGAGTAGTTCGTTTTGTTCTTGAGGACATGGGAGAAGTCTTGTTGTTAGTAGTGGAGTTGCGTTAAGAAAGATTCAATAGATTGTTATTTAAGTTGTGGTGTACTTCTTCTAGTGGTGTCATGTGAACGTCGACTACATGACACTTCACCTATAAGGGCCTAGGGGAATGTATTGTGTATTTGGCTACTAATCGTAGGGGTTACCGGAGTGACAGAAACCTGAACCCCCGTTAGGAAACAATTGCACAAGGGACGTAAGGGTCTTAGATTTAAAGTTGTGGTTAGGTTTCTACCTTAATTACTTTCTTGTACTTACGGATGTTTGCAAGGGGTATAATCACAAGTATGTATTAGTCTTGGATGGGGCGGTAGATTAGCACAGGTTCACCCACACATACTTAGCAAGCTAAGGAAGATTAATCGACTATATGAAGCGAAAGCACTTGACAGTCTTCCCATGTGTCCTCGAGAATGTTTAGTCATCTTAAGAAATACAACCGGCTTGTCCTTTGCTGCATAAAGGATTGGGCCACTTACTGCATTCATTCCTACTGTCTTTTATTTACTCATACTTTGTTTACTTGCTTTATCGAAAACCCCTAAAAGTCCGTTTGCTAAGTATTTGCAGAGAATTCCTGATCCATACCACTAGCCAGCACCTTCTGCTCCTCGTTGGGTTCGACACTCTTACTTATCAAAAATACTGCGATACACCCCCTATACTTGTGGGTCATCAAGACTATTTTCTGGCACCATTGCCGGGGAGTGAAGCGCTATTGGAGAGTGGGACGGGTAAAGGAAACTTCTACTGTGAGTATTGTTTACTTCTGTTAGTTGCTTTATTTTCGTTATGGATAATTCGCTGAGTTTCTTATTTGGTAATGCTACTACCACTGCTAAGGTAGTAGATAAGCCACCACCTGCTGAGAATGATGTTTTCAAAATACCTACAATAATTATTGATCGTGTTATGGATAACTACTATGTTGGGGATGGAACTGTCCATCCTGGTGATCATTTGCTCTTTATACACGAATTATGCGGGTTGTTCAAGTGTGCAGGTATTACTATAGATCAGGTTAAGAAGAAGTTATTCTCATTATCAGTGAAAGGAAGAGCTGAGGAATGGTATAAGCTGCTAAAGAATGGTCAAGCTCTAGAATGGGAGGAAATAGTGCCTCTCTTTTATTCAAAGTTCTATCCTCCTAGTGAGATTCATAAAGATCGGAATCAAATATACAACTTTTGGCCTCTTGATGGAGAGAGTACAGCTCAAGCTTCGGGGAGATTGAAGTTACTAATGCTCAAATGTCCCATTCATGAGCTCCCCAACAATATTATTATTAATAACTTTTATGCAAGGCTCCCTCTACATGATAAAGATTTATTGGATGCTTCTTGCGCTGGATCATTCACTCGCATGGAAGAAGAAGTTAAATGGGACCTTCTAGACCATATTCAAGACAATGATGAAGCTTGGGAGAATGACAAAGGTAGAAAGTCAGGTATAAATTATGATTATGAACGCATTGAATCTTTTATGGGAACTGATGACTTTCAAAATATTAGTAATATTTATGGTCTTGATTTGCAAGTTATTACAAATTGCTTTATAGCTTTTGCTTCCTATATCGAAATTCCAAAAAGGGGATGGAATAAGTACCATGCACCTTACAAAGATATTGTTGACTATGCTTCCATTGGAAGTGCTTAGTATTGCATTACTGATCCCTTCTTACCCGAACCTTATCTCGAGAAGATTCCCTTCCCACGAAAGAGTCTGTAGCCGCCGTCATCTCCACCCCTAGATCGAGAGGGATCTGAAGCTCTTCCCGGCACCCTGTCGGAGAGGGGAATTCACCCTGGAGGTCTTCTTCATCACCATGCAAGCCTCCGGTGTGATGCGTGAGTAGTTCATCTCTGGATTACGGATCCATGTAGTAGCTACATGGCTGGTTCTCCTCCTTTGTGCTTTCATGTCTAGATCTTGTGAGCTCCGTTCATGATCAAGATCATCTATTCGTAATTCTTCATGTTGTGTTTGCGGGGATCCGATGGATATTGAGATGCTATTTCAGATTGATTATTGATTCTATCATGTCTTTGTTATTTGTGATCTTGCATGCTTTCCGTTGTTAGTAGCTATCTTGGCCAAGTAGATGCTAGCAACTCCAAGAGTTAGTATTTATGCTCGATAGTGGGTTCATGCCTCTGGTAATCTGGGGAAGTGACAGAAATCTCTAAGGTACTAGATTTGTTGCTACTAGGGAGAAAACAACAATCCTTTGTTCATAGAACAATCATATTGTTTAGATTACACGCAATTCGTAAAGCAATAATCTGTTGCTTGCAACTTAATACTGGAGGGGGTTCGGATGATAACCTGAAGGTGGATTATTATACATAGATGCAGTTGGATGGCGGTCTATGTATAATGTTGTAATGCCCAATCAAGTTCCAAAGGAGTCAAGATGATTAGTATATGCATGTATTGCTTTCTCGATGTTTGTCAATTGCCCCGTTGTAATTTGTTCACCCAACATGTTATCTATCTTAAGGAGAGCCACCTCTAGTGAACTATGGATCCCGATCCTTTCTTTTACATACAATCTACAAATTGTTTACTTCTTTGTGTTTACTTTTTTCAAACTTTTACTTCCTTCCATTCGATACGTTTAATCCTTTATTTTCAGCAAAACCGGTGAGATTGACAACCTTATTGCAAGTTGGGGACAAAGTTTTGTGGTTGTGTTGTGCAGGTCTCCACGTTGCTACTAGCACCGGTAGTGCGCTCTGTCATGGCTCAGCTAGCAACACCTTTGGGGTGTTTCCTTGCTCCTACTGGTTCGATTAAACCTTGGTTTCATAACTGAGGGAAACTTGCTGTTGTGCGCATCATACCTTCCTCTTGGGGTTCCCAACGAGCTCTACATCAACACTGAGCCATCAAGCATTTTTCTAGCGCCGTTGCTGGGGAGTCAAGGACATCTTCACAAGGGGAGTCACTCATAACCAATCTCTTTACTTTGTTATTTTTGTTTTGCTTAGTTTCTTTTTGTTTTGTTTGCTTGTTTCTTTATCAAAATCACAAAAAATAGTTTTACTAGTTTGCTTTCTTATTTGAAAACACACAAAAATTAGTTCCTTTCTCAAGTTGCCACTATGTCTAGCCTTGCTGCAATCACTATGTCACCCGAGGAAATGATTTTCACTTTTAAACAAGGAATTGAGGAAAGTTTGAAGGAAGCTTGGTCTAGAATCTCTGATCTACATGAAAAAACTAAGCCTAAAATGACTCAAAGCTTGTTTCTTAGCAGCTTTTACCTTGGAATTGCTCTTTGCTATAGATATGCTTTAGATGCTGTTGTGGGAGGAGATTTTCTCCAATGTAATGAGGATGATGCTATTAATGCTATAAAAAATTGATCCTTACTTACAACTTCCCTAGCCAAACTGATATTTTTTTCGCAAGAATATTTGCTAGATTGAACACTCTTGAAACTAGCACTACTAGCCTTAAAGATTGCTATAATATGCTTAGGGAGCATTATAATTATGTTCCAATAAATTCTGAACCATCAAAGTGGCTCCCCACAGTAAAGATTGAGAAAAACACTGAAACTTTTCAAGCCCGCTGTGATATCATGTCTGAAATTTGTCTTATGCCCAAAGATATTTATGAGTCTTTGAATCTTTGGGGTCTTACTGAAGGAGGAAAAGAAATATCTCTTGCTAATAATACTACCATATTACCTACTAGAATAGCTGAAGGAGTTTTTACTAAGATCCTTGGGAAAATAATTTCTACTGATTATCTTATCATTGAATGTGCAGGAAAAGGACAAATTACACTTGGAAGGTCCCTATTAGAACTCCTTGGAGAAATAATAGATGTGGGAAAGGGGACCATGCACCTTTCTTCTCCACCAAACCATCATATTTTTCCAAAGGTTAAGAATAAAAGTAAGAGAGGTAAGGGCAATAAATTTGGTCTTAATGCTTCTTCATCTGAGAATACTTGATTTTTTCTTGCTTCTTATGCCTAACTTAAAGGCGTTAAAGAAAAGTACTTATCGGGAGATAACCCAAAATTTTTAGATGAGTTTGGAAGTTATTACCTCAGTAATAACCGCTCCTTATCCTTTTTATTTGCTTTTTGTGCCAAGAGTAACCTCTAATGAGAGAGAAGTAATGATTGGGAAAGTTGCTGTCCCTAAACAGATTTCTGTGCTTCACCGTAAAAATTCGTGTAAAATCTCTGAACATCTTTTTGAGGAGTGAATTTTTGTGCTTCTGCCCCAGGTTGTTATATAACTTTCGTTAGATCAAAACTTTTTGATTTGAGCAATAAAAGGTCTTCGAAAAAATTCGTCTTTACCTGCTGGTCAGTTTTTACAGATCTCTGCCATTTTTCTGCATTTGCTTCTTGTTGGTTCCTTTTTGAGTTATTTTGGGGAATTGAGCTTTTTGAGGGAAGTGCTACAGTAGATAATGTTTTGATGGAAGTTTATTTGGTGTTAGAACTGAAACTTAAGACTTATTTATCTTGAGTGCACTAATGTTGCTAATAAATATTGTGTTAAGTTTTGTATGAAGGAAAAATTTCAGGTGTATGGAAGGAACGAGTAATGAGATGAAGGATGGACTAAAGCTCAAGCTTGAGGATGTCACGCGTGTCGCCCCAAGAAATATCTAAGAAGTACAAGCGTCAAAGCTTGGGGATGCCCAAGGCATCCCCCTCTTCATCAATAAAAATACCAGGTTTCTTCTAAACGCTTCATTTTTATTGTTTCATGCACAGTTGTGTTGTTCTTGGAGCGTCTTCTTTTTTATTTTAGTTTTGGTTTTCGTTTGCTTTTGTTTTCTTAGTTTTCTGAATAAATTGGTTGGACCCCCTCTTTCATACATTGGTTTTCAAATAGTTTGGTTTAGTTTGGAAAAGAGTAGGAAAGTTCATGCTTATGTGGTAAAAAGAGCTTGTTTTTTACTGTGGCCTATGCTTTGTCATGCCATGCTTGATATTGTTTTGACTTTATGCTTAGTATTATTTGTTGTACCATGACTTGTTATAAACAATTGAGATTGCTTAATGTGCCTTGAATGAATCATACGTTGTTTTAGCATATTAAAGCATAGTATAGTGGTATTCTCCTTTGATGCTTTATTTGGATTGACTTGGCGCATGCTCACACCATGTTATGACTATCTCAAGTCACCATAGCCTTTATGGTCATTTAGTTTTCACCTTGTAGTATCACTTTATGCTTTGACCAATGATGTTTTGTCGTTCTGCATGATTATGGCCATTATTGCTCTCTTAGTTTGTCGCTCCCAGTCTTTTGCTAGCCTCCACAACCAAGTATGAGTTCCACTCATGCATCCAACTCCCTAAACCAAGTTATTTCAAAGAGTCCACCATACCTACCTACTAGCTTATGCTATTCCAAGTATATTCATGCTTTTGTTTATCTTCCAAATTAATCTTGTTATGAGAAAACTAGTGATTAAAGCTCTCACGAACTTAATGGCACACTTTACTTTTCTTGCCCTTAATAAACTTGAACCATTGTGTTGTCTATGTTGTGTATGCTTGCACTTATTTGTTGGGAATTAGCAGAACCATGCTGTCATGGAGAACGCTTTCAACATTGCACTTGGTACTTGTACCTAGTTGATATCATGCTCTTTTGTATATGGATGTCGATGGTGTGAAATGAAAGGAGAGCTTGTAAGTCCATGGATATATGTATATGTGTTAAAGAAACGCCTGGGCCGCTGGTCTAATCCATGCTGACATGGTGGAAACCTGCAGCATAACCATAATGAGCTGTCTATAAAGCATTCTTCTTATAAAAAAAGAGTCCTGTATTGAGAAAAAAGAGAAAAAGAGGAAAAAAAAGATTATGAAAAGAGGAAAGAGAGAAAAAAGCATCATATTCCCATGGTAAATAAAAAGATTGTTGAGATGCTCGTTGTCTGCTTGCCTTGTCATTTTGATATGGGGATTCTTCCGTATCATCGGGCAAGGGGTACCCCGTTGGCGTTTCTCTATGATACACATGTACTTACGATGACAAGAACTTACCGGTGACTAAACTTGAGTAGCATGAGGAGCGGCCCTCGTATACAAGGGACCTGAGATTTATAACTTATACTTCGTCAAGCATGTACACCATAGTTTGTTCACTTTAACCTGAATCACTTCAAGATGCTTATGATAGGGGCAATGAGAGCTGAAAACTATAAGTACCATAATTTTTGGAAGCTATTTATGAGACTTGAATCCCTACTTCCTTTTATGAGGCCTTGCTTTCACTATTATATTAAGTCTCCACCTTCTACCTTTATGCACCTACTTTGAGAGCATAGTGGCCATTCTTAGTTCTATGTGCGTTGTCCCAAGACTAGTTGATTGATGCATAACTTGGTATTGCTTGTTTTAAACTATTTGTATCTAGTCACTCTTATGAACTTTGAAGGTGTCCTATGCATTTATATTTGCTACTCTATGAGGGACAAGCTGAATACTATTATGCTATGTTTTCTTTATGTGAAACAAACAAACGTCTTGCAAAGTATTGTTATTCATGAATCTTTTTATTGTGCCTTTTCATGTTGCATCATAGTTTCTTTGTCTTATAGCTAGAACTTTGTCTTTCATGTTATGATTGAAGTACTATGATCCCAACTTTGAATATTTTACAAATACTTGGATCAAGTCTTTGATTGTGCATGTCACCTCAAAAATTATTCTTTCTTTTTATCACTTACCTACTCGAGGACGAGCAGGAGTTAAGCTTGGGGATGTTGATACATTGCAAATGTATCTATAATTTTTTATGTTCCATGCTTGGTTTTATCCACTTTCTTGTGTTTTGTCCACACTTTGGAGTACTTTTCATATGATTTTTTGGACTAACCTATTAACAAGAGCCACAGTGCCAGCTGCCTGTTTTCTGCTGTTTTTGGTTCTAGGAAAGTCAGAAAATGAATATTCTCATAATTGAACGGGGCAAAAGCCAAAGTGCCTATTTTTTCGGAAGTCATCAGATGCCAGAATACGAGACGAAGAGGAGCCAGGGGACACCACACCACCTAGCCACGCGGGCCAGGCCTGGCCACGCCAAGGGGTGGTGTGGCCAGCCCAGGCACCCCCTCGACCTCTCCTTCCGCCTATAAGATGCCCTCGGGACGAAAAACCGAAGTACCCGATCAAAAATCCACGAAAAAGTCTGTAGCCGCCGTCATCTCCATCCCTAGATCGGGAGGGATCTGAAGCTCTTCCCGGCACCCTGCCGGAGAGGGGAATTCACCCTGGAGGCCTTCTTCATCATGCAAGCCTCTGGTGTGATGCGTGAGTAGTTCATCTCTGGACTACGGATCCATGTAGTAGCTAGATGGCTGGTTCTCCTCCTTTGTGCTTTCATGTCTAGATCTTGTGAGCTCCGTTCATGATCAAGATCATCTATTTGTAATTCTGCATGTTGTGTTTGCGGGGATCCGATGGATATTGAGATGCTATTTCAGATTGATTATTGATCCTATCATGTCTTTGTTATTTATGATCTTGCATGCTTTCTGTTGTTACTAGCTATCTTGGCCAAGTAAATGCTAGCAACTCCAAGAGTTAGTATTTATGCTCGATAGTGGGTCCATGCCTCTGGTAATCTGGGGAAGTGACAGAAATCTCTAAGGTACTAGATGTGCTGTTGCTACTAGGGAGAAAACAATAATCCTTTGTTCATAGAACAATCGTATTGTTTACATTACACGCAATTCGTAAAGCAATAATCTGTTGCTTGCAACTTAATACTGGAGGGGGTTCGGATGATAACCTGAAGATGGATTATTAGTCATAGATGCAATTGGATGGTGTTCTATGTATAATGTTGTAATGCCCAATCAAGTTCTAAAGGAGTCAAGATGATTAATATATGCATGTATTGTTTTCTCGACGTTTGTCAATTGCCCCGCTGTAATTTGTTCACCCAGCATGTTATCTATCTTAAGGAGAGGCACCTCTAGTGAACTATGGTTCCCGGTCCTTTCTTTTACATACAATCCACAATGTGTTTATTGCTTTGTGTTTACTACAAACTTTTATCTCCTTTTTATTCAATACGTTTAATCCTTTGTTTTCAGCAAAAACGGTGAGATTGACAACCTTATCGCAAGTTGGGGACAAAGTTCTGTGGTTATGTTGTGCAGGTCTCCACGTTGCTACTAGCACCGGTAGTGCGCCCTGCCAAGGCTCAGCTAGCAACATCTTTGGGGTGTTTCCTTGCTCCTACCGGTTCGATTAAACCTTGGTTTCATAACTAAGGAAAACTTGCTGCTGTACTCATCATACCTTCCTCTTGGGGTTCCCAACGAGCTCTATATCAACACTGAGCCATCAGGACCTAGCTATCAGTGTTGGTAGAAAGAGCATTATTCACAGACCAAGCGGGACATAGCGCCTCCCTTTGGACATCTCTTCTCTCTTTGGTGTTGTTGAAGCAAGTAAACATGCTTATGGCAGGTGATCGATGCAACAATTTTAGAGTGACCTGGTTGCTGTTGCGATAAAGTCATCCAATCATAAGCGCGATGGATGATGTACGATGACGTTGCTTGCTCTAGTGGTGTGCATTTTTTTCTTGTGTCATTGTTGGCTTCTCGGCGCATTTTACGTGTAGTGCTGCTAGCTATTGGTAATATAAAGGTTTTGGTCTGTTTTTTCTCCAATAAACCAAACACATCGGGTCTTTATACATTTTTGTCTAGCACAATGAGTATAGCGGTTCTCTTGTTGTTATTAAAGAAAGTCTTTTCTCGTGAGGGTAACTATTGTTGCTTACAACATCACAGAATAAAAAATATGCAATTAATTCTCTTGTCTCCTTTGTATAAACCCTATCCGTCACCTCCTCCTATAGTAACCCTAACCGCCACCTCCTTCAAAACCTTCATCGATCTGTTCCCCCTCCTCTAGCCAGCTTTGCCAGCGCTAGGAGAGTCTGAGAACCCAATATGTGGGTGTAGTTTTTCAATAGAAATTAGTTCGTCAACAATATTTAGTGTCGGGTTTGGTGGACGTCTTCCTCTTGACCTTCGTGTCAATAGAGACATCAACTTCTTCGATAAGTGTTCTTTGTCCCTTCGTTCAACGATGTGATTTCCTTCGCGACGACAATAGTGGTATTCGAAGATCAAATTTCTTTAGGTATTCTTTCAGATCTTACTTCGCCGGATTAATTTTGGATGGTTTTTTATGGTTGTCACGAAGAGGTTTGTCCTCACAAAATCTATCCCAGCTACTATGTCCTCGACAATGGCTATTCATACCCTCGGCTCGCTAGCGACGTCAACCAAATTGTTCGGTTCGTCTTCCCAAAATACATGTATTGATACTCTTATCGATGTTGACAGATCACTCTAATGGTTATGCGCGTGCACAAATCCTTGGTATGCGGCTCAAATTAAAATTATGAAAGAACATTAGTTAGTATTTTAGAAGTCTATGGTTTTGTACCTATGTCTTTTTTATGCGTTTTCTTTTAGAAAAGTATAAGATTATGTCGTAGAAGAAGAAAGAGTTTAAAAACTTCTACACTAGTTTCTTTTAGATTTTATTTATAATTGTTAAAGACAGTTCATGTATTTTAAAGATGTGGTACTATTTTTTTACGATAAATATACTACGTGTATGATATTTGATTGTAAAAAGTCTTTTCTCATTTTTTGTTGTTGTTGCAATAAGTCGTACCGAAAGCGGTCGCACCGCGCCGGGCTCGCGGTCGCCCCCACAGTCCTCGGCAAAGGCAGCAAAGGCACGATCTCTTCTCAGCGACGACCCGATAAACCCACACCTACCAATAAAACTCCGGGGACCGAACCTTTACCCTAGTCCCCACACCACCCCGCCGGCCCACCCCTCGTACCCGCACGCGGTTCTCGCCGTTATTCTCCCGAGGTAACCGACGAGTACCACCACCATCTCCACTTCCGCCGCAACTCCACAAGCTCGCTCCGCTCGGCCTAGGGTTTGATCTCCGACGGGCCGGCGTGCGCAATGGAGGGAGGAAGCGATGTCGTGGCACCGGCGGCGGTGGCGGAGGTGAAAAACCCGAGGGTGTTCATGGACGTCACCATCGGCGGCGAGATGGAGGGGAGGATCGTGATAGAGCTGTTCGCGTCCGTGGTGCCGCGGACGGCGGAGAACTTCCGAGCGCTCTGCACAGGAGAGAAGGGCGTCGGGGCCGCCTCCGGCAAGCCGCTCCACTTCAAGGTTAGTAGCGATTGATCTGGAGCGCCATAGACTCTGCTCCTCCTCCGTTTTGGTTCCCGAGGATTTGGGTATGGATGTAATTTAGTATGGTCTAGCAAAGTGTTTGGGCGATTTGGGAGCAGTTGGTCAGTCGCGATTTGGCTGCTCCCGTTAGATTTTTTTTTTTGAAGATTTAGGGGAATTCCCCTCAAATATTTCACCCCGTTAATCTATAGGAGTCCTATTGATAATTGGAGTCTGTCTCTATGAATAGCGTCTCCTTTTGTCACATTGCCTGATACTGCTCACTGTATGTGCTAACCAGTGTCTCCTTTTCTCTTCTGTTTTTTCCGCACTACTCACAAGTACTACTACTATTATTTTCGCCGTGATGTCAAATCGCGTCCTTTGATGTGCAGTTAACTCCACGCACTGCTGCCACAAGTTCTGCTACCCTTAACAAGGGCCCCTCCCTTTTGACTTCATTCTAAAACTGCACCATGCACATATTAACATATCAAGTACCTTCCCGTGCTATAGCTTTTGTGTTGTGTCACTCGCTTGTCGGGACTGGGAATCCCCTTTTAAAAGGTGGTGGCACGTCTGCTTTGTGCTGCTACAGTGCTCCTAAATCTATCTTGAACTCGGCAATGATAATACTATCAGCCGTACAATGCAATATACCTGGCAATCTCGCTCTTGTGATTAGTCCACACGGCAAAGCCGTACAATGCAATCTGCCTTTACACACAAGGAACTACAGTGCTGTTTGTAATAGTGTGTGGTACTTTTATCACAAAATTATTCCATTGACAGGCCAGCTTATTGCAAAAGACACTACTGTATTTACAACGAAAAAAACCTGATACCAGACTCATGGAGGATGTATGTTTGTGAGAAATTTTGTGTGCATAAAGAAACATTTCAGAGCATAACCGGCCTTGTAGCCTGTCAGAAGGGACAAAAGCCCCTACTGTATCTTGATTTGCTTTGCTATTCAATTTGTTTTATGAAGAGACAGAAGCCAAAGCCCCTACTGTATCTTGATTTGCTTTGCTATTCATTTTGTTTTATGAAGAGGCAGAAGCCAGCACTGTATCTAGATTTGCTTTGCCACTCCTTTTAGATTTATGTTTGGTCACTATTCTCACATAAAGTCAAGGACAAGAACTGTTTGTTACGAGAGGGGCTTACCAGGTGCTTAGTATTTGGGTAAGGGCTTTGTCTTTTTGCATCTGGTGTTCCGCAATTCGCTGCTGAGCTTATGAACCTGAGTGAAACCGTGCCAATCAGAACAGTGATGCGCGTGGACTCCCAGCTTGTGTGATGTGTATTTTTGGGTTTCAGGCATCGGGGACACATACTAATTGGTTACTTTTAGCTTGTAGTGTTTCGGGCATCTGGCATTTTCGGGTTCAGAAATTGGGTTATAACATTGAGTTGTAGTGTTTCTTGACAGAGCCACCAACCATCATAACTTCTGAATACTTTTGACGATTCATTTTTCCTATTGGATGCAAATAAAATAATCAGTACAGGAATGTGAATTGATTGATGCTCCTTTTGTGTTGAATTGTTTTCTTGTCATTGCAATTTCAAATATTAGCCACAAAAATATAACGTGAAAGGTTGGTGACACAATTGTGTATGTTGCACTGATTCTCTTGTCAGTTTCTCACAGTAACCACTAAACTAACCTTTGGTAATTGCTGTTCTTGCAGGGATCATTGTTCCATCGCATTATTAAAGGTTTTATGGTACAAGGTGGAGATTTTACTGCTGGTGATGGAACAGGAGGAGAGTCAATTTATGGTTTAAAATTTGAGGACGAGAACTTCATATTAAAGCATGAGAGGAAAGGAATATTATCGATGGCTAATTCTGGTCCTGACACAAATGGATCTCAGTTTTTCATTACTACAACCCGAACACCTCATTTGGATGGGAAACATGTTGTTTTTGGGAGAGTAATTAAGGGAATGGGGGTGGTTCGCTCTTGTGAGCACATTCCTGTTGGAGAAGCTGACTGTCCCACAGCTGATGCCATGGTTTTTGATTGTGGAGAACTCCCTGAAGGTGCCGATGATGGAGTTGTGGACTTTTTCAAGGATGGTGACAGGTATCCTGACTGGCCAAATGACCTCGATGAGAAGCCTACAGAGGTTTCATGGTGGATGGATGCTGTGGAGTATGCTAAGGCTTTTGGAAACGATAACTTTAAGGTAATTTCTCTCTTAGCTATGCTCCACACTGATTTGTTTGGATTATTGGTATTTCATTGGTTCCAGACATCCATATAGTGACACTGCTTCTTGACAGGCTGAATGTATAGATCAGATACTAGCATAAGTAACTTAAGCCCTTAGTTGTTCGCAACTTCCTCAAGTACTATTGGCACATTTATGTTTTCTCAGCTGTACACAATTGCTAAGTGGTGTACGTAGGAACTGAGCCTAGCTGGTGACACCTTCAATTCCAGTTTGGCTCAGATTTGGGTTCCTATTGTCTTAATGAAAAAAGAAATGTAGTTCCTCTTAGGTATTAGTCTTTTATATCCTGGTGTATATCATCTTCAATGATTCTGACCTTTGATTTCAACATTCGCAAGCTATAAATTATATTAGCCTCCCCTTTTACCTGAGACGTGCCCTCAGTTTTCACAACAATGGTTACGGCAATTGCTGATGCCATTCTTACCCATGCATCTTTTAAACATGATAATCATTAAGCGATTAACAACCTTGACTACTACTACCTCTGTTTTAAAACCTACACACTAAAAGGCGCCTAGATACATGCGTTTCAGAAAAAGGCTAAAACATCTTATATTTTAAAACGGTGGCAGTAGCTTGAATCCGGATTGCTGAGATCAACTACAGTGAAAGCCACAAACGCTTGACAAAACGCAGTGGAGTCCTTTTGGTTAACTTTTGTACTCTCCACTTTGTAGCGATATAAATAACCACATTCATCAAATAAGCAACTTTAGGTTGTAGTCATGATTCTTGTGTGCGTCTCATGGATTTATTTTCTTAGAGTTCTGACCTAATCTTATTGTGCACATGTATTGTTGTATTTTCCTATCTGGTTTCCTAAAGCTAAAGCTAGCGCCTGTATTCTCTACAGAAACAAGATTACAAGACAGCCCTGAGAAAGTACAGGAAAGCTCTGCGCTACTTGGATGTTTGCTGGGAGAAAGAAGAGATAGATGAAGGCAAATTATACTGTTTTCCACTTTCCAGTAGAACTGTGTAGTTTTTGTTGCTTCTGTCACATCATACATACTGGTCATAATTTTTTTCACATGACACATGTAAGTAAAATATGAACATGTCTTGATATGCAGAAAAGAGCACAGCGTTACGGAAGACCAAGTCCATAATACTCACGAATAGCTCTGTAAGTTCTGTTTTCCAATCTAATTAATTTTTTGCTGACTGCGGACTGCGGTGTTAATTTTATCTTGACCTCTGCTACATGATTACTCTACTTAGCCACATGGCTGTCTCGTAGCATCCAGCAAGATCTTAGAAAGGTGCATAACTAATATAGGAAGAATGCAACATGTTTCATGTCTCTTTGATTACCAGTTGAATATAAAACATCAAGATCTATACTAGCAAAGGCATATAAAGCAAAATATACCTCCTGATTATTCCCATATATGGATCTGATATTTAAGATGTTAATATTTCTGTCTATATATTTAGTCAAACTTCGAAAAAATGTTTTGACCAAAAATTATATGCAACATAATTTTATAAGTAGGGAGTATAATATGAAAAGATCAATCTAGGAATACAGCTATCAAGTCGCCCGGAGGAGTAGAATACTCTACTAGCTAGAACAATGGCTTTTGTGTGTGCATTTGTACATGCGAGTATGGAACGCTACTAGCTGTACGGCAGCTTGGCCGATACGACCCCTATTTCTCGGGGCTTTTTTTGTGCACGGCGTTGTCGCAGTACTACCGCGTGTTTGGTGTGAACCTATTTCCCAGGGCTGTTTTTGAGCAAAATGAGTGAACCTACACACTACATTTTTCCTTCTGCTTACTACCTTCGTATTTATGCCTTTTTATTCCGTTCTAGAAATAATTGTTTTTGATTGATTGCTTTTCTAGAGAATTTTGCTAAGTTCTACACCCTCTGTACCGAATTATAAGAAGCTCTGGCATTTTTCTGAACCGCATTTATATACACGCGCTCTAGTGTGTCTGTTAACTCATTTCAGTCCGTATGTTGTCCACATTGAAATATCCAAAACATCTTATAATTTGGAATGGAGGGTGTATTTACCAACTCGCAAACAGATGATAGTTATGGTTTATTATTATCTTAAAACTCATTGAATGCTACTACAGTAGTGTTGTTTCCTGAAACTGAGATAATATCTTCAGGCATGCAAAATGAAGTTGGGAGATTTGAAGGGTGCTTTGTTGGATGCGGATTTTGCGTTGCGTGAAACAGATGGCAATGCTAAGGCTTTTTTCCGGCAAGGACAGGTTGGTATTGACCTTAATATAGTGGCTATAGTTCTTCATTATGCTTTTCTCCAAACCATAAGGTGTTTCAAGTTGTGTGGATACTTTTGTTTCTGTCATTCTCTCAAATCACTTGCAATCTCATGTTACTATCATTTGGTGCAGACCCAAAGTGGTTTCTTTTCTTGAATGGTTACACTTTCACATTTCCAAGGCATCATCTTATTTGAATTGCTTAACAATATTTTCCCTCATCATCTAAGATAATACATACTCTCTCTGCCCAAATTAATTGACGCAGATTTGTCTAGATACGCATATGTCTAGACGCGTTTTAGTGTATAGATACCGAATCTAGACAAATCTGTGTCAACTAATTTGGGATGGAGGGAACAGAAATTTTCTGCTGAGTATTAAAAAAATGTCTTGAGATTAGTCTGACATGAGATATCTTGGACCTCTTACGATGCGGATCAATATTTTGCTATCGATACATGTTATGGACAACGTTTTGCTATAGATATACTTTATGGACAATGTTTTGTAGTAGACACACATACTGTAGCTCTCAGTGGTCGGTAGGTCAGCTAGTCTACATATGTAATGTACCCATGAACCAAAGGAAGATGCCCCACATCTCTTATAAGCCTTAACTACATGGAATCTTGTGAAGAGACATCATCATATTCCTTTTCAATACTCGGTCATTAGTATTTTTAGTAGTGAAGTGCTTACATGAAAGCTTAGTAAACGTTACTACTGTCTAGAGTACTATGTTTTCTCTCTTTCTTTTTAGTTCCTTAACTACATGAAAGCTTATCGAGGGGCGTCATCTAATTCCTTTTCAATACTCGAACATTAGTACATTTCTTAGTAATTGAGTGCTTACTGCGAACATTGTGGTTAGTACATTCTGAAGTACTATGCTTTTATCTTTTTTTTGTAGCTACCTTGCACCGTGGGCTTATTATTATTTCTTAATTTCTTAATATTAAAAGCATGAGGATAGATAGCTTCCATGATATTTGATGTACTCCCTCCGTCCCAAAATAAGTGACTTGGATTTGTCTAGGTTCGTATGTATCTATACACTAAAACGCGTCTAGGTGCATGCGAATTTAGAAAAATCCAAGTCACTTATTTTGGGATGGAGGGAGTATCTTTTTTGAGACCCTGAAGCCACCAAAATCGCAATTTAAAACCTTGGACCTGAGCTACAGCCAAGAAACTTTTCAGTCAGAGGAAATTATTAACTACTCATTTTTACATTCTGAAAAAGAATCCTGGAGAGTTGAAATTTAATTCTGTTGCTATTATTTGTTTCTGACGCTTCATGGGTACAATTGAGGTGGACAGCATTTTCCGTACCTTTTAACACATGTAACACATTCAACAACAGTAGTATGTATCATGCCCAAGTTGTTTGTATATGTGAAGTAACTTATAGTTTGAATGTGATATGCCAGGCACACATGGCACTTAATGACATTGATGCAGCGGTGGAGAGTTTCCAGCATGCGTTAGACCTGGAGCCGAGTGATGGTTTGTCTCTATCCCCTTCACTGCCAATCTTTCTCTGGGCAATTTGGTATCTAATGAGCCTGTCTGGAACAACCTGCAGGAGGCATCAAACGAGAGCTGGCTGCTGCAAAGAAGAGGGTCAGTCAGTCTTTGATTTAGTTATGAACCTGGTTTCTGGATAAATATGTTCACTGTAACCAACTCTCTGGAAACTATTACAGATTGCCAACAGAAGAGACAAGGAGCGCAAGTCATTTGCTAGGATGTTCCAATCTTCAGGAAAATCAGATGAGAACAACGAAGTAATTTGCACGTGTACCCATTTATTTTGCTAAACTTCTGCCCTAGGCATAGGCAAAGGCGCTAACGCTTTTTCTTTGTTGTGTAGGAGAACAATTGATCTCTAGTTTCTCCCCCCGGCAGAACTTTTGCTTAGCTTAATCTGGGACGGATACATACTAGAACTTGCCGTGGAAAAGGTCCTAGTTTTGTTGATGCACACCAATTGAAGGATGGGTTATGCTTTGGAAAACATTTTAAAGGGTGATTTGTGTTGCAGGTATACCAAGTGGCACTGCCTTGCAACAAATGCAGATTCCCAATCTAGTAGATACAGGGGAAAATAGTGGGGGTCTGGGGGGAGGAGAGATTTTGTCTTTTTACTACAGTGGTGGTCAATGCTTGTACCAAGGGGAAAAAACCTGAAACACTGAACCAAGCAGTGCAGTTTCCAGACTTTGCAGGAAGGCATGCATGCGGCATGCCACCCATTAGACATTTTGCCTTTGTTTGGTCCCATTGGTGTGACAGTTGATACTCCTCGTGCACCGTTTGCTTTCGTGATTATCTGTGCGTACCTTTTGTCTGCCACATACGCTTGCTGCCAAACGCCGCAGATCCGGTCCTTTTCACCTGTTTTTCTTTCTCGCTAGGGTTTACCCTGGTGCATGTGTGTCGGCCTCTATGGTCTGCGTTTTGGTATGATTCTGGCTTCTTGGACGGGCGCGTCGGAAATGCTTTGGGATTTGTTCTCTCTTCATGTTTTTTCTGGTACCATATTTTCTATTTGAAACGTTTACTTTATGTATGCTTCCTATGTTTTAGGTATGCCATTTTTTAGGCAGCCAATGAATGATACATCTCTACCATCTCTTCTCTCTAGGCTTGTGTACATTTGAACAATTAAATGGGTATAATAGATTTTTTTCTTTTGTTATCTTATTTTGTAGGGCCAGACGCATTTTGGACAATAGGAAAAAGCATACAAATAAATACTAAACCCTTAAGCTAAGAGCATATCCACTTGGCTTCCTAGGAGGGTGTTCCTAGGGCCTTTTTTTATATTCGGACAATGAAATTTTGCCCAGTCGTGTTCCTAGAACGCCGAATTGGTTTGAAATTGGTCCAACTTTTATCCGGTGTTCGCAGGTAGAACCCAGGCGCTAGGAACGACAGACACAATGAAAAATAGGTGGGCTAATCCTGTTGGCGAGACAACCCCATTTCCCACCCCGACTTGGCTCTCCCGTGGCAGAGAACTTTTGTCGCCAACGAGGTCTCACCACGCCTGTAGATAGGTCTGCTGTAGCCTTTCCCCTTCACCTAGTCCTCATTTTGTCGTCGGCCTTCGCCGCGGCTTTGCTTTATTCCGAGCTTTCGCTACCTCGACCGCGAAATGTTAGGCGTTTTGCCCGTTCGGCCATGGACTACGATGACGAGGAGATGTTCGCCCTGTTGCTGGAGGAAGAGACCGCCGCAACCGCCGAAGATGAAGAGCACATGTAGATCCTCGCCTCCTTGGCCTGGCTGTACACGCAGACTGCGGCGCCGAAGCATGGAGGGTCGGCGAAGGGTCGCCGAAAGTGCAAAGCAAGGTTGCGAGTGGAGGGCTATTGCATGTAGTATGCCGACTACTTCGCCGACAAGCCGATGCATGAAGAGGTCGTGTTTCGGCGTCGTTTCAGGATGAGATGGAAACTCTTCCTCAACATCGTGCATGCCATTTGGCACATCGTGCATGCCATCTGAGAGTTCGACCCCTATTATGTATGCAAGGACTGCACTAGCATGGTAGGGTTTTCCTCACTGCAAGAGTGCACAATGGCGATGAGGTTGCTTGCATACAGAGCTTCAGGTGACAGTGTCGATGACTATCTCCGCATGGCCGAGTCCACCGCCATTGATTGCTTGTATAGGTTCTGCAGGGCAGTGATTGTAGTGTTTGGGCCATAGTACTTGAGAACACCCAATGTTGAAGACACTGCTCGGATCCTTGCAGTCAATGAAAGTAGAGGATTTCCCGAGATGCTTGGAAGCATCGACCGCATGCATTGGCACTGGAAGAACTTTCCATTTGCTTGGCAAGGAATGTACAAATGCCAGAAATGAGGTTGCACTTTGATACTCGAGGCAATTGCTACACATGATCTTTGGATTTGACACTCCTTCTTTGGCATGATAGGATCGAACAATGACATCAACATCCTCCAGTCCTCAAATGTCTTTTCCAAGCTTGTTGAGGGTCAAGTTCCCTTTTGGACTTTGAGATCAATGAGCACCACTACAACAAGGAATACTATCTTGCATATGGTATCTATCCAAGATGGCTAAAATTTGTGAAGACTATCTCCAGACCGATGGTCCCCAAGCATTCTCAGTTTGCCAAGGAACATGAAGCTTGCAGGAAGGACATGGAGCGGGCATTTGGTGTGCTTCAATAGAGGTTTGTAGTTGTCCGATTCCCTGTTATGACCTGGTCGAAAGATCATATATGGGAAATGATAAACTGTTGTGTGACCTTGCACAACATTATCATTGCAGATGAGAGAAAGGACCCAGTGGATTTGGTCGAGCAGGACGAGTCATACTGCAAACAGGGACCCCTTACAGAGCCTGATCACCAGGTGACGCCATCGTGGGCTGCATTCATCGCCATGCGTCAGGAGATCCGAGACCTAGTAGTGCATCAACAGCTGCAGGATGATCTGGTTGAGCATATATGGACACGCAAGGGCAACACGTAGATGTCGAGCATGACCTGACCAAACTATGTCGAATTTCAGTCTGTGCCGAACTATGTTTAATTTCTTGCCAAACTATGTTTAATTTAATGCTGAACTATGTCAAACATTACTCTGTATTCATAGTTATGCCGAACTACGCCGAACTCTGTTTGAATTCGAGCCGAATTTGGGCGAAAACTCGCCAATTTCGCATCGCCTGGAAACCCCGCCTGGGAACACGAGTGGGAAAATGGACATTTCTAGGCCGAAAGTTATGTCCGTCCGACGCTATATGGCGCCGGATTTTGGCCTGGGAACGCCCAACGAGTGGAGGTGCTCTAAGCTAGGGTTTCCGCCGATGTGGCCTACTCTACCGGTGTTGCCAATGCGGCCTTGTCGTCGTCTGTTAGGTTGATGTTGGGTGGTGGTGACCACGACACAGGTGGCAAATATGTCGCCTTCTGTGGTGCCTTTGTGACGACCACCCAGACCATGCATGCCCATGAGGAGGCCATGTTGGCGTCGGCCTCGGGGTAACTTGGCGTTGTGAAGTCATCGACGACATGGCAGGCTGCCCTAGGCCAGCGCCTAATCCCGTAAGGCAACGACGAGCCTGACTGAGTGGGCTCATTTTCGAGCTCAGAACGCTCGAGGGTGAGCCTGAAGGCCTCCTCTTCGTCTATCTCCAACGGTTGTAGGGGGACTCCTCCTGCTTGATGGCCGCTGCCATGTAGGCAAGGAGGCTAGCGTAGTCTACACTGTCATCATGGGTCTCTTTGCTAGGGACGTCGTCGTCGCCATGCGACGGCGAGGGCTCCCACTACTAGTCATTGTCGCTGTCTTCCAGCAGCTGCTCCCACTCTCCCTCATCATCGTAGTTGCTGTTGTCCGGCTAGGCATCACCAAGGAAGGCAGAGGTGTCCTACGTGTCATGCTCCTACGATGAGAAATTGTTCTAGAAGTGTGAGCGGGTGGCGTAGGTCAGGTCGGGCCTAGTGATCTAGTAGGAGGAGACCCCTTATGCGTCCGATCTCATCCTCTTGTGCAGGCCCTTCCCATGGCATGTACGACACATGCACCATCCTCGTGTTGAGGAGCTACACGCTCGGGAGGTTCATGTCCCGGTGGGCACAGGGCACTCCGTGCTCCTACCGCCAGCGTACCTCGTCCACAAGACGTACCGACAGTCATGTACCCCCGGCGGTAGGGTTGGGACGTGTAGCGGCGCGCGTGCACACGGAGGCGACGGCGAGCAGCACTGGCATGAGGACGATCCGGCCTCGTGGTCGTTCTTCGTCTTCTTCCACTAGGATGGTATGGCTGCGGGCGGGTGGAGAACATGCTTGCCTTGAAGTGGAACTGGCGCATGTAGGGGTGGTGGGAGAGATGGATGCCCACAAGCGTGCTTAAGAAGCCCCGACTATCGATGCCGGCAGCGCCCATGTCATCGATGTCGGCGCATGAGTCCAACAACCAACATTCATACAAGCACATGACTCAAAGCGCCCGTCGCAGTAGTTAACCGGCTGGCATTGATGCGAGCGCATAAGGCCAGCATGCGATGGGTTGCTCCTAGGCGAGCTCGAGGTGGGAGGACACCCGTGCGATGCGCGGCACATCCGTCCCGGCGCATTCCTAGCCCAAATTGGGCGAGGAATGGATTGGTTGTCGGTTCGTTTGCATCACGCTGCTAGACTGACGAGTATCGACGACTATCCTTCTGTCCGGTCGGACCAAACGGACCGTCTTGGTTCGTCTGGGTCATGCCACCGGAGATGCTCTTATGGATTTAAACAATATACTACCAGTTAACACACGGTAGGCTCCTATATCCCCTCTGTTCTTTTCTTCAAGCCTGTACAATGTCACTTTTTAGTCATACGCTTAGCATATATATAGTACTCCCTCTGTCCTAAAAAGATATCCAATATATATGTATCTAGACAAGTTTTAGTGGGGGAGATTCATGTGAATCTAGACAATGTGACATATTTCGGTACTAAGTGATGTAGCGCGACATACAATCTTCACCGCATCACGTACCTTGTCATGCCATCCAACATACGCTATGTCGTCATGGATATCAAAGGCGAATCATGTCCTCTATGCCAGTCTAATTACTACGCTATTGAATTGTATACTACTTCATACTCCATCATATGACTATGTTAGGTTCACATCAACAAGTACGTAAGCTAGGGAGGAAACTTGAGGACTCAAGGCCAGCGCCACAGAAGCATGGCAGAGAAGGAAGAAGAAGCATGCGTGCCTTCCACGGAGTCTCCAGCCCACCACTCCCACGTCAGAGTCTCTGACCCAACGACGTCAAGACGCTGCAAGCTCCTAGAGCCGAACCGGAGTCCCTGCCTCTTTTTGACCGGAGTCTTCGGCCCCAACGAACCCGGAGTCTCCAGCCTAACTTATGGGACCGTGCGCCTAAGGTTTGGGCCATAGCCCATGTACCCCTCCTTATTGCCTAAACTGCCTCTAGCTCGTGGCTGGCTATATATATGTCCCCACCTCCATATGTAAACCCTAGACAAAGCTAATATGATAAGATAGGGCTTTGCTCTTATCCCTACTCTTATGGAGAAGACCCCCCTTGTGGATCTCAATACCTCTTATGGAGATGAATCACGGTCTTCACATAACTACTGTTTCCTCTTGTGGATTCTAGTATGAATGGTGCCAATCTTTCCTACCAAGGTTTTAATAGTGTCAATCTTCTTTACTATTATTAAAAGACTTACGGTCTTGATGGGCCGAGTGGAAAACGATTTGGTGTAGCGTGTAAGCACGGCGCCGCCCCCATCCTCGACGCCAAGCCGCGCTCCCTCACGGTGTTTCCGCCAATCCCGCGGCCTCTATTCTCTCTATATGTACGGCCATCAAGATTCGGTCGGAGCAGCGGCTTCTCCAGTGCAGCGGCACCCTCCTCGTCGCCTGGCAGTCCCGCGTGCCGCCATGGACCAGCATGTTTTCTGTAGTGAGACCTCTCCCCGTCGCCGAGACCTCCTCAACATCAACATCTCCCCCACCGGCCTATGCCAAACTGCGCGTGCCAGGATTGAGATCTACATGTGCACGACTGCACCTCCACGCTTGGTCTGACCATCACGGGAATAGCCAGCTTGTAGAATCAGAACGAGAAGGCAAGAGAGACAAAATCAATAGATTAGACGACCGGCGGTGGGGAAAAAAGAGAATTCTGGATAAAGAGAGACAGATTGCGATTCAAAGTGTCAATTTTGTATTGTTAATTCTCCTCAACTACCCACCTCAGATGTCGAACGAACAGATTTGGCACGCGTTACCAACCGATGACTATGTTGCAATTTTGGATTTTGGCAGTGTGTTGATAGCAGGAGCATTACTGCAAAGCTATCACATGGCCCGTGTTCTGCCGTCAAAACAATTTCCCATTCAATGGAAGCATGCAGATTAGTAGACGTATTACTGCTCTTTGTAGTTTGATACACAAAGGTTGTTTTGTTTTTTCTTTGGAAAAGAAACAACCTTCGCTTTCTTATTTGATGGTTTCAACAAACAGATGGATTCAGAACAATCTAGAAAGTTAGTTATTAATTTATAGTGTTCTATTGGTTGTTATTATTTCTTGCTAGAGTTCTATTGGATCGATGGATCGACCGTTAAGAAGGAATCAATTTTAATTAGAGCGATTGTTGGCTTGTCTTTCGAGTTCTGGAGGTTACTACATTGAAGAATTATTGCCAGAATCGATTTTACGAGTTTGCTTCGCTATTTATCTTTGGGTGTGTGTTCTTCGTCATGTTCTTCTCTCCTTCAAATTTTCCACGAATCCATGAAGATTGGACCAACTCTAGGAAGTAAAAAAAAAGAGCATTCATTCATTCAAGGAAAGTAAAAAGACCACGCCTGTGCCAGGTTGTACGAAGCCTGCACTCATACTCAATTGATGTTCTACGACATGTGAGTATGGACATTCTCCATTCATGTCTTCCGGCATGTGCATTGCAATACCTTTAAGCAATATTCATACCATCTAAATCGTTCCCCAAGGCCATAATGATAGTTCCTATTTTGTGAGATAAGATTCTCCATGATATGGCCATTGCTACAACCAATAACGGTTAGATCCAGAGTTTTGACCCTAGAAATCAAGACTCGGTACTCTAGGAGCACCGCTAAAAATAGAGTCCCCAAATCCTGCCTCCACCACTTATCGAGTCCGCTCCTGCAAGTCACTAATCACCAGGCTCACGTGCATCACATGTGTGCGGTTTGGGAGGGAAATTGTCCTGCACCCATGTCCACAGAACAACCTATGAAGAAATGTCTCCATCGCATCACCACATCTCCCCAGTTACTTAGCAGTCTTGAACTTGGCATCAGTCATAGACACCTTCTGGTGTACCACTTGTAGCTACCATGACATTCCCCGTGTCTGCCAACACCATGGAAATCGCGGCGTAGATGCCATGATAACAGGTCCCATGGTGTCGACGGAAGCGGAACTTTCCGAAGCGCCCCATTTGAAGCCGCACGGGTTGATGTTTGTAGGACGCGTACGACCGGAGCCCATCCGATCGAGAGGTCCATGAGCGTCATGCACCAATCCGTGAAGGCTGCTGACGGAGAAGTCCAAAACTCATCGGAAGCCAGACTGAGGATGACCGGCAGGAGGTAGATATGTGAGTTGGCCGGGAGGGAGAAGAGGACTAGGGTCGCCGCCCAACCTTCCACCTTCCTATCCTCGAGCTTGAATATGGGCACATTATCTCGAGATCTTCCGCACCCAAGCGCTGCTGCTCCAAGCCCCCTCCAGGCCGATCAACGCCCTGCCGTAAATCGCGATTCAGACAACCGACATCCTCGCGCTACAGCCGACCGTGCATCCTCCCTCAGTCCTATTCACCGATCTTACCGCATAAGTCACCTCCCCACGCCCTTAGGTCACGGGGGCCACCACCATGGTCAGGGGCGGCGACAGCGGCGGCAAGGGAATGGTGGGAGAAGTATCTTGCTGTGGCGGCTAGGGTTTACCCCATTATCTCGAGGGGAACGACACAAGGAGCGCCTTGCTCTGCCTCTCTGGAGCGTCGGGCTGACCCAAATCGTCTTCCTAACAACTAGAGTATCAAATAGGTTCTTCTACTTAATTAAGCTGTTTATGTTTCCACCTGATGCCATGTAGTGGCTCACCTGTCATCTGACGCTCTGGGACGCTATAACACGTCCTGTTTGCTCAACTAGATCCTTAATCTTTTTTTTTACGATTAATACCATATATATTTATACCGATAAATAGTACATGGTAGAGATAAACAATCCGACTTTAGCGTTTACAAAATAAAGTATAAAAGAAAATAAGCAAATCTTCGAGGTCTTCAAAATTTTCTTCTTCCATGACACGATCTTGTACTTTCCTGAAGGTAGCCGAAGAAACATGAACAGACCTGTAAATACCAACGATGGTTCTCCAATAATTTTAATTTGAGCTGCAGTGTAAGGTTGCGTGCACGCAACCATTAAAGTAATCAACCAACATCGGCAAGAGTACCAACACGAGTATTCTAGGGAAAATAAACCGAACAACCTGGTCGACGTCACCGGAGAGCCGAGAGTACGAATCACCATTGTCGAGGACGTAGCAGCCGAGACAAATATTGCGAGGATAATCATCATCGCGACAACCATGAGAAAAGCTCCAAAACCGATCTAACGAAGCAAGATCTAAAAGACCGTACCTATAGAACTTGAATCTTATAGCACCAGCATTGATACCGAGAAGAAGATCTCGTCGTCGCAAGAAGGGTCGAAGATCTCTTATTATGAACGATGCCATCTTCATTGACATAGATGCGCAACAAGAAGATGACTACCAAAACCTAATCAAATCTTCAGAAAACACTACTTTTATTGAAAACTCCACTCATAGATCGGGTTCCCCACCCCTCCTACAGGCTAGGCCGGCCGGAGGAGGGGAAACCGATCTATGGAGGAGGTGGAGGTGGAGGCGGCGGCTAGGTCAGAGAGGCCTCACGTACGGGAGGAAAAGAAAATAACAAAACTAATCCGCGAAAATCCTTAATCTCTTCATTGCTGGGCAGATATTAAATACGGGAAAAGCCGGGTATCGAAAAGCATTCCTCATATGGACATGCACTAAAGCACCATCGAGTGCGCAGAAACGGACACACAGTGATGGCCGTGTATGCTCGAGCTTTCGAAATGGCCGGCCCCGAAAGAGCCAACCCGATGTCCATTTGTGCGACTAAAAATGATCATCAAGCTAGCCGCTCATCCTTTAATCTTGTCTTGCAAGCTACGTATACTGCGCCACTGCCCACTCCTGTACATCTGTGGTCACGAGTGAGTTGTAGGCGCGTAGATACAACAACCTTACTTATCTCACATGTCAAAGCCAGAGAACTCTCGGATATGTTTCTTTTAGGGGACTTTTGGGATATGTACGCACCAAATTAAGTGATGCACGCGTGCGCTGCGCTCTCCACCGATGTGGCCCAGCTTGAGATCCATCTCTATGCAGTGACGCCACTCATAAGTCATAAGAACGTACTCTCTCCGTTCAGAAATATAAGACGTTTTAGCTCTGTGAATCGAATATATCTAGACGTCTTTTAATATATAAGTTTGTAGATGTTCGGAGTGCCTATACACTAAAAAAGTCGAGATACATCAATTTCAAAAAGCTAAAATGTCTTATATTTCTAAACGGAGGAAGTATATCACGGGGCACGCTCGTGACATTTGGTAGTGTGTATAGTATATGGCGTGCTCAAGTGCCCGTGCTCTGCATGATTAAACGAATTATACCCTAATGTCCAAAATTAAAAAATTATACTCTGAATTTGATGAAACATCGTAGATGCAGAAACTAATTAAGAACGTACCTAATCTACATCATCCAATCCCCTTGGAACTTCAGAAAATCGTGATTAAACTTGGTGGAGCTGGATAAGCTCCCACGGTGCAATTGCGGGAACCGTCGTGCACGCATTGCCCATGGCTTCCGTGAAAGTTAAACGTACCTTAAGCATATCAACGATTCGAAGGTAAGCGATTAGTGGTTCACCGTCTGAGATAAAATCAGTTCCAGCAAGTGGTCAGAGACCGTGCTCGGGACGTACGGCGACGAGTTCACGGTCACGCCATGTTGACGACAAGCTGATCGACCCCGCCCTTACGTGCAGGCAGTGCGAGCAAGAGGTCGGTTTGACGGTGGTCGTGGAGCTTAAAAAAATAGTTTTGTGCTCAACCAATACGGCAGCACTCCGAGGTTATCAATTTACAGCCACACATTAACCACTTACTTACTGAAAGCAACGCCCGGCGTCTCAGCATGACGCGATGATGAAGCAAGCAGTATTATGGACGTACTAATGTACCAGTTCGAACGCGCACTTACATACTCACATAATCACCTCGCGCCACCCTAATCCTCCACAGTAATCATGGCTGTTACCCGTTCCTCAGTCCTCTACGGCAATCATGGCTGTTACTCTAGGGGAACACCTCAGCGGCGACGTAGAAGTGACCAGCGGCTGGCAAATTCTTAAAGAGGGCGTAGCTAGGGTGGTATAGATAGATGCTACTGCCGCTAAATTCCACACCGGTGATGCCCACCAACGACCGCAGACACGTCCCGCCACTAAGCACGCCCAGGTCGCTAATGGCGCACCAGCGTTACCATGGACCAACCCCAGACGCGAGGAGCCTAAGTGCAGTGTCGCTTTAACTCACTGTGTCATGATCTGAAAACTAAACAACGACCCGATGACTAGGACCCGTCCATGTTTTTCCAGGTTCCTGTCGACCTGGTCGAGAACTCGGCTTCTGTGCAGGTCAACTTTGCGCCATCATCACGCTCGCTCCAGCTCCGCCCTCAGCCCCTGATCGGTTCCTATTTATACCCGCGCCGTGCCATGCTCACCACAAACCAAAACCAAAGCATCCCTGGTAGTGGTAGTCAGCAGCCACCGGCGAGCGAACTGACTAGCACTAGTAGTTGGAGACCGGTTGTCGTACGTTTGTGGCTGAGAGATCGATGGCGGCGACGGGTGGAGCGATGCTGGCGGTGGTGACCCTCGTGCTGCTGGCGCTGGTCCCGGAGGCGTGCCGGGCGGAGCAGTTCATCGTCGGCGACGCGGCACGGTGGACGTGGGGGTACAACTACACCGACTGGGTCGTCAAGAAGGGACCCTTCTTCCAGAACGACAGCCTCGGTAAGTGCCTTGCTTCGCTGCTCTCTACTAGTACTTGCTTTCTTTGGTCTTATTAATTCAGTACACTCTTTTTTTTTCTTCTAAATATACCAAGTTCAGTCCAGTCTTGGTACAGCTGGGTGGTAGCCTTCCAAAAGCACTTTGTGTTTTGCCATATCAAGATATATATATATATATATATATGTATGTTGCACCCTGATTAGTAACTAACAGCGACATAGTAGTTTTTAAGTAACAACAGAATAGTTTTTACCTGAATTGGTGAAGATTCAGTTATCAAAACTGCCGGAGACTAGTTCTAAAGCAACAACGCCACTTGAGCATCTATCAGTCACCCTCGCTCTCACCACCCAGAGCACCCAATTTTACTTCGCAAACTGCCGAGTACTACTAAAAACGTTCAGTCTAAGTGGTGTTATTTTGCACCAGCTGGCCTTTTAAAAGCTCCTTGTGTCTTGCTAACATGGTACAGTAACTAACAGCAGCACTGGGTTTTTTCAGCAACAGCAAAACTATTTCATCAACTACATAAAGATTCAGTTCACCAGTTACTTCGCACTTGAAAATCAACATTTCTTGTGGACAGTCACAGCGTACACCTGGCGATTCCATAATTTTTGTGGTAAAGCCATGCTATACAGGCCATGCAAAAAAGACAGAAAACTCGTGTACACCTAACACAGGTCACAGCAGTTGTCCAAAAAAAAAAAAAAGGTCACAGCAGGCCTGACACACCCACCTCTGTATCAAAACACCCATCTCTCACTACCAGCCCCGGCCTAAATGGCTTTCACTTCAGAGTACTGACCAGACCGTAGATCTTCAAATATGAACTGCAGAATCCTGAGATATACTTACTCTGTTTGGATGGGTGTGCGATATGCAGTGTTCAGGTACGACCCGCCGAACGCGACGACGCACGCGCACAGCGTGTACATGATGCGCAACTTGGCGGACTACCAGTCGTGCAACCTCAACGCGTCCAAGCTGGTGGCCGACGTGATGCAGGGTGCCGGCTCCGGCTTCGAGTTTGTCCTGCAGAAGCGCAAGGTGCACTACTTTGTCTGCGGAGAGCGCGGCGGCATCCACTGCAACGCTGGCCAGATGAAGTTCATCGTCAAGCCTAAGAGATCAATCTGCCGCGACTGACCCGCAGCTACACCATCTTCTGCATGCCACCTTCTTCTCCTGCTGCCGCCACTGCTGCTGGCTGAGATCATTTATTATGCTCGCTTCTAAGTTATCAATCGTTACATTTATATGTGTTCTGTGTTCTATCTGTGGTGTGTGATAGTACTATTTATGCATGACTCGGTTGTGCGTGTGTTGTTACAAATCAAAGGAGGATGTGATGAGAAATGAGGGACTATGAGTAGCTATTGTGTTCATGAGAATTTGTGTTCCCAAAACCAACAAGATTAAGCACTACAAGGGAAAAAATCTCAATTATGTACATCATAGTAGCCTTATTTTCCTTTCTAAAAAAGATGTGCTGAAGCAAAAAAAACTACAATTATATATCATGGATGATAAGAGTCTAATTAATTGTGTACATAATGACAGCAAAAGAATAGTAAAGGAGAATGAGAGACGGGTGCAATTCATCAAATTGGTTTCAGTGATCTGACTGTTGGTCAGCAGTAAGCGAGGTAAATCTATCTAAGACGAGAAGAAGACACACCAGGGAAATGAGCACCTCTCTTCCGCATGGTTATTCCTTCTTCAGTTTCCACGGCCCAATGGTTATGCAAATAATTTTAATATAGGCATGAAAGCATCAAAGTAAGCAATGCTCCGCTCCAACCTTCAAATGTCCCCCACTTCAGAATGGATGTGGACTATCTCACAAATTGGCCGAGGCCACCAGTCTTGTTGAAGTTTGATTGCACACAAGGTTTTGTTGCAGAACACGCAACCCTTGAGTTATTCCCTGGACTGCATCTTGTTTGCCATCTGCTCGTGCCTGATCATCCTATGTGGAAGCACTCCACAGTTGAGCAATTCTGCATAGTACCTGATTTGCTTCTCCCCTTCAGGTAAAAAGTAGGCCAAAGTAACCCATGCTGGGCACTGATTCACTTGCTCACCCTTCCGTAATCAACATATCCAGAAGCTCTACAGATCTCCTAAGCTTTCTGTCTCGGCACACAGCCTCGATCAGCTTCGCCCAACAACTAGCCTCTGGCATGAATCCAACTTGGGCTAATCCATACAATGCGGCAGTCGCATCTGCTACACGGCCAACATCACACAGACCCATCAACAAGGTATTTGAGGCTGCATAGTGTGGTAAAAATCCTCGTCCAAGCATCAGTCCCAGCAAGCCAACAGCCTTCTCCATCTCTCCATGTGAGCATAGAGTATTCATCACAATCCGATAGCTTGCGACATTCAGGCGAACTCCTTCCAGTGGTAACCTACCGAGCAAGTCCATCGCTTCCGCCATCCGCCCATCTTTGCACAGCCCCTCAATCAGCAAATTGTATGTGACGACATCAGCCTTACATCCCTTCTCCCTCATCTCCATGACAAGATCGATCCCCTCGTCGACACTCCCATGCCTACAAAGGCACCCGATCAGCGCCGTGTAGCTGACAGCATCTGGCTCCACCCCAGCACTCTTCATCTCCTCGAATACCAGCTTCGCGTTGTCCACTTCCCCTTTCCTACAGTGTCCGTTCATAAGAGTGGTGTAGTTGAAAGCATTTGGCTCGCACTCATTCTTCCTCATGAACCCAAAGATGGTCCGCGCCTTCTCCACCTGCCCCAGCCGGCAGAACCCGTCGATGATCACATTGTATGTCAGCTGGTCCGGCACGATGTGGTCTTTCTCTATCATCCCCTCGAACAGCTCGAACGCTTCCTTCATCTTACCCGCACGGCAGAGCCCGCCAATCAAGGTCGAATAGGTGACCAAGCTTGGCCTGATGTCGGCGCAGGCGTACTCGCGCATTTCGTCGAGCACTCTGAAGGCGGTCTCCGAGTCGCCGCTCCTGACGTAGTGCTTGATGAGGATGTTGTAGACGCAGGTGTTGGGAGTGGGGAGGTACTTGTTCCTGGGGTCGCGCAGGTCGGCTATGAGGTCGGAGAGGACGCCGGGGCAGCGGGAGGAGACGAGGCGGTCGAGGCAGACGGCGAGGGCCTTGTGCGAGACGCGGTTGCGGCGGAGGAGCGAGGGGAGGAGGCGGAGGAGCGCGAGGGCGTGGTCCGGCGGGAGGAGGCGGAGGAGCGGCAGGAAGTGCGGCTCGAGGAACCGGCATGGCGCGGAGGCCGCGCGGCGGAGGACGGCCGCGGCGGCGGACGGGAGGCGCGCGCGCGCGAGGCGGATGAGGAGCGCCGAGAAGGTGGCCGCGGTGTGCGAGAACCCGCGCTGCCCGGCGGCTGCGTTGAATAGGTCGAGCGCGCGCTGCCCGGACTGGGACGAGGCGATGAGGAGCGCGAGGTCTGGGTGGTCGACGTGGCGCGGACGCGGCGAGGAGGGCGGCGGAGGGGGCGGGGGCGGCGTGGAGGGCGCGGCGCGGGTCGGGCTGCGGTACTGGAGAGGCGAGATCCACGGGAGCGGCGGGGCTTTGGTAGACGCGCTTCGCAGAGGCGGGGGTTTCATTCCTGGCGCCCGGCGGTGGAGAGGGGAGGCTTGTCGCTTCCGCGGTCGACGGAGATGGGCGGAGATGCGCCGCACGGGGCGGATGCTGGGGATTTGGGTATTAGTTTGCGGCGGCTGCGGGGTGGTTCTGGGATGGAGCCGCAAGCGCGAACTGAAATTGCAGGGAGGGTGGCCGTTGGGTGGATGTGCCCGCGGTAGCTATCAGCGTGCCATCTCTGCCTCCCGGCGGTGCCGTCACAGCTGCAGACCGGCTTGCACATCGATGATAGTGATCTTCGTCCCTGTCTGATCGAGCTTTCGTGAGCCCACCCCTAGAAGGCTAGAAGTACCGACGAGAGTGAGGGCGTGTGAATTTCTGAGTGCTGACACACATGGATTCTTCATCGAATAGTTCAAAACAGACAGACAAACACAATGCAAAGTTTAAATTATTTGCTCCAAGAAGAGAGAAAAGTTGTATCGAAGCCCAGCCATATGCGAACAGACCGATCATGCATCACCGGATCCAATGATTCTCACTTTGAGATCATAAGCTTTGGCAAACAGTTCATCCCGGTTTTCCTGCGAGTGATAAACACACGGTGAGACATGGAACAGAGTACTCCCTCTGTCCTGAATTATTTGTCGCAAATTTGTCTAGATAACATATTTATCTAGACACATTTTGGTTTATAAACACATGTTAATCTGACAAATCTGTGACATCTAATTCGAGATGGTGGAGTAGAGGAAAAAGAACACCTACGAAGTTAATAGAGACCTACCTTAAAAAGAAGATACCGTGAGCAGAACCAGATTGTGTACCCGAGGCCTACAATCTCCAGTATCCTTGGGAGCTGAAGATATGAACAGTGCAATCAGACAAAATTCTATAGAAAATGTGCATTCACATACCGATCTAATGACTGTACTGACCAAGGGAACGGATTCAATTACTGAAACAACAGCAGACAAAATCCACCCAGTAACGAAAGCACCGGCGCCATACATGACATAGGTAAACGCCTCCTTGAAGCCCAACTGGAGCATTTGAAACAAATAAGAAGAATCCATTATAAATCATAGTCCAAAATCTGTGCAAAACTATGACATACTATGTACGCGTACAGTATTATGTGATGTACGGGAAAATGCAAGAGATGGAAGATTAGTATGGCTACTGTAGGCACACATATTTTCTCGATACGACACAGTTACGAGTTTCACAGGCAATAAACGAGTTAAGTTCATTGAACATTACGGACGTACTAATGGAATAATCATCAGCAAAATTATATCTATGTGCATAATCTGCTTGATGATTCTTAGAGAATGCTCGATTCTTGGTAGCACAAAATAAACCATAGAAACAGTAAAAGAACCAGAGCGTCCTGCATAACCGTACCTGGCTTCTTGTCTACTTAGATGATATTCTTCCAACAAATTGGGAGTTTCAGAGATGCAGGGATACACATTTGTGAATGTAGCTTAACCCTGAATGCCTGGTAGTTTACTTTAACTTCAAATGGCATGCCAAGGATTACTAGATTGAGCTGGACAGAAGCACTCTGTCTAAAATGCCATGTTCCAAACATAGTCAAAGTCATTATACTTGTTTCTACATTACTTTAGCAACTTGAATCAAATAATCCTACTAAAAGCTACTATCTCTGAACCTAAATATAAGATGTTTAGAGCCACTGCAAATGTAGCTTAACCCTGAATGTCTGACATTTTACTTTAGCTTGAGATGGCATGCCAAGAATTAATAGATAGAGATGAACAAAAGCCACTATGTCCATATACCTTGCGCATTTCAGGACGCAGTGCACGGTTCCTAATTTCTAAGATGTATGCACAACCGATGAACCACATTACTCTAGTTCCAAATAAGTTGAAATAACAATCAAAGTAAAAAAAGATTGTTTCTACATTACTCCACCTCAACTCCTCCATCCTCCTGTCCATATTCACACGATACCTTGGAGGCAATATAACAAACAAGCTGTGTGCACAACAGGAAGGTTACCTTGCTGACGGCCGCCTCGTCACCGACGCTGCCCATCGCCACCAAGCTCCGTTCGAACGGCGGCAACGGCGCAGCATCAGCCTCCTTTATGGCCGCCGCGTCAGGCTTCTCCGCGGCGGTCACTTCCTTGCCGGCGCAGCGCAGCTCTGTACAAGAACAAGAGAACAGTTTTCAGGTAACGCTTGATGCATCCTGGAGGTAAAACCGGTGCTCGTCAGCGCGTCCTGTTCTGCTCCCAGGCGAGACCTCGAGATGGAAGGCTGCCGCGGCGACGGGCGGATGCCGGCGCGGCGAGAACGTTGAACGGGGATGTGCGGCGGCGCGGGATGGGGAGATTGCCG
This sequence comes from Avena eriantha, assembly GCA_910589775.1. Taxonomy (NCBI): domain Eukaryota; kingdom Viridiplantae; phylum Streptophyta; class Magnoliopsida; order Poales; family Poaceae; genus Avena; species Avena eriantha. Next base: position 110,802,064 of record OU342744.1, read on the forward strand.
GCGGCGGCGCTGATGCAGAGCAAGGCCGCCATTTTGTTAGCTTGTTCTGTTGCAGTCCCGAGTGTATCTCGAGGCTGTTTTTTGCGGCATCCTATATGCAAGCTTTGGTGGCAATGTCCATGTGAGGCTCTGTTGTTTGGACTTGCTTTATGTATAAGTGTGTATTTCACCCATTGTTTTTATGTACCTTAACTTTTTTACTTTTTTGGGGATTTATGTATCTTAACTGATTATAGCATATCCGTGTGATTGGATATAAGGCCCAGTTCTTTTAGCGGCTTCTCCGAAAAGTTGTCCTACCCAGCTTCCAGTTCAAAAAAATTACGAGGCTTCGAAAGTGGTTAAGTCTGAACTAATTTGGAAGCATTAATTTTTTTAAAACCGACTTCCTCGCAAAGCTGGGGGTAGGACAACTTCTCGTAGAAGCCACCAGAAGAACTGGGCCTAACCCTTTCTTTTTCAGCTTGATGTTTATGTGTCGCTACAAACATTTTGGGATGCGCCTTAACCGTTTTATAGCATGTACATGTCACAACTATGATCCTGATCTGTTTGTTTCATGTGTAATTGTGTATACATGATACGTTTGTATATATATGTATTTTTTTTGCTGAAATATACATGTGTGTTTCTTATATCACCGGGATGTCTCAGCTTTCCGTAGCATGTTCATCTGATATCTATGAATTTTTTGTTTGGATTGTTAAATAAATATATATATGGAAAGAAACGAGCACGTTTCGCGTCGCCCCTCACGGCGACCTAGGCACCGAGCCCTAGCGCCGCCTCCCACCCTCCTCTCTTCCTCCCCTCCCCTGCCGCCGCCGGGCGAAGCCCGTGCGGTTCCGGCGGTGACGGGATCTCCCTTCCCTGTGCGCATAGGTGTCCTCGCGGGACGGACACGCTGGCGGCGGTGTGGCTAGGCGACGACGTTGGCGGCTCCTGGATAGTGTGGTCGCTCTCTGGACGGGGATGCGGTGACCCTCGGCTGCGGGGCAGTCTGGAGCCGCGGGATCCTCCCGTAGGGCGGCCCACTAGTTGTCCCTGATCTGGGTCTGCCTAGGGCCAGGCGGGCCGATGGCGACCTAGAATGGGCTGCGATGCGGCGGCTGGATCTCGAGGTGATGGAATCGGAAGCTAGCTGCTTTGGTCCGTCCGTGCACGGCCTCTCTCGATCTGGGCTAGGGCGGGCTTGGATCTGGTGGCCTCTCCACGAGTCGGTTGGCCATGGTTGTTGTTCTCAAGGTGGCCGATGGTGTACAAGGATGTTGGGACGTCGATCGGTGGTGCTCCTCAGACTGGCTGCAGTCCGTCATTCCCGGGTGAACATGGTGGCGACGGCGTTGCCACTTGGCGGCGGTGTCGTGGGAATGGTCACGGCAGTCGCTACTAGGGGTAGCGATTGATAGTGTTGGGGGCGAGAGCTGACGGCCATCTGCGGTGTGAGATGGGGGTGAATGCACATGAGTTTACCCAGGTTCGCCCCCCTGAGGGTAAAGACCTACTCTTGCTAGATTGTATTGGCGGAGAGCGAGTTACAGGGGTGACGAGCTCGGCGTCTAAGCAGCGAGTCGCGTGAGGGGGTGTATGATGGAACGTGAGTACAAAGGGAACCCTAGGAAGGCTTATATAAGGAGTACCTCGCTAGGGTTTACAACCGAACTAGTTAAGGATTCGTATGAGTTGACCTAATCTAACTTCGCTTCAGCTACACTTCTGGGCCTCCAGCTTCCAGTCGCCAGGCTTGCTCCTTAGTCGCATTCCAGTCGCCGTCCTGCAGGCCCACTCGTAAGGTACTTGGACCCAATCGGAATGTACTGCTGGGCATACCCCCTTCGACATATCCCCATCAATAGTCCCCGAGGCCAGTGTCGATTTTGCGCAGGTGTTCATTTGGCAGTCGGAGTAGGCGGGTCCAATTTGGACACCCAGTCAAATCGGCGATGGGATCCCTTAATGAAGGAAGGAATGCCCCCACCCAGTCTTCAGTCGCTGCTTTGGCGAGTAGATTTGTGCTCGAGTCGCTGCCCTTGCCGAATGATTTAGGCGTACCAGCAAGCGAGTCGAGTGGAAGAAGTTGGACCGCCAACTTGGTCAAACTAGCCGTTGGGTAACCCAGCGGTAACTTCGGCATAATTACCGCCAAGTAATGGCAATCCCGAGAGGCGGGTAGCGTTATCCTTATAAGGAGAGTGGCGAGGAGACTCACAAATCTTCTTCCACATTCCTTACTCCTGCGCTCCTCCAGTCTCTCTACCCAGCGATCTAGAATTTCTAGACCGAACGACCTCATATTCTCTCCAATGGCACCTCCGAGGGATCTGTGGGGGAAATCCAAATGTACCACCGTGCAACTCAAGTCGTTCGAGGATGCGGGGGTTCTCTGCAAGGGGAATTGGCGAATCCCCGCGCTCTCTAAGGCTGAGCCGAAGCCTCGCGCCGACGAATTCATATGTTTCCCGAGCCACCTAGAGAGGGGCTTGGGATTCCTCACCTCCATCTTCTTCCGGCAGTTTTGCGCGTACTACGCGATCAAGCCGTCAGATCTTGGCCCGCACAGTATCGAGCAGCTAGCGATCTTTGTCGCCTTCTACGAATGTTACCTTGGGCGCCGGCCCTATTTCCCGTTGTGGCTGGAGCTGTTCCACGACCGCATCGGGCGCGACGGATCTAGCGGCCCTATCGTGGCGGCGGGCGGTGATATGTCATAAACGTATCTATAATTTTTGATGCTCCATGCTTGTTTTGTATCAACTTTCTTATGTTTCACTTTGAGGTATTTTTATACATTTTCTAGAACTAACCTATTAACAAGATGTCGTAGTGCCAATTGCCTGTTTTCTGTTGTTTTTAGTTTCATAAAAGCTAGTAAGGAAATATTCTCGGAATTAGACGGGATAAAAGCCAAAGTCAATATTTTACCAGAAGGAAGATAGAATCTGAAGGGCAGTCAAAGTGGGGCCATGAGGTGGCCACACCTAGGGCTGGCGTAGCCACCCCCTAGGGCGCACCGCCCCATGGTGTGGGCCCCTTGGGCGCCCATCGACCTTGCCCCTTTGCCTATAAAAGTACCCCGATGCAGAAACTGAAAGAACATTTCATGTTTTCCTATGTTTTGCGTGTTAGATAACAATACTGTGGAGATTATTCATGTGCGCTAAGTGTGCAGGAAGCTTTGAGGGGGCCGGATTATCCGCCTCACCAAGGGCCGGATAATCTGGCCTACCTCATTGCAAAGGGAGCCAAGGCGCGTCGCTCGGTATCCGGTCAGATTTTCTCCCGGAAAATCCAAACTAGGGCGGTTTTTCTTCCCTAGGCCAGATAATCCGGCTGTCGCATGGGCCGGGTAATCCGGCCCCCAGTTTTTGAGCAAAGGGAGCCAAGACGCGTCGCTCGGTATCCGGTCGGATTTTCTCCTGGAAAATCCGAATTGGGGCGGTTTTTCCTCCCCAGGCCAGATAATCCGGTCTTCACATAGGATCGGATAATCCGGCCCCCAGAAGTTGATCAAGGGCAAGCTCGGCGCGACGCTTTGATAGGGGCGGATTATCTGCTGGATATTCCGAGTCTGGGGCGATGTTTTCCCCAGGCCGGATTATCCGGCCCTCACTTGGGCCGGATAATCCGGCCCCCAAAGTGTCCAACGGCTGGTTTCTGAAGGGGGTATAAATACCCCTTCTTCCCCAACGATCAGAACTCCTTGATTCATTTGAAATTGACCAGACATTGTGTAAGAGCTCTCATTCTCGATCTCCCACTTCAACCACCCAAAGGTCTTGATCTTTGGGGGAATTGAAGGAGGAGAAGTTCATCATCATCACGAATCAAGCGCTTCAACTCCTCTCCATTCACTTGGAGAAATCCTTGATCTAGTATTCTTGTCAATACCTAGATCTTGTTCATTGTATTTGATAACTTTGTTCTTGTGGCAGCTTGTTGTCATTTTGGGAGCCTCCAAGTTGTTTGTGGAGTTGTTGCCCTGCTAGTTGTGTAAAGGCGTCGGTGCCCGCCTCGAAGGGTACCTATAGTGGAAAGGTGGATCAGGCCTTTGGTGGCGGGATCCATCGGAGAACAGGGTGAGGCCTATTGTGGCGTGGTGGTCTTAGTACCATCCACCCCTCCAACGCAGACGTACTTCCCTTAACAAGGAAGGAACTGCGGTCAAACAAATCCTGTGTCTCCGCGTGCTTCACTACGGTTTACCCGTTCCTCTTTCACTCGCTCTTTACTCGCTAGTAGATAGGTTTGCATATAGGGAAATTCCACCTAATAGTTTATCTAGAGAATTTATCCTTTGTGTTAAGCCTAAAATTGAAAGAGTATTAAAATTTGGTGTAGCACCTATTCACCCCCCCTCTAGGTGCCCATACGATCCATTTTAGAAACCCTAAGTACCCGATTAAAAATCCACGAAACAGTCTGTAGCCACCGCCATCTCCATCACTAGATTGGGGGGATCCAAAGCTCTTCCCGGTACCCTGCCAGAGAGGAGAGATCATCCCAGAGGCCTTGTTCATCACCATGCCAGCCTCCGGAGTGATGCGTGAGTAGTTCACCCTTGGACTATGGGTCCATACAGTAGCTAGATGGTTGGTTATCCTCCTTTGTGCTATCATGTTTAGATCTTGTGAGATCCGTTCATGATCAAGATCATCTATTTGTAATCCTATATGTTGTGTTTACGGGGATCCGACGGATATTGAGATACTATGTCAGATTGATTATTGATTCTATCATGTCTATGAGTATTTGTGATCTTGCATGCTGGATAGTAGGTTCATGCCTCTAGTAATCGGGGGAAGTGACAAAAATCTCTAAGGTTGTAGATGTGTTGTTGCTACTAGGGAGAAAACAACAATCCTTTGTCCATGGGGCGATTGTATTATTTACTTTACACACTTTGCTTAATGCAATTATCTGTTGCTTGCAACTTAATACTGGAAGGGGTTCGGATGATAACCTGAAGGTGGAGTATTAGTCATAGATGCAGTTGGATTATGGTCTATGTATTATGTTGTAATGCCCAATCAAATCTCATAAGAGTCAAGATGTCTAGTATATGCATTGTTATGCTTTCTCAATCTGTCAATTGCCCCGCTGTAATTTGTTCACCCAACATGCTATTTATCTTAAGGAGAAACACCTCTAGTGAACTATGGACCCCAGTCCATTCTTTTAGTATTAATATACCATCTACTGTTTACCGTTTATTGTTTACTTTCTACAGGCAATTACTATCTTCAATACTATATGTTTAATCCTTTGTTTTCAGCAAAACCAGTGAGATTGACAACCTCACTGTAAGTTGGGGCAAAGTTCTATGGTTGTGTTGTGCAGGATTCCAAGTTGCTCGCAACACCTTGGAGTTGTTTTCTTACTCCTACTGGTTTGATAACTTTGGTTTCCTAACTAAGGGAAACTTGATTCTATGCTCATCATATCTTCCTCTTGGGGTTCCCAACGAGCTCTACATATCTTGAGCCATCAAGCACTTTTCTGGCGCCGTTGTCGGGGAGTTAAGGACAACTTCAATCTCTTCCTCCTCATCAATCACTTTTCAGGGAGAAATAAGATTCTTACAAGGGGAGTCTCTCACAACCAATCTCTTTACTTTGTTTTTGTTTTGCTTAGTTTATTTTGCTTTATTTGCTTGTTTCTTTTTATCAAAAACACACAAAAATTAGTTGTACTGGTTTGCTTCTTTTTATCCAAAACACAAAAAAATTGTTCTTTCTGTAGTTGTCACCTCGTTCAGAGCTCACCATGTTGATCCCTAAGTTCACCCTGAAAGACCTTTTAATAGGTAGTGGCTCTATAATTGGGAAAGATAATATTGAAGAATTCTTTAATCATGTTAGCAAGCGTGAGGATATTGAGGATAGATCCTTAGCAGAACTTGCACCAAATTATGAAATTGCTGCAGCTTCTTTAGTTCACATGTTGGAGGCTAGGTTTGTTAACCTTAACCCCATGAGCAAGTAATGTTTATTAAACTTAAAGATTTTGAGGATACTGAAAAGAGAGATTTTATTCTAGAAACTTTGCTTAAAGAATTCAATGATGTTGTTAAGGAAGCTAGAAAGGTCTTTGATCGTTTTAATATGCTAGGCTCATGTGTAGATGTTATTGGTACAGTAGAAAAGTTGGAAAAAACCAAACCCAAAAATGGAGAGGAAATTAAAATACCAATATCTTTTAAACTTATAGGAGTGCATGAAGCCTTAGAAAAGAATTTTGATTGGATTGTTCCTAAAAGCCCGTTTGATGGAAATAGTGAACCCAAGAGTATTGAGAGAGGATCCTCTAAAACTTATTTGGATGAGATACCTTGCACAATTGAAGATATTTCTGGTATTGATCTTAATGCTTCTTCATTCGAAAATACTTGAATCTTGCTCCTATGCCTAGCTGAAAGAAGTTAAAGAAAAGCACAATTGGGAGATAACCCAAATTATTTTTACTTTCAGTAAGTTTTTGTTTTGTTGAGTCTTGGAAGTTATTGCCTCAATAATAACCTCTCCTTATCTTTTTTGTGTGGTTTTTGTGCGAAGAATAACCTCTAATGAGAGACAAGTAAGACTTGGGAAAGTTGTTGTCCCGAAATAGATTTTTGTGCTTCACTGTAAAAAATCGTGAAAAATCCCTGTACGTCGGATTGAGCTGTAATTTTCTGTGCTTATGCCCTAGGTTATTATATAACTTTCGTTAGTTTAGGACTTTTCGATTTGAGCAATAGAAGGTCTTCGGACAAATTGGTTTTTACATGTTGGTCTATTTTGATAGATTTATGCTATTATTTGCATTTGCCTCTTAATCTCTTTGTCTTTGAGTTCTCTTTGATCACTTGAGCTTTTAGAAGAAATTGCTACAGTCTCTTGTGTTTTAATGGAAGTTTTACTTGTGTTGAAACTAAACCCAAAGACTTATTATCTTGAATACACTAATATTGCTAATGAAGATTGTGTGAAGTTTTGTATGAAGGAAATTTTCAAGTGTAGGGACGAATAATGTGATGAGATGAAGTATGGACAAAAGCTCAAGCTTGGGGATGCCACCCGTGTCACCCGAAGAAATATTTAATACGTACAAGTGTCAAAGCTTGGGTATGCCCAAGGCATCCCCATCTTCATCAATAAAAATCTCAGGTTTTCTTCTAAAACACTTCATTTTTATTGTTTTATACACAATTAAGTTGTTCTTGGAGCGTCTTTGTTTTTGTTTTTAGTTTTTTTGGTTGTTTTGATTAAATAAATTGGTTGGACCTCGCATTCATATGTTGTTTCAAATAAGTTGATTGGTGTTGGAAAAGAGTAGGAAGCTTCATGCTTATAAATGGTACAAAAGGAGCTTGTTTTGACTATGGCCTATACTTTATCATATCATGTTTGATGTTGCTTTGACCTTATGCTTAGTGATTATTGTTGTAGCATGACTTGTTCCAAACAATTAAGATTGCCTAATGTGTCTTGAAAGAATCATGCGTTGTTTTAGCATACAAAAGCATAATATTGTGGTATTCTCCTTTGATGCTTTATTTGGGTTGACTTGGCACATGCTTACACCATGTTAAGACTATGAACCAGTAACCTTTGCCTATATGATCATTTAGTTTTTGACTTGTAATATTACTTTATGCTTTAATTAATAATGTTTTGTTGCTTTTCATGATTATGGCTATTATTGCTCTCTTAGTTGGTCGCTCCCAGTCTTTTGCTAGCCTCCACCTGTACCACAACTCATACATCCAACCTCCAAGAAAACCAAGTTATTACAAAGAGTCCACTATACATTCCTATGCATGGTATGTTATACCATTCCAAGTATATTCATGTTTTTATCTACCTTCCAAATTAAACTTGTTATGTGAAAATTAGTGATTAAAGCTCTCACAAACTTGATGGCACACTTTATTTTCTTCCACTTAATAAACTTGAACCATTGTGTCCATCTATGTTGCTTATATGCTTGCACTTTATAAGTTGTGAATTAGCAGAACCATGATACCATGGGGAACACTTTCAACATTGCACTTATTATTCAGTCGATATCATGTTCTTTTGTTTATGGATCCCGACGATGTGAAATAAAAGGGGAGCTTGTAAGCTCATGGAGTTTGTATGTGTGTTAGAGAAATACCTGGGCGGCTAGCCTAAGCCATGCCTAATCATGGTGGAAACTTGCAGCGTAACCATAGTGAGCATTCTGTGAAGCATTCTCAATAAAAACCTATGCAAATAGCAAATAAAAAGATTACTAAGATGCTCATTGTCTGTTGCCTTGTCATTTTGATATGGGAAAACTCCTGTGTCATGGGGCAAGGGGTACCCCATTGGCGGTTCTCCATGATACACATGTACTTACGATGACAAGAACTTACTTGTGACTAAAGTTGAGTAGCATGAGGTTTGGTACTCGTAAGCAAGGGGCATGATATTTTCAACTTATAACTTCTCAAGCATATCCTCATATTTGTGTCACTTTAACCTTAATCACCTCAAGATACTTATGATAGGGGCAATGAGAGCTGAAAGCTAATAAGTACCATAATTTTTGGAAGCTCTTTATGAAACTTGAAATCCCTGCTTCCCTCTGTGAAGGGCCTTTCTTTTTTACTTTTATGCTGAGCCTCCATCTTCTATCTTTATGCACCAATTGAGAGAGCATAGTGGTCATTCTTAGTTTAATGTGCATTGTCCTAAAACTTGTTGATTGATTCATAACTATGATATTGCTTGTTCTTAAATTATTTGTATCTAGTCACCCTTATGAACTTTGAAGGTGTCCTATGCATTTATGTTTTGCTATACCATGAGGGACAAGCTGAATACCACTCTTATTATGTTTTCTATATGTGAAACAAACAAACGTCTTTCAATGCATTGTTATTCATGATCCGTCTGGCTACCCTGGAGGAGACGAAGGCGTTGTGCGCCTCCAGCTACCCATGTATGTCTGGCTACCGGCTGCCCGACTAGATAAAAGAGCAGGTGGTCCCCTATGTGTGGTTTTGGTAATTAATGATAATCTTTATGGACTAATATGTGTATTAAGTTTCACTTGTAAAAATTATCCGTTGGCATCACTTGGAGCATGTGTTGGCTTCAAGGTAGATGAAGTGAAGAAGAAGATGTGTTGTGCAAGCTCAAAATGCGCCATCTCTAGAAGATCTCATGTTTGATGCTTGCCATCCTCGGTGATCATGGATCGATGAAGACAAGGTCAAAGTATGCTCAAGGCAAAGTTAATTTTGATATGTTTTCCCATTTGCCGGTCTCATGTTGTTAGTTGGGAGACCGGGTTTAGGATAGATAACCGTACTACCAAGAGGGGATCTCGATTGAGTAACTCAATCATATCGTTTAGAGAGAGCTCAAACCTTTGCATTCTTAGCATCATATTTCTTGGTTGTTTATTGGTCTTATCCATGTAAGGATATAAAGCTTGTGGTAATCTTCATAACAAGCTCTTGTAAATCAAAATCGGATCTCCCTTTTATATCTTGTTGCGATTTTGTTCTTGGAGATTTTCCGGGTCCTCACCAAGTGAGGTATCTTACATTATAATACTTGATACATTCTCACTTGTTGGGTAGCTCTGGTCGTCCTCTTTCCAACAAAATTGGTTTCGGGTCAATCAGAGTTTCCTAGCTCAAGAAATTGTCGTTTGTATTTTGCCTCTTCTATATTTTAAAAAGAAAAAGAAAAGGTTTATGCTGGGCCAATGCGGTAGTACCGTCTGGAGCTACCGCCCGCCCCTCCGCGTAGCCTACACCCTTCCGCCCGCCCGGTAGCAATTCGGGGCCCGATCCGGTTGTACCGGCCTAGCCCGGTACTACCGCCCGACCCATCTGGCTCGCCAGGCGCCGCCACTCTCTCTCGGCCCAGCTCCCTCCCTGCTCGCGTGCCCCAGCTGCCTTGCTCGCACCTGGCCCCGCTTTCTCACCCTCGCGCGCGATGCCTCCCCGCGCGTGCGCTCGCTGCTCCCGCGCCCGGCCCTGCTCGCTAGCGCGTCGCCTCGATCCCCTGCTTCCCTTGATCACTCGCTGGCTACCAGCTGCGGTCACCCTCGCTTGGCTTTTGCGTTGCTGGGCTCGCGGGCGGTAGTACCGACCCATTCTGGTACTATCAGCCCAGGCCAAAAAAAGGCCCCAGTGGGCAATAAATTTCCGAGCCCTTTAAATAACCCCCTATCTCCTTTTTTAGGGGTTGCTTCTTCTCCTCTTTTCTTCAAGCTTTGCCCCTTTGTTCTTACATCTCTTGAGCTTGATTAATCTCTTGTCCTTCAATGATTCTTGCCTATATTTGAGAGGAAGATAGAGGAGATCTAGATCTACAATTTGAGCTAACCATATCACCTCTTTGTGAGTGAATATTTGAGATCTAGATCTTGGAGGATTTTGTGTTCTCCTTGTGTTCTTCCTCTCTTGTTCCCCCAATTGCTTTAGTAGATTTATTGGAACTTGAGAGTGAATGATTGGAGCATCTTTGTGGTGTTCTTGCCTTTTGCATTAGGTGCATCAGTTTGTGTTCTCCCTGGAGGATTTGCTTGGTGAAATCAAGAAGCTAGTCTCTCTTGGGTTCTTGGAACCCTAAACGGTTGTGTGGCTTTTGTGGCGTGTTCTTGGGAGTCTCCAATTAAGTTGTGGAGATAGACCCAATCTTGTACGGTTTTGGTGACCGCCCTCAAGTGTCCCATAATGGAACGGGTGCTTGCCGTGTGGTGGGTGCTTGGGAGAATAGGGTGAGGCATCTTGTGACGTTGGTGGTCTTAATACCGCCCACCCCTCCAACGAGACGTACTTCCTTGTTGAGAGAAACTCGGTAAAATATCGTCATCCTCGCATGCCTTGGTTATCTCTATATCCGAGCTCTTTAATTATGCACTTTATCTTTTGATAGTCTTCGTGCTTAAAGTAATTTATATTGTTATTATTGTTGCTTGTCTTGCTTAGCATAAGTTGTTAGTGCACATAGGTGAACGTTAGTATATCTAGGTTTTATGGTTGATAAAAGAAAACTTTAGTTTTATTTCACCATTAAACCCATCTCGTAAAATTTTAAACCATATATCCGTGATTTTTCACTAGATGTTGAGCTCCTGAGAGGTTCATGTCCGTTTGGCTACTGGCTGCCCCGACTGGATGCTGAGGGCGAGTGAACATTCTCTGGTTTGAACTGGCCCCTGCTTTAGTTGTATCCGTACTCTTCACATTGGAATTGGGCTCGGGTTACAACTTTAGTGGGCCGAACATCCGTAAGCCTCGCGGATTAGCCCGTCTTTGTGACAAAGCCAGATTTGCCCACAAGGTCGGTTCCCACTTCCAGTGGGGTCGGTTCGATCCGTTCCCGGATTGCCGTATACGCATATAAAATCGTGCCTATCTCCTTGCCCTTGTACTCCAAAACACCGAAGCTCTATACCGACGATGCAATCCGCGTCGGGCTCCGTTCCCAGCGACGCCGACGACATGTCCGTCGAGGAGATCGAGGCCGCCACCGCGCTTACGCGGGCTGCGCTGCAGCGGGCTCTCCTCAGGCGCCACGCCGCCGTGCAGCCGGCCGCCACGAACACCCTGGCCTTCATCAAGTACGCCCCAGAGCGGAGCTCGGCGTCGTTCAACTTGGAAGGGGCATCAGATTATCGGAGCCGCCGCTCGATCCACTCGTGCCGCCCAAGTTCAAGAGCAAGCAGGTGCCGCGCCCTGGCCGGTCGCCGCCGGCGCCGGTGATGAGCTCGCCGCCTCGGCCGCCATCGCGAAAGGACCAGGACGACTGGAAGGTCCCGCCCTGCGTCTCGAGATGGAAGAACCCCCAGGGGTACACGATCCCCCTCGACAAGCGGCAGCGCGCGTCATCGTACGGCGAGGAAGTTCGGGTCAGCGACAACTTCGCCATGATGGTGGAGGCGCTGTACGCCGCGGAGAAGAAGGCCAGGGAGGCCGTCCGGATGCGGAGCGATGCGCGTAAGGAGATGAGGGCCAAGTTGATGGAGCAGCGGGAGCAGGATCTGCGACAGCTCGCCCGCAGTGCGCGCGCGGAGAGGGCCGCGAAGGCTGCTGCTTCGGCGGCGTCGCAGGTGAGCGCGGGAGAGGATAGTAAGCAGTCCCAGGCAAAGCAAAGCATCTCTGACGTCCGCGGAGCCGATGCAGATGAGAAGGTTACCAAGACACACGAGGCTCCGGCGAGGGCGGCGGGCAAGAGGGAGAGGCCAGTCGAGCTCGACGAGCCGGGGCAGGGAGATGATGACCCCTTCAACCTTGAATAATTCATGGCGCAACTGAAGAAGGCGGACGAGCACTGATTGCCACATTAATCATTACGAGCAAGAGCTCGATCTCATGTTTCAATAACTGTTCGTCTTCGTTTCTTGCTGATTTCAGTTTTCCTATGCTTTGCTTGTTTAGGTATGGATGAGTTCGGTCTCGACGAAATACTGCGATCAACCTGCATATTGTGCTGCCGGTAATTTTAATGGGTCATCCGTTCTGTTAGATTATTGTTTCAGTCTTGGTACCCTTTTATATGCATAAGAATGGTTCAGAGTAGTCTCAAATAAACATTGTTGCTTCTTCAATTTGTCAGGGCTCCATCGTCCTCCTGACCGATATTTACAAGGTAATCTTTTTCCCTTTACCGTCAGTCCAATTGTTCTGCCAGGACATCACTATATAGGCAGCAAAAATCCAAATCTATGCGATAACCACAATCTATTGATATTGTTGGGCTCTCTAGATTGAGATGGCCTCATATTATCATGACATTTAGTAACAAGTGAACAATCGTCTGAGGATATACTTACGCACAGAATCATTTAATCGCTGCTGCCTCTACGGTTTCATAAGGAAAACATGTAATTAATTACACCACTTACACATGTCAGCAATTTTTTCTTGTTTTTGTGCAAACAGAGGAAGAAACGTTGTAACTTTAGCAGAAGATTCAGCACAATCGGAGTTACCAAAAAATTAGATATTTTTCTAAAAAGTGGCGTGCAGGAATCTGCAACTCCAAATTTGTTTGTCAATTTTGAAACATGCAAATGGGTAAAACTATGCAATTTATTGAAAATTCTAGAAAGAAAAACAAAAAACTCTTTTTTTTTGCATTAACAAACAAAAAAACTCTCTTACACAACAAGAGTGCAAAAGAAAAACCAAAAGTAATCTGGATAGCGCTCCGTAAAGCGCTTTCTTTTTAGGCATATATAGCTAGTTTTACATATCTTATTTTCAGGATGTGCACAAATCATATGGATACTTATACATCAATGGCACCTCCTTCCTTGGAAAGTGTTCCAGACACTTTTTGTGAGGGAACTGAAGCTTTACATCTTCTCTTTTTAAGTTATATAATGACAGCTCTTGTGATTATCAAAAAAAGGTCTTTCCACGATTATAGGACTAAATGTTTTACCACCAATATCCATGATAATAAAATCAACAGGAGGCTCCAGCCAGTCTAGATTGCTTTTCTTTTACCTTTTGTTGATGGGTTTGCCTTTTTTGTCAGTATTTGTGTGTTCTTGGGGTATCCGGGGATCATTCCCCCGACACGGATGGACCTCCATCTTATCATTGGCAACTAGGCCACCCGGAGAACCAAAGGCTCCACCACTGGTGAGCCACCGTCGTACAGTCATATGGGTACACATATTTGGTATATCCCAACAATAGGTTGCATGGGCCCAACAAATCTTGATCGGGGCCCAAGTGGGCCCAGATATGGGTCGTAACCACCCTGTCCCTGTGCACTTTCATCGCCTGCTGCAATCTCAAGTCGGTCCATCAGCCGCTCCTGCACAAGTCGTGAGATATTACCGTCGTCCAGCTCGATCTTGACACATCACCGAAGCGCACCGTCGCCGACCAGCATGGCCCCACGTGGGTAGAAGAAGGCCAATGTTGTTGCGGCACTGGCCATGCTTTGCATGATGGAAGCGGCTTTCGCCGAATGGGCTGGGGAAGAGAAGGGAAGAGGAAGGGGTTGAGAGGGAACATTCTAGGGTTTGGCGCTGCGTAGCCCGTAGGGGCCGAACTCAGGAGTCCAAAGCAGTTTTGCAAAGTCTAAGTAGAATTTCCTTGCTAATAAGAGAACTTAAGGGGTAGTTCCTCTTCTTCTTTTAGCTTAAGGTGTAGTTTGTAGTGTAGACGCGAGCACAAAAAATCTGGAATGAAGAACGTGTTTGGTAGCCTGTAGTCCTCTCGGATAGGCCAAGTTAGGCCAAAAACAGCTTGATTGGTTGCCTGCAGGTCCTCTATGTTTTGGCCCGCGCAATTCTCAAAGCAGCCAGAGGCAGGCCAACTAACAATGCCCGAATCAACTGTTTTCCTAGAGCCTGACTCGGGCGGGCAAAAAAATGCCCAAGCTGCATGGGTGGGGAAACGGGAGGGAGACATCGGGACCTTTCCAGAACACGCTCCATAAATCCCCTCACCACCCACCGCCCACTCCTCTCCCTCTCCACTCTTCTCCCCCTTGACGGTTCCACTATCGGCGACGAATCTCTCGCTCATCATCACCACCGGTGACGAATATCTTGGAGGGAGAGATCTGGGCAAACTAAACCTCCTTGTCTTCCTTAGTCATCTGCGTTGCTTCGTGCTGAAGAATCTGCTGCTTGCGTGCTTCAACTGGTCGGTAATGGTGGCAAGCTCTTCCTTCTTATCCGAGCCATTTTGATGGTAGATTTGCAGATAGGTGGGGTCCTAGCTTGCATGCATTGTAGATCTACACGGATAACCATGGTCTAGGGCATTTTTTATTTGGGGTTTATTGTTGATGCTCTGTTTTGTTCTTGGGGATTTTGGTCGGCTCTTTTTTCGATATGTACGAAGGAGTAGGGTTTTAGATCATAGTCATCCTCTGATCGAAGTGACGTCAATTATTGCATACATAGATGTCGATGATTAAAATGCACGTGTTACACACATCCAGGATGGGGTTATCGAACCAAGTGGTGTGTACACTACTTGTGCATTCGACCAGGTTCACTCACCCCATCCTTGAAAAAGGTGTGCGTCCAATTCCACATGCAGAAAGAATCTGAACCTGCATCAAACACACTATATGAGGCAACGCTTTCCCTTCTACATGAACTGCCACTATTTAGGACAGGTGCAGATGAAGAAAATTTTCCACTTATATGAACTACCAATGATTTGTACCTAGTATTTTCTCAAAGAGGAAAGTGTGCGCTGCTATCAATGTTTTGTGTGCTATGCCAATGATTAAAAGTTACAAAATGTAACTTCGAGGGAGGTTGATCAAACCTTGTTATCTGTACAAGTCATTATATGTGTGCATGCGATTTGGTTCGCTCACACTGTCCCTGAATATGATGTGTGCATATAAGAGGCAATGTGGTCAAACCTTTGCAAGTGTTGGATGATCATGTTCTTCTTTTACCTTGCTAAGCATGTTTATTTCTATCTACAATCTTTGAAGATTGATGGCCTGGTTGGGGTGAGGACAAGGGCTCTAACAAGAGGTTGAAGAAAACAGGAATGTCGGCCAATGTTGGCCACTGGGATGTGGGAGTGACCCCAAACCAGTTTAGCAAGGTGATGATAGAACCAACTCTAGGAATGCTTCCCATCCGAGATGCTCTTAGACCATATTTGGATATCATCACTCATAAGGTGACAACTAAGATGACAAATGGCTACCAATGGGACATCACGATCAAAGATGTGTAACATCCTAGGGTTTTTGGTTAGAAAAGGAGAGACCACAGGTGTGTGCATTGCATTCATGCACAGAAAATTCGAAGATTTTTTGTTGTTTGGTTAAAACACAAAGAGATCGTGGTTCCTCTTATTCTAATGACTAAGGTTTAGGTCATCAGGTGAGTGCTGTGAATTTTGACATGACCTTCGTTGATTTTATTGCTTTTAGGGGAAACAATTTGAATTCACCATTTAAATATGAGTTCATGCAATTCAAATACAACTTGGATTTAAATTTAAATCTCAAACTATCATAGAATATTATATAATCACAAAACAATGTTGTATAAATAATAATAATATTTATTACATAAATATGAATTCAAGAAATTACAAGTTACAAATAATAAAGACAAATTACAACAAGTAAATACTAATACAATGTTTAAAAAGGGTCTTCAAATATTACATTGCTTTATAATCATGCAAATAGAAAAAAGAGATAATAATACAATGAATAAATAAATAATAAGAAATAAATTACAATAATTGGAAATTATAGCAACCTTTATTGTATAACAAATATTATAATACTCTTCTAGTGTTAAAAAGTAAAGCAAATTAGAAATGAATAAAGAAAAGAGTCCTAAACCTAATCTTGATTCTTTATCTTTTTCTTCTTCTTTTTAACATGAAAACAAGATAGACCGGAAACAAATAATAAAGGAAAAAGGA
The DNA here is from genome assembly GCA_910589775.1 of Avena eriantha. Classification (NCBI taxonomy): domain Eukaryota; kingdom Viridiplantae; phylum Streptophyta; class Magnoliopsida; order Poales; family Poaceae; genus Avena; species Avena eriantha. The sequence goes on from OU342744.1 coordinate 110,818,463, forward strand.
ATTATCTTGGTTAGTTATACCTCCAGATTTGGCCCGAAGATGCTAGTGCCTAAATTCATCATCAAGTATTTATTTAAAAGGGCCAAATTACAGTATCTGTCTTTATCAAACCAGATCAGCCTTAGACTGCATTTATCACACTAGATCAGCCTTAGATTGCATCATTGGCTAGGGGCAAATTTCACCTTATTAAGTAACCAAGAAATATTTAATCCTGGAAAAGCAAACGTTTTCACTTGATCATATCCACAAGAAAAGATCTACAACATTGAAACTTGGACCCAGGCCCTGCATGCTAGTAGCTTACACACAACATGCACTTGTTGTGTTGTCATCATAGCAAGAGGAGCACCAGAGATTAAAAGGTTGAGCACATCCGCATCTCAGTTGCTTATCTCATACTTTGCATCACACCTTCCATCATCCACCAGTTCATCACAACATCACCACAATTATATCCAGCAGCCAAACTAGGGCTATCCAAGCATCACCACAAGAATATCTAGCAGCCAAACTAGGGCTATCCATTTCATCTCACAGCCAAGAACATCACCAATTCCTCACCACTAGATCAGCCACACAAACCACCAAAAAAATCACAGCCACCATGATCACCTGATATGAGCTTAGTACAAGAAGTACTAGGAGGAGAAGATCAAGAAGGAGCAGGTCAACATCACAAGAAGAGGAGCATGCTAGAAGATCAAGTTCATCGAGGAGGATATGTGACTAGGATCATAAGAGCAAGTCATAGTAGATCAAGATTCCCAACAATCCATAAACCACACACCAACAACATGATGATACAAGATCTATGTAGTACATATTCTTATCATTTTATTTAGGGCATGCATTTGTGTGGGAGAGAGAGCTCTCAGACTGGGTAGTAGTGCTACTCTAGTATCATCCTAGAGCTAAGAAAATCCGAGTAAAATAATCCGTATTTAAGCCACCAAACTAGCTTCAGCCTTTTGCATCATAAGCTAGAATCTCTATTTTTGGACGCCAACATCAACTACATCACTGTAGTTGTTCCTAGCAACAAATTATGCTACCTGGACTACCACTATGCACACTCCAAGGTTGGAAGCACCATAGCAGCTGCCCTTGCCACTAGGGTAATTTTCCATATTAGCTAATCATCAAGTTTATTCAAACAAGAAAGTTTCTATCATTTTCCTAGTCAAGTAGTCTAGGAACCATTTATAAGATCATCTTATTTACACAAACTGACATGTGCTTCTAAGCCTCAGCCTTTGCATCAAGGGCTAGTCAAGAAAGCAAGCAAAACCTATTCTTATCAATTCATATCTAGAAAGAGAGTGAATAAGAGTGCTAGAAGAGAAGGGATCTTGATCACCCAACGTTAGATGGTGATCCCTGCCACAAGCCAGGAACACACACTCTAACCATATGAAGGGAGGGAAGCAAGGTCTAGAAATCAAAACAATAAATAAGCATGTGTAGAAGCCCTATGTGTTATGCGCATGTATATTAGAAAGAAATCATCAGCTCAAGAATACTATTCACACACTTACACTTGTCCCACTAGATTACAACCATGTATGGATTTCATCTGTTTAATTACACATCAAACAACTATAATTATGAAACCAGCTATATGCTCTAGCATGCTAGAATGACTATAAGATCATCTTGAAACTAACTACAAACAAAACTATGTATAACCAGCAAGAGCACATCAATCAAACTATCTCTATCATAAGTTTCCTACGAGTTTATGTGCATGTATATATCCTCATTGCATCTGTTCATGCAAGATTACTGACTCTTGCACATCACATACACATTTACTTGATGAAATCTATGTGTGCACATTTTAATTCTACATTCAATATTCCTATGTATTAAGTAGGTAGAGGATCTATTCATACATACAACTACAGCTAGATCCTAACTAGGAACACTAAACCTGTATGCTAAGAAAATCATGTAGTAGAGGTAGCTATAAATCTGAAAATTACAGCAGAAGCATCATTGATGGCTCCCAAGTGGAGGACATCAATTGTAGTACTTTTCACTATAGAAAGGTTGTCGAACCCACAAGAAGCTGAAGGTATTGGTTAGTAAATTTGACAAGTCAAACAATAAATAAATGTATAGCAGTTTTGGTGTGACGAGGGGTTAACTCATCATTGCCCATCACAGATGGACTTAGGTTCGAGGAAGTGGGGAGCGCTAGAGGCATCGATCGGCTAGAAAACAAGCACACAGGGATGCAAGGTTTACCCAGGTTCTGGCCTCGCAAAGGACCCTACTCCTGCTTGTCTGCTCTTGGAATTATCGAGGAGTCAAAAGTTACAGGGGTGCGTAGATGCAATATTGCGATGGTGTGCAAACTAGGGTTATCGATTATCCTCCTCGCCGTCCCCTCCTAGCCTTTATATAGATAGGCTAGGTCTCAGGATAGCAGGCCGAGTCGGTTACATGTTAGGCTTTTCCCTTTAAACTTCGATCTTAAGTTTGCCGTGTGCTACGAGCAGTCAGAGTCGCTCGGGTCAGCCGAATCTTGGTTGGGCCTTAGCAACGCCGTGGGCTTCTTTAATGCTCGAGTACCTATAATGTACGCCCATGTCAGTAGCCCCCCGAGTGTCCGGTTGAATCGCAGATTCGAGTGGAGACTTATGAATCCTTCGAGTGCACAGTTGAGTATGTTTTCGAGTGCTCTAATTTGTATCATAGGGATTGTTGATTTACATGCCTGATTCATCCGATGTATTAGAATCAGTTAACTGGCTTAGGGCAAGACAACACAATCTACTCAAACTTGAGTCCCAGACTCGAATTCGGAAAAGTGTTGGCGTAATTCGACTCAGGCCACGGAGGTCTTATAGAGTCGAATCCCACTGTATAAGTGTGAGCACTTGACGCGTTCGTCAAGGCTTATTTCATCATACATGCAGGCGCGAATTATTTCTGTTAGAGCGCAGCAGGTGCGTTGCCAGGCCTTCTTCAGGTCTTAGCTTCACGCTGCAAGCACGACATCCGAATTTTGTCATCGCAAAGATGATTCGGGTGACCCAGGAGATGCAGTCTCTTTGTAGGGAAAATATGAGGCGGAGTCGTCAAAGCTTGTGAATGTGGATGTAGTCAACACACAGTTATGTATAAGAAAAAATCATAGGATGAACGGCCAGCGCTCCCTATGGGAGTAGCCCCCGAGTGCCTATTTGTGTCGTATACTTGAGTGGAGACTATAAATATTTGCGACTGCTGTCGTATTTTTCTTGTTTTAGTCGAATATGCGTTCAACGCTCCCTATGGGAGTAACCATGAGCCACATCGCCCAGGACAACTCCATAGCCCTGGTTTACCATGTTGCGATTCATTTGGCTAGGCCTTCATGAAGCTTGACGAACTCGCAACACTCCTTTAAAAGGTGGCTGGATTTTTTTTTGCCGTCGTGCTTATTGATATAGAAGTGTATGTTGCACGGTCCGGACAGTTTGTCCTAGATAGATGTTCCAGGTGCCTCATCACGAGTGCGGCGTTGCCACACTTGCATGGTTTTTCTGCTGTCGCGGTATCCACCACTGCGGTTGCCGTCGTTGCGTTTGTCAGCGTAGCCAGCCGCGACCATGTCGACTTCCTCGCGGTCCTCATAACCGTGCATCTAATGTTTTCCTCGGCGATCACGTCTACAACCGAGGTCGTCGTCATCATCTGAGTGGACACGTTTTTTCACTGAGTCCTCTCCATCAGCCCACCTATTCGCGATCTCCATCAGGTGGTCGATTATCTTGGGCTTTGAGCGGCCCAGCTCCTCTTTGAGCTCTTGGCGGCGCACGCCGCTATTGAACGCGTCGATTGTGCAGTCCTCAGAGATGTCTTCTGCAGAGTTTTTGATGATGGACCATCTCTAGATGTACGAGCGCAACGATTCGCTAGTCTCCGATAGTAGCCTCTTAATTCTTCGATTGATGCAGGCCTTTTGTATGTGCCCTTGAAGTTTCGCATGAAGCTGTAGACTAGCTCTTCCCATCTACGAATCAATCCACGCGGGAGGTTATTGAGCCACGCACGAGCAGCGCCTTGTAGCTGTAGCTGTAGGCATTGCATTGCCGTGCTCGTGGTTTCACCGTGTAGCTTGACGGAGGAAATATGATCCTCCAGCCAGATCTTCGGGTCCTGGAGGCCATCGAGATTCGGGTTCTCCGATGGGAGTTTGAACCCTTTTGGCATTCACTTTTGTCAAATGGCCCTACTGAAGCAGCTGGCTCCATAGAGCTCTATCCCGTCATCTTTCGAGTCAGTCGACGGGCATGCCTCGCGTGCATCTTGTCGACTTTGTGCTGCGTGATGTCATCACACGCGTCATAGTCATAATAGTGTCACCATGAGCGGCGTCGCCGTGACAGATCATGGTTGTTGTTGCTGGAGGAGGAGGAAGAGTAGCGCTTAGCTAGAGCCTTGATTTTCTTTGGCTGCGACATCGGATCCTTGATGAGAGCAGCCTCAACTAGTCCCAAGCCAGCGATCGTAGACCGGTGAATGGCGGACAATGGGTCCCCAGCTGGTGGTTGGTTGTTGAGCAGGTACATAGTAGCTGCCGTCACCGCTGCTTGCGGTGTTTTAGGGAGCACATTTCCCCACGTGTCCACTATCATGGACGAGAAGTCGAGGACTCAAGTGGCGTCCGCTCGCTCCTTCTTGGTGAGGTGAGCGAGTCGAGAACGTCTTCTGGAAGCCGTATGATCGTTGCCTTTAGAGGAGGATCCTCCAATGGAGGAGAGCTGAGCCCGATGGAGGCTCGACTCGTCCGCTGCCCTTCTGCGCTTGTCGAGCTAGGCGATTACTTCCTGCTAGCGCTTGAACTCCTCCTTGAGCAGCCAGTGATAACCCATCAGCATGTCTTGCGACGAGTTAGGGGGTAGAGGGTTGCCCCGTAGAGCTTCCCTACAGTGAGCCCACACAGTGTCATTGAGATTTATCAACACGCGCTCTCAGGTTTGCTCATTCACCGAGAGATTTGGCTGATCTTCTAGGGTGGGCCCTTTTGTCCCATTTTTGGTGGGTGCGCCATTGGCGGGGCCACCGTTCGCGACTGGGATTCCACCGCTAGTGCCGGTGTTGTCCCGAGCGCTGCTATTGCCGCCCATGTTGATGACGACGCACATGTAATGGCTGGGGAAGCTGTTGCTCCCGCATCTTTCAGATCCAGAGCCGTAGGCTCCATCTTCTGTTGCCAAATCGCCCATATTGGACTCGCAACTGCTACTGTTGTCCGTATTCTCGACTGATGTCGAGGCGTTGAGTTCGCTCAGGGTGCCGATCGGTGGTGGAAACCACGATGCTGGAGCAATCGCGGGAACCTTCGGCTGGTCAGGGACGTGAAGTGTGCCTAGCCGGCCGACTTGGAAGCGTAAGCTCCTGATCGCCAGGCCGATTCCATCACCCACAGACTTGAAATCCGGGCGAGTGTCCGGCGTGTGGACGGTGAAGTCGAAGGCACCAAAGAGGAGGCGAGTCTCCATTGCTGCGGAGTCGTAGATCGCGGTTGATGGGACCGAGGAAGCCACAACATCAGAACTCCCGTTTTCCACAGTCGGCGCCAATTGACGAGGGGTTAACTCATCAATGCCCATCGTAGATGGACTTAGGTTTGAGGAAGTGGGGAGCGCTGGAGGCATCGATCGGCTAGCAAAGAAGCACATAGGGACGCAAGGTTTACCCAGGTTCAGGCCTCGTAGAGGACCCTACTCCTGCGTGTCTGCTCTTGGAATTATCGAGTAGTCGAAAGTTACAGGTGGTGCGCAGATGCAATCTAGCGATGGTGTGGAAACTAGGATATTGATTGTCCTCCTCGCTGCCGCCTCCTAGCCTTTATATAGATAGGCTAGGTCTCAGGATAGCAGGCCAAGTTGGTTACAGGTTAGGGTTTTCCCTTTAAACTTCTATCTTAAGTTTGCCGTGTGCTGCAAGCAGTCGGAGTCTCCCGGGTCACCCGAATCTTGGCTGGGCCTTAGCAACGTCATGGGATTCTTTAATGCTAGACCGTTTATGCCAAGCTCGAGTAATCTGTAAGGTATGCCCATGTCATGGTGTTTTTGGATTTGTAGTGTGCAATAATTTAAAGTACTGAAAGTAAATAGCAACAAGTAAATGCTCTCAATGAGAGAAAGCTCGATCCTCTATGCAGCAAGAGGACAATCTCAAGTATGTGCATGTTTTTATATGCGGCAAGTGTTCCCGAGGGTGTCGTGGATATACTTAGCATACATATTTCTACATACTATGGTGAGTATCTTGTCATACTTAGCATACAAGTGTTCCTGAGGGCGGCACGAATATACTTAGCATACAAGTGTTCCCGAGGGCGGCATGGATATAGGAACATTAAGATGGTTTGCCAAAGATTTAGTAATTTCTACTAACACATAAGGATCAACTCCAAACATGTTCTTTAGATCTTCAAACAATATAGTAGTAGATAAATTCTCTACACATGAGTATTCATAGTCAAAACATGGTTTGTTACTTTATCAAGATTCCAAGCTTCAAATTTTTTAGCAATAGTATCTAATAAGTCCCATGCTTCTTTTTAAGTTCTATTAGAGAAACTTCCTATGAAGGAATTATCTAGAAAGTTCCTAAGATACTAAGGTAATCTGACATAGAAGTTGATTAAAATAATAATTTCAAGAATACCATGACCAGGATTTTACGAACGAGCCCATTCAATCTCCCCTAAGCTTGAAAAATGCTTTTTCCAACATGAGGCTAGAAGTTATAAATATGACAATGATATTCATAAGCCTCTTTAGAAGTATAATACTTGAGATAGAAAGTCGTCTTCATATATTCCCAATTAAAACTGTATTTTTATCTAGAGATCTATACCATGAGCGAGCATTTCTAGAGAGAGATAAATATAAGAGCTTCCATCTAACTTCATTCTCATGAATACCACCAAGTTTAAATAAAGAACATAGATCTTCAATGGTATGTAAATGCCCCTTAGAGGTTTGGCTTCCATCCCTTGTCAAGATTAGTTTCGTAGCCCTTTTTGCAATACCAATATGAATTTGATATGCCACTTTTGGCTTAGAGGCTCTTCAACCTTATCTTTAAGAACATGAACATATTAATGTAAAGAGAGTTTCATATTTTTATGGTCTAAGAAAGCCATGATAAAAACAAATAATAAAAAGTAAAAATATCTTCCAAGGTTCCTTACCAAATAACTTAACAATAGTGCTACGCTCCCTGGCAACGGTGCCAGAAAAGAGTCTTGATGGCTCCGAAGTGGAGGAGATCAATTGTAGTACTTTCTAATATAGAAAGGTTGTCAAACCCACGAGGAGCTAAAGGTATTAGTTAGTAAATTTTATAAGTCAAACAATAAATAAATGTAGCAGTTTTGGTGTTCTGGGATTTGTAATGTGCAAGAATTTAAAGTACTGAAAGTAAATAGCAAGAAGTAAATGCTCTCAATGAGAGAAATCCCGATACTCTATGAAGTAAGAGGAAAAGCTCAAGTATGTGTTTGTTCCTATATGTGAGAAGTGTTCTCGAGGGTGGCATGGATATAGATTTCTACATAATATGGTGAATAACTTGTCAAGTTTCATTCCCTTAGGGCGGAGCCTAAATTAGGTATAGCCATATATATGAGAAAACACACCCCTTATGATGGGTTCTAGAGCCACCCTCATCATTGCATGAAAGTGTGCCCTATGAGCCCATATAGATCAAGTAATATGTAGTCGATGTTTGCATAAAACCATCATAGAACCACATAAAGGATAAAAACTTGGCCAAATACTCATTGCATACTATATGGAAATCATAGCTAATTCATCCTATGCCCTCAGGAACATGGGGATATACTCACAAGTGACAAACATGGTAATTCTCAGAGGCATAATAATATCACCACCAAATAAAGATAAGTTTCCAATCACAATCATGCAAATAACCCTTAAACAATATCTAGGGTTCAATCAATCACAAACTATGAGGGGAACAAGGTGGATCTCGGAGATGGAGATGTTGATGGTGTTGGTGCTGATGGAGATGTTGATGGAGAGGCCCCCTACGCCAAGGAGGAGTGGTGATGCCGATGGCATCGATTTCCCCCTCACCAGAGGCTCCGGTGCAGCATGATCTACCCTCTCTCGGAGTAAGAGAGGACTTCCGCCTCCACCGCCGCCTTTGTAAATCTTGGGAAAAATGTGGCTTAGGTTTTTGGTCGAGAGGGAGGTTTGTGTAAAAGGAGGGGGCAAGATGATGCTCGAGAGACAAACGGGCCTGGGTGGCACACCCAGTTAGGGAGGGCTTACCATCAGTGCTCTTTTGGGCCTCATGGCTCCCCTCTGTTGCTTCTTTGGCCCGTTGTCCTTCTCCTGGTGAAAAACACATTAGGTATTTTTTCCTCGGGTTTTTCGATGTCCAGAAGGTCCCTGAAATAGCAAAATACGAAAAAGGATGTTTTCTGCCTCCTAGAAATTAAATACCAATAAAGGGGACTTTGTAAGAATGTCCCATATATAGTCTAAAACATGCATAAACAATGATGGATCATGGCAAATATCATTCTAAACATATCATATAAGTCACTATTTTGATGATGCAAAATGCATGTATCAATCATCTATTATACTAGGCCTAGAATTACTAGGAAGAGATAAGATTCATCCAACTAGCATGGAAGCACATCATACCTCTGTACTACACAACCTAATAGCACACATGAACTAGAACTAAATCCATGTTGCTAGTAAATCATTACAATCACAATAAATTGGATGAACATGACACGACTATCATACCACCAGTACCAAACCGATATACCAAATCACCCGAATGCACATCTGACTAGCATCACAATCTAGTACATGTCCAGGAAATCACCCACACAACCATAGTCCTAAACCTTGTGCAGTTCATCGGCTCGAGGGCCGGTCACACAAGACACTACAAGAAAAGTTTCCTTCCACAACAAATTGGCCCGACGGTCGTCGTAGAAGGTGCGTCTTCTGCGACGAAATTCTTGGCTCGACCGTGGCTGATGGAAAACTTTTTTTCCGGTTTCATGACCCTCTACTACGACGGATCTGCTAAAAACATGGAGGAAGCTCGGCCAGCGCGTGGCAGAAGCAAGATTTTCGTTTCCTCGCGTGATGTTGACTCGCTGAAGTATTTTGAGGCGTGTGGGTCCTGGACATCAGTGTCTCTAGTGGACCATACTTTTTGGTCACGCCTCCTTGATTTGAACTCGATAACGTTGCTCAAGGCGTCTGCTGTTTAGTCAGACTGCTAGGTTCCACATGTCAGCCTCTCATTAGAAGGATCGTGTGTATGATGGAATATTTTTCCTTCGCTCGCGCTACCTTGGTCCGAAGTTGATAGCGCTGCTCGATGCATCTACCGTCTAATCAACCTCCTAGGACCCACATGTCATCCTCTCATTAGAAGAAACGTGTGTATGGTGGAATTTTTTTCCTTGGCTATTGCCTCCCTGATTTCAACTCGATAACATTGCTCGATCTATCTGCCGTCTAGTCATGGTGCTAGGTCCTCCATGTCAGCCTCACATTATAAGAATCGTGTGTAGGATGAATTTTTTTTCTTCGCTCACGTTACCCTGTTCCGAACTTGATAGCGCTGCTCGATGTATCTACCGTTTAATCAAACTCCTGGACCCCACATGTCATCCTCTCATTAGAAGAAACGTGTGTATGATAGAGTTTTTCCCCCCGGTCATGCCTCCGTGTTCCAAACTTGATAGCGTTGCTCGCTGCATCAACCATGCTGGTGGGTTCCTTATGTCAGTCTCACATTAGAAGAATCGTGGGTATGACGGAACTTTTTTTTCTACTCTAGCGTCACCCTGTTCCTAACTAGATAGCGTTGCTTGATGAATCTGCCGTTTGGTCACGTAGCTGGGTCCCACATGACAGCCTCTCATTAGACGGATCGGTTGTATGATTGACTTTTTTCTCTGCTTGTGCTCCGTGTTTTGAAGTTGATAACATTGGTCGATGCATCAGCCGTTTTTTCAGGCTGCTGGGTCCACCCATGTCAGCCTCTCATTAGAACAAACGTGTGCATGATGGACTTTTTTTCCCTCACGCCTCCCTATTTCGAACTTGGCAACATTGCTCGATACAACACATGTATAAGGCCACGCTGGTGGGACCCACATGTCGGTCTATCTTTAAATGAAATGTGTGTATGATAGACCTTTTTTCGGCCTCGTCTGCTGTTTAGGACTTCCAATAGATTTAAACTGTGTGTGTCGCCACTACGCCAAAGATATTGATAGAAAATATATTATTAAACATCCCTTAGTACCTTCATGTTATGTTTTAATGTTTTTAAAAAGATATCATGTGTCCGTGTTTATATTTTAAAAAATAAAAGGGCAGCCTCCTGGCATTTCGATTTATAAAATGCCACATATATAATGGACTAGTTTCTTAAAAATATGGCGGAGCTTTTTTAAGAGGTGGAGGCGGAGTTTTTTAAGAGGTGGGGGGCAATGCTCAAAAGGCCGAATTAAAAATATTTTGGGTTATTCTGCATGGTCCATTTACATGCGCTATACTCCATGGGCTCTTTTCTTAAATTCCACTAGGCTGTGCTAAGAAGTCCCTTGACCGTGACAAGGCCGAATTAAAATGTTCTTGCCTATGCTCCATGGGATCCTTTCTCAAATTTCACTGGCCTGTGCTCAGTAGTTCCCTGGCCCTGCGCTAAAAAAATAGTTCACTGACCTCGAAAAGATGTGTGTGTATGTTGGACTGTTTTTTCGGGTCGAACTTGATAATGTTGCTAGGTCCTCCATGTTAGCCTCTCACCATGCTAGACTTTTTTCTCGATCGCGCCTCCCTATTTAGAACTTGGCAATGTTGCTCGATGCAGCATCTCTATAAGGCCGCGCTGCTAGGTCCCATGTGTCAGCCTCTCTATAAATGAAACATGCGCATGATGGACTTTTTTCCCAGCCCCGTCCGCTGTTTTGACATCGGTCTTCCGTTGCTAGGTCTAAATATACATGGTACAAAATAAAGGACTAAATATACACACATACTATATAGATGTCGATCAAATTATATTTTTAAGAATTATCTATTATAATTTTATATAGTGATGATATGTCATATGTCTATTATCTGGTTCTCATGTGGTACATGGAACTTACTAGTAATGCAGTAGTTTCAACAAAACAACATAGGTAGGCGGAGCTTTTGCTGGGGGGTTGGAGAAGGGGATGACCATAAAGGCCGAATTAAAAAGATTCTGGGATAACCGGGGGTGGATGCCCTATTTCATGGGCTCACTCCGAAACTGAATGCGCTATGGTCGGCGGCCACAAGACAATGAAAATGATGAATTGAAGGTTTTGGGCTATGATTGGGCCTGATAGGCTAATTTCATGGGCTCAGTAATAAAAATTCTAGACCTCAACAAGGAAGAAAAAAACGAGGGATAAATTTTTGCCGATATTTTTGCATGAAAATTGTTGACAACCAGGACACATACCCCGCGCACGCCAAAACTTTTCCACTCGCACCTTCCAACTCGTGCCTTTGCTCCAGCAGCTAGCTACTGTCTCTTTGCGCCATTCTTCTGGAGACGTGCAGGCGGTCAAAACCACAAGCCACACACCAAAACATTCACACTCCATCTATCAGCCGGGACGGCCTGCCACCATTGATGGCGGTGTCGTTCTTTTTGAGACACACACAGGCCGGCGGTCAGCTTGTCGATCCCCACGATACGCTTATAATATCCTTAGTTCGTTCAATCATTCCCTAGAAGTAGTTTCGTACTCGATCTGCTCATTTGACATTGTTCTGCACTTGATCTGTTTGTTCGAATTGGTTGTCATTTTGTGCTCGGTCGATCTGTTCTCTCAAATATGTAACATAGTTCTGCACTGAATTTCTGAAATAAGCTAAAATTATGTGGCATTTATAGTTCTATATTCAATCAGGTTGCTCAGATATCTTGGCTTAATTAGATCTATAATCAACCTGTTTGGTGAAATATCTTGAAAGCTTCTGACCATCTCTATCCTCAACAGATGGACATATATTGGATACTGAATGGAAAAAAGCAACACCTTCATATTAGGAAGGTGTTAATGACTTCATGAAGTTTGTTAGACAGCATAACGGTGACTCGGATGTATTTGCCTATGCCGACAATGCCTTAATTATAAAAAGCTGAGTCAGAGCACAGTCATAGACCATACTTTCGTCAATGGGATGCAACACACATATATTAGGTGGACTAAACATGGTGAACCATATGATCAGCCTGTTCTTGATCCTCTAGCTGATGTTGATCCACCTGAAGCTCATCAGATCGAGGATGAGGACCTTGACCCTGATTCTGGTATCTCAAGATTCGAACTGGTAATGAAATTACTAAAGGAGAAGTCATTCAACAAGATTACCAACAAAGCTTTCGATTCAGTGATTATGGTGTACAACGAGTCAATCCCTACGGAAGGACTGCCAAAATCCTTTTATGAGATGAAACAATACATCAAGGTACTTGGACTATCATATGAGAAGATCCATTTTTGTCCCAATAACTGTGTACTGTTCTGGGAGGATTATGAAAACCTCGATGAATGCCAGTATGTAACGAATCAAGATGGAAAAATGGTGATAAAAAGAAAAAAGATCCTTGTAAGGTTCTGAGATATTTTTCAATTATAGATAGATTGAAGAGGTTGTTTTAGTCAGAACAAACATCTAAGGAAACAAGATGGCACAATAAGATTTTGAAGCTAGACGATTACTTACTCAGACATCCAGCTGATGGCGATGAATGGAAGAACTTTGACAAGGCTCATCCAGGATTTGCAGCGGATCCAAGGAACCTGAGACTTGGCCTAGCTACAAATGGATTTAACCCATTTGGCAACATGAGTAACTCGTACAGCATGTGGCCAATACTTGTTACAATTTACAACCTGCCTCCCTGGGCATGCAGTGATCAGTCAAACTGCTTGCTGGCTTTACTCATCCCAGGTCCCAAATCATCAGGGAAGGATTTTTATCTGTTCATGCAGCCTCTTATACGAGACTTGCCGGAACTATGGAAGGGTGTCATGACTCTTGATATCCTTGCCAGCAACCATGAAGATGCCAAGTTCCCTATGCGTGCTGATGTGTTATTCTGCACCCATGATTTTCCAGCTCTTGGCACTATGTCAGGCAGAGTGACAGCATGTCATAACGCATGTGTTCGCTGTGAGACAAAACATGTCACAGTGAGGCTACTAAATAAGACCGGTTTCCTTGGCCACCGGGTTTTTCTTCCTCAAGGCCACAAATTCCGAAAAACTTGAAAAAATTGCAGTTCTATGGAAAGAAGACTGAATATGGCACTGCACCACAAAAGTTCACTATAGCTAAGTTGCAGGCGCATTTACAAAAGGTTAGAAATGTCAAACCAGGAAAATAACCAGCTGCCAGACGAGGTAAAAGAAAGAATACAGAAGATGCACCGACAGTAGGAGCAACATCCAAGATGTTGCCCACCAAGATGATCCCCAGTGGTTGTATGATAACTGAATTGGCTGATGTCGATGAAAATTTGATTTCTAGAGGCGGCTCTACGCATGATGGACAAGTAGATTTCACTATCGAGGTTAGTGCAGTTGACAAAGACAGGAATAAACTGGTTCTACCTGATGAATCTCAGGACATGTATGATGAATGGCAAGGGGAAGAAGATCCAACCCAGTCGGAATATGTGGATCTAGAACATGGCGGTGCAAAAAGCGATGATGGTGACGATGATTAGACTGTTGTTTCATATTATGCAGTGATATGATGAACAGTGATTCGTATTGGTTTTCTCTTTGTAGAATGTATGAGACATGATGACAATTTCCTGCTAGATTATAATTCTAGACTAATTGTTTTCCCTGTCTAAATTGGATTAAGCTTAATTTGACAAGTGCAAACATATGTAGAACAGGTTCACTTGGCGTGCAGCAGAAACATTGGTTCAGTACATTAATTAATTATCAACCATAGGACTAGTTTCATACAGAAGGGGGCATATGCACCTCGTGTCAGTAGAGATGGGCGAGCACATTGTCTCGGCAGATAGGGCAGCTGGCGTTGGTCTCAAACCAAGTGAAGATGCACTTGCGGTGGTACAGATGGTTGCATCCCTGGAGACGTGATGTTGTGCGCTTCAACAGCGCCTGCATACATATGCTGCAATGGCCATCCTCCTGCTCAACCAGGTACCAACTGTCTTGAAGCGCCGACAAGTTGACGATGAGCCGGAGATTCAGGCTGAGGGTTAGGACGAAGTGGAACCCATTGACCCACATACACACCTCAAGCCAGAGCCGGTGCAGAATGTCGTATGGCATGATGATGTCCCGCTCCTCTGTCGTGAGTTGCAGGTTCTTCAGCAGCCATACACGGCCAAGAACCTTGCACATAGTTCCCACGACCTTGCTCGCTCTTCGCATCTTGCTAGGAGGTAGGCTGAGATTCAACACTTCCTCTTCGCAGGGTGTGGTCGCGACATGGTCCTCCTCCAGAGGGGCTGGGATGGAGCCATGCATCCTCCTAAGCTCGTACGTCCTCGAGAATAAGATCTTCAGTGTCATTGTGTACAACATCGCCTTGTTAACTAACTATGGGTTGATGATGGAGAAGTCGGTTGTGGCTGCGGAGACGTGGCATGCACGGAAGACATGGGGGCCAGACTCGATGATGTGCTGCTGTGAGGGGCGCTCCAGTTCTGGCGTCGCCGCCATTTGGGGATTTTGGGGGGTGGGGGAGGGGATGGGGGACGGGAGGGGGCAGGGGATAGTCGATGGTGCTAGCCTGGATGAGGGGGAAGAGGCCAGAGGAAATGGGTGAGGGCATGTTTGATTTGTAGGATAGGAAAATCGTAAGAATTGGAAAAATGTAGGATTGCATTGTCATGTTCACTCCAATCCTATAGGAATTCATATGTACCAAAGTGTGTTTGATTCCACCATAGGAATCTAAAAAAGAGGTATGGGTGAATGTTTGATTTCCTACGAAAACTAGTACTGTACAAAGGAATCCTTAGGAAAAAATCCTATGGGAATCAATCCTACAAATCAAACAATCGTCATAGGAAAATTTCCTATAGGATTTAATCCTACAAAATTCCTAGGCAAATCCTTGGAATCAAATGGACCCTGATAGTGGACTACTCGAACAAAAGGCGGGGTCGCGCTACCTCATCACTCCCCAACGTCATCCCTGGCTCGTCCTCTCTTCATGGTTCTATTTAGGCTCGTCATAGTGCTAGTGGGAGTAATTTGGGTAGTACATAGTCCTACATGTATTGCCAACTAAGCATTTAGATGACATGGCATGCAATTAAATGATGAGAGAGAGCCTTGGGGTAACTAGCCGTGTTACCATAAGAGCGTCTCCAATGTGAAAATAAGGTCAGATATAAGACACATGTGGTCGACCTTAGTGGAATTTAAACATTTTAGCACTCGGTCTTAAGCTAAGAAACCTTGCGGTCGACCATACCAGTATGACCCGGCCATAAGAACTAGAAAATCATTGTTTCTCTCTCCTCACTACACAGTGCACTTGCGGCAGAATTTCAAGACAAAATGAGTCTACATTGCAATAAATGAGACTTTGCATGATACCACACCTATGTTACTTTCCACTATGGAGGTAGTAACTTATTTTATTTTATTTTGCGAAAATGGAGGTAGTAACTTAGACTAGTAACATATGCATGTTACTACTCTAAGTTACTCCCCACCATGACCAGCCTAAATATAGTAACTTGCATATGTTACTGTCTTCATAGTGGGTGATAACATGTGTGTGTGGTCATGCAAGAGCTAATTAATTAGGTTCTAGACTCATATAAATGTGTGATGTTATGGTAATACCCCCTCTCTTTCATCATTAATTATCATGTCATGTCACCAATTTGCTTAGTTGGCATTGCATGTACATGAAAGTTACTACTCCCATGTGATGAGAGGGATGGTTGTTGTCTCTGCATTAAATAGAGGAAGGGTTGTTGAGCTAGACAGGGAAGACCAATATTTTAACATATCCTTGATTTTTTGTGTGGCATCGTCTGTGCAATGTAGGCACCGGTGCCGGATGGATGAGAAGTGGTTTGAGCACCGATATTTGCATACGCTATGGAGTGCCACCCAAGTTCTATGGATTTTCAAGATTTTAGCTAAAAGAGAGCAACTATGTAGATGCACAGGCTGGTGGTACTTCCCCTTGCTATCGGTAAAAGAGAGAAACTATGTGGATGCGATGATGATTCAATTTGTACATAACATAACTAGTATAGGTACAACACAACCACGGCAAAAACTAAACCATACACTAGACATAATCATCACACACATAGACACCCAAATATCATACCGTTCTTTTTTGTCAAGAACCTATGTCGCCCTCTGCCCGTGCGGGCGCGCCGTCTAGTGTTCGATGAACTCGAGGAAGCTACCAGCCATGTCACAAACTTTGTTGTTGCACTTGAGCTTCATTCCCGAGGACATCTGATCCACGACAGTGGTTGGTTCGAAGACACCTCTGTATTCACATCCCGGGCACTGGCCATCGGACAATTTTCCAACACATTGTGCGCATGCAATGTGTGTTGCAGCCTTGCCAAAGCACTGCTCGTGCAAGGAAAAGAGATTTAGGCCAAAAACAAGAGTTGTATCGAACCAGTGTGGAAAACATCATGAAGAAAGAATTAGTAATAACCATGTATGCGGGACGACAAACAATTTGAGAACATAGCCTGCAGCTGAAGATCTGCCTCATTGCACTCATGTCAATCATAGCTTCAAACCATTCGTCTGTTATAGAGCCGCCTTCTTCAACTGCGGCGGATCTGAGAGGGATTTTGAGACCGAGCGAGAGAGGAGCACTAATCTGAGAGGGTTAATGAGAGCGAGCGAGAGAGACTAGTACAATAGTTAAATACTAGGAGTACTAGACTCCTCATCTCACTTTTAGGCAATATCATCCATCCATACAAATTCAACGGCCATGAACCAATACATTATCTCTTTGGTAAGAGACCTGCATGGAGAAAACTAGGGAAGTGATGTGTTCCCCGATTAATTATCTCCCTCTGACCCAGTGTACAGGTCGCTTTGACGACCTAGGGCTACGTGGAAGACTAAACACTGTACTCCAGTACTACTCTGGGATGGAAAATGCCGTGCTAAGAGACTCCCCCGTTGTCAAAGACCTTATTACATGCATGGAAAATGCTTATGTGTCACGATAATTAATGATGAAAGAGATTGTGTTGGTATCAATGAAAAATAATTATAATTTTGAGCCACGTCCATAAAGTATAGGGTGTATAATTGGTTCTTGTACCTTGTGTCATGTAGAAATCAAACTACTACTACTAGCTACCTATTACTCGTTATTATCGAGATAAATGACGAAGAAGATTCTAGAATTATTGAGAAGTGCGTTCTGAGGTTTGTGCATAGCGTTCACTGTGCTAAAGACTATCAATGGAATATTCTATATGGTAGCATGGATAGAAGATCCAGCGGTTTGCAATGTTGGGATTTGCTAGGCTTGATTGATTTTTCAAAGTTCAAAGTACTGCGTACACAATATAGTGTGGTAAGATTATGTAATATAGGTAAATCTCAAAAAAATATGAATATATGAGTCTCACGTGTCGGAGTACTTCTATGTAGTGAGTAGTAAGTTGCACGTGATGTGCTGTTGGGAATATGCCCTAGAGGTAATCATGGTTGATGATATTTCCCAAAGTATTCATAAAGTAAAGTTGTCCTTGTATGAACATCAGATATGTATCACTGAATACGTGATTCAGTCGTGGAACTATATATTCATGATTGTTCATACTAGATTGTCCTTGGTCGTTGAGGTTGTGTTGGACACACAACTTAGACCAATGTGCAAGTCGGCTGATGACACGGTTCCACTTGTCATGGGCATGGTGATGCTATTCCGACTTACACTGATTCAACTAAAGAGTTTAGCAATTCGGACTGACCCACATTGAGATGCAGCGAGCATGTTGTCATTTGCAGTCTCAAGCAATGGAATCCTTTGACCTGAGGTGATTGCATGATCTGAGTTGTGGATCGCCAACTTAGGTTCTATCAAACGTTGTTTCGTAAATGGGCAGTTATAAAGGTAGAGTTCGGGTTGATTGTGAAGCAAGCTGCATGATGTGGATTACCAAGATGGGATTTGCCCCTCCGTAATGGAGAGATATTCTCTGGGCCCTCTCGTGTGATATGATTCAGAAGCATGGCATGCGCTACTCAGTTAAGTGTTAACTGAGGAGTCGGACTAAGAGATAGTCCAGTGAATCACATATCATGGTACGAGAAGAGAGTTAAGATATTTAAGGGATGGCAACTACTCGCCTATAGCTTAACAGGTATATCGTGAGGCAAAGGGACTTGGACGAAAGTCACATTGAAGGTTCGTCTTCTGACTTTACGACACTTGGGAGTTGGCACGTCTTGCTAGAGGCCGCTACCATCTATCGACTTGAGACCGAGTGTTCATGGGAGTGAGTTGGACTCAAAGCCATGACAAGATACTTGGAGGAGTAGCTCATATCGTGTCTAGGTGTACATGAACCTACAGGGTCACACACTTAAAGGTAAGGAGCCCATGTGGATTAGATCCATGTGGAGATTGGAGTACAACCTAGATGGGCCTCAAGCATTGAGCACAACTAGGAGTGTATATAAGTGGAGTGACAAGGGATAGTCCCTGACCTAGCCGTCACTTTCTCCACTTCCATTTCGGGCTAGACAGGATCTAGCAATCCTCTGTCCAAAGCTCCTTCCTGTATGTGTGGATACTAGTAGAGGCGTTGCACGTGCGGCGCTAGAGACAGGGAAGCTCGTGGGGATCTAGTGAAGGAGTTCGTGGGGTCCAAAGAAGCTGTCCGTGGGAGTCGGAGGGCTGTCCGGGGGATCGTTCGACACTGCTTTGACGCGCTGCATCAACTTCCGCATCTGCGCGTCTAGCGGTAATCTCGTGGACTATAACCTGAGCTGGATCTTGGGAGTACCGCGTAGGGAAAAGTTTTGTATATCTCTGCGTGGCCCAACACGTGCACGTGAGACTCAGATAATAGACGCATGACATATCATGGGTACTATTCAACATGGCGGCTCTAGAACATGGTGGAGTTTGCTCTAGGTACTGTTCAACACGAATCTAGCTGCTCTAAACCATTGGATCTAATAGCCTAACGATAAGGATTGGTGCTATGGATCATCATATTCAAAACTGCTCCATTATAGTGGTAGAGAGAATACAACCTATTGTGCTATGAAATTTTTGGGGTGGTGACATGATGGTTCTAGAACATGCATGGTGGAGTTTGATCTAGGTACTATTCAACACAAATCCAGCTACTCTGAACCATTGGATCTAACAGCCCAACGATCAGGATTGGTGCTATGGATCCAATTCAAAACTGCTCCATTATAATAGTAGAGATAATATGACATATTGTACTTCTATAGTTCTATCACGTGCCGGAGCACTAAGGCATGTGCAACTTATTACTACTGTATACTGGAGTACATACTCCAAGAATTTACCAAACTTGTTGCTTGAGCTGCCAGCTGCTCGCCACCTCTGTTTCGAGAGTGTATAGTACTACTACTCCTACTATCCGATTAGACTACGGCCAGCTGAAAGTACGGCCGCTACAAGTACCGATATGACATTTCTCTTGTGAGTTAATGCCCCGGACAACCACCGACTGCGAAAAAACTCACGCGCCGCCAAGTGGTCGCTCTGCATACTCCTTGGAGTATCTAAAAAAAGTACTCCTTGGAGAAATGCTGGATCAAAGAAAAAACACCGAAAAAGAGGCCCCCTAGCGGTGGGAGTAAAACTGAGTAGCACCGCTGGTAGTACTACTAGTATTATACTTTCTCCTTCATTCTACTCTCCGGTGAAATTTCTTTCTTCCACCAAAGGCATGTTACCCTCACAAATACTTGAAGGAATCTCAGTGGATTGGCTGCGTCATCCTCGGAGGTCTGCTTCGGCTTGAGGCCAGGCCCCGGAACAGTTCATCCAGCAGGAACATGCCGCCGTTGGAGCCGCCTCTGTAGAACCCTGGTTGTCTGCGGTAAACGTGCGTTGGCCCTCCGTCCGACGACACAATTTTTGGCCCCCTCAAGGCTACCGATCCTGCGCTGGCCACGTCATGGAGGCATCAACATGGCAGGCGAACAAAAGTGGACCTCTACAACAAAGCACCGGTCCCGGTGTGCCTCCCTTTCGACTGTGACGGAGCTACATCCGGGAAGGCGCTCTTTCAGCACCCTTCGAAAAGGATTTGGACACAGCCACTCGGCGGATCAGAGAAGTGAACCGATGATGGATTTCTACTAGTGAAGATGGCCTTGATGCTATCGCTGATCTTGAGAAGTTAGTCGCTGAAAATCGTGTTCCCAATTCGGCTGATGCAGATGTCAATGAGATCAACGTGACGGTTTTGGAACAGGTGAAAGCACGAGCAGAGATGCTCCACACATCTTTGCAGGCAGACGATTTTTGAAGGGTGATGAAAGAGCCGCC
Organism: Avena eriantha; assembly: GCA_910589775.1. Taxonomy (NCBI): domain Eukaryota; kingdom Viridiplantae; phylum Streptophyta; class Magnoliopsida; order Poales; family Poaceae; genus Avena; species Avena eriantha. The sequence goes on from OU342744.1 coordinate 110,839,060, forward strand.
ATGCGAATAGATTGTTATTTCGAATAATGAGCATGACTTTCGTTGTGTTGTCAGCCTGATATTTTCTTTGGCATGCTGTATGAAACTGTACTGTACCTAATTGCTGCATCAGTACAATGTATCCCAGCCTCATTCTAGCCATTCGGAAAATGGAAAAAGCAACATTTTCTCATGATAAACTTGAAACCTTATTTTGCACTTTCGTTTAGATCTGTAGACACACGTTTTTCTGAGAATTAACACATTACCATGAAAGGTAGTTCATGCCCATTATCGTGAATAAATTCGTGCACTATATACTTGTGTAGTTGTGTGGCCCTAAAGTCAAACTTTTAGACTACAGTAGTAGATTGAGTACAAAAAAAATCAACTAAGCAACAAACCACAAGCCGGAATCACCTCTTCCACCAAGCAGTGCGCTAGAAACACCCGCCGCAATGGGCTCCTGCGTCCAAAATTCAAATGGTACTAAATTTTCACCTCACCCTTCGGTCCAGAAACAACGCGCCAAAGGCCATTCCTCAAAATGTTTTCTCTTGTAAATTCCCACGCGCCACACAATTCAAAGTTTCAAACATACTAGTACCACCCGCGCCCTTCGGGCCGAATCCCTCGAGATCATCTTGCACAACCACGGTCGTGCTCCTTCCGTCCCATCTCCCCTTCACAGCCTCTCCACCGACATGCCGCTGTAGAGACCGCGAAGATGTTTTACCAGCTCCCGACACCGGCCCGCACCAGATCAGCTCCTTTGTACATGAGGTCCATGGCGCTAGAGCCGGCTCAGCAACACCATCGCAGCTTCGTTGGATCCACTTCCCTGACTCTATGGCACCGTATCTGCTTCCTCGACCTTGTCCACGGCGCTGGAGAGATGGGGAGGCAAACCCGCTCAAGGGCGAACGACGAGGTCGTAGCTCACCATAAGTCTGGCAAAGGCACAGGAAGGAAATCGCGTAATCATCGTCACAAAGGTTGCCGCCATACACTTCATGTGCTCTTTACGCATTTGATGTCTGAAAGTAGTTCATCGCTTGTTTCACTGCATTCTTGCACTGAGTTTTTTATCTTGTACTCCGACATTTTTTGTCGAGGCATCGTATAAGCATATGTCTGTCATTGTTCCTTCAGAGCTTTCGACTGCTTCCTAGCACTGTACTAACTTGCTCTTCCACACACACCTCACTCATAAATCTCATAAGATATATTTTTTGCTGATGCATGTAAGGTGATTTGCGGCCGACTAATGAGGAAGAACGGAAGATTAGGAAAGATAGATTATTAAATAATTCCAAATATGCAAGGTCGCTCGGCCCATAGAGAGTTAGATCTTTCGTAGCTACCACCACCAATCATGAAGTCCAGGATTCTGATGCAGAATTTATCTTCAAGATTAACAAAACCTCGAGGGAGACCTGACTCAGGAAGATGGACCGGTCGAGAACCCCCTCCCTAATCCGCCTGCTTGTCCACTGCCCAAGGTGCTTGCTCTGTCTTGTCATTCGATATTTGTTTCATCTTCCATGTTTCGTACCTCAATTCCCACCAAATGTTGTGCAATGCCATCTGCTTAGTTCATGCATCATATATGTTCAGCATATCTTGCCTTACTGTTCTTCTGTTCTATCCGCGTCTCATTTTACATAGACTTTGATATATTAATGTATTGCTTATGTGTGTTAGGAATCAGCTGGTTCACCTAAGACCCTTCCAGGTACTAGGAGGGAGAAAAACTATGATCGGCAAGTGTCTGATTCAACATTAGTTTCTATTGATGAACAATATTTCGAGGGAGACCTGACTCAGGAAGTTGGACCCGGTGAGGATCTCCCTGCTAGTCCGCTAGCTTATCCACCCCCCAAGGTGCTTGCTCTATTTTTTTTAATTGTGATATCTGTTGCATTTTCCATGTTTTGTATTTCAATCCCACCAAATATTTTGCAATGCCCTCTTCCTAGTTCATGCATCATATATATAGAGCACATTTGCCTTACTATTCTTCTGTTGCATGTGCATCTCATTACATATAGAACTATAACAGATTGAAGTATTGTTTATGTGTGTCAGGAATCAGCTGGTTCATGTAAGACATGTTCAAGTACCAAACGCGAAGCTTCGACAAGCCGTCCTGCTAATGCTACCGGTGGAACACAAACACATGCCATGAAATACCATAAACAAAAATCAGGAAAGTCACATACGGCTAAAAAGTGTCGTCTTGGCGGCACACCATAGGTTCCAACAGTAGTAGACGCAGCAAATACCACCCCACACATTCCACAATCACCAATTGCCAATCAAGATACCCAGCAACAATTGACAGCCAAACCAGTTTTGACCTCTACTTGCCTAACACTACTGGAACAACACCAACAAGCTAGCAATAATCACCAACCTGTTGATCAGCCTGTCGCCAAACAAGGTTTGTGTTCCAAGGATTATCGATGCATGCTTCCTTATATATACCGTGCAAGCTTGATGTAATGGTTGAATTGGCAGCTACACTAAGATTTAAGAAAAGGGGGCCAACGGTAGGAGAAAAGCTTGAAGCTAAAATTTCCGGAACGCAATCTAGATATTGCATCAATTCTATTGTGCCTGGCAAGCGAAGGCCAGAAGATCCAGAAGAATCTGCTTTTCTAGCATCCGAAATAGGCATTTTTTCAGGAATGATATTCCCATCTTTGCATCGTTCAAGCTCCACCAACAGACCCCTGACCATTACAATTCATTACTGCGGAAGTTACATGTAAGTCATGGTGCTCTGTCCCATGCATTTAGGCTTGATCTTGGTTCTATTCTAAGTCACATAACACATCAAATGTTCGATTCTTGCTGATAGACAAAATTCAACTTTGATCAGGATAATAAGGATGTAGAGTATGTTCTCATGGACATGTTCTCCTGTTCTTTGCGCCAGCAGCACCATAGGCTAAAGAGTAAATACTTTGATGGTAAGGCAAGCAAGGATATTCAATGAACGACTCCTATGGAACACACTATGACCAACACTGGATAGATCTTCTCGACCACTGGTTCGATCCAAAGATTACGGTATGGTTTGTGAAGACTGATACCATATCACATTCAAAATTTCTATTTGCACATCTGTATCACTAGTCTCCTTTGAAGATGAATTTTGAAAAACACAAGAGAAACCGTCCTGCACAATGCTTAACAAACCGAACTGGATCTCGTGCATTGGTTGGCCACCTGAGCGCAATAGTAAGAATAGTTAGTTTTTAATCTTGTACAGACTTTGTGCTTCTTATATTTTGATAATGTGTTTTGCCCACTTTGCAGAAAGGTGCGGTAAGTCTGCAGCAAACATTCCAAGCATGCCAGACGAGCAAAAAAGAAGGGCTCAATCCTTCCGCTAAGAGTGTTGTTGTAAGTCTTATGTTTGATTGATATTTTGTGATGACACACCCACAGTGATTTATATGTATAGTTAGATGTGCAACAGTGCCTAAACTTATGCCTAGTTTTCTTTTTAATTTAAGTACTAGATGATTTCCAACTAGTGTTAGTTTCAATTTTCAGCTGTACAAAGAGTTTTCTTGTGTATATCATGCACACGACGATGAAACAGACAAATGCCATGTTGGCATGGTCCTGTTATTGCGTGCTAGTGATACAATTCTTATCAGTATGATCAAATAGCTATACTTTTACTACAATATATATGATGCATAATCAGCCATGCCAACTTGTAAGATTAGTTCATAGATAGGTTAAATGTGTTGTCTGCATGTTTATCTATATTAGCTTTTCTTCTCTCACCCATGTCTACCAGCTGATAACCTTACAGATTAAATTGAATGAGGAGATGGCAAAACTTGGGAAAGATGGTCTAGAACAAACCCAAGAAGAATGTCTGGAAACATTTAAAATGGTACTAAAAGGTGAAGGTCATCGTAATAGCACGTTCCTGCGTAATGCTGGGTTGTGGCAGTGCAAGTCCAAGTCCAAGTCGCCGTATTTGTCTAGTCAGGAAGAAATTGTAGCACTACGGGCTGAACAGGAAGTGCATAGACAAAAAATCGATGATATGAGATAGAAAGCATTAGCATGTGATGCGGAGTTGAAGATGTTACAAGATCAGCAGAATTCTCGAGAGCCCATAGATGAAGAGACTTTTCTAAATTGAAGATGAGCCCTGACAATGACAGGTGAGTACAATGGTCCTGTGAAATGGTTCCTGCTATAGATCCCAGGTTATGTTTGGGGCCATGTAACAAAAACAGAGGGAGTATTTGTTTCACATCATGCTTTTATCTGTTTACCATATGCTCGATGCACAAAAATCCTGTGCCCCAACCTCACTCTCTCAGCCTTGGATTCATGAACCATACAATGGTTTTTTCTTCTTAGTACAACCACCAAATTCAAAATCTCAGTCCATCGACAAATCCTACTGCCTACCCCGCTTGAATCAGAGATTATGTATCCAATTTCTTTGCCAATATGGTAAGTATTTTGTGAAGGAAATATGCCCTGAGAGGCAATAATAAAGTTGTTATTATGTATTCCTTGTATATGATAGATGTTTATTTTGCATGCTATAATTGTATTGATAGGAAACGTCAATACATGTGTGTTTAATAAACAAATAAAAGGTTCCTAGTTATGCCTCTCTTATAGACTAGCTCGTTGATTAACATGATGATCAAAGTTTCCTGATCATGGACATTGGATGTTGTTAATAACGAGGTCACAACATTTGTGAAATGATGTGATGAACATTCATCCGAAGTATAGCATTACGATCAAAGTCATTATGTTTATATTTCTATAACATCATACGAAGTAATCTTTATCCTTAGACCATGAGATCATGTTAATTGCTGACATCAGAAGAGTAACTTGATAACATCAAATGTCACACCATAAAAGGGTGACTATAAAGGTGGGTTCAGATACTCCAAAGATGTTATGTTGAGGCTCATGGATCAAGAGTGGAATTTGTCAATCCCGATGACGGGTAGATATACTCTAGGCCCTCTCGGCGATATCACATTAAGATAGCTTGCAAGTAAGTGATGTGATCACTAGAATGTTGTATCACGGGAACGAGAAAAGAGTGCATGTCAGTAACAAGATCAAACTAGGTATTTGGATACCGATGATCAAATCTCGGACATGTAATATATCATGAGACAAAGGGATTAAATTACTAGTGTTAAAGGTTCTCACGATCACAGAAGTCATCATTGAATGTGCAGGAATTGGTATGGATCTCCAGGTCCCGCTTCTGATTATTGATTTGAGAGGAGTCTCAATCATGTTTGCATTATTCGTGAACCATAGGGTGACACACCTAAGGGTTGCCAATCACCATTTTGGAGCACATATGTTTTAGACGAAAGAATTGCAAAGCGCTAGAATTATTTCGATGGAAACCGAAATTGTTTCTCGTGAAATTGTAGAAACTGGTTATGCATGTGATATTGAAATGTTACAAGGGGTTTCATGTGAATGTTTGTTAATTAAAGTAATTAATAAAATTCTGAATAAAATAAATAAAAGAGTTTTATTAAATGAGAGTTGCATTAAATTTGGTGGAAATTTAATGCATGTGAGTGGAACTTTGGGTGGAGGCTAAATTGATGTGAGTGGAGCTTCCACCACATGAATGAGGAAGATGTGGGGGCACCCCCCATGGGCCCCTGCCATGGGAGGGAAGGAGCCCCCCTCTCCTATAAAAGGCCCTCCTCTCCTCCCTCACAAAGTACACCTCCTCGTGAAGGATCTCTCTCCCCCTCTAGATATATTTCCCCATGGTCTCGGATTAGCAAGATACATGTTCCCGGTGGCATTGCGTCTAGAAGGAGTTGCTGCTTCCGCTGATACGCTGGAGCGAGGAGGTGGAGGTTGTTCAGTGGCCTGAACATGTGTGCGAGGACGGATGCGCTGCTGATTTGCGGCGCTAGGACTTCCACACGATCTTGAGATCGACAAGCGTATGAGTACATCATCCACGAGTTCCAACTCGTTAACAAAGCTTTGTTGTCTTCGAGAGTAAGTTTTCTATGGATGTATATCCACCTATTGCTTGTATCTAGTAGATAGATCTTGGTGTATAGTTCTCATCGTAGGTTTTTTTGTTTTTTATGCTGCTAACCCAAGAATGGTATCAGAGCCTGATCTATGCGTAGGTGCTTTGCACGGGTAGTACACGTATGTTTATATGTGGGCGATGATGATCATGTTATTGCTTCTTTCATGTATTTTGAATATTGGTGGCTTAGTGGGATGAAGCGGCCCGTACCAACCTTAGATGTCATCGCACATGAGACCGGTTCCACGACTGACATGCAACTAGTTTTTGTATAAGTCGCTGGAGGGTGTCTGTCTCTCCTACTATAGTCAATATCTGATTTACAACGAGTTGCTAATAACTTGGTTATCATCGTTGTGGTTCCATGTTCGTAGGTAAGACTGGTTCTATCTCTAAAAGCCCTAAGCCATGTAAAACTTGCAACGGATAAATTAGAGGCGTCTAGTTTAGATTGTTGCTGGGCTAGTGTCCGGATATGGTAATGTTGTAAGTTGATGTATGGTAGATATTCTTACAACACACTTAACGTGTAAGTTCCATAGACCTTGGCCTTACACACAAAGGAATGATAGAGATCATACCACGATGCATATGATGGTGATCAAATGCATGGACCATATCATCCCACTTTACACATTTGATGTTCGCATCTTATATTGCTAGTTTGGTGCTTTTAGTAGCATGTAAGATGATCCCTCATTTAAATATCAAGATAAAATGTGTTCTTCCTTAAGTATGCACTATTCTATGGATCGTGTTTTGAGATATCACGTGATGATCGGGTGTACTCGACTCTACACTTTCATACAACGGGTGTAAGACAGTTTTACACATGCGAGTACTAAGGTTCTTACTTGGCGAGCCTAGCATGTACATACATGGCCTCGAAACACTGACCGAAAGGTTAAGCATGAGTCATATAATTGATATGATGCCCATATAGATGCTCGCCTTTGAAGCTAGACCGACTCACGTGATGATCGGACTTGGTGTAGTGGATTTGGTTCATGTAATCACCAAAAGGACACGAGGGATGTCGTTTTTGAGTGGGAGTTCATTAGTAATTTGGATTAGCTGAACTCAATCTATCATAAACTTAGTCTAAATAAACTTTACAAATTCTGTTGTAGATGGCACCACCTGCTTTTAATTTCAATGTGTTCATGGAGAAAGAGAAACTTGCTGCGAATGGTAGCAACTTCACCAACTGGGCTATGAATTTGAGGATTCTCCTCACTGCTGCACAAAAGCAATATGTGCTAGAAGCGCCGCTAGGCCCCCCACCATCTCCTGATGCCTTTGACGAGGAAAAGAATGTCTATATAACTCGTCAGGAGGACCACAACTTAGTTCATTGCAGCATACTGTATGGGCTAGAGCCAGAACTTCGAAAGCATTTCGAAAATGGCAATGCTTTTGATACCATGGGAGAATTGAAAATGATTTTTGATACCCATGCTGCCGTAGAGAGTTATAATGCTTCTGAAAAGTTCTTTAGCTGCATGATGGAGGAGAACAGCTCCGTTAGTGAGCACGTACTCAAAATGTCTGGGTACGCTGATAAGCTTGTGTCCTTGGGAATATCGATTCCCATTGACCTAGGCATACATCGTGTTCTCCAATCTCTGCCACCTAGCTACAAGAGCTTCGTGATGAACTATAACATGCAGGGCATGAAGAGGTCTCTTCCTGAGCTTCTGTCAATGCTTAAAACTGCAGAAGTGGAGATTAGGAAAGGACATCAAGTGTTGATGATCAATAAGACCACTAGTTTCAAGAAAGACAAGAAAGGCAACCATAAGGGAAAGAAGAGCGGCAAATCTATTGCCACACCTGAAAAGAAATCCTGAGCTGGCCCTAAGTCTGATACCGAGTGCTACTATTGCAAGGGGACTGGCCATTCGAAGCACAACTGCCCCAAGTATTTGGCGGACAAAAAGGCCGGCAAGGCAAACAAAGGTATATTTGATATACATGTTATTGATGTGTACTTGACTAGTACTCGCAGTAGCACCTGGGTATTTGATACGAGATCGGTCGCTAATATATGTAACTCGATTCAGGGGCCACAGAACAAGCGAGAGCTAGCAAGGGATGAGGTCACGATGCGGGTCGGTAATGGATCAAGAGTTGATGTGATCACCGTCAGTACGCTCCCTCTCCATATGCCGTCGGGATTAGTGATAAATCTAAATAATTATTATTTGGTGCCTGCACTAAGCATGAACATTGTATCCAAATCGTGTTTGATGCGAAGTGGTTATTCCTTTAAATCTAAAAACAATGATTGTTCGATTTATATGAATGATATATTTTATGGTCATGCACCTATGATGAATGGTTTATTTCTGTTGGATCTCGATAGTAGTATTACGCATATTCATAATGTTGATGCTAAAAGGATTAAACTTGATAATGATATATCTGCATATATGTGGCACTGCCATCTAGGTCATATTGGCGTTAAACGCATGAATAAACTCCATTCTGATGGACTTTTGGAATCACTTGATTTTGAATCATATGATACATGTGAGCCAAGCCTTATGGGTAAGATGACTAGAACGCCATTTTCCGGTTCAATGGAACGGGCGACAGATTTATTGGAAATCATACATACTGATGTATGTGGACCAATGAGTGTGTCAGCACGAGGTGGATATTGTTATTTTGTTACTTTCACGAATGATTTGAGTAGATACGGGTATATCTATTTGATTAAACATAAGTATGAAACCTTTGAAAAGTTCAAAGAATTTCAGAATGAAGTGGAAAATCATCGTAACAAAAGGATCTAATTTCTGCGGTCTAACCGTGGAGGAGAGTATCTTAGTTACGAGTTTAGCACACATATGAAAGACTGTGGAATAGTTTCACAACTCACGCCTACCGGAACACCACAACGTAATGGTGTGTCGGAACATCGTAATCGTACTTTATTAGATATGGTTTGATCTATGATGTCTCTGACTGACTTGCCACTATCATTTTGCGGGTATGCACTGGAAACCGCTGCATTCACTTTAAATCAGGCACCATCTAAATCCGTTGAAACGACACCGTATGAATTATGGTTTGGAAACAAACCTAAGTTGTCATTTCTTAAAGTTTGGGGATGCGATGTTTATGTGAAGAAACTTCAGCCGGATAAACTCAAACCCAAAGCGGAAAAATGCGTCTTCATAGGATACCCTAAAGAAACTATTGGGTATACCTTCTACCACAGATCCGAGGGCAAAGTTTTTGTTGCCAAGAATGGATCCTTTCTTGAGGACTTTCTCGCGAAAGGTGTGAGTAGTCGGAAGGTAGAACTCGAAGAGGTTATTGAACCTTCTCTTTATGAAATGGCGAGTGGCACAGCACCAGAGATTATTTCGGAGTTGACTTCACCTAATGAAGAGAGAGGTAATGATATTGATCATGAAACTCCGAAAGAGGACACTACCGAACCTTGCAGGTCAAGCAGAACACGTGCAGCTCTTGAACTGTACGGAAATCCTGTTATAAATTTCATGATTGATGAACTAGATGACCCTGCAACGTATGAAGAAGCTATGATGAGCCCGGAATCCAACAAATGGTTAGAAGCCATGAAATCCGAGATGGAATCCATGTACGAAAACCAGGTTTGGACCTTGGTGGACTTACCTCACGATCGAAAGGCCGTTGAGAATAAATGGATTTTCAAAAGAAAAACTGATGCTAATGGTAATGTGACCATCTATAAAGCTCGACTTGTCACAAAAGGGTATCGAAAAATTCAAGTAGTTGACTACGATGAGACATTCTCTCCCGTAGCGATGCTAAAGTCGGTTAGGATTATGTTAGCAGTTGTTTCGATTATGAAATATGGCAGATGGATGTCAAAACCACGTTCCTCAATGGTAATATTGAAGAAGAGTTGTATATGATACAACCTAAGGGTTTTGTCGATCCTAAGGATGCTGATAAGGTATGCAAACTTCAGCGATCCATCTATGGACTGAAGCAAGCATCCCGGAGTTGGAATCTCCGCTTTGATGACGTGATCAAAGAGTTTGGATTTGTCCAAACTTATGGAGAGGCTTGTATTTACAAGAAAGTGAGTGGGAGCAATGTGGCATTTCTGATATTATATGTGGATGACATATTATTGATTGGAAATGATATAGATCTTTTAAACAGTGTTAAAAGTTATCTAAACAACAAATTTTCGATGAAGGACCTTGGTGAAGCTTCATATATATTAGGCATTAAAATCTATAGAGATAGATCAAGGCACCTAATTGGGCTATCGCAAAGTACATACCTTGATAAGATAGTAAAGAAGTTTAATATGGACAGAAGTAAGAAGGGGTTCTTACCTATGTTGCGAGGCAAGACATTGAGTAAGACTCAAAGTCCGGCTACGGTGGAAGAAAGAGAGATAATGGAAAAGATCCCCTATGCCTCAACCATAGGCTCTATAATGTACGCCATGCTATGTACAAGACCGGATGTGGCACATGGTATTAGTTTGACTAGTAGGTACCAATCTGATCCAGGTTGGGAACACTGGATAGCGGTCAAGAATATCCTTAAGTACTTAAGAAGAACTAAGGATATGTTTCTTGTATACGGAGGTGAAGAAGAGCTACTCGCTAAGTGTTATGTCGATGCTAGCTTTGACACCGACCCGGATGACTCTAAGTCTCAATCCGGATATGTATTTCTCTTGAACAGAGGACTAGTTAGTTGGAGGAGTTCCAAACAACCTGTGGTGGCTGGATCAACGACGGAGGCGGAATATGTTGTTGCTTCAGAAGCGGCGCAGGAAGCGGTTTGGATGAAGGAGTTCATAACGGAACTAGTGTGGTTCCTAGTGCATTGGACCCAATGGTGATCTATTGTGACAACAATGGAGCCATATCCAACGCCAAGGAATCAAGGTCTCACAAGAATTCCAAGCATATTAAGCACAAGTTTCACTCCATCCGCGAGCATGTCAAGGATGGAGATATAAAGATTTGTAAAGTACACACGGACCTAAATGTAGTAGATCTGTTGACTAAAGTTCTCCCTAGGGCAAAACATGATCAACACCAGAACTCCATGGGTGTTAGATTTATCACTATGTGAACTAGATTATTGTCTCTAGTGCAAGTGGGAGACTGAAGGAAATATGCCCTAAGAGGCAATAATAAAGTTGTTATTATGTATTCCTTGTATATGATAGATGTTTATTTTACATGCTATAATTGTATTGATAGGAAATGTCAATACATGTGTGTTTAATAAACAAATAAAAGGTTCCTAGTTATGCCTCTCTTATAGACTAGCTCGTTGATTAACAAGATGATCAAAGTTTCCTGATCATGGACATTGGATGTTGTTAATAACGAGGTCACAACATTTGTGAAATGATGTGGTGAACATTCATCCGAAGTATAGCATTACGATCAAATTCATTATGTTTATATTTCTATAAAATCATACGAAGTCCTTAGACCATGAGATCATGTTAATTGCTGACATCAAAAGAGTAACTTGATAACATCAAACGTCACACCGTAAAAGGGTGACTATAAAGGTGGGTTTAGATACTCCGAAGATGTTATGTTGAGGCTCATGGATCAAGAGTGGAATTTTTCAATCCCGATGATGGATAGATATACTCTGGGCCCTCTCAGTGATATCACATTAAGATAGCTTGCAAGCAAGTGATGTGATCACTAGAATGTTATATCATGGGAAGAAGAAAAGAGAGCATGTCGGTAACGAGATCAAACTAGGTATTCGGATACCGATGATCGAATCTCGGACATGTAATATATCATGAGACAAATGGATTAAATTACTAGCATTAAACGTTCTCACGATCACAGAAGTCATCGTTGAATGTGCAGGAATCAATATGGATCTCCAGGTCCCGCTTCTGATTATTGATTTGAGAGCAGTCTCAATCATGTCTGCATTATTTGCGAACGGTAGGGTGACACACTTAAGGGTTGCCAAACACCATTTTGGAGCACATATGTTTCAGACGAAAGAATTGTGAAGCGCTGGAATTATTTCGATGGAAACCGGAATTGTTTCTCGTGAAATTGCAGAAACTGGTTATGCATGTGATATTGAAATGTTACAAGGGGTTTCATGTGAATGTTTGTTAATTAAAGTAATTAACAAAATTCTGAATAAAATAAATAAAAGAGTTTTATTAAATGAGAGTTGCATTAAATTTGGTGGAAATTTAATGCATGTGAGTGGAACTTTGAGTAGAGGCTAAATTGATGTGAGTGGAGCTTCCACCACATGAATGAGGAAGAGGTGGGGGCACCCCCATGGGTGCCGGCCATGGGAGGGGAGGAGCCCCCCCTCTCCTACCTCACAAAGTACACCTCCTCGTGAAGGATCTCTCTCCCCCTCTAAATATATTTCCCCATGGTCTCGGATTAGCGAGATACATGTTCCTAGTGGCATTGCGTCTGGAATGAGTTGCTGCTTCTGCTGATTCGCTGGAGCGAGGAGGTGGAGGTTGTTCGGTGGCCTGAACGTGTGTGCGAGGACGGATGCGCTGCTGATTTGTGGCGCTAGGACTTCCACACGATCTTGAGATCACCAAGCATACGAGTACATCATCCACGAGTTCCAACTCATTAACAAAGCTTTGTTGTCTTCGAGGTAAGTTCTCTATGGATGTATATCCACCTGTTGCTTGTATCTAGTAGATAGATCTTGGCGTATAGTTCTCATAGTAGGAATTTTTTGTTTTCTATGCTGCTAACCCAACATTTTGATGATCAGTTGATGTGAATCAGCCTTAAATTTGTACCGAGGGAGTACCATTAACAAAATTAAAAAATCTTAGTCGAGCGGCAAAACCTACAGCCAACCCTGTTTGAATCAGAGTTATCCAATTTTCATTGTGGATGATAAGTTAATGTCACTCTCGGCCTTCAATTCCTAAATAGGGAGTACACCTTTTATCCAAATGTTGTTTGGACGCTAGCGAATTTCAAAATATCAGTATGCACAATTATTATGCTCATGGATGATTAGTTGATGTGACTCTAGGACTTGAATTCCTAGACAGATAGCGTAGAGTCTACTAGCTTTTTTTTTATTATTTGGCCGGTGGCCAAATTCAAAATCTCAATCGAGCGGAAAAATCACACATTGACCTTGAAGCATTTCCCGCCCCACCGTTTCAAAAACTTTGTGGCAAAATCTCCCACCGGGGAGTACCATTTTTCTATTATTATTATTTGGCCGGTAGACAAATTCAAAATCTCTGTCGAGCGGCAAAAACAAACATTGACTTTGAAGCACTTCCCTCCCCACCGTTTCAAAAACTTTGAGGCCAAATCTCCCAGTGAGGAGAACCAATTTTCTATTAATTATTTTTTGGCCGGTAGTCAAATTCAAAATCTCTATGGAGCAGCAAAGTCAAAAACCGACTTTGAAGCATTTCCTGCCCCACCGTTTCAAAAACTTTGAGGGCAAATCTCCCACCGGGGAGTACCATTTTTCTATTATTATTATTTGACCGGTAGCCAAATTCAAAATCTCTATCGAGCGGCAAAATCAAACACTGACTTTGAAGCATTTCCCGCCCCACCGTTTCAAAAACTTGAGGCCAAATCTCCCACCGGGGAGTACCACTTTTCTATTAATTATTATTGGGCCGGTAGCCAAATTCAAAATCTCTGTCGAGCGACAAAGTCAAAAACCAACTTTGAAGCATTTCCCGCCCCACTGTTTCAAAAACTTTGAGGCCAAATTTCCCACCGGGAAGAACCACTTTTCTATTAATTATTATTTGGCCGGTAGTCAAATTCAAAATCTCTATGGAGCGGCAAAGTTAAAAACCGACTTTGAAGCATTTCCCGCGCACCGTTTCAAAAACTTTGAGGGTAAATCTCCCACCGGGGAGTACCAGTTTTCTATTATTATTATTTGGCAGGTAGCCAAATTCAAAATCTTTGTCGAGCGGCAAAATCAAACACTGACTTTGAAGCATTTCCCGCCCCACCGTTTCAGAAACTTCGAGGGCAAATCTCCCACCAGGGAGTACCACTTTTCTATTTATTATTATTTGGCCAGTAGTAAAATTCAAAATCTCTGTCGAGCGGCAAAGTAAAAAACCGACTTTGAAGCATTTCCCGCCCCATCGTTTCAAAAAATTTGAGGCCTAGTCTCCCACTAGGCAGTACCACTTTTCTATTAATTGTTATTTGGCCGATAGCCAAATTCAAAATCTCTGTCGAGCGGTAAAATCAAAAACTAACTTTGAAGCATTTCCCGCCCCACTGTTTCAAAAACTTTGAGGCAAAATCTCCCATCAGGGAGTACCACTTTACTATTAATTATTATTTGGCCGGTAGCCAAATTCAAAATCTCTGTCGAGCGGCAAAATCAAACACCGACTTTGAAGCATTTCCCGCCCCACTGTTTCAAAAACTTTGAGCCAAAATCTCCCATCGGGGAGGACCACATTTCTATTATTATTATTTGGCCGGTAGCCAAATTCAAAATCTCTATCGAGCGGCAAAATAACACACAGACTTTGAAGCATTTCACGCTCCTCTGTTTCAAAAACTTTTTACTGTAAAATTCCCATTCTACCCATTGTTCAGACGCCCTATGGACATGCTAAAGTCGGTAGCTTGGGGGCATGATCGTAATTATTTTTTGTTCACCTCCATAGCCCCGATTCGCGCAGTTTTTCCAGCTGGCCCTCCCAAAATGCCAGACTTCTCTCCCACGCCCTCACCTCCACGACCACCGTGTGCACTGCCCGGTGGTAATTCCACGGCCGCCGGAGCTGCTTCATCGATGCCCACCCCATCGGATCTAGTTCACTGGGGCTCTCTGCCACTTCACCAGAGTTGTGGTCTCGCTGACCGCGCCTATGGCGTCATTGACCGCCCACGCTCTGCTTCCCCACCACAGAAAGCTACCCAACTGTACCGGATCAGCTTCACCATTGTCCACCAGACGGGATCTAGTTCAACAAGTTCCATGTCCACTACTCCAGACCAGCTACATGGTCATTGCCGTTGACAACACCGGCATCGCTCGCCCAAGATCTGCTTCCCCGACGCTAATAGCCACCGCAACCGTAGCACCCTCGGTGACCTGGACATCACTCGCACGGTATCGACAATGCTTAGACGCCTCTCCGACCAAGGTAACCAAATCTCCAACCCATTTTTGTTTTGTTAGCGTTATAGCAGGTTTAAGCCTGTTAGAGTGAACTGCATTTTTGTAATCGTGCTAGTACATGCAAGTCACTCGGCACGGTTGTTCTTCGTGCTAGTACATACAATGTCATTAGACATGTTGGTTTGCATTCACTGCTCTACAAATTTCAAGTCATGCACATGTCTGTTATATTGTCATGCACATGTTCTTATCTTAGCTGCTCCGTACACCACTAATTGCCTGCTATTGTGTAGTTCTTGCAAAATGTAATGTCAGTGGAAAATATTAGTGTGAATTCCTTGATCCACAGTTACTGACTCTATCTGTTTATTCCTGAGCTAAGTTCCTGCTATTATTTCCTCCCTGGCATCGTTCTGTTATCCTGAAGTACCCGTTCAAACTCTTCATACTAGTTCGATTATAATTTTGTTGTTGCCATCTGGTTCTTCAAAAGCTACAACACTAACTATTTTCTTTTTCTTTGCCTAGAGCTCAAAAAGGCAACACTGAACATATTGGTTTGCACAGCCTATAGGTCCACTAGCGATGCCATTATATCTTTTCTGTACTGGTACTGGTTCGTCCTAATCAACGACATGATTATTCTTTACTGTATAGGTCCACTAGAGAAGGCCCACCCTCCAGGGATCCCCGATCCCCTGTAGTAGTTGTGAGGCACTTGTATCAGAGAGAACCACTTTCGGGTCAAGCCCCTTCCCATATAGGAGTAGTGTGGTTGCACATGGTAGTTGTTCGGGCAAAACTACAAAGAACCAGGTGCGTTTTCGAAAGCAGTTTTTCCTCCAACTTCTTCTTTGGTGCCTCCACTGCTCCAAAACCATTTTAAAAGCTCCTCGGCAAGTCCCACTTGCCAAGGGTTTCTGTCAAAACTTTTATAAAACCATCCTTGCCTTCGGGTTCCCAACCTAGAGTTTTTGTTAGGATAAACTGGGGTTTTCAAGGGGTTGTGGTATATTAGACCACCTTAACTACTAGGGTACGAGTAGGTAATCCAAAGGGGAGTACTTAGACAGTACCATAGGCATCAGTTTGGTGGAGCCAAACTAATACCATAGTAATAATATAGCGAGTAAAACCAATGCAGTAGTAGAGTAAGTAAAACAGAGTGCATGAAAATAAAGATGGGACAAGTCTAATGAACTTGTAGGTGGCTTGCCTTGGTTGGCAGCTTGTTCCTGGCCCTCTTCCTCAAAATCTTCCCAAGTACCTTCCTCAAACTCGTCCTCGTTCGTATCTATCGCCGAAAAAGGGCATTATAATCAAACCACCATACCACCCATCACCCAATGTACAAACAATCCAATCAGTACATATCAGATGTACAACTGAATCAAACCAACCAAGCACAAGTAGCTACTGATCCTAGCAGTACAGAGCCATTGAAAGCAATCAAAAAAGTTTCATCAAACTTAAATGCTGATTTTTGTGGTTAAGACTAGATTAGTATTCAAGCAGATATTTCGACCAATATAAGTTGGTGGAAGTTGACCAAAAAATAAATATCTGAGTAGCTACAGAGAATATCAAGCTAACCCCACTAGTTTCACATTTTTATCAAAAGGGCTTGATTTTTAACAATTGAAATACTGAAAACAGTGCAGAAACTAGTGCTAAAATCCCCAGGGCAGAATTACAGAGCCAAAAATTAAGCCCTTCTAGGAATAAGTAGTACTATCAGACGCCTAACTCTGGGAGTTGGTTTCATCCCAAAATGAGCTTTACAGCAACCTCTGGAAAATAACTAAGAACCCTCTATTCATAACTTGTAAAATTAAGAACAGAGGCTTCACATATCCAAAAAGCGAGAGTCAAGTTTTGCTCAGTAGGTAATTGCACAGGTAATGCCTGGAACTTGGTTTTAGAATTTTCTGAGCCCCATAAATAAACCTATGGATTTAATACTCTACTCAGATACTATTTACAACAAGAATTCTCAGTAAAAGTACATGCAAGCTTTTGACTAGCTACCCGCAACATGCAAAAGATAATTTCTTAGGCTACTACCCAAAAACTGAACCAAGCCAGAATACTACACAGATAATAAATGGTGGAATTAAAGCTACAGAAGAAGTTTCAGTGAATTAAAATGGCCTAAAATAAAAAGGAGAAGGCAGTGCAGAGGCTGGGTTGTGGCCCGCTAAGAAGATGGGCCGGCCCGCGTAAACGGTGGCCTGCGCGGGAGGGCTGGGGATTCAAATCCCGCAGCAGGGCCTGCGTGTCATAGGCAGAGGGGGACGAAGCGGTATCGGGCGATGCTGGTCGTTGGATTAAAAGCCAGATTAACGGCTAGCAGCTCGTCTTCCTCTAGGGACAGAACGCCGGCGAGCAAACCCTAGCTCGACCGTGCTGGGGCTCGGGGTGGCTCACCTAGGGGTGGAGAAGGGTTGGTGATAGTGGCGTTGGAGGCGGTCATCGATGCGGATCCGAACAAGGGCGACAAAGGTGATTTCGGCTGCTGGCGGAGTCGGGGCCGTCCTCGGCTCCTCGGTGTCCTCGTGGCTCTGGAAATCCTGGCCAAGAAGAGAGGAGAAGGAGCGGTTAGACGCGGTGTGGAGAAGGTATTAGAGTGAGGGTAGGTCGGAGAGACGGGAGGCGACAACCACCTAGACCGTGCTTGATGGTGCCGCGTCAGTGCGGCGGTGGCGATAGCAGTAGGGGGCCAAGCGGGCTCGGCTCCGCTCTGTGGGTGGAGTGGGGTGGAAGAGAGGAAAATGAGGTGGGTGCACGGAGGCTGGGGTGGCCTGGGGGCTTTAAAGCCAGTGGGGTGCACCCACGGTGCACCGGGTATAGGGGAGGGTGGTGAGAGAGGGAGATCGGTATGGGAGTGGCTGGGAGCGGTGGCGGGATCCGTATCTGCGTGGGAGGGCCGCTGCGAGCCTCTGGTCACGGCACTTGGCCTCGGGAGCGCGCATGGCAGAGAGGGAGGTGGTGCACGCGAGGTGCTCGCATGTTGTCACGCGTGACAGGTCGCGAGGCAGTGGCTACAACGCGGCACTAGGGGGAGGGCTAGGGCGGTCAGTAGGGTGGGGGAGAGGTCACATTGGACAGTGGGCAGCGTCGAAGCGTACCGTGCAAGCAGGGGGGAAGAGGCGTGGCACGCGCGGCGCTCTGCCGATGTGGTCGGCGCGGGTTGGGGGTGGTCGGGGCCGTCGGTGAGAGAGCGGAGGGGTGCAGAGCATGCCTGGGGAAGGTGCGGTCACCCGCGTGGGTCCAGGCTCGATAGGGCAGCGGTTGGCGCGCGAGGGGTCGGCTCGGGCAGGTCTTGACCGCTGCTGGGGTTTTCTCCCCTACTTGTCAGGCCAGGCTGCATGGGGGGATGGGGTGGTCCGAGGCGGTGCAGGGCAGGCTTTCCTCGAGCCGCATCCAGCCAGGGACAGGGAGATGGGGTAGCATAGGTGGGAGAGAGTGAGAGGGTTTAGGGGTGATCTTATGCCTCATTGATGAGGTGGCCACTTTAGACACTTGCCATATCGAGCTAGGGCCACCAATGGCAGTGGGGAAGGAAGGGTAGTGTAGAGGGTGACTTAGTGATCATGCTTAGGCCTTGGTTGATCCTTGGATCACAGCCAGATGCTCACAAGGACCAATCAAAGTTTGGACAAATTAAGGTGGACATTCCCTAAGTGGCAACTAGTGAGGTAAGCACTCACATGCAAGAGGCTTGGGCTTGGAGTTTAACCAGGACTAAGGAGTGGTTCTCGTGTAATAGTAGCATAGTACCACATGATACTCTTGCATGGTAGAAAGGGTGAAGGATTTAATCAAGCCAAGGCTCCAAAGTTGGAAGAAAAATTAGTTTTCTATGACTTAGCCAAATATAGCTTGGTGGGGTGACTAACAAATACGACCCTTGGTGGTCATGCAAGCATGTAGACTAGCAAACAACACTACCAAAACAACACAAGTGATCAAACAAATCTAATAAAGCTAGGCATATATGCACACAAGTAGAAAAGTTTTATTTCCCCCTATTTTCTAGCTTCCCAACCCTCAACAAACATGGATGCAGAGAATGGGATGTTACAGACCTCCCCCCATAAAAGAATCTTGTCCCGAGATTCGCTGGTTTTGCTGACAGGAGATGGGGGAATTATTTCTGGAGAAAATCCTCTCGTTCCCAGGTGGCTTCGCCTTCCGAATGGTTGCTCCACTGAACCTTGTAGAAGTTTATATTCCGACGCCGGGTGAGCCTATTGGCTTTCTCTAGGATTTTGACAGGCACCTCATGATAGGTTAGATCACGGTTGAGGTCAATGGCTTGATAGTCAATCTCTTTGAACGTCTCGGGCTTGTTGGGTGTCTGGAGGCACTTCCGGAGTTGGGGCACATGAAAGACATTATGGAACTCTGCCAATTCCTTGGGTAGCTCTAATTGGTAGGACACCTTTCCTCGTTGTGCGAGGATCTTGAAGGGCCCAATGTACCTAGGGGTGAGCTTCCCTTTTTCATGAAACATCTGCATTCCCTTGAGAGGGGAGACGCGAAGATACGCGAAGTCTCCCTTGTTGAAACTCACTTCTCGGCGTTTGGTGTCGGCATGGCTTCTCTGACGAGATTGGGCAGCTCTCAAGCGATCACGAGCTAGCTGTACTTGCTCTTCTGCTGCCTTGATCACATCAGGGCCGAAGATTTGGCTCTCTCCGGTCTCAGTCCAATTTAGAGGGGTTCTACACTTCCTTCCGTAGAGGAACTGAAAGGGTGCCATCTTCAAACTGGCTTGGTAGCTATTATTGTAGGAGAACTCCGTGAACGGCAGACAGTCCTCCCACTTGGATCCGTAAGCTAGGACGCAGGAGCGGAGCATATCCTCGAGGACTTGATTGACCCTCTCGGTCTGTCCTGCGGTATGTGGGTGATAGGCGGTGCTAAAGGATAGAGTGGTGCCTAAGGCCTGATGTAGCTTATTCCAGAAGCGGGAGGTGAATTTTGGTGCTCTATCCGACACGATCTGTTTGGGGACTCCATGGAGGCTGACGATGCGGGAGATATACAATTCCGCCAGCTATTGGCTGTTGTAGCTAGTCTTCACGGGGAGAAAATGAGCCACCTTGGATAGGTAGTCTATGATGACCCAGATGGAATCATGACCCCTGATGGACTTGGGTAGTCCAGTGATAAAGTCCATTCCAACTTTTTCCCATTTCCACTCCGGAATCTTCATGGGTTGCAGCAATCCAGCAGGTCGCTGGTGCTCAGCTTTGACCCTCTGGCATATATCACACTTAGCTACGAACAAAGCAATTTCGCGCTTCATTCCATCCCACCAGAACTGTTCCTTCAGGTCCTGATACATCTTGGTGCTATCGGGGTGGATGGAGTAGAGTGTCTCGTGGGCTTCCTTCATAATCATCTGCTTCAAGTAATGCTCGTTGGGTACGCAGATGCGCCCTTTGTACCATAGTACACCCATGTCGTCAACTTTAAATTCGAGGACAGTTTCTCTCTCCATTCTTCTTTTAATGCCTTCAATACTTTTGTGGTATTCCTGAGCCTCCTTGATTTGGTCTAAGAGGGTCGGCTTTAGTTCCAGATGGGCTAAGAATCCCTGGCTGACTACTTCGAGTCCGAACCTTTCTAGTTCTTGACTTAGTTCTGGTTGTTCTTTCAAGATCATAGCATTCAGGGAACAGGGTTACCGACTGACGGCGTCGGCTACAACATTAGCCTTGCCCGTGTGATAGTGAATGCCAAGATCGTAGTCCTTTATTAGCTCAATCCATCTTCGTTGCCTCATGTTCAACTCTTTTTGGGTGAAGATGTATTTTAGACTCTTGTGATCTGTGTAGATCTCGCAGCGATTCCCCATTAGATAATGGCGCCAGGTCTTGAGTGCATGAACCACTGTTGCAAGCTCTAGGTCATGGGTGGGGTAGTTCATGTCATGAGGCTTTAGCTGTCTAGATAGATAGGCGATGGCATTGCCTTCCTGCATCAGCACACCTCCGAGTCCTAGCTTGGAGGCATCGCAGTAAACTTCAAAGCTTTTGGTGATATCGGGCATGGTCAGGACAGGGGCAAACACCAATCTCCTCTTGAATTCCTGAAAAATCTCTTCGCATTTCTCGGTCCAATCGAATTTCTTGTCCTTCTTCAGCAGTTGTGTGAGAGGTTTTGCGATGCTCGAGAAGCCTTCAACAAATTTACGGTAGTATCCGGCTAAACCCAGAAAACTTCGGATTTCCGAGGGGTTGGTGGGGGCTTTCCATTCCAGGACTGTCTTGATCTTGGAGGGGTCGACTGAGATTCCTCCTGCATATAGTATGTGGCCAAGGAATCCAACTTCCTTTAACCAAAACTCGCACTTGCTGAACTTAGAATACAGTTGATGCTCCCTGAGTGTTCCCAATACGACTCTCAGGTGTTGTTCATGCTCAGCTTCAGTCTTGGAATAAATGAGGATGTCATCGATGAACACTACGACGAACTTGTCTAGGTAGGGCATGAATACCTTATTCATGAGATTCATGAAATAGGCAGGGGTGTTGGTTAAGCCGAAGGACATGACGGTGTATTCATAGAGACCATATCTGGTGGTAAAGGCGGTCTTGGGGATATCCGATTCTCGGATCTTGAGTTGGTGGTATCCGGTGCGGAGATCTATCTTGGAGAAGATTTAGGCTCCACTTAACTGGTCAAACAGATCTTCGATCTTGGGTAAGGGATACTTGTTTTTGATTGTGACATCGTTGAGCTTCCGGTAGTCAGTCACTAGTTGGGTGGTTCCATCTCTTTTATCCACAAAGAGAACGGGTGATCCCCAAGGGGAGGCACTCGGCTGTATGTGACCCTTGATCTCCATGTCGTCCAACTGTTTCTTCAACTTGACAAATTCTTCGGGGTTCATACGATATGGCCTCTGAGCTATAGGGGCTGTTCCGGGGACTAGCTCTATGATGAACTCGATATCCCTGTCAGGGGCATACCGGGCAACTCCTCCGGGAACACATCCGGGTACTCACAGACTACTGGGACTTGTTCTAGGGTAGGCCCGGCTATACTCTTCTGGAAATAGATCCGAGATGAGGGCACAGTTTCCTTGTACTCGACTTGTACTCCTTCACTACTAGTCAGGGATATAGACTTTCTGACACAATCTATGATTCCATGGTACTTGGTCATCCAATCCATTCCTAGGATCACGTCTAGACATTGGCCTCCCAAAACTATTAGGTCGGTCGTGAAGGTTATGCCATGGATGACTATGGGAATATCTCGGCAGACAGATTTGGTTTTGACCGTCGAACCGGGTATTTGTACTAGCATGAGCCTGCTCAGATGGCTAGGTTCCATCCCACTTCTTTCAACAAACGGCTCTGTAACAAACGAATGCGAGGCCCCGGAGTCAAATAATACTGTAGTAGGGATGGAGTTGACAAGGAACGTACCCAAAACAATGTCAGGAGACTCCTGGGCTTCCTCAGCAGTGATATGGTTCAGATGGCCTCTGGTAGCATTGGCAGGCTTCTGGGGGGGGGGGGCGCCCTTTACGGGGGCTCCCTTGGCGTGACCTTGATTCAGGCGAGCTGCATTAGGGCGGGGTGCATTGTCCTTCTTCCTCTCTGGGCATTCACGGGAGAAGTGCCCCACTTGTCCACAATTGAAGCAACTAGATGTATTGGGGCGGAAATTGGGGTTGACAGGGCCTCTAGGGGCGGGTCTTGGGTTCCCACCTCCAAGGCGAGGGTTGTTGTAGTTACGATTGGGGTTGTTGGGGCGCGGAGCATAGGAGGGAGTCCTCTGCGGTGAGAGCACATGCCTTGAGGGTGGCATGCTTCGTGACCTCTGTCCACTAGGTCCTCCTTGTTGCATCATCCGGTGCTTGCAATTCTCAATCACTCCTTTGCGCTTGTTCTCCACTAGTATGGCAGCATCAACGAGGGCATCTAGCTCCTGGAAACCTTGGGCTACTAGGTGGCACTGCAGTTCATCCTGGAGTCCATTCATGAAGGTATCCACCTTCTTCTATTTAGTGTTGGTGTCATCCAGGGCGTACCAGGCCAGGTCAGTGTACTTCTCCAGATATTGCAGCACATACATTCCTCCCTGCTTCAGATCACGGAATTGGTCTCTCATCATCTTGATCAAACCAGGTGGGATATGACGCTTGCGGAACCTTTCCTTGAAGTCTTCCCAAGTGATGGCTTGTCCCACGATAAGCATCTCCTTGACGCTGATCCAGCAAGTCCTAGCTTGACCCGCGAGAAAATGGGTAGCCAAGGTGACTTTCTCATTCTCTCCTACATGGGCAACTTCCAGGTTGTTCTCAATGGTGCGGAGCCAGTCATCAGCGTCAAGGGGGTTAGTGCATTTGGTGAATACAGGTGGGTTGGTGTTCTGAAAGTCCCTAAGTCTGGATCTCTGCTCTTCGCCCTCGGGGTCGGGGGCGTTTCCAGCTGCGGCTTGCACAAGCTACTGGAGGGCAGTAATGTTGGCTTGGCATTCCTCATTGGCAGCCTGGCGGTCTTGCATGAACATGTGCAGGAGCTGTGCCATGGTCGGGGGTGGTGGAGGGGGTCCGCGTGTGCGCACCATCCTGAAGGTATACTGTTAAGAGGGATTACCAAGGGTGCGGTTCGCAACCGTAAACATTAAGGTGCAGGAAGGAAATAACTAATCAAACAGGCATGCATAAGAGAGACGGTTTCTTGGGAGTTTGGCAACCCGGGAGTTAAGCACAAAATAACCAAGTTCATGCGTCACATCTCAACGCTAGATAATACTACGAGTTCAACCATACAAGCAAGCAGAAGGCAGACAAATCACCTCTCAAAAGGGGGACACAGCGATATTCTCACTTGCTCTCATAGACTATCGTGAAACCTACTCTACGTCGCGGCGTGCGATGGTTTCTTCCTCAATGATGACCTCAGTATCATCCTCAGACTCGAGAAACGCTCCTCGGGGTCCTCTTGTTCCTCACCCATCTGATCATCATCTTCGGGTTCACTCTGCGGCTCCATGTCGAAATCCTCCTTGTAGGCGGCATCATTATCGGTCTCATTTAGCAGGTCGTCGTTGTCCTTGTCGAGCTGAGCGCATTCCTCCTCCAATGCTTCTATCCGGGCCTCCATGGTAACCAAGAGTTCCTTCTGCTCCTTGGTGGTCTTCAGGAGAAGCTTGTTCCTTGCCACAACCATCTGTTTGCTCAGCTTGGTCTAAGCGTGTGATGTGCTCGTCGTTCGAAGTAGAGCTCGTTGGGAACCCCAAGAGGAAGGTAAGATGAGCACAGCAGCATGTTTTCCCTCAGTTATGAAACCAAGGTTTAATCGAACCAGTAGGAGCAAGGAAACACCCCAAAGGTGTTACTAGCTAAGCTTTGGCAGGGCGCACTACCGGTGCTAGTAGCAACGTGGAGACCTGCACAACACAACCACAAAATTTGTCCCCAACTTGCGATGAGGTTGTCAATCTCACCGTGTTTTGCGGAAAACAAAGGATTAAACGTATCGAATGGAAAGAAGTAAAAGTTTGCAGAAAGTAAACACAAAGCAGTAAAAGATTGTAGGACCGGGATCCATAGTTCACTAGAGGTGGCTCTCCTTAAGATAGATAACATGCTGGGTGAACAAATTACAGCGGGGCAATTGACAAACACCGAGAAAGCAATACATACATATACTAATCATCTTGACTCCTTTAAGACTTGATTGGGCATTACAACATAATACATAGACCGCCATCCAACTGCATCCATGACTAATAATCCACCTTCAGGTTATCATCTGAACCCCCTCCAGTATTAAGTTGCAAGCAACAGATTATTGCTTTCCGAACTGCGTGTAAAGTAAACAATACGATTGTTCTATGAACAAAGGATTGTTGTTTTCTCCCTAGTAGCAACATCACATCTAGTACCTTAGAGATTTATGTCACTTCCCCAGATTACCAGAGGCATGAACCCACTATTGAGCATAAATACTAACTCTTGGAGTTGCTAGCATCTACTTGGCCAAGATAGCTACTAAAACGGAAAGCATGCAAGATCACAAATAACAAAGACATGATAGAATCAACAATCAATCTGAAATAGCATCTCAATATCCATCGGGTCCCCACAAACACAACATGAAGAATTACAAATAGATGATCTTGATCATGAACACAGCTCACAAGGTCTAAACAGGCAAGCACAAAGGAGGAGAACCAGCCATCTAGCTACTATATGGATCCGCAGTCCAAGGATGAACTACTCACACATCACACCGGAGGCTTGCATGGTGATGAAGAAGGCCTCCAGGGTGAATTCCCCTCTCCGGAAGGGTGCCGGGAAGAGCTTCAGATCCCTCCCGATCTAGGGATGGAGATGACGGCGACTACAGACTCTTTCGTGGATTTTTGATCGGGTACCTAGGGTTTTCGTCCTGAGGGCAATATATAGGCGGAAGGAGAGGCCGAGGGGGTGCCTGGGCTGGCCACACCACCCCCTGGCGCGGGTCAGGCCTGACCGCGCGGCCAGGTGGTGTGGCCGCCCTCTGGCCCTTCTTCGTCTCGTATTCTGGCACTTGATCCCTTCCGGAAAAATAGGCACTTTGGCTTTTGTCCCGTCCAATTCTGAGAATATTCATTTTCTGAATTTCCTGGAACCAAAAACAGCAGAAAACAGGCAACTGGCACTGTGGCTCTTGTTAATAGGTTAGTCCAAGAAATCATAATAAAAGTACTCCAAAGTTGGAACAAAACACAAGAAAGTGGATAAAACCAAGCATGGAACATCAAAAATTATAGATACATTTGCAATGTATCAACATCCCCAAGCTTAACTCCTGCTCGTCCTCGAGTAGGTAAGTGATAAAAAGAAATAATAATTTTTGAGGTGACATGCACCATCAAAGACTTGATCAAAGTATTTGCACAACATTCAAAGCTGGGATCATAGTACTTCAATCATAACATGAAAGACAAAGTTCTAGCAATAAGCAAAGAAACTATGATACAACATGGAAAGGCACAAACAAAAGATTCATGAATAACAACGCTTTGCAAGACGTTTGTTTGTTTCACATAAAGAAAACATAGCATAGTAGTATTCAGCTTGTCCCTCAATAGAGTAGCAAATATAAATGCATAGGACACCTTCAAAGTTCATAAGAGTGACTAGATACAATAGTTTAAAACAAGCAATATCAAGTTATGCATCAATAAACTAGTCTTGGGACAATGCACATAGAACTAAGAATGGCCAGTATGCTCTCAAAGTAGGTGCATAAAGATAGAAGGTGGAGATTCAATATAATGGTGGAAGAAAGGCCTTTTGTAAAAGGAAGTAGGGATTCAAGTCTCATAAAGAGCTTCCAAAAATTATGGTACTTGTAGTTTTCAGCTCTCATTGCCCCTATCATAAGCATCTTGAAGGTGATTAAGGTTAAAGTGACACAACTAAGAGGATATGCTTGACAAGTTATAAACCGAAATCTCATGCCCCTTACTTACGAAGACCGATCCTCATGCTACTCAACTTTAGTCACGAGTAAGCTCTTGTCATTGTAAGTATATGTGTATCATTAAGAACCGCCAACGGGGTACCCTTTGCACATGATACGGGAGCTTTCCCATAATCAAAATGACAAGGCAAGCAGACAATGAGCATCTCAGCGATCTTTTTATTTGCTATTTGCATAGGTTTTTATTGAGGATGCTTCATAGAGTGCTCATTATGGTGATGCTGCAAGTTTCCACCATGATTAGGCATGGCTTGGGCTAGCGGCCCAGGCGTTTCTCTAACACACATACAAACTCCATGATCTTATAGGTTCCACTTTTATTTCACACCGCCGGGATCCGTAAGCAAAAGAACATGATATCAACGGGGTACAAAGTACAAGTGCAATGTTGAAAGCATTCCCCATGGTACATGGTTCTGCTAATTTCAACTTATAAAGCGCAAGCATATACGCAACAAAGAAGGACCCAATGGTTCAAGTTTATTAGAGGCAAAAAAGTAAAGTGTGCCATCAAGTTCGTGAGAGCTTTAATCACTAGTTTTCTCATAACAAGTGGAAGGTAAACAAAAGCATGAATATACTTGGAATAGCATCAGCTAGTAGGTAGGTATGATGGACTCTTTGGAATAACTTGGTTTAGGGAGTTGGATACATGAGTGGAACTCATACTTTGTTGTGGAGGCTAGCAAAAGACTGGGAGCGACAAACTAAGAGAGCAATAATGGCCATAATCATGCAGAGCGACAAAACATCATTGATCAAAGCATAAAGTGATACTACAAGTTGAAAACTAAAGCATCATAAAGGCTATGGTGACTTTGGATAGTCATAACATGGTGTGAGCATGCACCAAGTCAACCCAAATAAAGCATCGAAGGAGAATACCACTATACTATGCTTTAATATGCTAAAACAACGCATGATTCATCCAAGGCACATTAAGCAATCTCAATTGTTTATAACAATTCATGCTACAGAAAAGAATACTAAGCATAAAGCCAAAACAATATCAAGCATGGCATGACAAAGCATAGGCCACAGTCAAAAACAAGCTCTTTTTACCACATAAGTATGAACTTTCCTACTCTTTTCCAAACCAAACCAAACCATTTGCAAACCGATGTATGAAAGAGGGGGTCCAACCAATTTATTCAGCAAACTAAGCAAACCAAGGCAAACGAAAAGCAAAACGAAAATGAAAAAGAAGACGCTCCAAGAAAAACACAACTGTGCATGAAACAATAAAAATAAAGCGTTTGGAAGAAACCTGGGATTTTTATTGATGAAGAAGGGGATGCCTTGGGCATCCCCAAGCTTTGACGCTTGTACTTCTTGGATATTTATTGGGGTGACACGCGTGTCATCCCCAAGCTTGAGCTTTAGTCTATCCTTCATCTCATTACACATTCCTTCCATACACCTGAAATTTTTCCTTCATACAAAACTTCACACAATCTCATTAGCAACATTAGTGCACTCAAGATAAATAAGTCATAAGGTTCAGTTATAACACCAAATAAACTTCCATTAGAACACTATATACTTTAGCACTTCCCTCAAAAATCTCAATTCCCCAAAAGAACTCAAGAAGGAACCAAAAAGAAGCAAATGCAGAAAATGGCAGAAATCTGTCAAAACAGACCAGCTGGTAAAGACGAATTTTTTAGAAGACCTTATGTTGCTGAAATCAAAAAGTGTTGAACTAACGAAAGTTAGATAACAACCTGGGTCATAAGCACAAAAAATTACACCTCAATCGGACATACAGATCTCTCTCAATAAGTTTTACGGTGAAGCACAAAAATCATCTGTTTTGGGACAGCAACTTTCCCAATCATTACTTCACTCTCATTAGAGGTTACTCTTGGCACAAAAAGCAAATAAAAAGGATAAGGAGAGGTTATTACAGAGGTAATAACTTCCAAGACTCATCTAAAACTTTTGGGTTATCTTCCAATAAGTACTTTTCTTTAACGCCTTTAAGTTAGGCATAAGAAGCAAAGAAAGAATCAAGTGTTCTCAAATGAAGAAGCATTAAAACCAACTTTCTTGCCCTTACCTATCTTACTTTTATTCTTAACCTTGGGGAAAATATGATTGTTTGGTGGATAAGAAAGGTGAATGGTCCCCTTTCCCACATCTATTATTACTCCAAGGAGTTCTAATAGGGACCTTCCAAGTGTAATTTGTCCTTTTCCTGCACATTCAATAACAAGATAATCAATAGAAATCGTTTTCCCAAGGATCTTTGTAAACACTCCTTCAGCTATTCCAAGAGGTAATATGGTAGTATTATTAGTAAGATATATTTCTTTTCCTCCCTCAATGAGCCCCCAAGTATTCAGAGATTTATAAATATCTTTGGGCATAAGCCAAAATTCAGACATGATATCACAGCGAGCTTGAAAAGTTTCAGTGTTCATCTCAATCTTTACTGTAGGGAACCACTTTGATGGTTCAGAGTTTATTGGCACATAATCGTGATGCTCCCTTAGCGTATTATAGAAACTTTCTAATCTACTAGTGCTAGCCTCAAGAGTGTCCAACCTAGCAAATATTTTATAGCATGTTGTAAGTGAGGATCAATTTCTTTATAGCATTAATAGCATCATCCTCATTACATTGGAGGAAATCTCCTCCCACAACGGCATCTAAAGCATATCTATAGCAAAGAGCAATCCCAAGGTAAAAACTGCTAAGGAACAAGCTTTGAGTCATTCTAGGCTTAGTTTTTTCATGTAGATCAGAGATTCTAGACAAAGCTTCCTTAAAAATTTCCTCAGTTCCTTGTTTAAAAGTAAAAATCATTTCCTCGAGCGACATAGTGATTGGAGCAAGGCTAGACATAGTGGCAACTCAAGATAGGAACTAATTTTTGTGTGTTTTTGAATAAGAAAGAAAACAAGTAAAACTCATTTTTTTGGGTTTTTGAAGAACAAAACAAGCAAACAAAGCAAAAAGAAACTAAGCAAAACAAAAACAACAAAGTAAAGAGATTGGTTCCGAGGGACTCCCGAAGATGTCCTTGACTCCCCGGCAACGGCGCCAGAAAATCTTGATGTGCTCGTCGTTCGACGTAGAGCTCGTTGGGAACCCCAAGAGGAAGGTACAATGAGCACAGCAGTAAGTTTTCCCTCAGTTATGAAACCAAGGTTTAATCGAACCAGTAGGAGCAAGGAAACACCCCAAAGGTGTTACTAGCTGAGCTTTGGCAGGGCGCACTACCGGTGCTAGTAGCAACGTGGAGACCTGCACAACACAACCACAGAACTTTGTCCCCAACTTGCGATGAGGTTGTCAATCTCACCGTGTTTTGCGAAAAACAAAGGATTAAACGTATCGAATGGAAAGAAGTAAAAGTTTGTAGAAAGTAAACACAAAGCAGTAAAATATTGTAGGACCGGGATCCATAGTTCACTAGAGGTGGCTCTCCTTAAGATAGATAACATGTTGGGTGAACAAATTACAGCGGGGCAATTAACAAACACCGAGAAAGCAATACATACATATACTAATCATCTTGACTCCTTTAAGACTTGATTGGGCATTACAACATAATACATAGACCGCCATCCAACTGCATCCATGACTAATAATCCACCTTCAGGTTATCATCTGAACCCCCTCCAGTATTAAGTTGCAAGCAACAGATTATTGCTTTACGAACTGCGTGTAAAGTAAACAATACGATTGTTCTATGAACAAAGGATTGTTGTTTTCTCCCTAGTAGCAATATCACATCTAGTACCTTAGAGATTTCTATCACTACCCCAGATTACCAGAGGCATGAACCCACTATCGAGCATAAATACTAACTCTTGGAGTTGCTAGCATCTACTTGGCCAAGATAGCTACTAACAACGGAAAGCATGCAAGATCACAAATAACAAAGACATGATAGAATCAATAATCAATCTGAAATAGCATCTCAATATCCATCGAATCCCCGCAAACACAACATGCAGAATTACAAATAGATGATCTTGATCATGAACGGAGCTCACAAGATCTAAACAGGAAAGCACAAAGGAGGAGAACCAGCCATCTAGCTACTACATGGATCTGTAGTCCAAGGATGAACTACTCAGGAATCACACCGAAGGCTTGCATGGTGATGAAGAAGGCCTCCAGGGTGAATTCCCCTCTTCGGCAGGGTGCCGCAAAGAGCTTCAGATCCCTCCCGATCTAGGGATGGAGATGACGGCGGCTACAGACTCTTTCGTGGATTTTTGATTGGGTACCTAGGGTTTTCGTCCCGAGGGCAATATATAGGCGGAAGGAGAGGCCAAGGGGGTGCCTGGGCTGGCCACACAACCCCCTGCTGCGGGCCAGGCCTGGCCGTGCGGCCAGGTGGTGTGGCCGCCCTCTGGCCGTTCTCCGTCTGATATTCTGGCACTTGATCCCTTCCAGAAAAATAGGCACTTTGGCTTTTGTCCCGTCCAATTCCGAGAATATTCATTTTCTAACTTTCTTGGAACCAAAAATAGCAGAAAACAGGCAGCTGGCACTATGGCTCTTGTTAATAGGTTAGTCTAGGAAATCATAAGAAAAGTACTCCAAAGTTGGAACAAAACACAAGAAAGTGGATAAAATCAAACACAAGAAAGTGGATAAAACCAAGCAATGTATCAGCGTGCTCCAACTTCTCGATCCTCAAGTCCTCCACAAGGGTGAGGTACTTCAAGGTCTTGTTGTCCAGGCGCGTGCGAACATCATCCATAGATTCTTGGGTCTTCCTCAGGAGATACTCCATGTTCTGGATATGCTCACCAAAGTCATAGTGCTGCGGGGTCACAGTGGCGTAACCCCGAGGGTGGCGCCTCCCAAAATGGTAGAACTTGGTACCCTCAAGTTGCTCGCGGTGGTGATAGGCAAGGCGTGCTAGGGCCCCTTGAGCCACACGAAGCACACCATTGCCCCAGTCCTTCTCTAGCACCTCCACCTTCAGCTCCTCGGAGAATGGAGGCACTACACCACCTCTCATGGTGCAAACAACCAACCAATTCTTCTCTCCTTCAACCATCCTGTAGCACCCCGATAAAACCACTACTAGAAAATCGCTTGGTGTTATGTTTTGTGCATCATCATGACCGCATGCTCATATCATCATGCCACATTGCATTTGAGCATCTTCATGTCTGCATGCATATGTTTGTCTAAAACTATTTCTAAAAGCCTATATTTGTTTCTTAAATATCCCTGTCTTTATTTCAAATCAAACCTCGGTCTTTTCTAGATCTTTAATTTGTCTAAAATCTATTTACAAAAGCTTTTCTAAAAATAAAACAAATAAAATAAAATAAAAGGTTTTAGTGGGGGAGGCAGCCGCCGGCCAGGCCCAAAAGCCCAGCCAGCAGCCACCTACCACCCAAACCCTAGCTACCCCAACTCCCCACATGCACCTGATCCCCTCGCGCGCGCAAGCACACGGACCCGAGTCGTAACCACCCCGTCGCCTGCACCTGATCCCCTCTCGCTCGCTCTGCCTCGATCCTGCCCTGATCCCTCAATTCGGCCCCACCCGCTAGGACCCCCAGTACACGCACGCGCTATGCGACGCGCGCGACCGACGCGTGACCCACCCTGCCCTGCACGCAGAACCCGCGTCTGGATCCCCTGCTTCCCTCGCGATCCCCCACCCTGACCTCGCTTCCTCCTCTGGCCCCGCAGCGAGCCCCGCCTCTCTCCCGCTCGCTCGCCCAGCGCCGCCGGCCTTAGGCCCTCCCGTAGGCGCCGTCGCCCATGGCCCCGCAGCAAACGTTGACCCTCTCTGGCCTCCGCCGTCCAGCACCAGCGAGTCTAGCGTCACCCTCTGCCGCATCCTCTGCGAGCCGCTGCCCTGTCGACCGCTCGGGCCCGCGCGAGCCCGCTGTTGCAGCGGTGCTCCACCACTCTGCCTCGCCTTCACCTTGTGCCCTTGCCTCCTACCTGACATAGTTTGAGCTCCCCGTGTCCTGCTCCGTGACCCCACCGTCTACCCTGTCTGCCACCGCTCCCCTGGTTCTCCTCCACGAGGCCGCCTCCTCTGTCTCATCGCGCCGCTGCTTCCGGGTCGCCAAGCTCCGCCACCAGCTGCCAAGAGCCATCCCTCCCTGCTCGCAGGCGTGGCCCCTACAGCAGCTCGTCCGCCTCTCCCTCGACCACCTCTACGCAGTCAGGTCCTCTACACCTCCCACCGTCGACCTTGGCCTCTGTTCCCCGCGACCACACCTCACCAAGACGCTGTCGTAGCCATGCCTCAGCGCTGCCTCCTCGGGTCCTGGCCCCTCCACCTCATGTAGATCCACCTCGCCGGCCAACGCCACGCGCCGCGCCGGCCCAACGTCCTCTTCCCGTCATGCCCTCTCTGGACCTGTAAGTCTGCCTTACCCGTTGTGTTGCAAGTGTCGATGTGGTACGGTTGTTGGTTCCTCTGTTTGCCTCTGGTTTCGGTCTAGTGTGTGGATTAAATGGTATGTTGGCGGTCGGTCGGCCCCGTCATGCTCGTGTGGCCAAGTTCTTTCGAAAACCCAAGTGCTACCAAGATCGATGTCAGAACCCTGAGTATGTCACCGACCACTGAAGCCGAACGCTGATTTCTACTTCGTGACCGATGACTCGAAGACCTACTTTAGGGAACCGCAAGAACTTCATCATCGACCTCGAAGACCGATCCATTGAGACGCCAAGTCTTTGTTATCGAAGGCGACGTCTGGACCCGAAGACCACCAAGCTCTCCTTCCCGGAACGACAAGTGCTCTGTCACGGATCCGATGTTCAAAGCCCCGAAGCCCCGTTCCGAAGATCGATACCGCCAAAGACAGATCCCATCGAACCCTCAAACCAAGATCGTCGAACCCTAGTATGTGATCCCCTTTTCGAGACCCCTATTTTTATAATATGACATTATGACTTGTTGCATATTAAATGGTTCATACTCGCATACATATTCATTTGTTTGGGGGTATATTGTTGATTCATCTAATAATTGAATATGGAGCGCATATGCAGGCTTTTCTAGTCTTATATTGCCTCTATTTAAATTTCTGTAGCAAACCGATAACATGTTTTGCCTTGTTCATCCAATATTTAAATTGTGGGTATCTAAACAACATAAACCATCTAATTAATTGTCGGGACCCCGGTTCCGCTTAATATTGCCTAATTGCATCGCATCTTTGCCATGTCATGCACCATACCTCCATCATGCTCGATCTTCTGCCGTAGTATTAAATAGTGTATCCGATGTTTCTTTTAGAGTTTTGCTTCTTCACGGATTAGGCAGTTGAGTGGATGTGAGTATCGACAAGTCCTTCAGATAATGTATCTTCGGCAGTGTTTCCTAGGCGAGCATCTCCCCCTTTCTACCTATTTTGCATTTATAGTATTTACTTCCTCCTGTTGATCTATTGCTATCCGTATTGTGATGCTTTAGTTTCCGTGCACCATTTATATTCCTTGCAGCCTCTATATTGCCTTGGACACATCCTATTGCCAGTTGTTTGATAGATAGTTGGCCTTACGAGTCGTAGTTGCTTGCTCAGGTGCTGCTTCCCTTCGTTGATGTTCCACCGTTGTTGGAAGATTGGCACATGCTTAATGGTGGAGATGATCATGGCTTTAATTACAACTTAATATTAAATTGCTGGGATAACTAATGAAAGAGGCACTGGTGGGCAATAAACGCTATTTGTTTTTTCATGTCCACTTGTGTCCCGTAGGCCCCGAGTACTTGATACTTGTTCCTTGATTATTCACACTATCCACATCCGGGAAACCCTATGGATCCCCCTTAGCCAGAGCTTGATTCATTTCTTATTTCTTAGGGCCACAAACTAGTTTGGGGCTTTATTACTATCCTGTACTTATGCCATGCTTTACTACTTTATTTACGATTGTGTGTGGAGCACCTATACTGTTTAGGAATTGCGGAGTGTTTTCGCGGTATCGACAAGCCTAGTCACACTTTCGGGTTCCCAGTCGTTTACAGCCATTGGCGCAAACCTTGGGTCCGTCTCGGAGCTGGCCAACTTCGTTGCGGGTAGCTTAATGGGGTCCCCCCCTGAAATATTTTATGAATCCTATGATTGCTTTGTCATGAAAGCCTCGTTGGGTTTTGATTTGGTTTTTTCGAGGTTAATCGTGTGTGCGTTGCTATTTCTGCACCCCTGCAGGGTAAATCTTTCTGAAAGCTGTGTCCACGGTTATGGACGACTTGGAGCATAGTATCTCGATCATAGACAAGCATAACTAAAGTAGTGCTATAAATTTGGCTTAATATGTGACTAGTAATCAGCTTCACTACAATGGAATGGATAATAAAAGTGCCAACAACTGGTGGAACTGTGGTGTATCGTGTCATGTTATACCTACCTAGTAAGTATCACAACTCCAATGGAATGAAATCAAAGTGCCAACAACTGCTGGGTTTGGGATATCACATGCTAATTGTATCTGACTAGTAAGTACTGCAACTACAACTGAATGGTTAACTAAAACTGCCCACTACTTATGCTATCAGGATGACTCATGTTATCTATATCTGATTAGTAAGAGCTTCAACTATAATGGAATGAATAAAACTGCAATTGTGTGAGTTCCTCGGTTTGACTTCCTCGTTTGGTATCGAGGGGGAAATACCAGGATGGGTATGTTTTGGTGTTACTATCAGGTTGGATCCGAATAGGTCTTTCTTATCCCTCTCTAATAGCCGATAGTTGAATCGAGTCTCTATAGATTGTTCAGTGCATGATGCGCTGCCGCTTCAGTCCACCATACCTATGTAGGCGAGGACCGCCGAATTCTAGACTCGCTGTGTACTGGCCTCAGTACTGACGCTCCTCTTTTTCCTTTGCCCTTTGCCGGCACCCCTTTTGTTTTAGCAGGTTTGAGATCGACGTCGTTAGCAGGGTTACCCTTCCGGCTTGGCCAGGGCAGGGTTATGGATGCCATTGGTTATTCTTCAGGGCTCTTAGCCCAATTTGCTTCTTATCCATACTCGGATGTTGTATCGTTTTCAAGGTGAATTGGATCTTTCTACTGTATATCTGTATTCTTGACTCAATGAGTCGTTGTGGTATATATATGTGTTGTGGGTTCCATCGTGAACTATTGTATAATGGTATTATTTTGTTTTCCACCCGTACGCAAGTGCCTGGTGGGCATCCTTGAATCGTTTCTATGCAGGTTTTGGCGGGAAGCGCTGAAATCTGCATAGGGATGATTCAAGGGTGTTACATATCCTGGGAATGAAAGCGCCTTGGATCTCTGGTGTGGGATGGCCCACATGCTTGGCCAAGTCCCTCAGCTCAGCCTCAAACAACTGGAGTGGCAAGTCCAGTCCGACCTGACGATACATGTTGAACACCGCAGCCATCTACAAAATTTTAGGTAAGTTTATGTTAGTGAACAGTGTGGAAAATTTTAAGTATGCAAAAATTAACTTAATGCAAGTTGTTTTTGAAATAGAGGGGAGGAGTTATAAGAATTATTTTTTCAAGTACCAACTCCTTCCTTTATAGAGAAAATAGTTTTTGGGGTCCGGGTCTAACGTCTAGGCTAACTAGGTGCTCCTAAAGTCAGGATGGGTCTGATACCAAGTCTGTGGCGACCCCGGATTTTCACCCGAGATTACCAAATTATGCACACCACCACGATCCCATGATCAGTGCATCGTGGAGCATACCGACATGATATCAAAGTACACACATCCATTACAGTACGGTACAATAAGTCTTACAATAATGGTCTTACAGCTTTGCCACCTTGGGCATAAATAGATAATAGCAGCGGTACTTATTAACACGGAGGACCCGAGTCAAGCCATAGCCCAACAGGTGCCTGACTCCGAGAAACGCCTAGTTTGCGAAGTCGTCATCGTAACCTCCATTGTCCTCTTCATCCTGCTCATAGTCTAACCAAGTTGATAGCTAGGGAACATTGCCAGTGAGTACTTGGAATGTGCTCGCAAACCACCATACAAGGAACAACAAAAGTATGGAATATGGCTTTGGATAGGATGGCTCCAAGGAAGCTTTTTGTGAAAATCTCGTAGGGATATACCCTTAACTCTACCACTTGTTGTTTACCAAAACCTTTTTAGGGTAAGAAAATAGTTAGTAAAACTTGAAATACTTGGCTGGGGTCAACCCTGATATTCACTTCCTCTGTGGTCATCCCATGACCAATACTTCAACTAGGTCCGACCATCCCATGGCCCATCCTCCTTGCCCTTCGACCATCCCATGGCCGAATCTCTTTTCAGAAAAACCTTTTTTGTAAACCAAAACCAACACCGCTACGTAGCAACCTTTCCAACCGTCCATGACCACGGACACGGCTATTCGAATAGATTATACTCTGCAGAGGTTGTACACTTTCCCCACATGATCCGATACATCCGCCGCGAACAGCCGCGGATCGTCATACACTAGTATGCGAGTTTCGGATAACCAGACAAGACCTTCGGGATAATCCCCTCTTAACACAAGCACCTACCCTATGGGTGTTATTCCCCTCAAAAATGGGATGTCGGGTACCGAGGACCAACCGGAGCGCTTTTTCCACTTCTCGAGTGTGTGCTTTCAATGAGGGGCCCATAGTAACGCGTGGAGCCTAGCAGACCCTTCGTTCCTTCTCCAGGTCGATGTCCCACATGGACCTTTATTGGAGAAGGCCCACCCTCTAGGGATCCCCGATCCCCTGTAGTAGTTGTTAGGAACTTGTATTAGAGAGAACCACTTTCGGGTCAAGCCCCTTCCCATATAGGAGTAGTGTGGTTGCACGGGGTAGTTGTTCGGGCAAAACTACATAGAACCAGGTGCGTTTTTGAAAGCAGTTTTTCCTCCAACTTCTTCTTTGGTGCCTCCACTGCTCCAAAACCATTTTTAAAGCTCCTCGACAAGTCCCACTTGCCAAGGGTTTCTGTCAAAACTTTTATAAAACCATCCTTGCCTTCGGGTGCCCAACCTAGAGTTTTTGTTAGGCTAAACTGGGGTTTTCAAGGGGTTGTGGTATATTAGACCACCTTAACTACTAGGGTAGGAGTAGGTAATCCAAAGGGGAGTACTTAGACAGTACCATAGGCATCAGTTTGGTGGAGCCAAACTAATACCATAGTAATAATATAGCGAGTAAAACCAATGTAGTATTAGAGTAAGTAAAACAGACTGCACGAAAATAAAGATGGGACAAGTCTCATGAACTTGTAGGTGGCTTTCCTTGGTTGGCAGCTTGTTCCTGGTCCTCTTCCTCAAAATCTTCCCAAGTACCTTCCTCAAACTCGTCCTCGTTCGTAACTATCGCCAAAAAGGGAATTATAATCAAACCACCATACCAACCATCACCCAATGTACAAACAATCCAATCAGTACAAATCATATGAACAACTGAATCAAACCAACCAAGCACAAGTAGCTACTGATCCTAGCAGTACAAAGCAATTGAAAGCAATCAAAAAGGTTTCATCAAACTTAAATGGTGATTTTTGTGGTTAAGACTAGATTAGTATTCAAGCAGATATTTCGAGCAATATAAGTTGGTGGAAGTTGACCACAAAATAAATATCTGAGTAGCTACAGAGAATAGCAAGCTAACCCCACTGGTTTCACATTTTTATCAAAAGGGGTTGATTTTTAATAATTGAAATACTGAAAACAGTGCAGAAACTAGTACTAAAATCCCTAGGGCAGAATTACAGAGCGAAAAATTAAGCCCTTCCAGGAATAAGTAGTACTATCAGGGGCCTAACTCTGGGAGTTGGTTTCATCCCAAAATTAGCTTTACAGCAACCTCTGGAAAATAACTAAGAACCCTCTGTTCATAACTTGTAAAATTAAGAACAGAGGCTTCACACATCCAAAAAGGGAGAGTCATGTTTTGCTCAGTAGGTAATTGCACAGGCAATGCCTGGAACTTAGTTTCAGCATTTTCTGAGCCCTAGAAATAAAGCTATGGATTTAATACTCTACTTAGATACTATTTACCACAAGAATTCTCAGTAAAAGTACAGGCAAGCTTTTGACTAGCTACCAGCGACATGCAAAATATAATTTCTTAGGCTACTACCATAAATGCGAACCAAGCCAGAATACTACACAGATAATAAATGGTGGAATTAAAGCTACAAAACAAGTTTTAGTGAATTAAAATGGCCTAAAATAAAAAGGAGAAGGCAATGCAGAGGCTAGGTTGTGGCCCGCTAAGAAGCTGGGCCGGCCCGCGTACACGGTGGCCTGCGCGGGAGGGCAGAGGGGGGCGAAGCGGTATCACGCGATGCTGGCCGTTGGATTAAAAGCCAGATCGACGGCTAGCAGCTCGTCTTCCTCTAGGGACAGAATGCCGGCGAGCAAATCCTAGCTCGACCGTGTTGGGGCTCGGGGTGGCTCACCTAGGGGCGGAGAGGGGTCGGTGACGGTGGCGTTGGAGGCAGTCATTGATGCGGATCCGAACAAGGGGCGGCAGAGGCGATTTCGGCTGCTGGTGGGGTCAGGGACGTCCTCGGCTCCTCGGTGTCCGCGGTGTCCTCGCGGCTCCGACGATCCTGGCCAATAAGAGAGGAGAGGGAGCGGTTAGACGTGGTGTGGGGAAGGGATTAGAGTGAGGGTAGGGCGGAGAGACAGGCGGCGACAACCACCTAGACCGTGCTCGACGGTGCTGCATCAGTGCGGCGGTGGTGAGAGCAGCAGGGGGCCGAGCGGGCTCGACTCCACTCTGTGGGTGGTGTGGGGTGGCAGAGAGGGAAATGAGGTGGGTGCGTGGAGGCTGGGGTGGCCTGGGGGCTTTAAAGCCAGTGGGGTGCACTCACAGTGCACCGGGTGTAGGGGAGGGTGGTGAGAGAGGGAGATCGGCCTGGGAGTGGCTGGGAGCGGCGGCGGGATCCGTATCTGCGTGGGAGGGCCGCTGCGAGCGTCTGGTCGCGTCGGTTGGACTCGGGAGCACGCGCGGCAGAGAGGGAGGTGGTGCACGCGAGGTGTTCGCGTGTTGTCACGCGTGACAGGTCGCGAGGCAGTGGCTGCAGCACGGCGCTAGGGGGAGGGCTAGGGCGGTCAGTTGGGTGGGGGAGAGGTCACGTCGAGCAGTGGGCGGCGTCGAAGTGTATCGTGCGAGCGGGGGGAGAGGCATGGCGCGCGCGGCGCTCTGCCAACGTGGCCGGCGCGGGTTGGGGGTGGTCGGGGCCGCGGGTGAGAGAGCGGAGGGTGCAGAGCGTGCCTGGGGAAGGTGCGGTCACCCACGTGGGTCTAGGCTCAACAGGGCAGCGGTTGGCGCGCGAGGGGATGGCTCGGGAAGGTTTTGACCGCTGTTGGGGTCTTCTCCCCTCCTTGTCGGGCTAGGCTGCATGGGGGTGGTCCGAGGCGGTGCAGGGAAGGCTTTCCTCGAGCCACATCGAGCCAGGGACAGGGAGAGGGGGTAGCACAAGTGGGAGAGAGTGAGAGGGTTTAGGGGTGATCTTATGCCTCATTGATGAGGTGGCCACTTTAGACACTTGCCATATCGAGCTAGGGCCACCAATGGTAGTTGGGAAGGAAGGGTAGTGTAGAGGGTGACTTAGTGATCATGCTTAGGCCTTGGTTGATCCTTGGATCACAGCCAGATGCTCACAAGGACCAATCAAACTTTGGACAAATTAAGGTGGTCATTCCCTAAGTGGCAACTAGTGAGGTAAGCACTCACATGCAAGAGGCTTGGGCTTGGGGTTTAACCAGGACTAAGGAGTGGTTCTCACGTACTAGTAGCATAGTACCACATGATACTCTTGCATGGTAGAAAGGGTGAAGGATTTAATCAAACCAAGGCTCCAAAGTTGGAAGAAAAAATAGTTTTCTATGACTTAGCCAAATATAGGTTGGTGGGGTGACCAACAAATACGACCCTTGGTGGTCGTGCAATCATGTAGACTAGCAAACAACACTACGAAAACAACACAAGTGATCAAACAAATCTAATAAAGCTAGGCAGATATGCACACAAGTAGAAAAGTTTTATTTCCCCCTATTTTCTAGCTTCCTAACCCTCAACAAACATGGATGCAGAGAATGGGATGTTACAACAATAGTAAAGTAATGTAAACAACTAAGTATAGAAAGTAAGTATTGCGTATGTAAGAGAGATTGGAACTGCAGTAGGGAAAAAGCGTTCTTAGAGAGTAGCGGATACACCACTAGTATTGTAAAGATTTAAGATAAAGATTGTCATCATGAACATTCTCAACTATGTATGTGTGGGAGGAACTCCATATTTAAACAAATAGGCAGCAACCGCTGCTCATATCATCCTCATAACCACAGCAGTCAGCAATCGACATCAATCGAATTACTGCGCTATTAAGGGACGTAATCCCGTAGGACGTATCCCATGGCATGGATAGTGTTCCATGAGTTTCCTCGGTTTCCCAAGTTGATACGTAAGGGGTGCCAACAGCTTTATAGTCACTCTAAGTTCTAACACGCCTCTGTCTACCAACAAGTAGTTCCCTCCATCAAGTCCCCATGAGAGGCAAATATTGACAGGTCGACTTCTCTCAACATCAAGATGTAGAGAATCTAACACATGTTCACAGCGATGAATATCATAATAGACTTTATCTTATTTCAATCTCATACTAGGGTTTCTCCATCTCCCCAAGAACTAATGATCTACTCAGACATGGAGGCAATCAACATCATAGCAATTGTAATGGAAACAATCATAGATGAATAGTACTTATACAAATCCACGACGAGTATAGGAATTACAACAAGATCTAGACAAGATATAGATGGGATGGATGGAGAGTGTGGTGATGCAGCACTGGATGATGAAGATCGATGCCTTAGCCTCCCGGATCTGCGCAGGGCGAAGATGGATCCCTTGTGGATGAGTTTCCACTCCAGATGCCTTTCGGAGGTGAGGTTTCTGCGCATTCCAGGTGTTTTGTATGTCGTCTCCCCGAACCAATTACACGGGGTGAAACTATTTGATGAGGCGGAGGCGGCGCCAACTATACGGCCGGAGCTATACGGGCGGAAGAGTTGCTCCGGTCGTATAGTTGGTCGTTGGGCTCTCTGACTCCATTGTTCGCTTTTGGTTTTCTTCTGGTATTATTATTATTTCCCAAATTAGCGATTTACGTTGTTTTTGACTCCTTTTATCCACAGTACAACTGCTCCAATAATTGTATCCATTAGATCCAGCATATGTCCTGATCCTGTTCAAAACAGACATAAAATGTGTGCGCGAGCGCCGTAAAATACCAAGATCCTACATCTACAATGAAAAATAATAATGTAAAACATGATGCAAATATGCACTCATCAACTTCCCCAAGATTAGACTCTTGCTCGTCCCGAGCAAGTTTTTAGTTTAATGGATGTGATCCTCATATTCATGAAGCTGAGTCAATAAAATAAATGAGGCAATTGCAACATGTGTTTATCATGTATGATACAGGGGAATAAGTTCATGAATAGTACCTTACTCGAACTATCTGAATAGTATTAGAAGGCTTCCACACCTTAGTTATCAACAGTTCATAAAAGATGAATCTCAACATAATGTAAAAGAATCCGGTTCAACTGAATGCGTTAACGAGATAGTCCCAAGTGTTTTAGGATCAATGTATTCACTTGGGATTCAAAATCTTAAAAGTGTCTCTTTGTCATACTACAATACAGTGGCATATGCATACTTGCTCTTTGCACATTCGCTCTTTTTCTTCTTTCTTTTTTCCTTTCTTTTGCATATATGCTCACACTTTTGTTTTAAGTGTTGTGCAAAGGAGCTAGCCATATATTCCACCTTATGTAGGAATTGAAAGTTCAACGATCTCAATTATCAAATTCCAACTGTATATGAAGCATTCTTATGACTTGAGATTCTACCACGACCTGTTCTCAGTCTATTTGGATAACACTTTCATTTTCCTTTGCTCAAGGTTTCTTTTTTAACTTAATTGTATAGATATTTTTTCTTTGTGAATCAAACCGTAGACTTACAACATATTGACCAAATTATCTTTATGTGTTCCATTAATACCAATGGTGTGGAAGACTCCTATTGGTATCAACAAGTGCAAGTAAAAGCATACTCAAGCCATTCATATATCAAGAAAGCAAACACAAACTCAATATGGCTCCATATATAATAATAAACTCGGAATCTCATAAAAGGGATCGACTATTCCTGAAGCGAATTCTAATGATGCAAACTTTATTTCTAGTTTGAACTAATGCAAAAATAATAATAATAACTTATAAGATAGATTATAAGGTCTTAAAGATCTCCCCAAGCTTGGAATCAAGCCAGGCGGGATCAAATAATCCCTTGCGATTATTTGATACCATGGTTGTTGTAGATCACTGTGGCGCCATGGCACGTGGTATCTTCTCCTCACGGGCTAGCCTGAGGTGGAGGGATTGATTGATAGCTTCTAATTCCTTAACACGCAGCTTGTAGAAAAGATTGTTCCTCTCCAACACTTTCACTTGCTCTTTAATGAACTCATTGTTATCCTGAAGTGTTTGTAGCGCCTTAAGACTCATGGCAAAACCCGCTTCGGTTGTCCGCTTGATATCTTCATCAAGTTTATCAAGCTAAAATCACAGCAATCGAAGGTGTTTGGGTGTCCCTAGCTTCTCCTTGTCCAATTCCGCAATCTTCAGCTCCAAGGCCTTCAAATCCCTCTTCCGACACCCATGGTCGGCATCGAGGAACTCTATAGGGATGGTATTGATATCCTTGCCTTGGTCGATGTTGCTCCCGATCTCCATGAGAGCTTTTCTTCTTGACTTCTATCCCTCAGTTGAGAGCCCTCGCGTGTAAATAAGAGGTAGATTGGTTTCTATAGATTATGATTAGAGAGAGAGACAATAGCAGTATATAAGAGGGGCCAGAGGTCGGTAAAACTCGCGAGAAACACCAAATTTTCATCCAAGAAAAGAATCAAAATGAAATAGGGAAAGAAATCACGGATTTGGAAGTGTCCTGCCACGTAACTACCAACTATACAGGCGTGACCCGTATAGGTCTAGCCGTATAGTTGGTTCCGGGCAGATATTTCCAAATATCTCGAGTCTAGGTCGATTAAATCACGACTTGGAACCGACAATAACAGTTTTTTTATGAATATAAAATAAAGATAGAACGAAAAGTGTTTGAGAGTTTAACGACCAACTATACGGCCGGAATATTTGCTCCAGTCATATAGTTACGACCGTATAGATACAAACACAAAAATCAAATGTGTCTAGGAGTTTAACGACCAACTATATGGCCGGAATTTTTGCTCCGGTCGTATAGTTGCAACCATATAGATACAGACACCAAAAAGCAAAACTATCTGAGAGTTTGATGACCAACTATACAGCCGGAATTTTTGCTCCGATCGTATAGTTGCGACCGTATAGGCTCAGATATCAAAAACAATTTCACAAAGATGATATAGAGAGTCTAACGACCAACTATATGGCAGGAGCACCCT
This sequence comes from Avena eriantha, assembly GCA_910589775.1. NCBI lineage: Eukaryota > Viridiplantae > Streptophyta > Magnoliopsida > Poales > Poaceae > Avena > Avena eriantha. Next base: position 110,883,179 of record OU342744.1, read on the forward strand.
CTCCGGTCGTATAGCTCCGCCCGTATAGTTGGTAAAACTCCTCTAAAACTTCAGAAAAACACAAGGATTTCAAAGGCAGAATTTTTAGAAGTAAAATTTGTGAATTAAATCACTTATTTGGGTATGAACACTTACCTTGCACTTACCATTTGCTTAATTGGGGATGAAAAGTTCCTCCCACAACAAGGACTCCTTCTCTTTTGGAGGAATTGACTTTAGTTCGTTAGATAATTCCCGTAAATGAAAATCACCAGGACTAAAGTTCCTCTCAATAAGATTGGTGTCCTCCTGGGCAAACATGGACACTACATCTAACATTTTTATTTCTTGCCTTTGCATAATCTGCAACTCAAATTCTTGAAGTGAAAGAATCCAACGGATCAGCCTTGGCTTATGGTCTTTCCTTTCAAGGAGTTCTTTTAAGCCATCACGATCCATGTGAACTCTTACCTTTGCATCAACTATATAAGAACGAAATTTATCACAAGAGAAAAATACAGCAAACAGTTCCTTTTCTTCCTTAGGGTAATTCTTTTGAGCACCATTGAGAGTTCTACTAGCATGATGTATAATATTAAATCTACAACCAATATGTTGTCCTAGAGTTACTCCTACAACATCATCACTAGCTTCACATATTAAATCAAAGGTTGTATCCTAGATAGGTGGTTTAATAATTGGAGCACGAGATAAAGCATATTTGAGTTTATCAAAGGCTTCAAGACATTTATCATCAAAATTAAATATTATTCCCTTTTGCAAGAGGTTTGTCAAAGGTTTAGATATTCCTAAGAAATTTCTAATGAACATTCTATAAAAACTCACATGACCAAGAAAACTCCTTATACCTTTAATATCCCTAGGTGGTGGCATTCTCTCTATTGCTTCAACCTTAGCTCTATCAACTTCAATTCCCTTACCTGATACCTTGTGTCCGAGGACTATACCTTCTTTGACCATAAAGTAACACTTCTCCTACTTTAGAACAAGATTAGTTTCTCACAACGCTGCAAAACTCTCTTGAGATTATCCAAATAACTAGTAAATGAAGTTCCATAGATAGAAAAGTCATCCATAAATACTTCCATTATAAGTTCTATAAAATCCGCAAAAATGGCAGTCATACATCATTGAAAAGTAGTTGGAGCATTACATAGACCAAAAGGCATACGTCGTTAAGCATGTAAACCGTAAGGACTTATGTAACTTATTTTAAGTTGGTCATCTTAGTTGTGTCACTTTAACCTTAATCACCTTAAAGATGCTTATGATAGGGGCAATGAGAGCTGAAAGCTATAAGTACCATAATTTTTGGAAGCTCTTTATGAGACTTGAATCCCTACTTCCTTCTATGAAGGCCTTTCTTCCACCATTACATTGAGTCTCCACCTTCTATCTTTATGCACTTACTTTGAGATCATAGTGGCCATTCTTAGTTCTATGTGCATTGTCCCAAGACTAGTTGATTGATGCATACCTTGATATTGCTCGTTTTAAACTATTTGTATCTAGTCACTCTTATGAACTTTGAAGGTGTCCTATGCATTTATATTTGCTACTCTATGAGGGACAAGCTGAATGCCACTATGCTATGTTTTCTTTATGTGAAACAAACAAACGTCTTGCAAAGCATTGTTATTCATGAATCTTTTGTTTGTGCCTTTTCATGTTGCATCATAGTTTCTTTGCTTATTGCTAGAAATTTGTCTTTCATGTTATGATGGAAGTACTATGATCCTAGCTTTGAATGTTTTACAAATACTTTGATCAAGTCTTTGATGGTGCATGTCACCTCAAAATTATTCTTTCTTTTTATCACTTACCTACTCGAGGACGAGCAGGAGTTAAGCTTGGGGATGTTGATACATTGCAAATGTATCTATAATTGTTGATGTTCCATGCTTGGTTTTATCAACTTTCTTGTGTTTTGTCCACACTGTGGAGTACTTTTCATATGATTTCTTGGACTAACCTATTAACAAGTGCCACAGTGCCAGTTGCCTGTTTTCTGCTGTTTTTGGTTCTAGGAAAGTCAGAAAATCAATATTCTCGGAATTGGACCAGACAAAAGCCAAAGTTGATATTTTCCTGGAAGACTCCCGGAGCCAGAAGGAGAGTCGGAAAGGGGCCACAGGGTGGCCACACCACCCCATTGCGCGGGTCCCCCTAGGCCACGCTAGGGCATGGTGTGGGCCCCTGGCCGCCCATCGACCTTGCCTCTTCGCCTATAAGAAGCCTCCCGATACCAAAACCCTAAATCATCAAGCCTCTAGCCACGAAACATTCTGCAACGCCGCCGTCACCAAAGGGGAGATTCGGGGGACAGAAAGTCTCTGTTCTGGCACCCTGCCAGGATGGGGAAGTGCCCCCGGAGCCATGTCCATCGATCTCCACCACCATCTCCATCACCATTGCTGATTTCCATGATGAGGAGGGAGTAGTTCTCTCTAGAGGCTAAGGGTTCTACCGGTAGCTATGTGTTCATCTCTCTCTATGCATGATCTTATTGAGATCATCAGCTTGTAATCTATAGATCTATTCTTCTACTCAAATGCTTTAATGAATCTCTGCTCTCCCCATGTGTGTGAAAGTGACAGCGTGCTCACCATGGTGGCACTTAGGCTAGAGATTACAAATACTTGTTATGAGTTATATTTGGAGTTGGATGTCTTTATGAAATTGTGGTGTTTGTTGGACTCATCTAGTACACAAGGTGACAGTGTGGGGTTTTCTAGATGGGAAAGGCTTATTTTGAGGTGTGCTGTTATAGCCCTACCAACGATTAGAGTGTCCAACTGGAGAGTAGTTAAGAGTAGTATCATGAAGATAATATATTTATGAGAGAGTGTTCACTAGTGAAAGTATGATCCCTAGGCCTTGTTTCTAAGCATTGATACACCGTTTGCAATTAGATCTGTTACATGTTTGCTTGCTGCTATCTTTATTTCAGTTTTACTTTAGTCTCTTCCAGGCCATCAAAGTATTTTCTAGCACCGTTATCTTATATCCATACCACTTGTATTTCACTATCTATTCGCCGAACTAGTGCACCTATACACCTGAAAAGTGTATTGGGTGTGTTGGGGACACAAGAGACTTCTTGTATCTTGATTGCAGGGTTGCTTGAGAGGGGATACCTTTGACCACTTCCTCCCTGAGTTCGATAAACCTTGGGTGATCCACTTAAGGGAAAACTTGCTGCTGTTCTACAAACCTCTGCACTTAGAGGCCCGACAACTATCTACAAGAATAGAAGTGCGTAGACATCAAGCTATTTTCTGGCGCCGTTGCCAGGGAGGTAAGGTAAAAGGTACTCACATCCTCCGATGTGAGTGCTCGAAGTTATTTCCTTTAGATTCTGCAATTTTGTCTTTTTGTTTCTTGTTTTCACTAGTCATGCTTAATGGAAAACAACAACAAAATTAGAGAGCTTTATAGTATCTATCTTGAGTTAGGACATGAAGTGTTTGAAGAGAAAATTAAAAAACCTATGGAACTTTATTTGCATGCTAATAGCAATGTTGTTAGTATGAATTCTTTGGACACCATTATTGCTAATGCTATGGAAAAGTCTAAGCTTGGGGAAGCTAGTTTTATGAAAATGATGTTTTTAGGTCCCCAGCTTTGGAAGATAGCTATTCTATTGCTTATGATGATACCAAACCTCCAATATATGATGATTACAATGATGAGTATGATATTTTCAGTCCACCTACTATTGAGGAGAAAATTAATTATGATTACAATATTCCTCCTATATTTGATAATTATGGTAATGAGAATAATAATGATAGATATTTTGTTGAATTTGCTCCCACTACAATTAATAAGAATGACTATGCTTATGTGGAGAGTAATAATTATTATATGCATGTGGCTCATGATAAGAATGTTTTATGTGATAGTTATATTGTTAATTTTATTCATGATGCTACTGAAAGTTATTATGAGAGAGGGAAACATGGTTTTACGTATCTCAATAATATGAAGTTTCCCCTCTTTATGTTGAAAATTTTGAAGTTGCACTTGTTTTGCTTTACTATGCTTGTTGCTTTGTGCTTTCATGACTTGTTTCTTTAAAAGATTCCTATGCATAGGAAGTGGGTTAGACTTAAATGTGTTTTGAATTTTCTCCTTGAAGCTCTCTTTTACTCCAATTCATATTTCTTATGTGGGCATCTTTTCAAACTATCATGCCTAACTTAAAGGCGTTAAAGAAAAGTACTTATTGGGAGATAACCCAAAAGTTTTAGATGAGTCTTGGAAGTTATTACCTCTGTAATAACCTCTCCTTATCCTTTTTATTTGCTATTTATACCAAGAGTAACCTCTAATGAGAGAGAAGTAATGATTGAGAAAGTTGCTGTCCCAAAACAGATTTTTGTGTTTCACCGTAAAAATTCGTGAGAGATCTATGTATGTCGGTTTGAGCTGTAATTTTTTGTGCTTCTGCCCCAGGTATTTATCTAACTTTAGAGTTCAACACTTTTTGATTTGAGCAACATAAGGTCTTAGCAAAAATTCGTCTTTACCTGCTGGTCTGTTTTGACAGATTTCTGCCATTTTCTGCATTTGCTTCTTGTGGGTTCCTTTTTGAGTTCTTTTGGGGAATTGAGCTTTTTGAGGGAAGTGCTACAGTAGGTAGTGTTCTAATGGAAGTTTATTTGGTGTTAGAACTGAACCTTAAGACTTATTTATCTTAAGTGCACTAATGTTGCTAATAAAGATTGTGTGAAGTTTTGTATGAAGGAAAAATTTCAGGTGTATGGAAGGAATGAGTAATGAGGTGAAGGATGGACTAAAGCTCAAGCTTGGGGATGCCACTCATGACACCCCAAGAAATATCCAAGAAGTACAAGCGTCAAATCTTGGGGATGCCCAAGGCATCCCCTTCTTCATCAATAAAAATCCCAGGTTTCTTCCAAACGCTTCATTTTTATTGTTTCATGCACAGTTGTGTTGTTCTTGGAGCATCTTCTTTTTTGTTTTCGTTTTAGTTTTTTGTTTGCTTGGTTTTCTTAGTTTTCTGAATAAATTGGTGGGACCCCCTCTTTCATACATTGGTTTTCAAATGGTTTGGTTTGGATTGGAAAAGAGTAGGAAAGTTCATGCTTAAGTGGTAAAGAGAGCTTGTTTTTGACTGTGGCCTATGCTTTGTCATGCCACGCTTGATATTGTTTTGGATTTATGCTTAGTATTCTTTGCTGTAGCATGACTTGGTATAAACAATTGAGATTGCTTAATGTGCCTTGGATGAATCATGCGTTGTTTTAGCATATTAAAGCATAGTACAGTGGTATTCTCCGTTGATGCTTTATTTGGGTTGACTTGGCGCATGCTCACACCATGTTATGACTATCCCAAGTCACCATAGCCTTTATGATCCTTTATTTTTCAACTTGTAGTATAACTTTATGCTTTGATCAATGATGTTTTGTCGCTCTGCATGATTATGGCCATTATTGCTCTCTTAGTTTGTCGCTCCTAGTCTTTTGCTAGCCTCGACAACCAAGTATGGGTTCCACTCATGCATCCAACTCCCTAAACTAAGTTATTCCAAAGATTCCACCATACCTACCTACTAGCTTATGCTATTCCAAGTATATTTATGCTTTTGTTTACCTTCCAAATTAAACTTGTTATGAGAAAACTAGTGATTAAAGCTCTCACGAACTTGATGGCACACTTTACTTTTTTGCATCTAATAAACTTGAACCATTGGGTCCTTCTTTGTTGCGTATATGCTTGCGCTTTATAAGTTGAAATTAGCAGAACCATGTATCATGGGGAACGCTTTCAACATTGCACTTGTACTTTGTACCCCGTTGATATCATGTTCTTTTGCTTATGGATCCCGGTGGTGTGAAATAAAAGTGGAACTTGTAAGATCATGGAATTTGTATGTGTGTTAGAGAAACGCATGGGCCGCCAGCCTAAGCCATGCCTAATCATGGTGGAAACTTGCAGCATCACCATAATGAGCACTCTATGAAGCATCATCAATAAAAACCTATGTAAATAGTAAATAAAAAGATCGATGAGATGCTCATTGTCTGCTTGCCTTGTCATTTTGATTATGGGAAAGCTCCCGTATCATGTGCAAGGGGTACCCCGTTGGCGGTTATTTATGATACACATGTACTTACAATGACAAGAGCTTACTCATGACTAAATTTGAGTAGCATGAGGTTCGGTCTTCGTAAGTAAGGGGCATGAGATTTCGGCTTATAACTTGTCAAGCATATCCTCTTAGTTGTGTCACTTTAACCTTAATCACCTTAAAGATGCTTATGATAGGGGCAATGAGAGCTGAAATCTATAAGTACCATAATTTTTGGAAGCTCTTTATGAGACTTGAATCCCTACTTCCTTCTATGAAGGCCTTTCTTCCACCATTACATTGAGTCTCCACCTTCTATCTTTATGCACTTACTTTGAGATCATAGTGGCCATTCTTAGTTCTATGTGCATTGTCCCAAGACTAGTTGATTGATGCATACCTTGATATTGCTCGTTTTAAACTATTTGTATCTAGTCACTCTTATGAACTTTGAAGGTGTCCTATGCATTTATATTTGCTACTCTATGAGGGACAAGCTGAATGCCACTATGCTATGTTTTCTTTATGTGAAACAAACAAACGTCTTGCAAAGCATTGTTATTCATGAATCTTTTGTTTGTGCCTTTTCATGTTGCATCATAGTTTATTTGCTTATTTCTAGAACTTTGTCTTTCATGTTATGATTGAAGTACTATGATCCCAGCTTTGAATGTTTTACAAATACTTTGATCAAGTCTTTGATGGTGCATGTCCCCTCAATAATTATTCTTTCTTTTTATCACTTACCTACTCGAGTACGAGCAGGAGTTAAGCTTGGGGATGCTGATACATTGCAAATGTATCTATAATTTTTGATGTTCCATGCTTGGTTTTATCTACTTTCTTGTGTTTTGTCCACACTTTGGAGTACTTTTCATATGATTTTTTGGACTAACCTATTAACAAGTGCCATAGTGCCAGTTGCCTATTTTCTGATGTTTTTGGTTCCAGGAAAGTCAGAAAATCAATATTCTCGGAATTGGACCGGACAAAAGCCAAAGTTGATATTTTCCCAGAAGACTCCCGAAGCCAGAAGGAGAGTCGGAGAGGGGCCACAGGGTGGCCACACCACCCCATTGCGCGGGTCCCACTAGGCCGCGCCAGGGCATGGTGTGGGCCCCCTGGCCTCCCACCGACCTTGCTTCTTCGCCTATAAGAAGCCTCCCGATACCAAAACCCTAAATCATCAAGCCTCCAGCCACGAAAAGTTCCGCAGCGCCGCCGCCACCAAAGGGGAGATTCAGGGGACAGAAAGTCTCTATTCTGGCACCCTGCCGGGATGGGGAAGTTCCCCCAGAGCCATCTCCATCGATCTCCATCACCATCTCCATCACCATTTCTGATTTCCATGATGAGGAGGGAGTAGTTCTCTCTCGAGGCTAAGGGTTCTACCGGTAGCTATGTGTTCATCTCTCTCTCTATGCATGATCGTATTGAGATCATGAGCTTGTAATCTATAGATCTATTCTTCTACTCAAGTGCTTTAATGAATCTCTGCTCTCCCCATGTGTGTGAAAGTGACAGCGTGCTCACCATGGTGGCACTTAGGCTAGAGATTACAAATACTTGTTATGAGTTATATTTGGAGTTGGATGTCTTTATGAAATTGTGGTGTTTGTTGGACTCATCTAGTACTCAAGGTGACAGTGTGGGGTTTTCTAGATGGTAAAGGCTTACTTTGAGGTGTGCTGTTATAGCCCTACCAACGATTAGAGTGTCCAATCGGAGAGTAGTTAATAGTAGTATCATGAAGATAATATATTTATGAGAGAGTGTTCACTAGTAAAAGTATGATCCCTAGGCCTTGTTTCTAAGCATTGATACACCGTTTGCAATTAGATTTGTTACATGTTTGCTTGCTGCTATCTTTATTTTAGTTTTACTTTAGTCTCTTCCACGCCATCAAAGTATTTTCTAGCACCGTTATCTTATATCCATACCACTTGTATTTCACTATCTCTTCGCCGAACTAGTGCACCTATACACCTGACAAGTGTATTGGGTATGTTGGGGACACAAGAGACTTCTTGTATCTTGATTGCAGGGTTGCTTGAGAGGGGATACCTTTGACCACTTCCTCCCTGAGTTCGATAAACCTTGGGTGATCCACTTAAGGGAAAACTTGCTGCTATTCTACAAACTCTACACTTGGAGGCCCAACAACTGTCTACAAGAATAGAAGTGCGTAGACATCATTTAGCACTAATAATAACAAGGAATTTATTGGTATCATCTAAAATCCTGTATTTAAGATCATCTGGTAGAGTCTTCAACTCTAGGGGCGGTAATTCCTCGTCCCCTCACTTTTCTGGCTCTTCAAAAGCCTCATCAGTTGGAGGTCCCAAAATGGGAAATGAATCGAATTCATCTTCTGGTTCTTCTAGGGATTTGTCCTCCATAACTATTTCTTCATAATTTGGATCTTCATTTGTTTCTTCTTCTAGATCACCAAAGAAAAGAGCCACCATTTCCTCAATAGTTCTCTCTTCCTCTTCTTCCTGTATCTGTGGAGGTCTGTCTTTAAATTTGGAAAAATGGAATTTGTTTTTCGTTCCCCCACGCTTAAGAGACACAATCTCCTTCTTGAAATTAACATAGGCACCTATATCACACAAAACGTTTCTTCCAAATATAATAGGGCAAAGAGTGTCAGCTAGCATATCAACAACTAAAAAATCGATAGGAAAGTTTGCGTTGCCAATTGTGACAGTTGCATTGTCAACAACTCCCATTGGAATTCTAAGGTTCTTATTGGCTAACATAATTGTCAATCAGTATTTTCAATTGTAGCTGGTTCTATTTCTTATTTTATTTCTAAGTAGAAGTCATAAGATATAACATTAACTTCGGTGCAAGATCACATAAACCTTAATGAGAGGTTTCTTTAAATATGCAGGGAAGAATAGGCTTACCCACATCTCTAACCTTTGTTTTACCTTCAACCAATATGGAAGTCTCTACATCTTCAACTATGTTATAGTGTAAGTACATAGCCATAATTGCTTCCTTGGTTACCTCTTCATCTTTGGTTTCCTTCAGATGTTCCACGACTTCTGGCATGCTTTCCTCTTCCCTCTTTTCCTGTACTGCTTTGACCTGTTTATATTCAAAAATAAGCTTTTGTGCAATGTTAGGGAAAGGCACTTCATATATCGGTTCTACGTAGGCCAGTGTTGCTTTATCTTCTATTTTATTTTGTGGTTTGGGTGGTGGATCATACTTGACTGGACCCTCCTTTGGAGCTTTAATATGTTCTGTAAAAGCTTTAACAACTTGCAACACAAGATCTGAATCCAGATAAAGTTCTTTAGATAATTCTTTAACGTGGCCTTTTTTATTATATTCATGAATACAATCATGCTCTATTTCTATGCCTCCTTCACTTTATAGACCAAAATTCCATGAAACTCTATGATCACAAATTCTATTAAGTAAAGCCCAAGCTTTAGGTATAGGGAGATTCATACCTTCTACAAAAGAGTCTAGTTCAATTTTATTAGGTTCAATTAAACCTTCGTAAAAGATATGTAGTAAATACCATTCAGGCAAATCATGATGAGGACATAGTCGTAGTAAATCTTTAAATCTAATATAAGCTCTTACTAGTCCTTCATTAGAACGATTCTTCCAGGTCATTATAAGATGCCTGGTTCCAAAGGATTTTGATAATGGATAATTTTTGACAGAAATTCATAGGCTAGATTATCCTAAGTAGTAGTGGCTTCAGGGGTAGAGATCTATACCACGAGAGAGTTGTACTTTTCAAAGTTTGACTAAAAAAATTAACTCTTACCTCATTAGCAGTATATCCCGTCAATACAAAAGTGCCACATATATCTTTAAAACATGCAATATGCTCATATGGATCAGGATCTTCCTCATCTCCAGTAAATTTCTTCTTATGTAGAATACTAAGTAGTAGATGATTTATTTCGAACCCCCTTGTCTTCTCATTGGAGTTGTCTCTTTTATAAATATCATAGGGCTTCCCAAAGTGGTTGAGTGGGTTAGCACTACTCATATGCTCAAACTCCATCATGTTGGTGAAAACCTGTAACTCAAAACAAAATTTAGCAAGACAAAAATAAATAAGTAAAAACTAAAAGACCTACAACGCTTAGCTCCTCGGCAACGGCGCCAGAAAATAGCTTGATGACTGAGTGCACAGATAATTTGTAGCTAGTTTCAAAATAAAGATATCAATCCCACAAGGAGCAGGAGTCTGAAGTCTAATAATTCTTGAAATAAATATTACGATAGAAATGCTAGATAAAGTTCTAAGTAACAAGATAAAATGCGAGTATTGTGTAAAAAGGTGTTTTGGGGTTTTGGGTATAAGAACAATAATAAAGTAAAGTAAACAACTAAGTACAGAAAGTAAGTATCGCGTATGTAAGAGAGATTGGAAGTGCAATAAGGAAAAAGCGTTCTCAGGGAGTAGAGGATACACCACTAGTATTACAAAGATTTAAGATAAATATTATCATCATGAATATTCTCAACTATGTATGTGTGGGAGGAACTCCGTATTTGGACGAATAGGCAGCAACCGCTGCTCACATCATCCTCATAACCCCAGCAGTCAGCAATCGACATCAATCGAATTACTGCGCTATTAAGGGACGTAATCCCGTAGGACGTATCCAATGGCATGGATATTGTTCCGTGAGTTTCCTCGGTTTCCCAAGTTGATACGTAAGGGGTGCCAGCAACTTTATAGTCACTGTAAGTGCTAGCACACCTCCGTCTACCAATAAGTAGTTCCCTCCATCAAGTCCCCATGAGAGGCAAATATTGAGAGGTCGACTTCTCTCAACATCAAGATGTAGAGAATCTAACACGTAGTCACAGCGATGAATATCATAATAGACTTTATCTTATTTCAATATTATACTAGGCTTTCTCCTGCTCCCCAAGAACTAATGATCTACTCAAACATGGAGGCAATCAACATCATATGAATGGTAATGGAAACAATCATAGCTGAATAGCACTTGTATAAATCCACAACGAGTATAGGAATTACAACAAGATCTAGACAAGATCTAGATGGGATGGATGGAGATGGTGGTGATGTAACAGTGCATGATGAAGATCGATGCCTTAGCCTCCCGGATCTGCGCAGGGCGAAGATGGATCCCTTGTGGATGAGTTTCCACTCCAGATGCCTTCCGGAGGTGAGGTTTCTGCGCTTTCCAGGTGTTCTGTATGTCATCTCCCCGAACCAATTGCACGGGGTGAAACTATTTGACGAGGCGGAGGCGGCGCCAACTATACGGCCGGAGCTATACGGGAGGAAGAGTTGCTCCGGTCGTATAGTTGGTCATTGGGCTCTCTGCCTCCATTGTTCTCTTCTGGTTTTCTTCTGCTATTATTATTATTTCCCAAATTAGTGATTTTCGTTGTTTTTGACTCCTTTTCTCCACAGTACAACTGCTCCAATAATTGTATCCATTAGATCCAGCATATGTCCTGATCCTGTTCAAAACAGACATAAAATGTGCGCGCGAGCGCCGTAAAATACCAACATCCTACATCTACAATGCAAAATAATAATGTAAAACATGATGCAACTATGCACTCATCAAGGGCCCACCCGTCATTCCGCTCATCATCTTCCCCTCTTCTTCTATTGTATCCCTCCCGAACTTTCTGAACTCCGTTGTTAGCCGACGACATCCGCCTCATTGCCCACATCTCCCCTGCAGATGAAATTGATGCTATGTTTGTCGCATCGTAGTCATTATTGATGGCGCGTCATACAATGATGATTGATGACAAGTGATTATGGTGCTCGAGCAGGCAAACGGGGAGTACTAGCAGGAGCAGGATCTCACTAGAAATGCAAGGAGAAGGCTAGCGAGCTCAGGAAAGGTCGGAGGCGACATCAATGATGGCTACCATGCGATGAAGAGGGCATGAATGGTAATGTTTATTAGGGAAGTTTGGCTTTAATTCCATCTGTAGGGAAGATGCGAGTAACGATGCGGAGGTCGACGGCTTAATGATGGAGCTCGGAAAGGTCAGGAGTGGTAGGGATAGCGGTTGCCAGAGGAAGAAGAATGATATGAGAGAAGAGAGAGATAGGAGTGGGAAGTAGATGAGAGGTATGACATGTGGGCCCTAGGTACATGTCATCACTTAATTGTGAACTCATTATGTTAGTTTTGCTGTTAAAACACAATTAGCCAGAAAAGTGACCTATTTGTATCAACTCGCCTCAAAAGTGGTAATCTGCAAAAAAATACAAAAGTGGCACTAAGCTGTTATCATAGCCCCAATTGAGGTAATAAAATGTAACTAAGTGGATTTGCACGCTTCTTCGCACCGCCTATATTCTATTTGGAAGAGTGTGCTAGGGGTGTTGTACTCACTAGTGGTAACACATTATGTTTTGTTTGTGTTACCATAAAATAAATATATGAGCATGTGCGGAGGTGAGTGTTCTAATCGATAGAAAAATGTATTATTTACATATGAGACATCTGTGAAACTGAGAGATCTGATCTTAGACACACGAAGCTGGCCCTTATTACATATTGAAGCTCATAAGCAACATAGGGGTACTAGTGTTTCTTCAAGTAAACAAAAAGGTACACCGAGAAAACTTCAAACAAAAATACATCGAGCAATAGACCAAGTTCAGTAACACAAGAAAAACTCACATGTTACATGATCAAGGTAAAAAACTAATGATATCAAAACAAGCTAACTTATGAAGATCACACAATAACCTTGTTCATCTGCCTCGAAATCGATGCTTGCAACTATTTGGATTGCAGAGATCCAAGGAAAAGCACAACTTTGTATTCAACTGGCTGGATTATTTAATGATTAGTTTAGTCAATATAGACAACCAGATTACATATATACTAATTCTATATAGGAGTTATACTTGATATATTTTAAATTATTCACTGGTTCAATAAAATTTAAAAGAGAAGGTATGGTTGGAAGTTGCCATGAATCTTTACATAAAAGTAAGATCTAATATGTAATCGAGTTTGATAATTTCTATAAATCAAAAATGAAAATAGAAGTTATGACATTTTTTTTGGACCCACTTAGTTGATAGAACCTTCTTGTTCATTAATCATTGAGCATGCTCCAAATCAGGGGGACTGAAATTTTTGTTAACTTGTGTAGAAATTGTAGAACAACATAGAACATGTATCAATTTACACAAGCATCTCATGTATTCTCGAGATATGCTAATATATTCAAAAGAAAATTCAGTTGCAGAGTCTAAGAGGGGCCAAAATCATCTTATTCTACTTTGTTTCATAAATACATGCATGTTAATTGTTGAAGGTACATGAAACGCGGTTGTTTCTTGCAAGGCGCGACCATTTATTTCATGTTAGCACTCCACGCTTTTCGTTCAACGATTCTTCCGTTCGGTTACTATAGATTCTGGGTTCTGGCCAATCGCTCTGAACCGCGTGATCGCATGCATCGTGAGCCTTCTCCTTTTCAATTCCTTTTTCCCGACATCCGTCCCTAATTTTTCTAGTCAAATCGGTAGGGATGATGCGACATCTTCGTGTAGTCCCGCAAAGGAGCATATCTACCTATGCCGCCCTCTCACTCTCACCCCCACCATCCCATGTGTTGACCTCCTCCTTATCTTCCTCGCCACCGACAAAGCGGCAGATGGGTGCGCGAGGTCGGGGGCGATGTTGAATCCATACCGGGCAGGTCTGAGGAAGGAAAGGAGAGGCGACCGATGCTGCATGCGGGAGCTGGGCGGGAGGTGGTGACCTCGTTGTAACACCCTCGAATCGGCCCTATGCAAGTTTTAGCCCTTTCCGCTAAACCCGCATAGAAACGATTCAAGGACGCCCACCAGGCACTTTCGTGCGGGTGGAAAACGAAGTAATACCATTACACAATAGCCCTCGATGGGACCCACAGAACAGATATATATACAACACGACTCCAAGAGTCAAGAATACAGATGTACAATACAAAGATCCAAATCACCTTGAAAACGATAGAGCGTCCGACTACGGACAAAATGCAAATGGGGCTAAGACCCCTGAAGAATAACCAATGGCGTCCATAACCCTGCCCAGGCCAAGCCGGAAGGGTAACCCTGCTAACGACGTCGATCTCAAACCTGCTAAAACAAAAGCGGTGCCGACAAAGGGCAAAGGAAAAAGAGGAGCGTCAGTACTGAGGCCAGTACACGGCGAGGCTAGAATTCGGCGGCTCTCGCCTACATAGGTATGGTGGGTTGAAGCGGCAGCGCAGTGGCACTAAACAACCTATAGAGACTCGATACAACTGGCGGTTATCAGAGAGGGGTAAGAAAGACCTATTCGGATCCAACCTGAAGCTAACACCAAACAAACCCATCCTGGTATTCCCCCTCGAGACCAAACGAGGAAGTCAAACCGAGGAACTCACACAGTTGGCAGTTTTATTCATTCTGTTATAGTTGTAGCACTTACTAATCAGATATAGATAGCATGAGTCATCCTGAAGCATAAGTAGTGGGCAGGTTTAATTACCATTATGTGGTGGTTGGAACATTTACTAGTTAGATATAATTGTCCTGAGGAATCCCAAAACACAGCAGTTGTTGGCACTTTTATCACATTCCATTGGAGTTGCAATACTTACTAGGCAGGTACAGCATGTCACGGAACAACCCAGATCCACTAGTTGTTGGCATTTTTAATATCCATTCCGTTATAGTTGCATCTGATTACTAGTCACATATTAAGTCAAATTTATAGCACTACTTTAGTTATGCTTGTCTATGATCGAGATACTATGCTCCAAGTCGTCCATAACCGCGGACACGGCTTCCAGAAAGTTTTACCCTGCAGGGGTGCACAAATAGCAACACACACTCGATCAACCTCGGAAAAACCAACTCAAAACCCAACGAGGCATTCACGACAAAGTGATCACAGGATTCATAAATATTTCAGGGGGCCACCCCACTAAGCTACCCGCAACAAAGTTGGCCGGCTCCGGAACGGACCCAGGGTTTGTGTGGACGGTTGTAAACGACTGGGAACCCGAAAGTGTGGCTGGGCTTGTCGATACAGCGAAAACGTGTCACGATCCTAAACAGTACAGGTGCTCCACGCACAATCGTAAATAAAGTAGTAACATGGCATAAGTACAGGATAGTAATAAAACCCCAAACTAGTTTGTGGCCCCAAGAAATAGAAATGAATCAAGCTCTGGCTCAGGGGGTCCATAAGGCCTCCCGGATGTGGATAGTGCGAAAAATCAAGGAACAGGTATCAAGTACTCGGGGTCCTACAGGACACAAGTGAGCGTGGAAGAACCAAATAACGTCTATTGCCCACCGATGCCTTTGCATTAGTTTTATCTAGCATTTTAATAGTTGTATTTAAAGTCATGATCATCTCCACCAATACGCATCTCCACCAAATAAGCATCTGCCAGCCTTTCAACAACTGTGGTACTTGACAACACGAGATCGCACCTGAGCAAGCATCTACGACTCGCAAGGCCAGCTATCTACCAAACACGGGTAATAGGAGGTGTCCAAGTCAATATAGAGGCTGCACAGGATATAACTGGGTACGGAAACTAAAGCATCGCGACACGGATAACAATAGATTAACAGGAGGAAATAAAGACTATAAATGCAAAATAGGTAGAAGGGGAAGAGATGCTCGCCTGGGAAACACTGCCGAAGGTTCATATCCGGAGAACTTGTCGATACTCGCATCAACTCATCGGCCTAGTCCATGAAGAAGCAAACACTAGAAGAAACACCGGATGCAATATTTAATACTACGGCAGAAGATCCGGAATGATTATGATATGCATGCGAGATGAACAATTTAATATGCGACAGACGATAATGTCATATTATAAAAATAATGGGGGTCTCAGATAGGGAATCACATTAGGGTTCAGCGAACTTGGGCTCCTCGGGGTTCGACAGGGTTCGATGGGGGAACGGTTCGACGGAATCGGTCACGGACAATGGAACGAGAGCTTGATGTTCCGGGAAGGAGGACTTGTTTTGGCGTCGGAGGATCCTCGAACCCGCCCTGGTCGGTGTCGCTCTTGTCATCGCGAAGATCTTGTCGGGTCCGCGTACCGGGTCGGTCTTGGCGTCCGGGGTGAAGAACTTGGCGTCCTCGAGGAAGTACTTGGCGTATCCGTGTTGACGACCTTGGCGTCCGGGTTCTCGAGCATCGGATCTGGGAAGAAGTACTTGTCGCATCTGCGGTCTTCGTGTTCAGGTGGAAGAGCTCGTCGTCCGGGGATTCTCCGTGTTCGTGGTCTTCAGGTAGCTGGTCTTGGCGTTCCGTGAAGAAGACCTTGTTGCTCCAGGAGAAGATCTTGGGGTTCCGCGTCGAAGGCCTTCGGGTAGGGGGGTCTCGGCGAACTTGGCATGTCGAGGTTCGGGTCCAGGAAGGAGTTCTCGGTGTTCCGTGAGGTGGTTCTCGTCGATTCCGCGGTCTTTGGCCCCGTGTTGGCGTGCTTGTCATCCGTGCTGGCGATCTCGATGTCCCAGGTCAGGAACCTCGTGGTTCGGTTCCGGTAGAAGTTCTTGTCGGTGTCAATCCTATAGCGGCTCCATCTAGGCAGCTATACAAAGATCCTGGTGCAGGCTTTGGCCATCTCACAAACACACAAGCTCACCCATACACGTACCACAGAGAACAAAACGAAGTGCACACTTAGCACAACCAACTGAGAAACCACACACGGACGGTACGGTCGACGTCGTGGCTCACCGACGCTGGCGATGGCGGCCGGAGGCGAAGTTGCGCGGGAGGGCGACCGGGGTGAAGCTGGGCTTGCTGCGGCACAGGGGAGACAGGGAGGAAGGCGAGGCCGGGCGGTGGGGTCCACCGAGCGGGTGGCCGGTCGCTAGGAAGGCGGAGCTCGTTAGGAGGCGAGGTGGTCGAGGTCGTGCTACAGGGCGGCGAGGCAGGAAGCGGTCGGGAGGAAGCCGGCGGAGGCTCGAGGTCGCGACAGAGGGGTCGGGTAGGCGGCGCTGCGGCGTGCTCAACGGGGAGGCAGGGGCGGCGACCCGCGGAGCTTGGCGAGGCGGGGGCGCCTCTGGCGGGGCGAGGTGGTCGTGCGGGTCGAGGAGGAAGGTAGGCGAGAGGCGGGGTCAGGCGAGCGCACGGGGGAGACGCAGGCAGCAACCGGGGAGCAGAGGGAAGGCCGCGGTGCCCGTGAGGACGGGGAGACGCACGCGGCAACCGGGGCCCTGGCGGCGGCGGTCGGTGTGGAGAGGATCGAGGTGGGGCTGGGCGACCCTGTCAACGGAGGAGGCGACGAGGGGCGGCGAGAGGAGAGCATGGCATGGCGAGAGGCGGCGGCGTGGGCCAGAGGAACACGAGAGGGAGACGGGGATGAGGGAGAGCGGATGGCGACGCGCGGGTTGGGGTGGCGTGAGTGGGCAGGGCAGGTGGTTGGTGTCCCTGGGCGACGCGGGAGTGTGCGCCCAGGTGGCAGGGTGGGGCCGGCTCGGTAGGTGAGTGGGGAAGGTGGCGTGGGGATTGGGGTGGGGAAGCGTGCAGATGGGGGTGGTCGGGCGGAGTTTGGTGGCTGGGGAAAATGGCTGGCGGCAGGGAGAGGGAGCTGGTGGGAAGTGGTTCGGCTGGCTAGGGTTTAGGGAGAGAAGGGTGGTAGGCCAGCTGGCTGGGCCTTTGGGCCTGGCCGGCTGCCTTCCCAAAAAAATATTAAAATTTAAAAAAAATAGACTTTTGCAAATAGTTTTTAGACAATAAAAGACCCGGAAAAAGTCCGGAGGTTTTGATTTGAAATTAAGACGGGGAAATATTTAGAAGAACAAAATAGGCTTTTAGAAAATAATCTTTGGCAAACCATGCAAGATGATGACGATGCTCAAATGCAATGTGGCATGATGACATGAGCATGCGGTCATGATGATGCAATGCACAAAAACACCACGATTTTCTAGTAGTGGTTTTTGCGGGGCACCACAATTCGACACCACTAACAATGGATCTCGCCTTCGAGATCCGCCTCATGGTACCAGAAAGAAGGTCAGCGATCTGAATCTCCTCGCTTCGTGTAGATCCTCGCGACACCATTAACAAAGATTCTTGATCCATCTTGAAATCGGCGACACCACCAACAAGGTGTCATTGTCCGTGTGCGTCGAGAGAACACTCCGAGAACAAAGGGCGAAGGTAGAGGTATCAACAAACAAAGCCACCTCTAGCTTCCGTGGACGGAGTAAAATTGCTTGATTCACCGATTCGATGTACATGAGCGAACGATAAGAGTAGTCGGATGGTGATCAGTCCATCGCGCACCCAGACCATTACTCTGCACACGAATAGGAGAATTATGCAACCAACTCTCGGAATTAGACTGAAGATCTCGACGAACGAGGGTCAGAGACAAAAGGAGGGAAGCAGACTCTGCATCGGATCTGGCGTAGATGATATCGTCGCGTCAGAAAACACCGGAAAACACGACAAGGAACAAAGAGAATCCGACAAATGAAGGGTTCCTCAGATAGCATGAAGACCGGATGTAGAAACACCGTTGCCAAAGGAGGAAGCGAAACCTTGAAGGTACGACGGAAACCCAACCACGAGAAATCTTGGACTTGAAGAAAGGTAAGAGAGCAGATTTAAAACACACAGAGGTAAGAGGAGAATAGCAGAGGGTAAGGAGTAAAAGCAGACCTAATCAGATCTATCCAACCGATTTTGCAAAATAGTTTTGACACTCTACTTCGGCCGTTAGCTAGGTTATCCTACAGGCTGGACTTGTGGGGTATCGCAACTGCTGAGCTCTGATACCACTCTGTAACACCCTCGAATCGGCCCTATGCAAGTTTTAGCCCTTTCCGCTAAACCCGCATAGAAACGATTCAAGGACGCCCACCAGGCACTTTCGTGTGGGTGGAAAACGAAGTAATACCATTACACAATAGCCCTCGATGGGACCCACAGAACAGATATATATACAACACGACTCCAAGAGTCAAGAATACAGATGTACAATACAAAGATCCAAATCACCTTGAAAACGATAGAGCGTCCGACTACGGACAAAATGCAAATGGGGCTAAGACCCCTGAAGAATAACCAATGGCGTCCATAACCCTGCCCAGGCCAAGCCGGAAGGGTAACCCTGCTAACGACGTCGATCTCAAACCTACTAAAACAAAAGCGGTGCCGACAAAGGGCAAAGGAAAAAGAGGAGCGTCAGTACTGAGGCCAGTACACGGCGAGGCTAGAATTCGGCGGCTCTCGCCTACATAGGTATGGTGGGTTGAAGCGGCAGTGCAGCGGCACTAAACAACCTATAGAGACTCGATACAACTGGCGGTTATCAGAGAGGGGTAAGAAAGACCTATTCGGATCCAACCTGAAGCTAACACCAAACAAACCCATCCTGGTATTCCCCCTCGAGACCAAACGAGGAAGTCAAACCGAGGAACTCACACAGTTGGCAGTTTTATTCATTCCGTTATAGTTGTAGCACTTACTAATCAGATATAGATAGCATGAGTCATCCTGAAGCATAAGTAGTGGGCAGGTTTAATTACCATTATGTGGTGGTTGGAACATTTACTAGTTAGATATAATTGTCCTGAGGAATCCCAAAACCCAGCAGTTGTTGGCACATTTATCACATTCCATTGGAGTTGCAATACTTACTAGGCAGGGACAGCATGTCACGGAACAACCCAGATCCACCAGTTGTTGGCATTTTTAATATCCATTCCGTTATAGTTGCGTCTGATTACTAGTCACATATTAAGTCAAATTTATAGCACTACTTTAGTTATGCTTATCTATGATCGAGATACTGTGCTCCAAGTCGTCCATAACCGTGGACACGGCTTTTAGAAAGTTTTACCCTGCAGGGGTGCACAAATAGCAACACACACTCGATCAACCTCGGAATAACCAACTCAAAACCCAACGAGGCATTCATGACAAAGCGATCACAGGATTCATAAATATTTCAGGGGGCCACCCCACTAAGCTACCCGCAACAAAGTTGGCCGGCTCCGGAACGGACCCAGGGTTTGTGTGGACGGCTGTAAACAACTGGGAACCCGAAAGTGTGACTGGGCTTGTCGATAGAGCGAAAACGTGTCACGATCCTAAACAGTACAGGTGCTCCACGCACAATCATAAATAAAGCAGTAACATGGCATAAGTACAGGATAGTAATAAAACCCCAAACTAGTTTGTGGCCCCAAGAAATAGAAATGAATCAAGCTCTGGCTCAGGGGGGTCCATAAGGCCTCCCGGATGTGGATAGTGCGAAAAATCAAGGAACAGGTATCAAGTACTCGGGGTCCTACGGGACACAAGTGAGCGTGGAAGAACCAAATAACGTCTATTGCCCACCGATGCCTCTGCATTAGTTTTATCTAGCATTTTAATAGTTGTATTTAAAGTCATGATCATCTCCACCAATAGGCATCTCCACCAAATAAGCATCTGCCAGCCTTTCAACAACTGTGGTACTTGACAACACGAGATCGCACCTGAGCAAGCATCTACGACTCGCAAGGCCAGCTATCTACCAAACACGGGTAATAGGAGGTGTCCAAGGCAATATAGAGGCTGCACGGGATATAAATGGGTACGGAAACTAAAGCATCGCGACACGGATAGCAATAGATTAACAGGAGGAAATAAAGACTGTAAATGCAAAATAGGTAGAAGGGGAAGAGATGCTCGCCTGGGAAACACTACCGAAGGTTCATATCCAGAGAACTTGTCGATACTCGCATCAACTCATCGGCCTAGTCCATGAAGAAGCAAACACTAGAAGAAACACCGGATGCAATATTTAATACTACGGCAGAAGATCCGGCATGATTATGATATGCATGTGAGATGAACAATTTAATATGCGATAGACGATAATGTCATATTACAAAAATAATGGGGGTCTCGGATACGGAATCACATTAGGGTTCAGCGAACTTGGGCTCCGAGGGGTTCGGGGTTCGACAGGGTTCGATGGGGGAACAGTTCGATGGAATCGGTCACGGACAATGGAAGGAGAGCTTGATGTTCCGGGAAGGAGGACTTGTTTTGGCATCGGAGGATCCTCGAACCCGCCCTGGTCGGTGTCGCTCTTGTCGTCGTGAAGATCTTGTCGGGTCCGCGTACCGGGTCGGTCTTGGCGTCCGGGGTGAAGAACTTGGCGTCCTCGAGGAAGTACTTGGCGTATCCGTGTTGACGACCTTGGTGTCCGGGTTCTTGGGCATCAGATCCGGGAAGAAGTACTTGTCGCATCTGCGGTCTTCGTGTTCAGGTGGAAGAGCTCGTCGTTCGGGGATTCTCCGTGTTCGGGGTCTTCGGGTAGCTGGTCTTGGCGTTCCGTGAAGAAAACCTTGTTGCTCCAGGAGAAGATCTTGGGGTTCCGCGTCGAAGGCCTTCGGGTACGGGGGTCTCGGCGAACTTGGCGTGTCGAGGTTCGGTGTTTAGGTCCAGGAAGGAGTTCTCGGTGTTCCATGAGGTAGTTCTTGTCGATTCCGCGGTTTTTGGCCCCGTGTCGGCGTGCTTGTCGTTCGTGATGGCCATCTCGATGTCCCAGGTCAGGAACCTCGTGGTTCGGCTTCGGTAGAAGTTCTTGTCGGTGTCGATCCTATAGCGACTCCATCTAGGCAGCTATACAAAGATCCTGGTGCAGGCTTTGGCCATCTCACAAACACACTAGCTCACCCATACACGTACCACAGAGAACAAAACGAAGTGCACACTTAGCACAACCAACTGAGAAACCACACACGGACAATACGGTCGACGTCGTGGCTCACCGACGCTGGCGACGGCGGCCGGAGGCGAAGTTGCGCGGGAGGGCGACCGGGGTGAAGCTGGGCTTGCTGCGGCACAGGGGAGACAGGGAGGAAGGTGAGGCCGGGCGGTAGGGTCCGCAGAGCGGGTAGCCGGTCGCCAGGAAGGCGGAGCTCGTTAGGAGGCAAGGTGGCCGAGGTCGTGCTGCAGGGCGGCGGGGCAGGAAGCGCTCAGGAGGAAGCCGGCGGAGGCTCGAGGTCGCGACAGAGGGGTCAGGTAGGCAGCGCTGTGGCGTGCTCGACGAGGAGGCAGGGGCGGCGACCGGCGGAGCTTGGCGAGGCGGGGGCGCCTCTGGCGGGGCGAGGTGGTCGTGCGGGTCGAGGAGGAAGGGAGGCGAGAGGCGGGGTCAGGCGAGCACACGCGGGAGACGCGGGCAGCGACCGGGGAGCAGAGGGGAGGTCGCGGTGCCGGTGAGGACGGGGAGACGCAGGCGGCGACCGGGGCCCTGGCGGCGGCGGTCGGTGTGGAGAGGATCGAGGCGGGGTTGGGCGACTCTGTCAACGGAGGAGGCGACGAGGGGCGGCGAGAGGAGAGCGTGGGATGGCGAGAGGCGGCGGCGTGGCCGGAGGAACGCGAGAGGAAGACGGGGATGAGGGAGAGCGAATGGCGACGTGCGGGTTGGGGTGGCGTGAGCGGGCAGGGCAGGTGGTTGGTGGCCCTAGGCAACGCGAGAGTGCGCGCCCAGGTGGCAGGTGGGGCCGGCTCGGTCGGTGAGTGGGGAAGGTGGCGTGGGGATTGGGGTGGGGAAGCGTGCAGGTGGGGGTGGTCGGGCGGGAGTTTGGTGGCTGGGGAAAATGGCTGGCGGTGGGGAGAGGGAGCTGGTGGGAAGTGGTTCGGCTGGCTAGGGTTTAGGGAGAGAAGGGTGGTAGGCCGGCTGGCTGGGCCTTTGGGCCTAGCCGGCTGCCTTCCCAAAAAAAATATTAAAATTTATTTAATTTTAAAAAAAATAGACTTTCGCAAATAGTTTTTAGACAATAAAAGACCCAGAAAAAGACCGGAGGTTTTGATTTGAAATTAAGACGGGGAAATATTTAGAAGAACAAAATAGGCTTTTAGAAAATAATCTTTGGCAAACCATGCAAGATGATGACGATGCTCAAATGCAATGTGGCATGATGACATGAGCATGCGGTCATGATGATGCAATGCACAAAAACACTGTGATTTTCTAGTAGTGGTTTTTGCGGGGCGCCACACTCGTGAGTGGAGGTGACGGAGGTAGCGGAGGTGAGAGGGAGAGCCCGGAAGTGGAGGGGGGATGCACATTGCTCGGGGAGATGGAGGAGGAGCTAGGATGGCCGGAGCTCGGTTGGAAGGGAACGATAGGGGACCAGCTATTAAGACTTCAGTCAACACTTGAAACTACACAGTTGAGATTACTCAGAGTGAAAATCAGACGGCCAGAAACACGCGCGCGGGCAGATGACTCGCTTTTTCTCAGGCTTAGAATCTGGGTTCTGACCAACCGCTCTGCACCACGTCATCGCATGCCTCGCAAGCCTTCTCCTTTTCAATTCCTTTTTTCTAGCATCCGTCCTAATTTTTCCAGTCAAAACGGAGGGGATGATGCGACATCTTCGTGTAGTCCTGCATAGGAGCATCTCTACCCACGCCGCCCTCTCTATCTCACCCCCGCCGTCCCACGCGCTGACCTCCTCCTTATCTTCCTTATCACCGGCAAAGCGGCAGATGGGTGCGCGAGGTTGGGACGATGTTGAATCGATACTGGGCAGGTTCGAGGCGAGAAAGCAGAGGTGACTGACGCTGGATGTGGGAGGTGGTGACCTCGTGAGTGGAGGAGGCGGAGGAAGCGGAGGTGAGAGGGAGAGCTCGGGAGTGGAGGGGGCGGCACGTTGCTAGGGGAGGCGAAGGAGCGGCTGGGATGGGCGGGAGCTTGGTTGGAGGAGAACGGGATCAAAATGGGGGTGGGTAGGGGCGGGGGACGGGGACCAGCTCGTAAGACTTCATTCAACACCTGAAACTGCACGGTTGAGATGACTCAGAATGAAAATCAGACGGCCAGAAACGTGCGCGCGGGCAGATGACCTCAAATGGCTCGCTTTTGCTCAGGCTTAAGTTATAGTATAATTTACTCGTACGTGTGTGTTGATTCCGTCGAACGAACCCAGCATGCGTGCCTATGTCACATTCACGTTCATGTGTTGTGAATCGTGATCACCTAAGCTTGGCCCTATCCAATTAGATGTAATGCACGTGTTGCTGATTGGCTCATTAGTTCTAACGTAGATTAGTTAATTCATTAGGATATATAAGTGGGCACTTAACTAAATAATGGAATTAGGAGATTTAGGTATACTATACATTACTTTGTCTAATTTTAATCCATTAAATAAACTATTATACAAATACCTTAATATGCAAGAAACAATAATATAAATTTCACTTTATTTTGAGAAAATTATATCTTAAGTATATAAAAAATTAATATTTAAGTTCTATAAAACCTTTATCAATTATTATAAATGTACAAAAACAAGGAAAACCCACAACTAAGTAATAAATAATATTAAAGGATTAAATTCTAGTCTTACCTCAATACTTGATGATACATAAAACTGTTTATTTTAAATCATGTTAAATTCTTGCTTTATGTAAATAGTCATTTAAAATAAATTATAAACCGTGGAGAATTACTAAATAAGGAAATAATTTTTTCACAATTATTGCATGACTTCATAAATAAATAAATGTATGTTCATACCTTATCAAGATTTATAAGTTTAATATAAAATTTGGAACCATTACTTTTATATCCTAGAATCTAATAAGTACTTCTTTATAGGAAATACTTAGTGATATCTATAAAATAAAATATAAATTATTCTAACCTATTATTCTCTTACCTCTTGAAGGGTTAATGAGTTAACCTAAAACTATTACAAATATTCTGAATGTGAAACAAATCCAAAGATAACTCAATTTTAATAAAGAAATCACTTAAACCAATATATACTCAATGATGGGGGGTTTACCTTGGGATTTATCCAAACTGCATAGCATATCTTATGCATAACAACATTTTTCTTCTTTCAACATTAGTTCTTACCGTACCAATGATGCTATTTTTAGATGATGGATTTTATATCATCTGGAAGATCATGATTGCATGATCTTTTAATAACAAAGGCAAGTTCACACTTTCTCATGTCCTTTCATTATTTTCTATCAAGTATTTGCAATCTATTATTGTTAACACCTGCATTTCAAAAAGGATGAAAGAAAATACTATTTCTTAATAATATGACTTACTGGTTATCAACCTGAATGGTTTTAACCTAGTATGGCGGGCAAATAGAACCATGGTATGATTTGTGGATTGGTGGAGGTTCCATTTGCATGGGAAAGAATCACCTAGGAATTAATAACAAATATCACCAGTGATTTTTGCACCGCATATTACGCATTAACCATGAGATCTATATGGACTCTTGGGAAGTCAGCTGGATCTTTTTCCTTTTGTATGCTGATAGACAACTTTTCGAAGCAATCTTCCTACATTAGGCACGTACAAGGGTGGAACCGTCAATTCCCCGGTACTTCTTATCTACGATGGATTGCTCTCTTTAGGAAATGTAAACCGGCTTGGCCGTTATCCTGAGCTAAAAAAAGGGTGGGAATACGAGGTCGTGGAGAAGGCCGGTAAATATCGGGCCCCATACTAAGGAAGTGTGGACAAGCTCGCAACTTGGTTGTGCAACATGGATAAGGATCTCTCATGGGTAAAGCAACGGACCTCTGCAGAGTGTAAAAAAGTGTGACATGTTACTGACTGTTTCGGGAAGGAGCCGTGAACGCTGCAGGAAAGGAACTCCACGAAGTTCTAATCAACCTGTAAAGGCTGACAGACATAGCTTTTCAAAATAACAGCAACCTTTGCAGAAATGTTCACGAAAAACCTGCATAACACTACGACCTTTGGTATGTGGTTGTAGATAGTGCATCAAACAGTCATTTTTAGTGAACTTTCTAAGTATGCTCGTACTCAACCGTATCTTCTTAACCCTTTCTAGATCTTGGAGAAATCAATGACGAACTCTGGATAAGAACTACTTTGAAGAGTTGAAGATATCCAGTGGGGATCAACAAAGTCAATGACTACATCAACAGGAATAAAAGAGAAGTTGAATAATAGAGTATAGATAAATCCCTAGACACCAGAACCTTCTTCTCTAGAGCATTGCTATAGTAGCAATCGCAAGTCATAGATATCTATTAATAGTATATTATTTCTAGAATAGACTCCAAGTTGCTATTTTTGGTTTTCTTCTATATTATGTTTTCCTCACTGTTTCGAGGAAATTTTCTAGAACTTTTGTAAAGAGTTGAGTTGTAATCTATAGTCATGTCTTGGACCCATGATGTTTCTGTTATACCATTCTGAGGAATGTAATACTACTAAAACGGTGTTTCATTGGTGTTATGTCAATCACTATAGTATACTATATCATGCAGTGGTATGCTAGGTCACCCCAAGACGTCAATGGGAATGCCTGCTTTGATCAAGGGTGGGCATCTTTTACAATATCTCTTGGGTTGAATATTGGATATCTTCTCACCTTCAAAATCTTCCAAAGGTCTTCACGGTGGTGATCTACAACTACAGTCGAGCAGAGACTGTCAAGAGGTGCCCAGAGGAGGATCGTTGCCCAATAGTGAGCCATGTCTCTTAGCATGTGGGTTTTAGTAAGGTGTGCTATATTGCCCTATGATGAACTTGTGTGTTATCTACTGTCATCAACTCGCTAGTTGTTTATGATCTTGTTGGTAACCTCACCTCTCTCCAAAAGAGGTTACCATTGCAGGCAACCAAACGTACTGCCACAATGCAGATCCTAGCCTTTATACATGTATCCAGGCAACCAAACAACATCGCTCTTCTATGAGATAGATTCAAGAAAAATGTCTATAGATTACCAAACGGGCTGCACAATAGAGCCCACATTCTGTTTTCACTTGGCCCTACTCACCAATGCATTGTCTGAATGGGCCGCGGATGTGGTGCAGCCTGCCAAACACGCTCAAAGACAAACTTGCAGAAGAGTTCGTGGCTTAACTAGAACAGGAAAAGATTGACCATGCTCACCGATGATTTTAGTAAGACACGGATGACCGAACCGGGCGGCAGTTTAGGCTCGTACCACTATCCTGCATCGCTGATGCGATATGCCATCACTGACCATGCTGCTACCAGGCTGTTGCTAGCCGCAATTGCTAGTTGCCACTCGTTAGCGGCGCCAGTCGCTCGTGTCACGCACCCCTTCCCTCGCACGAGTTGGAAGTGGGCCGGCCCACCACTGGCAGTTTCCACTAACTAAAGAAGAAAACGCGACCGCCCTCGCCAACGACAGGGACGACGCTGTTGGCCGTGGCACCCTGGAGGAGGTGAGGCCGGGACCTCACTAGAGATGGGGATGACACGGCGGTCTGCGGCATCACCGGCGGAGGAGAGGAAGAAAACATAGGGTTAGGGGTGGGTGTTGTCTCGTCGGACTTAGGGTTAGGGGTGGGTGTCGCCGGGGACTAGACTTAGGTCTAGGGTGCAGGTCAGGGGGTTTAGAGGGATGGCCGGCCGGCAGGGGCCTCGCCGATGACGGGGACGACGCAGTTGGCCAAGGCGGCGCCGGAGGAGGTGAGGCCAGGTCCTCGCCGAAGACGGGGACGACCCGGCGAGCCGGTGGATCCGAGGAAAAAACTTAGGGTTAGGAGTAGGTGTTGTCCCGCCGGACTTAGGGTTAGGGGTGGTGTCGCTAGCAACCGTACTTAGGGCTAGAGGAGGAAGAAGAACAGAGGAGGAAGAAGAAGAATAGAGGAGGAAGAAGGAGATGGAGCGGTGGGACAACCCACACGATGGATTAGCTTCAGGTGGCACGAGCGTCATCGCCACTAACGCGTGGCATAAAGCAACCCCCACTGCTAGCCTACTATAGTATCGTAGCACACTACACCATTCAAAGACCTCGTGAGAAAAGACCAGGCCTCATCAGATTCAAAAGCCCAGATCCTACGCGGCCATGCGCGTCCATCCATGCTCCTCCGCTCCCAGCACCTTTTGAGATGGCGATGCTGATGTGCTAGCACGTCCATGTAGGGCGTGTTTTCTTGGCCGTTTTTTCCGTTTCTTGCATGGGCCTGGAAAAAATAAGGGTGTTTGGCTTATTGGGCCGCATGCGTTTTTGAATCGGACGAACTTTAAACAAGCCTAAAACTTGGCCCGTGATAGCTCCAAATTTCAACATTTTTTATCATTGTTTTTCCTCTTATTTATTGTAGGATTTCACTCAAATTTTCCCTATCTACTAATATTAACATCGCAATTAGCGAATCCATGGTTTCTTGTGATGGTTTTTAGTCAATGAACATTTTTAGAAGATCTAATAGTATTTATGGGCTAATTACACCAAAAGAAGCAAATCCGCAATTGGAGCCCCTTTCATTGGAGTTGTTCAGAGTCCATAACGACCACTGGTATGGTCGGGGTGCGCCCGTACCGTCTACCCATACTACCTGCCGCCTGCTCCATTATATCAATACAAGCAATTTTCAGGAAGGGGAGACGATGACAATAATAACATAGTCGCCGCAAACTCATCCAGAAGGGGAGAGATTAGATCTAAAGAAGGAGAAGAACACCATCTCATTCTTCGATGATCTCTAGCCTCTAAACCATTCATTCCACCATCATCCCCATTGGTACTTACAGAGAGAGATTGGCACTTGTAAGATTAGGGTTTGATACTTTGATCTACCTTGGTTTGTATTTGATTCGATCTTCAACTAGTATTGTGGCTTGCTACGATAACTCTGAGATGATTTCCATTTGCAATACAATTATGCCTTCGATTAATCTTCCTATCATGTCTGAGTAAATCCGCATAGGCGTGGAAGATGCAGGGGAATTGTGAGATGTGTTATGCCTTCTTTAATTCCATCCATTTGTGATTATTGTAGTGTTTATTAAATTGTGAGAATGATTATCTATATTCGTCTAATGCTTTTTATCTAATTTAAGGGCCCAAGTAACATGATCCAGAGATCTCTTAGTTATGAACCTTGTATGCTAGCGAATCGGTGACCCCCGACTAAAATGACCGATATTAACGAGGAGCTAGTACTACTCAAGGACAACAAGGAACCATCAAGATTAAAGCCTTGATTCGATTCAAAGACCTTAATTAATGTGCTGACCATTGCCGTGGTAACAGGCAGACGGATCATTGGGACTAGGAAGAATTGGCCATGAGGACTCCCAGTTAGTATATGGGTTGCTTGCCTACTCACTTGTAAATAAGAAATATCATAATCACTTATTCCACTTTATTCATCTAGCACTTTTACTATTACCATGAACCATTTCTCTCCGCGCCTAATTTCTCATCTGCAGTAATCTCGAAAACCTTTCTCGTCTTTACTTTTATGCTATTTAATTCTCACTTTTTCCTTACTCAAGTTTCCTCTATTATTCACTTACCCACCTTCCAACTTAAACAATTGGAGTCAATTCACTGAAGACTAGTGACACCTTGAGTGCGACAGAAACACTGCATAAAGACACTTACCTAGGCTCCTTATTGGGATCGATATAAAAACTCGAATTATTACTTCCGCAAAAACATGCTCTAGCAAACCTGTGCACTTGCAGGCCATCAAGCTATTTTCTGGCACTGTTGCCGGGAGCTAAGTGCTAAGTGTTGTTTCTTGACATAAGTGATTGTTGACACCATCCGTGATCTCTGTTGAAGACAAATGTACCACTCGATCTGGAAAAACTTATTTACCTCCGTATATTGACCGTATTCCAACTGAAAGACGCATAGAATTTATTGAAAGATTTTCTAACTCACGTACTGTAGACGTGAACAGTTTGATTCCTTTGATGGCAGACTTCACCATCACCCAGGGGGGCGAAGAGTCTAAGCTACCATTGGGAGAATATAGGAATCTAATACCAGCACTCAAACAAGATGCAAACAAAGGTTAAATCTTATCTAATCAAATGTGACATGACATGGTTGTCTTCTCGCTCCATGATCTCCATCGGGTGCTCCGACTTGGCGCCAAGTCCATAACACCACCAGTCTTGTCGTTCATCATCACGATAACTACTGCTATACGACTTAGCAATAGGAAAAGTAAACTACCTTACACATTCAAGACTTGCAACCATATCACATCACAAAGCCTTTCCCTGCAACATAAAGTTAGACGCCTCTACTCTATCTATTGTAGATTTTATGTGGTTGTTAAGGCTTTCACGGTAGAACCGTTTCTACCTACGAACTTCCAACCACAACATGAATTTAATAGTTGTCTCTACTACACCCCTTTTGGAGCCTTCATTGTAATGTCATATCAACTACTATGAGAAAGAAAGACACCCGCTAGACACTTATACGGTACAAGCCGTATGTCGAGCATGGAACCAGTCTTGTGTAGGATTACACGCAAGGTCGGTCCGGGCCACTTCATCTCACAGTACCGCGATATAAATAAATACACGTGGGAAGGTAACGACTAAGGTATCGATGCCCACACTTTGCATGTGTCTATCCGTACAAGCATACTAACCATAGATCGGGCTCTGATACCACTGTAGGGTTTTTAGGACAGATAACAAAAATTTAACTACGGGAAACACCCTGAATGCCTAAGGATCTATCTAGAAGTAATGTAGTAACGGAGGAAGATAGCGGTAACATACCTTTGAAGACCGAGAGAGTGTTATGCTCATGCAGGAGCATGGATGATGTGGTCGTACCCATCTGACCTCAAGGTCGCGAAGCTCCTCACACATCACCCCTTGTCCTAGGTCCTTGTACGATGGTCCGGTCGATACTAGTGCAGCTCCCCCGAGTTATCACACACATATAGTGCAATACGACGACTCCCGAACTCCTTGATCCCTGTTGGGGTTGCGGAAGTAGACCTCCTAGCAGAATCTCTGCAGCACAACGGTGTGCCACAAATGTGTTTACTTTGCATGTACAGTCCTTACTTAGGACCGCGCCAACGCAAAGACAACTAGAGAGAGAAGGGGATATTTTAGCCAAAAACAATATCTTGATTTATTGTGTCTTTATCCCACCCATAGGCATCTCTTTATATAGGGGAAGGGAGGAGTCCCTCCCTCTTAGGTGCCCCATGTGGGACTAAACTTAATGGAAAAAGTTCAGGAAAAATGGCCCAGCCGGATGGGCTAAAACAGCTTAGCCCAAACAGCGAAGGCGGCGGCCAGCGGTAGCCAGGCGAACCCGGGTGGGCAAGCCAGTGGCAGCCCGAGGCCCAACGCGCCTAGCATGCGGCGGCAGCACCTAGTGGCTCGGGTGGTCCTCGGCGCCTCGGCGGCCCAGCGCCAGGCAGAGGGGAGTTGCGGCTGGGTGGGCCCTTGCGCAGCCCACCGCGCACCCGCTCACCCGCGTGCTAACCCACCTGTCCTGCCCGCGAGATAGGCCAGATCAGCGACCACCGGCCTGGGCGCGTGCAGTGCAACGCCTCGCATCCCACTGCCCTAGGCAGTGCCTATTATTTGTCGCTCATACCTATGGGCTAGTCAAAGCAGTCCAGTGCTGGTATTTTTCCTTCTTTTTCCTTAGCTTTTCTCCTAGGTCAAATTCCTCCAGGATTTTGGCCTAATGAAAAACTAACCTTTATAAATCTTAATTTAAATATTATTTAGAATATAGTAATTCACAGTTAACATATAATAAATTTATATTTAAATTCCCTATTTATCTTAAACTCTTTTCGGTCCTTTTCCTTCTTTCTTTCCCCGAACAACTTCGGATCTCCCTAGAACAATTCTGGTTTCTCTCTCTTTCAGGATTCCTTCTTACAAGTAGATCTCCAAGCGTCGTAATGCCCTTAAGCGTGTTTCCTTATGGTTCGGGAATGCTATAGACATGATCCATATCAATGATCAACAAAGGGACCGGGATGCCCATGTGACCCCTAAGCACTCCACGAATCTCCATCGTGTCGAACCTGAAATGATATATCCAATTCCCTTGTTCACGATACAAGACTTGACTGAGATTTGATTATCTGTATCACGATACCTTTTCTAATCTCGTTTCCAACAAGTATTGTTTTACTCGTTCCCGTGAAATACCATCCACATGACCTAGTCCTGTGTTGCGCAACATGGATGTAATTCACCGAGTGGGCCTAGTTGTATCTTCCTGTCACATAGGAGAACAATTCCTGATCTTAAAGCATATTGCCTCTACATGCTACTTTGGATACCCCACATGCACCTTTATGGTCACCCTTTCATGAGATGACGGTTGATACAGTCAAAGCATCCTCGGGTAATAGTGATTGATATGATCTCACGGTCTAAGGATTAGGAGAATATGTTTCTGACAATTGCAACATGAACTAAGTGACATGATCATGTTGCAACAATCATTAGTGGGAAGTGTACATCACATTATTCTAGATGATATGACTTAATTGTCAGTGACTTTTGTTTAGCCCATGATCAGGAAACCTTGATCATCGTCTGCCTAATGAACTAGTTGAATAGAGGCTACTAGGGACTTGGGTTTGTTTGTATACCACACATGTATCAATGTTTCTTCTTGATACAGTCATAGCATGGTATTAAAAAATTATGAACTAATGAGATATGACAATAATACCCTTTTATTATTTGCCTCTAGGGCATATATCCTTCAGAAAGAAATTGCTTTCACAGGAAAAGAAAAGTAAGATACCAGTGATCACTTGACGAAGATCTATGACCTTTGTGCCACTCTTAAACCAGCAAGTACCAATAGAGTTTGTGCTCCATAAACTTTTTTGTTGGTATTTGAAATATAATGATTTTACTTTGTTACAATCAATACCCAATCACACTATAAAAAGGTGGGAAGATTGCATCCAAGAGTTTATGCATAAATATTGCTCGTTCACTAAAATCATGCAGATTAAACGTAGCATTACAAACTTTCTTCAAACAGTTGGAGAAAATTTTTATCAAGCATGGAATAGATTTTATGCAATGATTATGAAAGTCCCGAATCATGGTTTCCATGAGCATTTAATTATCCAATATTTTTATAAAGGGCTTAATGATGATACAAAAGAAATGACTGACTTATCTACAGGGGGAGATATTTGTAGCTTAACATTGCTAGAATGTGTAAAGCTTTTCGAGGTAAGATACTTCAATGATAAACAATACAATCCAGTTGTAGATGTTAAACCACGAAAAGGTATGTTTCACATACCACAAGATCTAATGCCTGAAGTTAAAAAGTCCATGGAAGAAAAAGGAATAGCTTTGGAACTTATTGAAGAAAATAAAGTTACATTCTTCAAGCTTATGTAATGTAAGATGGAATAAATCTTGTAATGCAAAAGTTTAGATATCAACAAAAACAGTTCCGTGAAAATATTATAAACGTCTAATGACTCAAGAAAAGAATATAAAAGAGTTAACTAAAGTCTTTGAGGACTTAGGACTTGCCACGAAGCATTTGGATAGATATTTGAGTATGGTTAAAACACAATGTGATGAAATAATTGAAACCGAAACTTTGATTTTGAACCAAGGAAATTTTAGTACTATTTCTACTAACATTGTCACTAGACGTGGTATAGAGACGTAGGAACCCTAAGGGCCACCTTGGTATCAAGAAGAACAAGCCATCAAGGCAAGAGAGACTCAAGAGATGAGTCGAGAAGAAAAGGACCTAGTAGATCCTCAAGATGATATTGATTATGAAGCTTGGAAAAGAGAATTTGAGACTTCTAAATGTAGAGAAGAAGAAGCAGGAGGTAGACATAAACAATATGATTCAGATGCCGAGACAATCGACTCAAGGGAAGAGGCCGATCTTAGAAAGGAACAAGAAGAGTAGGTTATCACCTCATATGAAGAACATGCTGATAAGCAAAAACCATCAACAAAAAGAAAACTAAAAGGGATGTTGAACTAGTGGAAAAGGTAAAGGAGAAGGTAATACCCACTAAAAATAAAAGGGTTATTTATTTGTTTTCCACTTGAGGTGTCTATGTACTCAGTTTTGCCACTAGAGCCAAATTGTCCTCAGTTTTACCACTGCTTCAGGCACCTGAACTCGTCCTGCCGCTGTTGCCGTTTCCGTCAGGTCAACGTTCTTAACTCAGCCGTTGCCGCATGTGGGACCGCGCGTGGGGCCGGGCGGAGACACATTTCAAAAATACGACCGTTGCCGCCTGTGGGACCGCGGAATGTTAGTTGCGCGTGTTAAAACCGGCGGAACGCGTCAACGGAGATCACAATGTTGAGCAAGAATTGGAGGCGGGGGAGGGTGTTGGAGGTGGGGGACGGGGTAAGAGCTCGCAGCGGTGAGCAGGAATCGATCTCCATATCTTCCTCAAGCTACCGTGCCACCTCACAGATCGAGAATTCAGTGCGCATGGAGATGCTGATCTTCCTCTGTCCGTGGTGTCGGGCGAGCGTTGATCGGAGGCTTGCGCGCACATCCAAGAACACCAATCGTCTGTTCTACGTGTGCAGCATGAATAGGGTAAGAGAATTCAGCCCATTTTCGCAATTTTTGTGATCGAGATCCTTGAGAAATACAGGGGTTGATCTATTTAGCGTGCTTGCAGATGAAATGCTTCTTCCTTTGGGTTGATGTTCTAGCATAGAAGCTGATGAATGAGCTCATCGAAGAGCACGAAGAATGGTTGCCAATCCTACCACAAATGATAGCGGCTGTAGCGCGAGCTCCGGCAGAGGAGACAAAGGGCAGAGCACTCATTGATAGGGAGGTAGTTACTGAGCTAATTAGGATGAACCAGAAGATTAGGGAGGTCGAATAGAAATCACAATTTGCAATTACATTTGGGCATTTGTAGGTGGTATGGTAATTGCACTGGGTATAATGTTGAAATTGTATGAAAAGGCATGAATCTGGGAGGAATTTCTAAGCTTGAAATAGTATGAAAAATTCTTGAAATGAGAAATGGCTTGTTATCATTTGTAAGGGAAACGAAATGGAAAAAACTTCTTATAAAAAAAGTATCCCAGAGCCGAGAGGCCAGTGTCGGCTTAACTAATGGGCCAACTCCATCGAATTAGGCCCATTCGGAGTGGGAAAATGAGAAGGGTTAGAAAATAAACAAAAAAGGTGGGGTGCGGCTAGGATTCGCACACACGACCACGTGGTTTGGTAGTGTGAAGGGTTGCGCTGGTAACCAGTGGGACAAATAGAAAGATGCTGAGAAGCAAAGAGAAGAAGGCTACCTATAGATCGTGCTTGGGTTTAGGGTTTAAAAACACATGTCGTGTTTGTGATTTTCACGAGCATGTTGTATTTTTATACACAGATAAATGATTTTTGGCAAACTTTTCAACACGCATAAAGATCATTTAGGCACAAACATTTTTCAACATACCACTTATTTATCTTTGGGTACTTTAACACACCATTCATTTGAATAACTTGATGATGCGACTAGCTTGGTAGCAAAGGTAGTGTTTATTTCTAGACTAGCTTGGTAATAAAGGTAGTGTTTATTTGTAGACTAGCTTGGTCATAAAGGTAGTGTTTATTTATAGACTAACTTGGTAATAAATGTCCTAACACGTCCTAACATGTCCACTACTTGTTAGTTGTTACCCAATTTATAGACTAGTTTGGTAGCCATGTGAAAAATTTCAACACAGAATGACGAGATCTTTGGGCACGAACACGAACACTTTTGAACACACAAATGGTTACACAAGATAAATAAGATGCAAATGCGACCACCATTACATAGATAAGTCCACGGACACGATACGACACACGACATAGAAAAACACAATAAACACGATGAAACTAAAAACTCGAGGGTACCTTCACGAACATCTTCATCTTGCACCTTGGCCACCTTCACCACTGCCGCCTTCAACTTCACTCATCCTCCTTGTAGGGGAGGTAGTGCATCTAGTTTGGGGTCGGGAAGATGCAGTCAATATTGGTGAAGATGTTGTATGTCGTGAAGAAGATTGACTTGCAGCCACACCAAAAGACTTGGCCGAGCAGAGCGTACGCGTAAAACGGGTT
Source organism: Avena eriantha (assembly GCA_910589775.1). Taxonomy (NCBI): domain Eukaryota; kingdom Viridiplantae; phylum Streptophyta; class Magnoliopsida; order Poales; family Poaceae; genus Avena; species Avena eriantha. The sequence continues at coordinate 110,919,154 of OU342744.1, forward strand.
GGCAAAGGTGACCGTGAGCAACTTGAGGGCGACGCCTTCATAAACGTCATTGAGGCGATACATCACCGGTGAGCCACGTGGGAGGTGGGCAAAGCCGGCGATGAGGAAGCCGCGTGCGAGCTCGACGGGGCCCCTCCATCGCGACTGCGCCCACACACGGATCATGCTCTCCATCAGGACACCCGTCGGGTAGCGTAGCTATGGCACGGTAGGTGATGTGCTCGTCGTTCGACGTAGAGCTCGTTGGGAACCCCAAGAGGAAGTACAATGAGCACAGCAGCAAGTTTTCCCTCAGTTATGAAACCAAGGTTTAATCGAACCAGTAGGAGCAAGGAAACACCCCAAAGGTGTTACTAGCTGAGCTTTGGTAGGGCGCACTACCGGTGCTAGAAGCAATGTGGACACCTGCACAACACAACCACAGAACTTTGTCCCTAACTTGTGATGAGGTTGTCAATCTCACAGTGTTTTGTGGAAAACAAAGGATTAAACGTATCGAATGGAAAGAAGTAAAAGTTTGCAGAACGTAAACACAAATCAGTAAAAGATTTGTAGATTGTATGTAAAAAACAAGGACCGGGATCCATAGTTCACTAGAGGTGGCTCTTCTTAAGATAGATAACATGCTGGGTGAACAAATTACAGCGGGGCAATTGACAAACACCGAGAAAGCAATACATGCATATACTAATCATCTTGACTCCTTTGAGACTTGATTGGGCATTACAACATTATACATAGACTGCCATTCAACTGCATCTATGACTAATAATCCACCTTCACGTTATCATCCGAACCCCCTCCAGTATTAAGTTGCAAGCAACAGATTATTGCTTTACGAACTGCGTGTAAAGTAAACAATACGATTGTTCTATGAACAAAAGATTGTTGTTTTCTCCCTAGTAGCAACAGCACATCTAGTACCTTAGAGATTTCTGTCACTTCCCCAGATTACCAGAGGCATGAACCCACTATCGAGCATAAATACTAACTCTTGGAGTTGCTAGCATCTACTTGGCCAAGATAATTACTAACAACGGAAAGCATGCAAGATCACAAATAACAAAGACCTGATAGAATCAATAATCAATCTAAAATAGCATCTCAATATCCATCGGATCCCCGCAAACACAACATGCAGAATTACAAATAGATGATCTTGATCATGAACGGAGCTCACAAGATCTAAACATGAAAGCGCAGAGGAGGAGAACCAGCCATTTAGCTACTACATGGATCCTTAGTCCAAGGATGAACTACTCACGCATCACACCGGAGGCTTGCATGGTGATGACGAAGGCCTCCGAGGTGAATTCCCCTCTCCGGCAGGGTGCCGGGAAGAGCTTCAGATTCCTCCCGATCTAGGGATGGAGATGACGGCGGGTACAGACTCTTTCGTGGATTTTTGATCGGGTACTTAGGGTTTACGTCCCGAGGGCATCTTATAGTCGGAAGGGGAGGCCGAGGGGGTGCCAGGGCTGGCCACACCACCCCCTGGCGCGGGCCAGGCCTAGACGCGCGGCCAGGTGATGTGGCCGCCCTCTGGCCCTTCTCTGTCTCGTATTCTGGCACTTGATGACATCCGAAAAAATAGGCACTTTGGCTTTTGTCCCGTCCAATTCCGACTTTACTAGAACCAAAAACAGCAGAAAACAGGCAGCTGGCACTATGGCTCTTGTTAATAGGTTAGTCCAAGAAATCATATGAAAAGTACTCCAAAGTTGGAACAAAACACAAGAAAGTGGATAAAACCAAACATGGAACATGAAAAATTATAGATACATTTGCAATGTATCAACATCCCCAAGGTTAACTCCTGCTCATCCTCGAGTAGGTAAGTGATAAAAAGAAAGAATAATTTTTGAGGTGACATGCACCATCAAAGAATAATAACTCCTGCTCGTCCTTGATCAAAGTATTTGCAAAACATTCAAAGCTGGGATCATAGTACTTCAATCATAGCATGAAAGACAAAGTTCTAGCAATAAGCAAAGAAACTATGATGCAACATGAAAAGGCACAAACAAAAGATTCATGAATAACAATGCTTTGCAAGACGTTTGTTTGTTTCACATAAAGAAAACATAGCATAATAGTATTCAGATTGTCCCTCAATAGAGTAGCAAATATAAATGCATAGGACACCTTCAAAGTTCATAACAGTGACTAGATACAATAGTTTAAAAAAAGCAATAACAAGTTATGCATCAATCAACTAGTCTTGGGACAATGCACATAGAACTAAGAATGGCCACTATGCTCTCAAAGTAGGTGCATAAATATAGAAGGTGGAGACTCAATATAATGGTGGAAGAAAGACCTTTTGTAAAAGGAAGTAGGGATTCAAGTCTCATAAAGAGCTTCCAAAAATTATGGTACTTGTACTTTTCAGCTCTCATTGCCCCTATCATAAGCATCTTGAAGGTGATTAAGGTTAAAGTGACACAACTAAGAGGATATGCTTGACAAGTTATAAACCGAAATCGCATGCCCCTTACTTACGAAGACCGATCCTCATGCTACTCAACTTTAGTCACGAGTAAGCTCTTGTCATTGTAAGTATATGTGTATCATTAAGAATCGCCAACAGGGTACCCCTTGCACATGATACGGGAGCTTTCCCATAATCAAAATGACAAGGCAAGCAGACAATGAGCATCTCAGCGATCTTTTTATTTGCTATTTGCATAGGTTTTTATTGAGGATGCTTCATAGAGTGCTCATTATGGTGATGCTGCAAGTTTCCACCATGATTAGGCATGGCTTAGGCTAGCGGCCCAGGCGTTTCTCTAACACATATACAAACTCCATGATCTTACAAGTTCCACTTTTATTTCAAACCGCCGGGATCCGTAAGCAAAAGAACATGATATCAACGGGGTACAAAGTACAAGTGCAATGTTGAAAGCGTTCCCCATGGTACATGGTTCTGCTAATATACGCAACAAAGAAGGACCCAATGGTTCAAGTTTATTAGAGGCAATAAAGTAAAGAGTGCCATCAAGTTCTTGAGAGCTTTAATCACTAGTTTTCTCATAACAAGTGGAAGGTAAACAAAAGCATGAATATACTTGGAATAGAATAAGCTAGTAGGTAGGTATGGTGGACTCTTTGGAATAACTTGGTTTAGGGAGTTGGATGCATGAGTGGAACTCATACTTTGTTGTGGAGGCTAGCAAAAGACTGGGAGAGACAAACTAAGAGAGCTTTAATGGCCATAATCATGCAGAGCGACAAAACATCATTGATCAAAGCATAAAGTGATACTACAAGTTGAAAACTAAAGGATCATAAAGGCTATGGTGACTTTGGATAGTCATAACATGGTGTGAGCATGCGCCAAGTCAACCCAAATAAAGCATCAAAGGAGAATACCACTATACTATGCTTTAATATGCTAAAACAACGCATGATTCATCCAAGGCACATTAAGCAATCTCAATTGTTTATAACAAGTCATGCTACAGCAAAGAATACTAAGCATAAAGCCAAAACAATATCAAGCATGGCATGACAAAGCATAGGCCATAGTCAAAAACAAGCTCTTTTTACCACATAAGTATGAACTTTCCTACTCTTTTCCAAACCAAACTATTGATAAACCAATGTATGAAAGAGGGGGTCCAACCAATTTATTCAGAAAACTAAGCAAACCAAGGCAAACGAAAACCAAAACAAAAATGAAAAAGAAGACGCTCCAAGAAAAACACAACTGTGCATGAAACAATAAAAATGAAGCGTTTGGAAGAAACCTGTGATTTTTATTGATGAAGAAGGGAATGCCTTGGGCATTCCCAAGCTTTGACGCTTGTACTTCTTAGATATTTCTTGGGGTGACACACGTGGCATCCCCAAGCTTGAGCTTTAGTCCATCCTTTATCTCATTACTCATTCCTTCCATACACCTGAAATTTTTCCTTCATACAAAACTTCACACAATCTCATTAGCAACATTAGTGCACTCAAGATAAATAATTCTTAAGGTTCAGTTCTAACACCAAATAAACTTCCATTATAACACTAGGTACTGTAGCACTTCCTTCAAAAATCTCAATTCCCCAAAAGAACTCAAGAAGGAACCAACAAGAAGCAAATGCAGAAAATGGCAGAAATCTATCAAAACAAACCAGCAGGTAAAAACGAATTTTTTTCTAATACCTTGTGTTGCTCAAATCAAAAATTGTTGAACTAAAGAAAGTTAGATAACAACTTGGGGCAGAAGAACAAAAAATTAAAGCTCAATACTACATACAGAGCTCTCTCACGATTTTTTACGGTGAAGCACAAAAATCTGTTTTGGGACAGCAACTTGCCCAATCATTACTTCACTCTCATTAGAGGTTACTCTTGGCACAAAAAGCAAATAAAAAGGATAAGGAGAGGTTATTACAGAGGTAATAACTTCCAAGACTCATCTAAAACATTTGGGTTATCTCTCAATAAGTACTTTTCTTTAATGCCTTTAAGTTAGGCATAAGAAGCAAAGAAAGAATCAAGTGTTCTCAAATGAAAAGGCATTAAGACCAAATTTTGTTTTCATAGGAGAAGCAAAAGAAATATTTTCTCTCTTTTTAGGGAAGTGTTCTATACCTTTCTTGAGTGGGAGTTGATATTTAATGGTGCCTTCTTTCATATCAATGATGGCACCAACAGTTCTAAGAAAAGGTCTTCCCAAAGTAATAGGACAAGATTGTATTCAACATCCAAAACATAGAAATCAACGGGGACATAGGAATCGTTAACCATAATAAGAACATCATTAAGACTCCCCATGAGTTTATTTTTAGCATTAGCATCAAGTGGGACATTTAAATAACAATCTTCAAGAGGAGGCAAATCAAGCATATCATAAATCCTTCTAGGCATAATAGAAACACTACTATCAAGATCACACAAAGCTTTGAAATCAAAGTCATTCACTTTCATATTAATGATGGGTTCCCAACCATCTTCTTGCGTTATAGGAATAGAAGCTTTATGTTTCATCTTTTCTTCTTTAATCTTTATGAGAGCATCAGTAATGTGTTTTGTAAAAGCCATGTTCATAGCACTAGCATTAGGACTTTTAGCAAGCTTTTGTAGGAACTTAATAACTTCAGAGATATTGCAACCATCAAGATCAAAATCAACTTTATCATCTAAAGTAGTAGAACTATTACTAGCCTCAACACTAGTGGTGGTAATAGTAGAAACACTAATGTTTCTAGCAATTTCATCTTCTCTTTCCCACTTATCATGTAATTAGTCTAATAGTCTAACATTTTCATCAATTCTTACTTGTATAACATTAGTAGCTGCAAAGGGATTATCATTAGTTTCAGGTTTCGCAGCCATTTTATTAAAAGTAGACTGAGCTTCAGCCAAAGATGCTAACAGCATTAGAGAGTTTTTCCTCAATAGTTTTATTGAAAGCAGTTTGTTTACTAATAAACTCTTTAAGCATAACTTCAAGTTCAGAGGGAGCACTCTTATTATTGTTGTAAGAATTTCCATAAGCATTACCATTGTTGGGAGGATATGGCTTATAATTGTTGTTACCAAAATTGTTCCTATAAGCATTATTACCATAAGCATTGTTGCCAAAATTGTTATTTATTATGAAGTTCACATCAACTTGCTCTTCTTGAGCAACCAAAGAGGCTAAAGGAACATTATTTGGATCAATATGGGCTTTCCCATTAACAAGCATAGACATAATAATATCAATCTTATCACTCAAGGAGGAGGTTTCCTCAACAAAATTTACCTTCTTACCTTGTGGAGCTCTCTCAGTATGCCATTCAGAATAATTAACCATCATATTGTCCAGAAGTTTTGTTGTAGCACCCAAAGTGATGGTCATAAAGGTACCTCCAGCAGCTGAATCCAATAGGTTCCTTGAAGAATAGTTCAATCCTGCATAAAAAGTTTGGATGATCATCCAAGCAGTCAGTCCATGAGTGGGACAATTCTTTACCAAAGATTTCATTCTTTCCCAAGCTTGAGCAACATGCTCATTATCAAGTTGTTTAAACTTCATTATTTCACTTCTCATGGATATAATCTTATCAGGAGGATAGTATTTTCCAATAAAAGCATATTTGCATTTAGTCCAAGAATCAATACTATTCCTAGTTAAGGAATTCAACCATTCTTTAGCTTTTCCTCTCAAAGAGAAAGGAAACAATTTCAGTTTAATAATATCACCATCTATATCCCTATGCTTATGCATCTCACAAAGTTCAACAAAGTTATTTAGATGGGAAGCAGCATCTTCATTACCAATACCAGAAAATTGCTCTCTCATAACAAGATTGAGTAAAGCAGGTTTTATCTCAAAGAAAGTATTTTCAGCCACAGGTGGAGCAATAGGTGTGCTCATAAAATCATTGTTATTGGTGCTAGTAAAGTCACACAACTTAGTGTTTTCAAGAGTAGTCATTTTTTGGGTTTTCAAATAAGAAAGCAAACTTGTAAAACTATTTTTTTGTGTTTTTGATAAAGAAACAAGCAAACAAAGCAAAAAGAAAACTAAGCAAAACAAAAACAACAAAGTAAAGAGATTGGTTATGAGGGACTCCCGTTGTGAAGATGTCCTTGACTCCCCGACAACGGTGCCAAAAAATCTTGATGTGCTCGTCGTTCGACATAGAGCTCGTTGGAAACCCCAAGAGGAAGGTACGATGAGCACAGTAGCAAGTTTTCCCTCAGTTATGAAACCAAGGTTTAATCGAACCAGTAGGAGCAAGGAAACACCCCAAAGGTGTTACTAGCTGAGCTTTGGAAGGGCGCACTACCGGTGCTTGTAGCAACGTGGAGACCTACACAACACAACCACATAACTTTTTCCCCAACTTGCGATGAGGTTGTCAATCTCACCATGTTTTGCGGAAAACAAAGGATTAAACGTATTGAATGGAAAGAAGTAATAGTTTGCAGAAAGTAAACACAAAGCAGTAAAAGATTTGTAGATTGTATGTAAAAGACAAGGACCGGGATCCATAGTTCACTAGAGGTGGCTCTCCTTAAGATAGATAACATGCTGGGTGAACAAATTACAGCAGGGCAATTGACAAACACTAAGAAAGCAATACATGCATATACTAATCATCTTGACTCCTTTGAGACTTGATTGGGCATTACAACATTATACATAGACCGCCATCCAACTGCATCTATGACTAATAATCCACCTTCAGGTTATCATCCGAACTCCCTCCAGTATTAAGTTGCAAGCAACATATTATTGCTTTATGAACTGCGTGTAAAGTAAACAATACGATTGTTCTATGAACAAAGGATTGTTGTTTTCTCCCTAGTAGCAACAGCACATCTAGTACCTTAGAGATTTCTATCACTTCTCCAGATTACCAGAGGAATGAACCCACTATCGAGCATAAATACTAACTCTTGGAGTTGCTAGCATCTACTTGGCCAAGATAGCTACTAACAACGAAAAGCATGCAAGATCACAAATAACAAAGACATGATAGAATCAATAATCAATCTGAAATAGCATCTCAATATCCATCGGATCCCCGCAAACACAACATGCAGAATTACAAATAGATGATCTTGATCATGAACGGAGCTCACAAGATCTAAACATGAAAGCACAAAGGAGGAGAACCAGCCATATAGCTACTACATGGATCCGTAGTCCAAGGATGAACTACTCACGCATCACACCAGAGGCTTGCATGGTGATGAAGAAGGCCTCCAAGGTGAATTCCCCTCTCCGGCAGGGTGCCGGGAAGAGCTTCAGATCCCTCCTGATCTAGGGATAGAGATGACGGCGGCTATAGACTCTTTCGTGGATTTTTGATCGGGTACTTAGGGTTTATGTCCCGAGGGCATCTTATAGTCGGAAGGGGAGGCCGAGAGGGTGCCAGGGCTGGCCACACCACCCCCTGGCGCCGGCCAGGCCTGGCCGCACGACCAGGTGGTGTGGCCGCCCTCTGGCCCTTCTCCGTCTCGTATTCTGGCACTTGATGACGTCCGGAAAAATAGGCACTTTGGCTTTTGTCCCGTCCAATTCCGAGAATATTCATTTTCTGACTTTCCTAGAACCAAAAACAGCAGAAAACAGGCAGCTAGCACTGTGGCTCTTGTTAATAGGTTAGTCCAAGAAATCATATGAAAAGTACTCCAAAGTTGGAACAAAACACAAGAAAGTGGATAAAACCAAGCATGGAACATCAAAAATTATAGATACATTTGCAATGTATCAGTAGGCGGCCAGCGAAAGGTTGGTCTGTTGTACTGCATCTTCGGTGGTACTTGGGCGACAGGATGGAGGGCTCGCTCGGTGTTTGGAGTGGAGATTTCTGCTCTGGCTTGGGTGGTGTGTTGGAGAGGAAAAGGGTTGTATAAATAGGCTAGAAACAGTGGGTTAGGGTTAGGCAATGAAACAATGGGCGTATGAACGCGCGTGTATCCGTGCGTCTGAATCGAGGAGGCGGCAGCGCGTGGAACTGAATCAAGTAGGCGGCGACGCGTGAATCTGAATCGAGGAGGTGGCTGAGTCACTGCGGAGAGGCGCGCATGCATGGGGACGACGCATCTGAATCGACTTAATGCCTCTGGTGCGACAAATCGCTGTGGTGAGGCGCGCATGCAAGGCGACGTCCTCGCTTCCTCCGCATGCATGTCCACGTCGTCGCTTCCCACGCATGCCTGGAAAGACTGAGACCTAGCGTGCCCGCGCATTGCACAACAGACACGAGCACAGACCACGACACTGCCCAATGGTCCATCTAGCGTGCCTACTCAGAACACCCATCTGTGTTGAGAAAAAAACCGTCTAGCCAATCAAATAGCAGAATGAGCTTCTCGCGGATCGCCCAAGCTTGCCCACAGATTCCTTCTAGAAGGACGATCGGACGGCTATAGTTCAGCCTTAGGGTTACATCAACGGTCATTGTTCAGCGCTAGGGTTAGATAGTTCAGGGTTTGGAAGCGAGTTTGACTAGGGTTTGACCAAATACTCAAATGAGTTTGAAATAGTTTTAAGTTTCAAAAACCATACCAAAGCTTCATTTTGGAGTGACTAAGAAGGATCCAGGCTTAGTTTTTCATTTTCTTTTGAAAAACTTGTTTAAATGTTGGTCAAAGTTAGGTTTGACCAAATAGTCAAATGAGCATAAAAAATTCAAAAAAAACAAAAAAAATGAAAAACCTATGCACATAGTCTTCTTATGTCATATACTAAGGATTCAAGTCGATAAATAAGGTCTACATAGTTTCAAACAGAAGCTTCATGTATAATATGTGATATCTCGAACTCTGTTGTACGAAGTCAAGGGTTCAGAGAAGGGGTTTAGGTTTGGATCATGAAAAGTTACAAAAAACCACACCAAAGCTTCATTTTGGAGTGACTAAGAAGGATCCAGGCTTAGTTTTTCATTTTCTTTTGAAAAACTATTTTAAATGTTGGTCAAAGTTAGGTTTGACCAAATAGTCAAATGACCATAAAAAATTCAAAAAAAATCAAAAAAAATGAAAACCTATGCACATAGTCTTATTATGTCATATACTAAGGATTCAAGTCGATAAACAAGGTCTACATAGTTTCAAACAGAAGGTTCATGTACAATATGCGATATCTCGAACTCTGTTGTACGAAGTCAAGGGTTCAAAGAAGGGGTTTAGGTTTGGGTCATGAAAAGTTTCAAAAACCACACCAAAGCTTTATATAAACAAAGTTAGGTTTGACCAAATAGTCTTCTTGTGCCATATAAACACAAATACAACAACATTGGTCCAAATAAGCATTGCAACATCCAAATAACATAGGTCCAACATTATTCAACACAAATACAACAACATTCATAATGTTTCAAACATTATACTTGGTTCTTGCCACCACTTTGCTCCTTGTGTTTCTTGCCACCACTTTGCTCCTTGTGATCATTGTGCTTATTGCCACCACTTTCCTCCTTGTGCTCCTTGTGCTCTTCTCTTCTACTCTTCTCCTCTTTGTTGGAGGCACCTCAAGTACCTCAGAGCTCACTGCCACCACTTTGTTCGAACCTACCACAGAGCTATACAACCCAAACATAAAGGGTTGTGAGATCATGTCAAGTGATAAATGTAAAATAGTATTGGAAAGATTTACATACCAAGCAGAACTCACAACCATAGAAGGTTGGTCACCATCCTTTGGAGCCTCAGTTGGAGCATTATTTTGCTCATCAGCTTGATAATTATTTGGAGCCTCAATTTGATTATCATTTGGAGCCTCAGTTGGAGCATTATTTTGCTCATCAATTTGATCATCAGTTGGAGCCTCAATTGGATCATCATTTGGAGCCTCAATTTGATCATCAGTTTGATAATCATATGAAGCCTCATTTTGATCATCATCTAGAGCCTCATTTTGATCATCGTCTGCAACCGGCTGCTGACCATCATTTTCATCATTGAAACACTCTCTGAACGCTGGATCTACGGTGTTATCACGATACTTTGCAAAATGAACAGACCACCACACATGTGCACTTACGCTTCCTTGCTCCAAGTCCAGCTCCTTCGCTGCGAGGTCTTATTTGACTCTTCCTCGGTCTACATGATGCTCTCTTCAAAACTAGAGCACAAAGTTTGAAACCAGGGTCCACTATGTCCCATTGTTGTTTCCCCTCTAGAGAAGGTAAGGCATGTGCATATGTAGCATTGAATCTTGCAACAGAGTAGTATTCATGCACATACTACTGTATGTTCTCTGCTTGACTAGAGAGAGTTGTGATGAAAAACAAGGCATGAATGCATGGCAACCCAGTTATCTGCCATTGCCTACAACTCCAAGTTCTAGCTTCTAAATCCACTGGATATCTCCATTCCCTCTTCTCTTTATCCAAAAATGACACCTCTACTGTGGTGGCCGAGCAAAGAGTCATGTCCATTTCCAAGCCTCTTGTTTTGTGCTTCAATTCATTCATCACGGAAGGGATGATAATGTGGCCCATGAGTTTTTCCGCGGCTATTCCTGCACGAACATGAAACTTCTTAATGTATTCTATCCTTATCTTGTCAAGAAAATCCACCAAATAAAGACCCTTTAGTTTCTGGATCGTTGCATTAAAAGACTCTGCAATATTATTGTGCACATAGTCAACTTTGCTCAGTTCACTGAATTGGCTTCTGACCCATAACTTGGAGTGGTGTGTTTCCAAGTATTCCTTCACTTTGTCATTCTTGTATAGCTACCTCATGTGGTAGTTGTGCTTCTTCACACTACAAGTCAAAGATGATGGCCACAAATTGTCGGCATACACCTTTCCTTTGAATTTCTTCCCAAAAATTGCAGCAAGGTGACACATGCATTCCCTATGCTCTACTCTAGGGAACACATTGGCCACGGCCACTTCTAAACCCTTGCATGCATCTATATGAATTACCAACCCATTGGGATGTGCAAAAGCCTGGCGCAGATTCTGCAAAAAACCAAGTCCAGCTCTCCTCAAACTCTGTCTCCAGCACACCGTACGCAACTGGAAATACAAAATTGTGTCCATCAACTGCACAAGCTGCTACTAACTGTTCTTTAAACCTCCTTGTGAGTAAAGTTGCATCAATAGCTAAATAAGGCCTACAGCCTTCAAAAAAACATGTCGACAAGCCTCAAAGCAGACAAAAACCCTCCTGAAGGATTCCTTGGTCATTGTCACTCCCCTCAACGTGTACTCCACGGAGTGGTGGTCAATATCTACAATACTACATGGGTTGGTCCTCTCCACTTCACCTTTGAATGAATACAACATTTTGAAACTTTCATGCCAATTACCATAAATAGATTCCATAGCATGTTGTTTACCATTGAACACCTTCATGTATGGTATCTCTATCTTGAACTTTTCTTTGAGGTTCTTCTGCAACTCCTTTGTACCCACCTGATGGTTTTCTGTCACCCACCGCTTTACTTCATCAGCCACCCATCTTGACTTGGCTCTACTGATTGTTTCCTTTTTAAGGGTTGATTCTAGGCATGTGTGCCTAAAAGGGTTCACTTTGACCTAAATATTCGTGCTATTTTGCATTTTAGATGCGTGCATCCTCCATGGACAATCATCAGTCGGACAGTGCACTCTATAACGAATAGTGTCGCTATGGTCAACTATGAATGTACGTTCTGCTTTGATGCAGTACGTCACAAGTGCATTTCTACACTCACTCATGGATGAAAAAATGGAACCTTCTTCCATCTGAGGCTTCTCAGGGTCCCATTGAACAGGTGGAAGGTCTTCCTGCTCACGCTCCTCGTCATCAATTACAGAAGCATCATTGTTAGCCCCATCTTGGTTTTCAACACAACATGCCCGTCGTAAATTCTGAACATCAGAATATAGCCTATCTTAATCATCTACGTAGCCAGGCTCCACTTCTCGGGGGACCCTAATGCTGGTGCCCACGCTTGTCGAGCCACCGCGTCACCATGTACTAACTGAACTATTCTAGCTAGAGCTGCCATTACGACGACATGATTCTACCCGAGAAGGTCCAAGTGCTGGCACAACCATGTCATTTTGTAGCCTCACATGAAATTTACCTTTCTCCTTATGCTTAGCAAACATGGTAGCAAGCTCTGCATCATTGCTAACTTTCACCCATTCAGTTCCTCCAGCATAGTATCTGAATTCCACTTCATCATGTAAACCCCAAAGATATGGACTGCAAATTACCAACCCAAACTATCTAAAACTCTAATTACAATCCATTGGCAATGGATAATCGAACCCTCATTGGAATTTCTTGTTATCATTTGCATCCACGATGTACCGGTCCCTTCTAATGTTCACCAAGAAAGCAAACCGCAACTCCATCCTAACCCACGAAAAATAGAGAGACAATTAGCACACCAATACCAAAATCAACCAAAAAACTAATTAAACCATGTGGAATCGACTATTGCAATGCATAAAAAAGCTCAACGGTAACAATACTTACCCCTCGGGAACCCAGTCGTGGATGCGGAGGGTCTCCGGCCCGACCCTTGCCTCGTCAAGGTCATCACTACCACTCGCCATTTCGTCGAGCAGGTGGCAGGCGCACTGGCGGAAACAAGCGCCCTATCGATGGCGCCTCAAGACGGCGACGGCGGAGCAAGTGGAGGTGGAGCAGGTGGCGTCAGAGGAACAGGCGGTGGAGCAGGTGGACACGCCGGACGGCCGCGGCGGCGCAGGTGGCGCCCCTGGTGGTGGCGGGAGCAGGGGTGGTTCGAGAGCGAGAATAGGGGCGATGGTGCTCGTGGTCCCACATGTAAGATCAAGGGGCGAGAAAAGGGGCGGGAGCACCGTTGCGCGGTCCCACCTGTAAGATTTGGACCCACCCGGCCACTAACGGCATGAGACGGAATCGGGCCAAAACTGGCTGTTTGGCCTCGCCAGAGCAGATGCGCCCGAGGCAGTGATAAAACTGAGGACGATTTGGCTCTAGTGGCAAAACTGAGTACATAGAAGCCTCAAGTGGCAAACGAATAAATAACCCAAAATAAATTCCTTATCCTAATCGAGTGCAATATAAACCAGATAAAACGATTTATGATTCTTTTGCGGAAGCACTAAGAAGCCTTCGTTTAGAACTTCCTTTCACTTATGCTATTCAAGTTCCTACTTATAAAAAGTTTATGCGAGATATTATTAATAGAAAAAGAGGGTAACTAAGACTATAGCAGTAATGGCAAGCTTGGGTGATAAGCTGCTTGCTAAGCTTGGGAACCCATTATACCATCTATCTCTTGCGCAATTGGAAAAACTAATATCGTCAATTATCTTTGTGATTTAGGGGCAGGTGTTAGTGTCAGGCCTTATTCCTTGTTTAAGAAATAGAATCTTGGAGAGTATTCTCCCACTTCAATCACTTTGCAAATGGCTGATAAGACAACTAAACAACTTGTCGGTATGATCGAAGATGTTTTACTTAGAATTGACTAACATGTTATACCCACTGATTTTATAATAGTAGATGTTGCGGAAGATGACAAACTTTCAATCATCCTTGGAAGACCTTTTCTTAACACTGCTGGAGCTAATGTCGATTGTTCTAGTGGTAAGATTGTTTTTAATATTTATAATGATCAGATTGTTTGTTATTTTCCAAAGAAACAGGAGCATAATGGCAAATATGTTCCACCACCTAAGCGTATTCAAGCGGTGAAAACCATCAATGAAGGGTAATGAGGTAAACCCTAATGACATGGAAGTTGCTTGATAAGCTAACTCTCCTTAATAAAATAATTAATAGGAGTCAACCCATTCTTAATATTTAAGTTTAATTTTGTTTTGTTTATTTGTGTGTGTCTTAATAAATTTATACAAGATTTTAGACTTGTAGAGAATTTATGACTTGGTTAAGTTTAAAGAAAGGCAAAAGAAAAGCGAAAGGAAGAATTAAACAGGGTTCAGATTGCGTAACGAGCACTGGTACGGCCGGAGGTACCCGTACTTCCCACTCATACCGTCGAAGAAATTCAATTGGAAAAAGTTTATTTATTAAGTACTATTAACGAGCACCAGTACGGCCAGAGGTCCCCGTACTGCCCGCCCGTACCAAACTTCGACAATTTTCTTCAAAACTCACTGTCGCGATAACGAGCACTGGTACGGCCAGGATGCGCTCGTATCGTCCGCCCATACCAAACCTCCAAGTTTGATATCGAAATCCTAATCTTGATCCAACGGTGATGACCACCAGTACGGGCGGGTTGCACCCGTACCACCCGCCCGTACCGACTACATCGCTAGGTAAAGGCTGACGGCAACTGGCTCTCAGCCAGCCCCTTTATTCTTCCTCCTCATTCTTTCTTTCTTTTTCTCTCTCCGCGTCAAACCCTAATCCCCTAAAACCTTTGATTCTTCATTGATTTCTTGTTTTTAGTGAGAGAATCTTCACATCGGTAAGTTTCTCATCCGATCCACGCTTTATTTTTTGAAATTTATGGTTAAATTCCTGACATTGACTATTAAAATGAGTTTATCATATTTTGAGATTATTTTTGATTCCTCATGTTAGGATTTATAATTTCTGCCTCTAATCGTTTGTTTGTATGATAGAAACCTGATGCCTATAGTTTTTTTGAAAATTTCGCAGCACAATGCATAACATTAGAAGGATTTTCCGCTCAGTCAAGGACTCAGGAACGGCAGGGGCCTCGGGCTCCACTAGGCCGCTGGGTTCGAAGAAGAGACGTTCGAAGGCGGATAGCTTGAGAGCTGCCATGAACAAGGACTACGAGAGGGTGAGCCAACACAAGGTTTTACCCACTAAGTGGATAAGCTGTGAGTTCCTCTCCCACCAAGGTATGTTGGAGGACTTCGAGCAAATGACCATGCAAGCTGGCATGGTCCCCTTCTACTTCTCCACTGACACCTACGAGCTCGCCACGTACGAGTTCCTATCATCGTTCCACAATGACCTTGAGGCCCAGGAACGTAATTGCACTGTAAGTTTTATGCTCAATGGTCAACCCCATATCATCACTTTCTATCAATTTTGTGATTCTTTCGCTTTCTCCTATGAGGGGGAGCTCAATATTAATGACTATGTCCATGTAGAGGCAATGCATTTTTGGGAGCAGATTTCTATCCACAGGAACACTGATTATTTGCGCAAAAAGAGCGCCACCATCTAGAATCCCACTATCTGTTACTTCGCCACCTTCTTGGTGAACTCTATTTTTGGGAAGGGAGATGTTGGGGCAATGGAAAGGCCCCGAGATGAGTGTAATTCATATGGCTTTGCATGCTAAGATGGAGCACAAGGTAAACTTGGGTGCTTTGCTCATCCAACATTTCTGCAGCCAAAAGTCGGCTTCCTCGGGTGACATCCGCTGCGGTGGCTTGATCACACAGACCGCCTACACAAGCGAGTTTGTCATGCCCAGAAAGAGTTGTGGCTGTTAGTAAGATTTTGGATGATATTCACATGGCTAGCACTAAATTCATGGGGATCTATAGACCCCAACGCTCCCCCATTCTTATCAATTTTATTTTGAGCCTAATGGTGATCTCTACCAAGTTTTGCTTCCTTTTGTCCAAACGTTTGGTTTGCTAGATAAACAGAGTTGGGTCCTCACTGAGGAAGAATTTCAGCAGGCATTGATCACCTTAGGGAGGATTGCACCGCGAAAGGTCATCCCAACTGGGAGGACGCAGTCGCTGGCCAACAACAGCAAGAGCAAGGTGGAGAGGACTGGAATGCAGTCATCATCATCATCACCAACAACCTTTCCCGTAGTACCAGTAGCAAGGTATGCCTCCACCGCAGCTGGGATTCAACTATGTCCCGAGGAGTGATTTTGACCAGGTGGTGCATCGCACTGACAACGTAGAGAATACGTTGCATGATGTGAACGCCAACATAGTCAACCTCACCCAAGACTTCACCTCTTTTATGACCGACTTTCCAAACCTCTACCCGAACTTCCCATACCAGCTGTCACCGCCTGACGAAGGCGACAACTTTTGATTCTAGATAGGCCAATAGCCTAAGCTTGGGGAGGTGGAACTCCTCCCTAACTTTTGCATTCATATTCTTCGTCCTTGTTTTGATTTATTTTGTTTTCATTCTAGTGCATGATTACATTCAGTTTGCATTGATAAAAGAAAACCCAAAAATATTAGACTAGCTTTTATCTTAATTTGTGCAAAATTCTCTCGGCCCTCGTTAATTTTTCTGCAGGTTATTTACTTCTAGTGATTTGGCTATGGAGACGAACGCGAGGAGTTGACCCAAGTGGGATATGAGAAAGTAAGAGGAGGTACCACATTCCTATTTTCCTCTTCTTGTAAGTTTATTCATGAACATTTTATGTCTGTTAGGTTGCAGTTGAGTTCTACTCCACGCTTAGATCATTATCTTTTAGGACTTGAGCTCAAAGGTTATTAAAACTACTATGCTTGAGACTTAGGACAATTACTATCGGTTAGAAAAACAACCCTTTTAGATTAAGTTCCAAACTTTTGAGAACAAGAGAAAGTGTCTGTTGACAACTTTGGCGCCATATTTTTGTCTTAAGGGCTTAATCTTAGTAGTACTCAACCCCACATACTAATCGTTGACTTGATAATACCTTCTGAAAAATAATTGTTTGATGGAATGAACTTTTTATGGTGGTTGAGGGAGATGCCAAACCTATTTTGATTTGCTAAAAAGAGATACTTCATGAGAAAATTAATTATAAGAGTACACAAACTTCATGGAACTAACAAATCCTATGGTCTACGAACGATCTTGAGTTCATCTCAGATTTCGGTTACGAGTTGGTAAGACATTGATAGCATTGCTGAGATGGGCAAAATTTTAGTTCCATGGGCCAAGTACACGAGTAAAAAAAGTAACTACCGTCGAGATATGAGCTGAAAATATTCAATACTTATGAGAGCATTGGTATCACCTCACCGCCTAAAATGAATAAACTAGAGTTCTTAAAAAACAAGGAAGAGATGAGGTGTTTGATAACCGTGATTATTGAAGTGGGTGTTAAAGCTCTAAGTTTATCCTTTTTTATATTTATTTGTGCACCCTTAATTTTGACTGAAAGCATCCTCGCTTGAAAATATTTTTACTCTCATAAAAGAGGGGCGCTGCAAATAATTGATTCGCAAGCCTAGCCAAATTATTGACAGTCTTTTTTGAGTTTTAAGAACTATTAGCTAGCAAGTTACTTGTGTTTAGGAATCGAACTAAAGTTCTATTGTTCAGATATATTATGCTCATGTTTAAGGTTGCAGGATTTGAGACAGTGGAATATGATACAACCTCGAACTTGTGAGTTTTTCCTCTTGATTCGATTTCTCCTATTACTCATTATAGCTTTTTCACTCGAGGGCGAGTAACAACTAAGCTTGGGGAAGTTGACAGCTCCAAATTTCAACACTTTTTATCATTGTTTTCCCTCTTATTTATTGTTGGATTTCACTGAAGTTTGCCCTATCTACTAATGTTAATATCGCAATTAGCGAATCCTTGGTTTCTTGTGATGGTTTTTAGGCAATGAATATTTTTGGAGGATCTAATAGTATTTATGGGATAATACACCAAAAGAAGCAAATTCCCAATTGGAGCCCCTTTCATTGGAGGTGTTCATAATGCATAACGACCACTGGTACGGTCGGGGTGAGACCGTACCGTCCGCCCATACTACATATCGCCTTCTCCGTTATATCAATACAACCAACTCTCGTGAAGGGCAGACAATGAAAAACAGAACACAACTGCCGCAAACTCATCCAGAAGGGGATGGATCAGATCTGGAGAAGGAGAAGAACACCATCTCATTCTTCGACAATCTCTAGCCTCTAAACCATTCATTCCACCATAATCCCATTGGTACTTAGAGAGAGAGAGAGAGAGAGAGATTGGCACTTGTAAGATTAGGGTTTGATACTTTGGTCTACCTTGGTTTGTATTTTATTCGATCTTCAACTGGTATTGTGGCTTGCTACGATACTCTGGGATGATTTCTATTTGCAATACAATTATGCCTTCGATTAATCTTCCTCGCATGTCTGAGTAAATCCCAATAGGTGTGGAAGATGTAGGGGATTAGTGAGATGTGTTGTGCCTTCTTTAATTCCATGCATTTGCGATCATTGTAGTGTTTATTAAATTGTGAAAATGATTATCTATGTTCACCTAATGCTTGTTATCTAATTTAAGGGCTCAGGTAACATGATCCAGAGATCTCATAGGTATGAACTTGTATGCTAGCGAATCGGCAATCCCCGAGTGACACATCCAATATTAATGAGGAGCTAGTACTACTCAAGGACAACAAGAAACCATCAAGATTAAAGTCTTGATTCGATCAAAATATCTTAACAGGCAGATGGATTATTGGGACTAAGAAGAATTGGCCATGAGGACTCCCGGTCGGTATATGGGTTGCTTGCCTACACACTTATAAATAAGAAATATCGCAATCTCGTATTCAACTTTATTCATGTGGCACTTTCACTATTACCATGAATCGTTTCTCTCCGCGCCTAATTTCTCATATTTACGAACCTCAAACACCTTTCTCGTCTTTATTTTTATGCTATTTAATTCTCGCTTTTTTCCTTACTCAAGTTTCCTCTATTATTCACTCACCCACCTTCCACCTTCAACAATTGCAGTCAATTCACTCAAGACCATTGACACCTTGAGTGCGATAGAAACACCGCATAAAGACACTTACTTAGGCTCCTTATTGGGATCGATATAAAAACTGGAATTAATACTTCCCCGAAAACATACTCTGACGAACCTGTACATTTGCAGGCCATCAACCCGCTGAGAACACCAAATCGAAAGTTTCCACGAGGACAGGCTCACACGAACTTTAAAGCGGGCCAAAAGGAGCAACTTTTTCTCCGTGGGTGGGGGTAGTTGGCTCTGGGCATGCACACCTCTTTTCTGATTATCCCTAATCCCGTTCTTATCATTTCCCCTTTTGACGAGCTTGTCCATCCCAACCGCTGCACCATCGTGGCATTGCCTTGCCACTGCTCCACCACAGCTCACCTCCACCTCGTCCTTCGCCACTCCCCGCTCCCCGCCCCTTGTCGCCGGCTGCCCTCGAGTGCTTCCCACAGTGGCAAGGAGGATGTCAGCGTTTGGGTGGGTGTGCTCCTATCCTCGTCCTGCCTGTTGTTGCTTCTGATGCTTCCATTACCCGACGTGTTGTTCACGAGCGACAAGCTGTTGGCGTCGTCAAGGTAAGGCTCATGCTCCTGGTTGGTCTCGATGACATACAGCCGGAGGGAGCTCCCCTACTCGACCAAATCCACATGCCACTTGAGCTCATCCTAGTTGCTGATGGTGACAAGGTCACCCTCCCTGTCCTTGTACTTGACAAGAACGGCCTTGAGGTCGGGGAACTTGCCGCGGATGGCCTCCCGCAGTTGCACCATGCCGCGGGCTGGCCAGCACCTGCGCCCACCGGATGCCCTCGCCGAACACGAGCTTCACCTGCCTGGGCGGTTCCTCGACCTCCTTCACGGGCTCGGCCGCCTTCTCCTCCCCATCCACCTCCACAACATCCGCGGCAGCCTTGGCGGCGGCCTTGCGCCCCTTCTTCTTCCTAGGCTTCTGCTGCTGCTTGGGCGCCGCGACGACCACCTCCTCGGGCATAGGCATGAAGGCATTCTCATCCAACACAAACCCTTTCTCCGACATGGTCTTTTGTACCCTTTCGGCCACATCAATCGTCGTCAGGTTGCCTGGCTCCGCCGCCAACACCTTATCCACGTCCCTGGCGGCCAGGTCAAGCATTCCCAGTGCGCCCGCTTGAGCAGCGCCTTGCTGTACCGGGGCGCAACGTACAGGGCGAAGTTGCGCTCGTTGATGGACCGGTAGTGCCCGGGGGGCTCATCTCCATGTAGCAAGCGGCCAGTTTGCTGTGGAGGTAGGCGGCGTCGGTGGCGGCAGCGGGGGTGGTGGTCGAGGACGGGAGCATCTTTATGTCCTTCTCGTAGTTGAGCAGGGTCCGCTCGTAGTCTCGGCTTTGGACCGACTTGTTCCCCTCCTCGCGGAGCTCCTGGAGCACACCCCATCCTTTCCCCTTTTGCCAATGCTCCTCGAGAAGCTGGAGTGCCAGGTGATGTCGGCGGCGTCGTCGTCGCTGGCTCTAACGGTGGCGGCGTCCTAATCGTCATCGGTCCCGGTAGTTAAATTACTAATGTAAGATTAGAGATGAGAAATTATCTTTGCGTACCGCAACCAAAGAGCCTAACTTCTTCTTAGAAGACTAAAAACACCCAACTAAGCAAAGTGGCCAAAAGTGTCCCACTGGTTGGGAAAGGAACCAAATAAAACATCCTGATGATGATCATAAACTGGCAGCAACGGTTCGTGGCTAAACTGGATCTGGAAAAAATTGGCCGTGCTCGCCGACGATTTTAGCAAGGCACGGATGACCGAACCGGGCACAAGTTTTGGCTCGTACCACTACCCCGCATCGCCGATGCGATACGCCATCATTGGCCGTGCTGCTGCTAGCCTGCTACTAGTATCGTAGCACACTGCACCGTTCAAAGACCTGGTGGGAAAAGACCAGACCTCATCAGATTCGAAAGCCCGGATCATACGCGCGTCCGTCCACTGCTCCTCCGCTCCCATCACCTTTCGAGACGGCGACGCTGATGTGCCAGCACGTACATGTAGCTCGTACTGTACTGTACTAGCGGCTATTCCGATCGCTCACCACGCGGAAAAAGCACTTGTTTGGCGCTCCCCTTTGGCCAGATATCAGGCAAATTGTTCGGCTCTCGCGCTGGGTCACCTGATTCGCTCCAGGAGCCAACAAGGCCAGCTGCGCAAACAGGCCTCAATGGCAAAACATGGCTTGCCACATAAACAATACTTAGAGCATCTCCACTCCTAACCGTCATACGGACTCCAGCGCAACTCCTTTTTTGCCAGTATTGGGGGACGCCGCCGCGATGTTGCCAAATGGAGGCACCCCATAACAAAATTTAAATATTTTAAATTTAACAAAAATTTGGACAAACAGTTTAAAATTCACCCAAACGTAGACGAACAGTTTAAATTTAACAATTTTTTTTAAAATAACGGCCGATCCTGAGCCGGCGGTACATCGCCGCAGCGTAGTCAAACAGGCTATCCTCGTCGTCGTCGTTACTGGGCGGCTCGTCCTTCGCCGGCGGTAGGCGGCTGCACCCCTCGTCGCTGGCCCTGCGCACCGGCCTCGTGGAAGGACCAGCCGCCCCCACGTCGCCGTCGATGTCGACGACGAGGCCGTGGCGCAACTGCTCGTCCTTCAATAGCGCGAGAATCCCCTGGTAGCGCGGCGATGGCGAGGGGTACGGCTAGTACCGCGCTGGGGACGCCGACGAGCGCGAGGAGGAAGACGAGCAGTTGCTGGCAGCCTGCTGGCGATTGCGCGGGAGACGCGGTGGCATCACCAACGGCGGGTTGTTGTCGTTGGCGATGTGGTCCAGGATCCAGGAGAGGGTGCGTCCCGGATTGCTCCACCATCGCTTTCGGCCTTCGCTGCTGAAGTTTGCCGGCGGCGGGCCAACGCCGTCGTAGGCCTCGATGCAGTCCTCGCGCTGCCGCGCGAAGAAGGCCGACCACGCCTGGAGGTTGTCGGGATCCCACTGGGGGTCGTTGCGCTCCCCGTCGGTGAGCGACCCGTAGTAGTGCTCGTAGATCGTGGCTCTGCGAACCGCGCCGATGGGGATGGACGGCACAGGGAGGCCGCCACGGCTCACCGCCTACCCCGTCGGAAGCCGAAAAGCCGTCGGGATAGGGTAGCCGGCGCTCCATAGAGCCTGCACCTCGTCGACGTGGAGCCAGAGGCGGCCAAAGCCGTTGGCCGCCGCGCCGTCGTAGTCCGCCATCGCCGAGGGAGAAGGAGACGACGCTTGGGGAGGGAGGAGGTGGAGCTCGTCGTTGAGATAATGTGTGTGTGGCGGTAATGGAAACCGCCGCGGATTTTTATAATGGGAGGGGAGGGGGAGGCGAGTGGTGGGTCTTAGCGCCGCCCGCGCCCCATTGACGGGACACGTCAGCTGCACCGCCCGCTGTCGTTCGCTGGAAAGGCTAAGGCGAGCAGCGGCATTACTCGGCGTTGATGGCGAGGAAGAAGACCGGCTCTATGTGGTTGCCATGCGGGCCAGCTTTGACCGGGGTGCTTGGCGCGCGCGCTCCCACCTTCTCTTTCCGCCACCCGTCCTGCCACGCGTCCATCCGACGCTCCCGCTCGCCTCCCTGTACATTAGGTTTGGCCTGGCTCTGGGTAAATAACTGGGCCACGCCGACGCCAAAAAAAATTGAAACGCACGGTTGAGCTCGAAATTTCCTGCCCGGCACCCTACGGGGGCCTCACTTTGAGGCCCAAGTGGAGATGCTCTTACTACTACGAGAGAGATGAGGAAAACTGGTGTGACGATTTTGCTGGTTGCTGCCCCAAAAGCCATCCGTGATCCCATCTCATCAGACAATCCAGATCCAAGCGGTGTTGGTAAGCATAGAAGAACTAGTGGCGACCCAGGACAGGAAGCAGCGGCACATGTCACCAACCACTGGGCACGTGCGTGCGCGCTTAAAGCAGATGCGCCTCCCTCCATCACGGTCACGGAGAGATTCCGATTAGTAGTGGCGGCGACGAGCCAGGTTCCAGGAGAAAACAATGGCGGATGACAGGCAGATCGCAGGAGAAAAATACAACGAGAACACGTGGGGCCACATGCCACCTCCATGTGAACGAATTGACAAGGGGGCTGTGTATGTGTTGTGCAAAGATCAAATCATCAGTAGGAGATGGTGGCAATGGCAGGTGACAAGGCTTGGGCATTCACAGCCAAGATCCGAGAATCATATTAATGATGGCAAAGCAATATTAGTGGGATAAAGTAACAAAATTGCTCATAAAATCTCATGTTCTCCAGTAGTTTTCTGACTAATATAACAGAAATAGGGTACAATGTGTAATAAGGAATAAAAGGCCTACAAGGGGTCTACAAAAACAACATCTGGAGGCTACAAAGTACAGACCAAGGAGAAACTTTTACCATAGTTGATACTGGCAGCATCTATAATAAGTTACACATGAAGTAGATGACAGAACAGCAATCCACATCGGGCGTAGGCGTTCCTTTGTGTGGATTGCATGAACAGAGCAAAAGTCAGCAAAGAAACCCGGGGTTTGAAGCTTGACAAAGAAGAAACCATCTAAAACCTGCTACATTGAGTCTTGAGTGCAATGAGCCCCTGCACCTCGTATAGATGCAGTAATACTGGGATCATCAGGAGTGCGAGGATGAGTTATGATTTCCATGTCTTGAACGGTCTCACCATAGCAGATGCTGCTCATGAAGACACACATGTACTAGCAAGTTACCAAACTGCTTCAACAGCAGATGCCACTTCGTCAAGAAAGCAATTTGTGAACTTCAATGAGAGGGGGTAATCATATTTGGTGCTTCTTCAGTCCACTGAATGACACATTATTTGTTCCCTGTGAAACCATGAAAACCATCCGCAGGAAACCTCCATCCGCTGGTCCAGTTAACTTGATCAGGACTACACCAATTAACTAGCTGGATCAGAACAGCAGGACAAGCACGATCAGGTCAATAACCCAACTCCAAGAAACTAAAAGATGACTACAAAATTTTCACAAATCTAGGTGCATCCCTCCTTGGCCCTGCTAGTGATCGGTAGAGGTACAGCTTATCAACATTCTCTGTTTCCATCTCATCCTGCTCCCTAATCACTTCAACCACCAAGTTAGGCATCTGCTGAGCTACCTCTCTACAACCCCTCATGGTTAGCCTGCATGAATTCATCCACAGGAACCTCATATTGTAGAAATTATCAACACCAGAAAGCAATCCCCTGTCGCTGAAAGGGCTATCCCTGACCTCAAGCTTCTGCAACCTGGTGCATCCCTCAAACAGAAACTGAAGCGACAGGTCACTGTCCCCAGAGAAGGCAAGAGACAGAGTCTTTATTAGCTTACCGTATTTCCCAATGTGTGTAAATGCCTTATCAGTGAGAAGACCAGAGACAGAGAGCCTGGTAAGTTTCTTGCAGTTCATCACTATTGCACCAAAGCCATCATCCATGGGCTCCCCAGTGATACGATCAGGGCGGTGGCGACCCATAATGCAAAGGCGGAACACTGCAAGGTCAGGGCAGTTCTTAGACATAGCTATCACAGCAGTATTTGTCATCCGCTGGCAGAAGTAAAGTATGTATTCAAGCTTCCGGCAGCCTTCTGAGATAGCCTGAAGACCAACATCAGACACAGATCCATCAGAGTCCTCGGTGGCATCCAGCGGAAATACTCGCAGCTCACGAAGATCTGAGCATGTCTCGGACACAGCCCGGAGGCCCTCATCACCCACAGTATCAAGAACCTAAACAACATGCAGTGTAGGAGTTTAGTTCAAATGAGACAAAGTAACACATAAACTACCATGGTAAAGAAGAGTATGATGAACCTACCCAGAATGTCCGGAGTTTGTGGCATTGGCGAATTACTGGTATGAGATCCTCAGCATTTACGCTTGCAAAGCTCAAGTTCAAGGACGTTAGATTACCACACACAGGGTAGATTGCTGGAAGATATTCTGGATTAACCTCCCGGAATCCTGAGAGGCACACAATAGACCTGGAGGCTACAAAAGAGGGCACGAGTTGAGACACCGACATGCCCTCACCTGGTGGAGCCTCAGGACGGAAGGCCCCAGTGCCAAGGTGTGTGAGCTGTGGAGCCCGTACCATGAGACGGCGGAGCTGCTCCACTGAAACATGGTGGTTCACGCGCAGCCGACGAAGAGAGGGTGAGCGTGCCACAAGGGCCTCCAGGGCCTCAAAGTTGAATGGGACACCAACGCAGTCAAACATGAGGGACTCCATTGATGTGTTTGACACCGGGAACTTTGAGATCCAATCCACTAGTCCGTCCTCCTCATCCTCCACAGAGTTCTCAATTAGTTCCAGAACTCTCAGATGCCTACGAAGTAAGCACAATAAGACATGAGACCACCAGGATGGACTGTATTCCTATACTCACTTATCAGGTAAGAAGAACAAGCACATCTGGAAACGTCCAAATCTATGAGTTGCCGAGGTAGATGAGCATTAGACCGTGAGAAATGTAACGGTATACCAAATTGTCTACTAGTCTAAAACAGACGGAAGGTGTTTGCTAGCCAGGCCTTATAGTTTTGTTATTGCTAGTATAAATTGCAATATTCCATACTTAGATTTTTCATTCGTCAAATGGCACAAATGCACTCGTTGGAGCACTGGTAACAAAACAAAGTCATGTTGTTTTGTCTTAACTGGAATAAACTACAAATGAAAATACAATTAATACGAATAGGCATCAAGGATGGCACAAGTGCATAAGTAGACAACCAGTGAAGCCCCAATCTTAACAGTGAACGGAGCAAAGATCCAGCCTCCGGTAGCATCCGAGGCCCCAATCTTAACAGTGAACGGAGCAAAGATCTAGCCTCCGGTAGCTTGCTCAGTTAGAGATCCAATCAAACTGTTAACAGCTAACCCCGAGCCAACCAAAATGCGTCGCCAGCAACAGATGACTAAGCCCAGAAGAGAAGAGATTGGAACATACCGGCACCGCTCAGCTATGACGGCGAGGCCCAGGGTGCTGAAGCCGTCACAGCACACCAGCAACAGCTCCTCAACGAGCGGGAAGGACTGCGCGATCAGGGCGAGGTCGTCGTCTGTGACGGTCATCCGCTTGAGGCAGATGCGCTCGAGGCGCGGGTAGGCGGGGCCCATCGCCTCCACCCACGGCTGCACGTATGAGCCCCACCCTTGCGGGACGAGGCCGAAGTCCGCGAAGCGCGGCTTCCCCTTGAGCACGACGGCGCGCACGCCGCCGAAGCGCTCCACGGCGCGTCCCGGCGACACGGCGTAGCAGTTGCCGATGAAGAGCTCGCGCCGGGTCTGCGCCTCTGCGCGGTACCACGAGCGGCATACCAGCGACGCCGCGTTCCGGTCGCGCGCCGCTGTCAGGAACTCGAGCACGCTCTCCAGCACGTTCTCCAGGACCTGGTCGGGAGGGGCTGACCGCGGCCCGCCGCCGTTGCCTCCCCTCAGATCCGGCGTCCACCTGTCGCCGCCGGAGGAGCTGGAGTCCTCCGACATCTGCGTTGGCGGAGAGTCCGCCTCCTCCGCCGCCTCGCTCATGCCGGAGGCGGGGGAGGAGGGTGGTAGTGGTTGGGGGATCGGAGGAGGGTGGGGGTGGCAGTTGGGGGGAAGTGCTCATGTGAGACTGGAAAAGGATTAAATAATGATTAGATGGGAGAAGCGAGGTGGACGGGGGAAGGGAGGATTTTATTTTCCAGAGAATTTCCACCGAGTATACTGCTACGGTCACCAAGTAAGAGTACCTCAGTAATCCTCTTTTCCAAAAATGTACTCCGTTCTAAAAATTTGGATTTATCTAGACTTTTAGATTCGGATGTATATAGACAAATCAAAGTCACTTACTTTCTCCCTCAAAAAAAGTCACTTATTTTTGGATAAAGGTTGTATAATGTTTTAGTTTTTTTCGAAACAGATGTATCTAGGCGCTTCATTTATTTTGCTCTGAACTTAAGACCCGTTTGGAACAAAGGAAGAGTGTAGAAAATTAGAAGGATATGATTCCTATACGAAAAAATCTTATGGTACCATTTGGATCAAAGGAATAGGAATCCTAAATTTCTTTGAAATTCCCATGGAATAGGCTATTTCGTAGAAATTTTGGAGGAAAGCTAACATGAGGTCATGAGGTGAGACCTCATGTTTCTATCTTTTTGTGTCTACACGTCCTACGTTTTTCCTGCATGACATCCAAACGACACTTCAAAGTTTTCCTGTGGTAATGGTTTCTATAGGAATTCAGGTTACACGACATCTCAATTCCTACATTTTTCTTATTTCTACGTTTTGAGATCCTATGTTCCAAACGAGGCCTTTGTAGCATCCCATCTGTCTAACAGCTGTAATGCTACATGGTCTAATAATAAAATGCTACTTTCTACATATAATTGTACATCATAATTATATCATGCTCATGTCATCATGCCACCTTGCATTTGAGCATCATATAAAACCCTTTTTCCTTTTGGGTCTTCTCTCATATTGCATTTGTCTATTACTGTATTGCCTCTTGATACATTGTAGTTGGTTTTTCATATTTTGTTTAATGCCCAAGTTGAGTTGGGGGCATATCTCTTTTAACTCCACCTCCTTTCTTTGTCTCCGTATAAACTCCACCATCCTAATTATATATGAACCATGCAATTTTTATTGGTTTTCAATCTAGCTCATATGAGTAGGGTGGATCCATTTCTTTGCTATTTTTCTTCCATACTTGTCTCTATGTCGTTTTCACAATATGAATAAGGAGCCACCTAGCCATCCTTTGCATGTTAGGAGGGTAGTATTCCCTTATATCCTTCCATATGGCCTTATTTGAATTTGTGAGCTTATTTGAAATTAGAGTGGCTATATCAAATAAAAGTGGATCATACACACTAGCATGAGCCACCTTTATTCAAGAATGCTCGTGAACCAAAATACACCATGTGGATGATAAAGCTTTCATAAACCTCTCTTTTGGGAATTTCTCTCCATTTAGGGAGTTGGTTGGAATCTTGTCACATCCCAAATTTTAGATTTGGCACTGCATACATACATGTCATTGTATCATGAGCATCTTTGCAATAAGTTTCAGTTTTAAAGGTTTTGCCAAAACACCTCCCTTTTACTAGCTCATCCCTTTTGCAAGCCTACTAGGACTTTTGCCTTGCATCTGCAAGAGAGACCCCGTTTGGTCATTCCAGATGCATGGTTGCGTAGAGCTTGTTTCTACGAACCCATAGGTTTTTGTTTCATTCAATTCGGAGCTACGGATCAAAAGTTATGTTAGTTTTAGTATGGACTGAATTTTCAGATTCAGGAAATTCAGAAAAAACAGACAATTCAGAGTTAACAGCAGAGTAGAAAAAAAATTAAAGAGAAAAAAAGAAAAAAAAGAAAATCCGGCAGCCAGCCGGGCAGCCGCCCAAGGCCCACCCGGGGCCCAGCTCGCGCAAGCGGCAGCGGCCGAGCCAGCCGGCCCACCAGCGGCCCAACGCCACCCGCGCGGCCTTCTCTCCTTTTCCCCTTTTTCCCTTTTCTTTTTTCTGTTTTTTTCCCTGTCTGCGGGCCCCACTTGTCAGCGTCTGGACCAGTTCATCCCTGACCAGGACACCGTCAGGAGCTCTGCCTCGCGAGATTTCAGCGATTTCCGTTCGGATTTAGGCGCAACGACCCGCACGACCGCCCCCCTAAAGTCGCCGCCACCCCGTGTTTTCCCCCTCTCGAAACCCTCCGAAGCGCCGCCCAACTCGCCGGATTGCTCGCCAGAGTCCGCCGGTCGCCGCCACTCCGTCGGCGAATCGCCGCCGCCCGAGGTCGCCGCCGGTTGCGCCGACCCCGCCCCCGCAACCGCCACCCCCGACTGCACCCCCGCCGCCCCCTCGCAGACCCACCGCCGCCACCGGAGCGCCGCCGCCGACAACCACTGCCGCCGCCGGGTAAGCTCCGCCGCCTCAGGGCGCTCCCGACCGTCGGATCGGCCGCGAACGGTCTTGATCGGCCATTGATCGCGGGCTGACCGGTCAACCGCCGGTCCACTGGGTCCCGCTCGTCAGCGGGAATATTCCCCGGAATATTCCCCCGTCGTTTTTTAGAGTTTAATTATTTTCCAGAAAATACGTCTAACTTCAAAAATTCATAGGAAAAGATCTACTTGGCCAAAAATTGCAAATAAGGTATCGTTGGATTCGCAAAATTGTGTAGAATTGTATTCTGTAATAATATCCCAGGTTTACTATATGTATTTTCATGAGATTATAGAAAAGCTTAAAGTAGTATTTAATTTGCAGAAAAAGTTTTGTAAACCTTTTTGACGTAAATCCTTTTGGTCTAGGCTCTATTTAGAGTTACCTATCCAGTAGTATTTTTGTCAAACCCGTACTGCACTATTTACATCTTTGGTGCAATGTTTTGGCTAAAGACCTATTAACTAGATCTCCTTTTTGCATAAATTGTTTTCTTTGCATTAAATGTTTTCTCATGCATCATCTAGTAGTAGAATTGATCAGAGAACTTGACCAAGCTACTGAAACTTTGTTAAAGTACCATGCATGCATTGTGTTGCATATGTTGATCTCTATGTGTGGTTTGTTTATTGTTTGAATTGCTTTCGTGTAGATTGTGAGGATTGTAACCCGTGTGACTGTCTGGACTGTGCTTTTGACTCCAACTACCAAGGCAAGTGGAGCTTCATAAATGTCCTATTTACTTTCTATATGCATTGTAGCTTGTTTTGTTTTTACAAGTTTATCTATTGCTATGCTATATCCTATTATGTCGTAGCCTTTCTCGTTAGGTGAGCCGTCGTAAGTAGTTGTGCTTAGTTGCGCTTATGTAGACGAGGGTGGGATACACCATGGGAAAGATTGTTTTGAAAGAAAGTGTTTGGAAAGTTTGAAAACAACTTAATTAACGAACTCTCTGGGTGGATTGGTAATTGCTTGGTTCGTGAATGCCGAGCCCATGTCTATGGTTTACCCGAGTAGCTCACTTGTGGATGGCCACCCAGGTTTCTGAGAAATGATTAGTGTCTTGATTTGGTAGCTTACGTGTACATTCATATGCTAGTGAGTTATGGGTGGCTGGATGGACTTAGTAGATTGTGGCGACCCGAGCTCTTCGTATCTAGAGATGTAGTGATTTGTGATAGGTTGGAACGGTGCGTGGATGGGCTTGGGGAGCTACTTCCCGAATTGTCTCTTCTTGGACTTCTCCCTATCACGACTCAATATGCGTGTCGTGGTACGAGCGGGTCGACCAAGTCATATGGGTAAAGTGTGCAACCCCTGCATGGTGTAAAACTAAGTACTTAGCTGTGTCCCCGGTAATGGACGATTGAGTTGCTGAATTTGGGTGCTATGACATGTTCTCATTCATTCTAACTTGTAATTGCTAAAACTTGTGGTTGAAACTTAATTGGGTTGTTTGTTGAAGATTAAATGCTTTACAAAAGATTTACAAATGTTAGGATAAAGTATTTTGTTGCTGCAACTAAGTCTGAACCCCACAAGCCAGATATGCATATAGCTATTAGCCTTACTATTTCTCTCATTGTTCCACTTGCCAGTGCATTCCAAGTGCTGACCCTTCGGGGCTGTTACGTTTCATGTTGCAGGTTACTCTTCCGGTTAGTCTGAGTAGTAGTGTTAGTTGCGATCCTCCACTCAACATTTTGTTCGCATGTGGCGTCTAATGGAGACTGGAGCTACTTTATTTATGCTACATATTTGCCGCGTGTTTATTTGTGCGAGCGTTATGCTTTGCAAACTTTGTAATAAATGCAATATTCTGGATCATACCGCTATAATAATAATGCACTGTTAATTCTTTGATGTCTATCGATACTATGTATGCCAATGAACCAATCCAGGGATTGGCGTGATACATAGAGGTGCAATCCTTGCGGGTTATACCGTTTCAGATGGTATCAGAGCAGTGTGTTGACTGTAGGATCGTGACCTAGGATTGGAATAGGAAAGCCTTATGTTTACTTAAGCCTATTTTAAATTCTGTCTTTATTCTTATGCCATTCACTCTAGTAAATTCTTTTCTTTTGCTATTCTCACTCTTTCCTCTTTACAATTGATAGATGGGAGATGCTAACAGAGTTGAGTATGTTGAGCTCCAATCATCAAGGCCCTTCGCAACAGTTGGCGGAGCTTTGCAAGACACTGGGCATGCTAATGCCGATGTTCAAAGGGAGAAGGATGAACACCTATGTGCCTGGAGATCGCGTGTGGGAGATCACCGCGATTGTTCTTGCAGACCCCACTGTGCCTGGTATTGAGAACCTGAACCTCACCAAGAAGTATCTTACCTAGGAGCAAGGAGTGGAGTCGGCCATGCACGAGACCCTGTCACGCCTGTGCTATCTCCACCGACACCGACTACTAGCAGGTTCACCCTTCCTTGTATTTGGAGGTCGGAATGAACAAGGGCTTGTGATGATTACCACAGGTGATCGGAACAACATGCCACTCCAAGTGAAGCAGTTAGAAGACTTGGAGATTAAAGCTTGGGAGAGGGAAGAGAAGTTGATGCAGCAAAGAGAGGAGCTGGTACTTTCAAGGCACTGTGCACCTGCAAGGATATGAGATGGAAACCTTGCACACTGCTATGAATACAATGGAGCAAGCCCTCATTGGAAGAGATGCCACGATTGCAGCGCTGAACCAAACCATTGTGCAAAGGGATCAAGTGGTGGCTGAACGTGATCAAACCATTGTGGACATGGCTGCCCAGATTGCTGCCCTTCAAGCACAGCAGAATCCTCCACCAAACAATGGTAACGGTGATGATGGGAATGATGATGATAGTGATGATGATGATGCGGACAATGGTGGAGGAGGTAACAATGATGATGGTGGAGGCAGTGATGGTGGAGGAAGCGATGACGATGATGGAGGAGATGCAGCGGGCGCTTTTGTTGAAGGAAGTGATGAGGAGGACCCCGAAGAGGTGGAATTCGAGGACTCAAGTGAAGAGGACTCGGGAGAGGTGTACACACCACCACCGTGGCATGCACCAGGAGCGAAGCGTCGGCGCATGGACTCCAGAACCTACTGCAACCTATTCATCAAATAGCTAGAGATGGTCCTCCAAAAACTAGTCTCCGTTAGGGATATTCGTTAGTCTTAGGCATCAATCAATGTAAACTTATGCACTATTAGCTTATTGTGTTTAGATTGCTTAGTTAAGTACCTTGAAATTCCAGGAATTTTCATGAGATTTATTAAATGATTTTTGAACAAGTTTGGGTAAATTTCGTGCCCTTTACTGCTGCAGTTTTCTGCCTGACCAGTTTTACCGTGCGATTTTTAATTCCTTACTGGTAACGCGGATTGCGCTCATCTTTTAGGATCTGGAGAGTAATTACCTGTAGCATCTGCACAAAAATTTCCTAAAATTCCTGACGAGTTTAAGGTGTCCAGAAAAATTCGTGAACAGGACAGAACTGTTCTGCCAGATTTTCTGGTTTTGCTTATTTTGCTGTTTTGCTTTGCCAAACGCTGTTGTCAGCGTTTCTAAACTATTTTTGTAAGTATATACTGTTAGTGAAAACCTGGAACGATGTTTGTGTGTGTGTTTGATCTTGTGGTGATTGCTTAGGGTTGTTGTGGCTTGAGCTTGTTGCATGGGTAGAGGGCTATCGCTTATCTGTAGTTGTTCTCTCTAATCTTACCTGTGCTGAACCGCAGATGTCACGCCGCCGACCAGATGAGATGGCTCAGCTCATGGCTTCTAAAGCACAGCTTACCCAAGTGATGACGCAATTCCTGGCAACTCAGAACAACAACAACAACAACAATAATAATAACAACAACAACGGGAACAATCCGTCGCAGGGGGATGCTTTCACTAGGTTCTTGAGGCTGAGGCCCGCTAAGTTCTCCTCCGCACCTGAGCCCATTATTGCTCTCGACTGGCTTCGTTCGGTGAACAAGGACCTGGTGACCGTTGGATGCACTGATGCGGAGAAGGTGAGGTTTGCTGCTCACTTGCTGGAGGGATCAGCCGCCTCATGGTGGGATGCTTTCCAGATTACCCACCCGCTGGAGACAGTTACCTGGGCTATGTTTGAGGAAGGATTCAGGACGAACCACGTATCTGTCGGGACCATGAGCCTGAAGAGGAAGGAGTTCTGCAACCTGCGCCAGACCAACCGCACTGTGGCGGATTACATAGAGGAATTCAACAATCTCTCTCGCTATGCCCCTGAGGATGTGGACACTGAGGAGGGAGAGGTTCCTGGATGGTCTCAGTGATGAGCTCTCACTTTAGCTATCTGTGGTTTATTGTCCGACTTTTCAGGAGCTGATGGACAAGGCTAGAATTCTGGAAGGGAAACAGCAGCAGGTGGAAAGGCGTAAGAGGAAGAGCAGCCACCACTCCTCAGGATCACACCACCGTGCTCGCACCTCTTATGATGGACACTCTGGATACTCTAAGCATGGCGGAGATGACCGTAACCACCGTGGTAGTAGTGGACATCGCCACGAGGGTCACAGGAGTGATAATCGCCACCGTGGAGGAAATGGTCACCACCATAATGGCCACCACCACAATGGCCACAAGAGCTACAGCAGCAACTCTAGAAGGAACAATGGACACAACCGCTCTGGCAGGAGGGATCTCAGTGAAGTGGAATGCTTCAAGTGCAAGAAGATGGGGCACTATGTTGATAATTGCCTAGAGAAGAGGATTGAAGCAGGAAGCAAGCCCAATGCAAACCAGAAGGCTACGGTCAACCATGTGAACGTCGAGGAGATTCAGAATGAACCAGAGCTAGTGGTTGGTAGTTTCCAATCAATACCAACATCGCATTTGTCCTTTTCAATACTGGGGCATCGCATACATTCATATCAAGGGCATTTGTGGATAAGTATAAGCTACCTACCGAGGTTCTTAGAGGATCTATTAGAGTAAGTTCCCCTGGGGAGAGATGATAGCTAGTGCAACATGTCGAGGATTGACACTAGAAATTGGTGCCTATGCATTTCCTGCACACCCGGTTATACTAGAATCCTAGGGTCTAGATGTCATATTGGGCATGGATTGGATGTCGGAGCATCAGGGTCAGATAGATTGTGCTCAGCGAGCAATTTCACTCACCACACCAAAGGGAGTAAGGATCAGATATAAGTCGTCTTTCAGTACTGGAGTGGCCGAGTTGAATTCTCTTAAGGGGGTTAGCCTAGAGGATGTGGCCGTAGCAAAGGAGTACCCCGATGTGTTTCCGGATGAGCTGCTAGGGATGCCACCTGACAGGGACATGGAGTTTCTTATTGACTTAATGCCGGGAACAGGACCGATAGCCAAGAGGCCATATAAGATGGAGGTGGAGGAACTGAAGGAGTTAAAGAAGCAGCTTAGGGAGCAATTGGACAAGGGATTTATTCAGCCTAGTTCATCATCTTGGGGCGCGCCTGTTCTATTCGTGGAGAAGAAGGACAGTAGTAAGATATTGGTGGTTGACTACCGCTCGCTAAATGAAGTGACTATCAAGAATAAATACCCGTTGCCCAATATAAATGACTTGTTTGATCAGTTGGAAGGAGCGAAGGTGTTTTCCAAGATTGACTTAAGGTCGGGGTATTTCCAATTGAAGATCCGTGAGGAAGACGTACCCAAGACCGCCTTCACCACTAGGTATGGATTATATGAGTATACAATTATGTCTTTTGGACTAACAAATGCCCCGGCATATTTTATGACCATGATGAACAAGGTATTCATGGAGTACTTGGATAAGTTCATGGTGGTATTTATTGATGACATATTGATATACTCCAAGGATGATGTTGAGCATGAGAAACACCTGCGACTAATTATGGAAAAGCTGAGGGAGCATAAATTATATGCCAAGTTTAGCAAGTGTGAATTCTGGCTAAACACTGTTGGCTTTCTTGGACACGTGGTGTCAGGTGAAGGAGTCACAGTTGATCCGAGCAAGGTGGTGTCAGTTACAGAATGGGAGTCGCCCAAGAATGTGGGAGATATTAGGAGCTTCTTGGGACTTGCTGGATATTACAGGAGGTTTATAGAGAACTTCTCCAAGATTGCAAAGCCAATGACTGAACTACTGAAGAAGGATAAGAAGTTTGAATGGACCAAGGAGTGCGAAGCTAGTTTCCTGGAACTGAAGCAGCGCCTAGTGACCACACCTATCCTGTGTTTGCTAGATATTTAGAAGGATTTCCAAGTGTACTGTGATGCCTCTCGTCAAGGACTGGGTAGTGTACTGATGCAGGATGGAAGGGTAGTATCCTATGCCTCGCGCCAACTCAAACATCACGAGAGGAATTACCCCATGCACGACTTGGAACTAGCATCAATTGTGCATGCGCTCAAGGTATGGAGACATTACCTGATGGGTAAGCATTGTCATGTGTTTACGGATCACAAGAGTCTGAAATACATATTCACTCATAAGGAGCTGAATATGAGGCAGAGGAGATGGCTGGAGCTCATAAAGGACTACGACATGAGTTTGCAATATCACCCAGGGAAGGCCAATGTTGTAGCGGATGCGCTGAGTCGCAAGGTTTACGCTAATGGCCTGACAGTGGGGGAGTTACCCAAGGATTTGTGTGAACAACTCAAGGATCTCAGGTTGGAAGTAGTATCCGAGGGATACTTGGCGACAATGGAAGTTAAGCCAATGCTTGTGGACGAGATTAGAGAAGCTCAAAAGAAGGATAGTGACCTGGAGGAGATAAGAGGAAACATACCTAAAGGCAAGGCCGAAGGTTTTCGCGGGGGTGATCAAGGGACGCTATGGTACAAGGACCGCTTGTGTGTGCCCAACGATCTGGAGATTAGGAAGCTAATATTCTAGGAAGCTCATAATTCGCCATACTCTATACATCCAGGTAACACGAAGATGTACATGGATTTGAAGGAAAGGTTTTGGTGGGTTAACATGAAGCGGGAGATTGCAGAATATATTTCTCTATGTGATGTCTGTAGTAGAGTGAAGGCCGAGCACCAGAAGCCAGCAGGGTTACTACAACCATTACCGGTACCTGAATGGAAGTGGGGTAGAGTTGGAATGGACTTCATCACAGGATTACCCAGGACCAAGTCAGGATATGATTCTATTTGGGTAGTGGTGGATCATTTGACCAAGGTAGCTCACTTTATACCCGTGAAGACCACTTATACTAGTGCTAAGTTAGCCAAGATCTACATGAACAGAATTGTGTGCCTACATGGAGTCCCTAAGAGCATTGTGTCAGATAGAGGCACCCAATTTACTTCTCACTTTTGGCGCCAGCTCCATGAGTCGTTGGGGACGAGGTTGGAGTTTAGCACAGCTTTCCACCCCCAGACGGATGGTCAGACCGAGAGGGTGAATCAGATTTTGGAGGACATGTTGAGAGCCTGTGCCTTGGCTCATGGCGCTAGTTGGGATGAAAATTTGCCTTATGCTGAGTTCTCCTACAACAACAGCTACCAATCCAGCATCAAGACGTCACCATTTGATGTACTATATGGTAAGAGGTGCAGAACCCCATTGTTATGGGATGGAGTAGGTGAACGCCAACTGTTTGGACCAGATTTGATCAAGGATGCTGAAGAGAAGGTTAGTTTGGTTCGGACAGGCTGACGGTAGCACAATCGAGATAGAAGAGTTATGCTGATTCTAAGCGCAAGGAAGTGGCGTATGAGATTGGAGATCGAGCATATCTCAGAGTATCGCCATTGCGTGGAATTAAGCGATTTGGGATTAAAGGCAAGCTGGCACCTCGGTTTATAGGGCCCTACAAGATCCTGGCACGCAAAGGAGAGGTTGCGTACCAGCTGGAGATGCCAGAGGTTCTATCCGCTGTTCACGACGTGTTCCATGTGTCTCAGCTGAAGAAATATCACCCGGAGATGGTAGATACACCGTTGAGGGATACCGTGCCATTAGATGAGGTACAGCTACAGAGTGACCTGACCTATGAGGAGAAACTGGTCAAGATCTTGGAAACAGCGGAGAGGTTTACACGCAGCCAAACGATCAGGTTTTGCAAGGTGCAATGGAGCCATCACACCGAAGAGGAAGCCACCTGGGAGCGAGAGGATGACCTCCGAGAGGACCACCCGCACCTATTTGCTAGCCACGTCGAATCTCGAGGACGAGATTCGTCTTAAGGGGGTTAGTCTTGTCACATCCCAAATTTTAGATTTGGCACTGCATACATACATGTCATTGCATCATGAGCATCTTTGCAATAAGTTTCAGTTTTAAAGGTTTTGCCAAAACACCTCCCTTTTACTAGCTCATCCCTTTTGCAAGACTACTAGGACTTTTGCCTTGCATCTGCAAGAGAGACCCCTTTTGGTCATTCCAGATGCATGGTTGCGTAGAGCTCGTTTCTACGAACCCGTAGGTTTTTGTTTTATTCAATTCGGAGCTACGGGTCAAAAGTTATGTTAGTTTTAGTATGGACTGAATTTTCAGATTCAGGAAATTCAGAAAAAACAGACAGTTCAGAGTTAACAGCAGAGTAGAAAAAAAATTAAAGAGAAAAGAAGAAAAAAAAGAAAATCCGGCAGCCAGCCGGGCAGCCGCCCAAGGCCCACCCGGGGCCCAGCTCGCGCCAGCGGCAGCGGCCGAGCTAGCCGGCCCACCAGCGGCCCAACGCCACCCGCGCGGCCTTCTCTCCTTTCCCCCTTTTTCCCTTTTCTTTTTTCTGTTTTTTCCCCTGTCTGCGGGCCCCACTTGTCAGCGCCTGGACCAGTTCGTCCCCGACCAGGACACCGTCAGGAGCTCTGCCTCGCGAGATTTCAGCGATTTCCGTTCGGATTTAGGCGCAACGACCCGCATGACCGCCCCCCCCTAAAGCCGCCGCCACCCCATGTTTTCCCCCTCTCGAAACCCTCTGAAGCGCCGCCCAACTCGCCGGATTGCTCGCCGGAGTCCGCCGGTCGCCGCCACTCCGTCGGTGAATCGCCGCCGCCCGAGGTCGCCGCCGGTTGTGCCGACCCCGCCCCCGCAACCGCCACCCCCGACTGCACCCCCACCGCCCCTCGCAGACCTGCCGCCGCCACCAGAGCGCCGCCGCCGTCGCCGTCGACAACCATCGCCGCCGCCGGGTAAGCTCCGCCGCCACAGGGCGCTCCCGACCGTCAGATCAGCCGCGAACGGTCTTGATCGGCCATTGACCACAGTCTGACCGGTCAACTGCCGGTCCGCTGGGTCCCGCTCGTCAGCGGGAATATTCCCCGGAATATTCCCCCGTCGTTTTTCAGAGTTTAATTATTTTCCAGAAAATACGTCTAACTTCAAAAATTCATAGGAAAAGATCTACTTGGCCAAAAAATGCAAATAAGGTATCGTTGGATTCGGAAAATTGTGTAGAATTGTCTTCTGCAATAATATACCAGGTTTACTGTATGTATTTTCCTGAGATTATAGAAAAGCTTAAAGTAGTATTTAATTCGCAGAAAAAGTTGTGTAAACCTTTTTGACGTAAATCCTTTTGGTCTAGGCTCTATTTGGAGTGACCTATCTAGTAGTATTTTTGTCAAACCAGTACTGCACTATTTACATCTTTGGTGCAATGTTTTGGCTAAAGACCTATTAACTAGATCTCCTTTTTGCATAAATTGTTTTCTTTGCTTTAAATGTTTTCACATGCATCATCTAGTAGTAGAATTGATCAGAGAACTTGACCAAGCTACTGAAACTTTGTTAAAGTACCATGCATGCATTGTGTTGCACCTGTTGATCTCTATGTGTGGTTTGTTTATTGTTTGAATTCTTTCGTGTAGATTGTGAGGATTGTAACCCGTGTGACTGTCCGGACTGTGGTTTTGACTCCGGCAACTACCAAGGCAAGTGGAGCTTTATAAATGTCCTATTTACTTTCTATATGCATTGTAGCTTGTTTTGTTTTTACAAGTTTATCTATTGCTATGCTATATCCTATTATGTCGTAGCCTTTCTCATTAGGTGAGCCGTCGTAAGTAGTTGTGCTTATGTAGACGAGGGTGGGATACACCATGGCAAAGATTGTTTTGAAAGAACGTGTTTGGAAAGTTTGAAAACAACTTAATTAACGAACTCTCTAGGTGGATTGGTAATTGCTTGGTTCGTGAATGCCGGGCCCATGTCTATGGTTTACCCGAGTAGCTCACTTGTGGATGGCCACCCAGGTTTCTGAGAAATGATTAGTGTCTTGATTTGGTAGCTTACGTGTACAGCCATATGCCAGTGAGTTATGGGTGGCTGGATGGACTTAGTAGGTTGTGGCGACCCGAGCTCTTCGTATCCAGAGATGTAGTGATTTGTGATAGGTTGGAACGGTGCGTGGATGGGCTTGGGGGAGCTACTTCCCGAATTGTCTCTTCTTGGACTTCTCCCTATCACGACTCAATATGCGTGTCGTGGTACGAGCGGGTCGACCAAGTCATATGGGTAAAGTGTGCAACCCCTGCAGGGTGTAAAACTAAGTACTTAGCCGTGTCCCCGGTAATGGACGATTGAGTTGCTGAATTATGGGTGCTATGACATGTTCTCATTCATTCTAACTTGTAATTGCTACAACTTGTGATTGAAACTTAATTGGGTTGTTTGTTGAAGATTAAATACTTTACAAAAGATTTACAAATATTAGGATAAAGTATTTTGCTGCTGCAACTAAGTCTGAACCCCACAAGCCAGATATGCATATAGCTATTAGCCTTACTGTTTCTCTCATTGTTCCACTTGCCAGTGCATTCCAAGTGCTGACCCTTCGGGGCTGTTACGTTTCATGTTGCAGGTTACTCTTCCGGTTACTCTGAGTAGTAGTGTTGGTTGCGACCCTCCACTCAGCATTTTGTTCGCCTGTGGCGTCTAATGGAGACTGGAGCTACTTTATTTATGCTACATATTTGCTGCGTGTTTATTTGTGCGAGCGTTATGCTTTGCAAACTTTGTAATAAATGCAATATTCTGGATCATACCGCTATAATAATGATGCACTGTTAATTCTTTGATGTCTATCGATACTATGTACGCCAATAAACCGATCCAGGGATTGACGTGATACATAGAGGTGCAATCCTTGCGGGTTGTACCGTTTCAAATCATGGCCAATGTTATATTGTAGTTGTTTTCACAACTAGTAAACATATGTTCATACATGCATGGGCCATGAACACTTGCTTCCTCCCATTCTTTTCTCTCTTTTAACCTCACCTGTTTTGTTTGATTTGAATCAAAACTAATCATCTAAACCTAAACCTACCATGCATGTGTGATTACACACATACACCACCCCACCACACCTACACCCCACGACCAGCACATGCCCCAACCCCTCTCTTTCCATCTCTAGCTAAAGAACAAGGAGAGAGGAGAGAGTCCAAACCCTAGCCGAGCCTCACCTCCCCTCTCTGTTTTCTCTCCCGCTGCCAGGCTAAGCCCCATCCGAGCCACACCTACCCGCGCCTTGTCCACCTGGTCCCAGCCCGCCTCGACCACAGATCCCTCCCGAGACGCACCATCACATGAGAGAGGAGAGGAGAAGAGGGTGATCACCACCTTTACACCGAGCCATCCCATGTGCCCTCCCTCTGCCTCGTTCTTATCTACCCCTCCTCTACCTAGCAACCACAGAACTCCCCAGGGTCGTGCCCTTCTACTCCTCCCTCCCCACCTACCCCTGCTACCCTCTCTTCCATCTCCATCTACCCCACCGGCGGCATCCCTCCACCACCACCATTGCTGAGGCGGGCGAGGGGTTTTGGACGTTGGGGAAGACCGAGGAGAGCTCCAGGAGGCTACCGGTACACGGCGTCGAGGAGGAGAAGGCCTGGATCGCTGCACCCCGCCAACGCCGACGGAAACCCTAGGCTCGCCGTCCGCCTGCATCGTCGTCACTCTCCTATGTGCCAAGTCGATCCAACGTCACCGAGGGCCCCGTGGTGAGCCACTGACCCTCCTAGACATGCCCCTGTTCGTCTTTGCGTCCCGGCTGCGTAGATCGTTTCATTGAACACTCTCTGTGCACGGCGCGCGCTGGCTGCTTCGTCCGCTATCGCGTCGCATAAGGTTATCTCGTCGCGCCCCCGCTAGCTAACATCACCCCTTAGCCACCGCAGTGGTTTCAACCTTGCTGCGCGGGCGCGAGGTCACGGGATCGATTCCTCCCGACGCGCCGGTGTTGATGTCTTTAGTTTCGTCAGAGATAGATGGAAGAAAAACAGTAGCGAGGTTCTTTTCTGTTTAGCCCCCTGCCTTTTTGGCATGAGCAACCCGCGGTCTAGCTCGGGCCCGTCTGTCTGTCTATGTGGTCCTTTTACAAAATGGTACTGCAGTTTTTGGTTTCTTCAACCCACAGCCCCCGGATCCGCCATGTGTCGAGCCCCCGCTGGCGCGCACGTGTGGTGGCCCCGTAGCCCTTGTGGCCCAGCTGACAGCTGCTGTGGCTGGCTGAACGCGCGGTGAGAAAAGGCGCTGGTGCGCGTTGGTTTCGCCAGCTCAGCGTGGCCCCACCCATTAGCGGTTGTGGCTAGCTGCCTCTGTGTGCAAAAAGTCCTGTGATCTTTTCCTATTAATAAAAATAATTCCAGAAATTGTTTAATCTGTTTTAAATCCAGAAAACAATAACTTTTAATTGACAAATCAAAATAATACAAATGATATATGTTTTTGAATCAGAAAAATGTGAGGATTTCAAAACTGCCATCCAAAATAATGTTTGACTAATTTAAAATTTCGAAATTGTTTAATTGTGATAAAAATGCCTCTTCTTAATTAATTAATAACTTTAATTCTATAACTCCAAATCTGGCAAATAATATGTCTAAATCGATCAGCGCGACGAGCCCGTTCTAACTATGCATTCCATGTACCGAATTGAAGCATGCATCATGTCATTATTAAAAATCAGAACTGTTTATTGCAATAAAACTTGACTAAAACTTAATAAAATGCTTTATTCTTGCACCCCACACCTCACCCATGCGATGGTACTTATTGCCATGTAAATTGTGCATCATTCATCATGGCATGCTTGTTTGCTTGTCGCATTTTATTTATATGCTTGTGCACTTTATTTATGTTAGCTCTTGTTTGTTTGGTTCTTCTTTCGAATAGACGCCGAGGAGGGGAAATATCAGGAATCCCAGGAGTACTACCCAGATCCGTCTCTCGCTTCAACTGAGCTGCCAGGCAAGCACTACCACATGCTTGCATACATATAGTACCTATTGCCTCTATCTTATTCTTGCATCATTGAGTCGCGATTGCATTAAATTGAATCCTAAGTACTGCATAGCCTTTATTTTTAAACCCCACCGAAGCTTGTTCCTCCATCCTATGAGCCATTACTACAAGAGTTGTTTGAGCCATGCGAGTCGTAGAACAACATGTGTAGGGTATGTGAGTGTTTGATGGATAACGAGGTACCTAAACAACTTAACCTGAGTAGTAATGGAATAACTAATGAAAGCGGCACCGGTGAGCAATATCTGCTATTTGGATTTTCATGCTCACTTGTGTCCCGTAGGACCCCGAGTACTTGATTCCTGTTCCTTGACTATTCGCACTATCCACATCCGGGAGGCCTTATGGACCCCTTGAGCTAGAGCTTGATTCATTTCTATTTCTTGGGGCCACAAACTAGTTTGGGGATTTATTTTACTATCCTGTACTTATGCCATGTTTTACCGCTTTATTTAAGATTGTACGTGGAGCACCTGTACTGTTTTGGATCGCGCCATGTTTTCGCGGTATCGACAAGCGCAGTCATACTTTTGGGTTCCCAGTCGTTTATAGCCGTCGTCGCAAACCCTGGGTCCGTTCCGGAGCCGACCAACTTCGTTGCGGGTAGCTTAGTGGGGTGGCTATTGTAACAACCTCGGACCCTACGCTCTAAGTTCAAGCCTGGATGAACCAGAAGTGGTTAAAATAGTACAACGGGGGACCAAGGGCCACCCACGTGTAGACCCGTTGGCCGTCCTAACCACTTCCAGAGCATCAGGACAAGAGCGAGCGGCGCAGGCAACAAGCGAAGAGATCAAATACATACACAAGTGAGTATGTATGCAAGCTACCTTACAACAGTTCTCAGAGCCATACCATCTAAAAGAAATAGAAATATTGCAACGCCATACAGCAAGATCCAAATATCCTAGATAGAGATAATAGTGTAGGATAGCTCCGCATACATCAAACATCAGAGTATCAAGCGAAAGCGGTAAACAAGATCCGAGTACGGATAAGAAGCAAATCGGCATAAGGTGCCACATAAGTAAGCACATCCCGCCCACAGATCTCGCGGATCCCCATCCCCACAATCTCTACACCGAGTGATCGTTGCCAACATCATCTGTCTCCTCCACCCAGTAACCATCTTGCGAATACACCTGTTCATCTAAATCAAACAATTTATCTTGTGAGACCCTAGGGGTACCCAGCAAGTCTTTATGCCTCTAAAGGGGACTATCACATATGGTTTTAAATGATATGTTTCATCTTTGATAGTGAATCTGTCAATTAACCTGGGTAGTAATGGGTTACCTTCTGATGCTTTACCAACTCGCCTCATGGTGCAATCCCCTGGATCAAACATGA
Organism: Avena eriantha; assembly: GCA_910589775.1. Taxonomy (NCBI): domain Eukaryota; kingdom Viridiplantae; phylum Streptophyta; class Magnoliopsida; order Poales; family Poaceae; genus Avena; species Avena eriantha. The sequence goes on from OU342744.1 coordinate 110,962,793, forward strand.
GGGCTTCTAAAATCAGCCATGGCAATCAAATTGAGATTGGTGGTTCTTCGTTTCCGGCTTCCTTAATTATTCTGGGCAATTCTGACATTGATGTTATCTTGGGCATGGATTGGTTAATAGCAAATGTAGGTGTGATTGATTGTGCTGAACGCTCGGTTTCTCTGAAAATTCCTGAAGGCCATATAGTCTATTCTCCAAGTCTGACTCCTGCAATTCAGCTTTTCTCTTTGGCGGCTCTGAATGATGATGCTATGGATGCTATTCAGAGTGTTCCGGTGGTCTGTGAGTTCCCAGATGTTTTTCCTGAAGAGTTGCTAGGTATGCCTCCCGATCGAGAGGTCGAGTTTGTGATTGGGCTTGAACCTGGTACCGCTCCTATCTCTAAGCGGCCTTATAAAATGGGTCCTGCCGAGTTGGCTGAACTCAAACGTCAGCTTGATGAACAAGAGAAGTTGGGTTTCATTCAGCACAGCACTTCTTCTTGGGGTAGCCCAACCATCTTTGTGAAGAAGCGAGACAAGACTGATAGACTTTGTGTTGACTATCAGGCTCTAAATGCTAAAACCATCAAGAATAAATATCCCCTTCCGCGGATTAATGATCTCTTCGATCAGCTAGCTAGAGCTGTGGTATTCTCTAAGCTTGACTTGAGAAGTGGATATCATCAAATCAAGATCCGCAAGGAAGATGTTCCCAAAACAGCTTTCACCACCTGCTATGGCCTGTATGAGTACACGGTCATGTCCTTCCGTCTCACCAATGCACCTGCCACCTTCTCGAGGCTTATGAACTCGGTTTTCATGGAGTATCTTGATAAGTTCGTCGTGGTCTATCTGGATGACATTCTAGTCTATTCTGAGTCAAAGGAAGAACATGAAGAACACCTTCGGTGTGTCCTAAAAAAGCTTCGTGCGAACCGCCTGTATGCAAAGTTCTCCAAGTGTGAGTTCTGGCTGCCTGAAGTCACCTATCTTGGTCACGTCATCTCTGCTAAGGGCATTGCCGTTAATCCAGAAACTGTTCGGACAATTGTTGACTGGCTTCCACCCAAAAATGTCAAAGAAGTCCGGAGTTTCCTTGGTTTGGCTAGTTACTGCCGTCGCTTTGTTCAGAACTTCTCGAAGATTGCGAAGCCTCTTACCGATCTCCTCAAGAAAGGCAGGAAATACCTTTGGTCTCCTGCATGTCAAGCAAGCTTTGAAACACTCAAAGAGAAGCTCACTTCCACACCAGTCTTGATTCCTCCAGATACATCAAAGCCATTCCAGATATTCTGTGACGCCTCTTTGCAAGGATTGGGCGCGGTCCTCATGCAAGAAAAGCAAGTCGTGGCATATGCCTCTCGTTAGTTGAAAATTCATGAGCTCAGCTATCCAACACATGACCTCAAACTCGCAACAGTTGTCTTTGCTTTGAAAGTATGGAGGCACTACTTGCTTGGCAACCGTTGTGAGATCTTCTCTGATCACAAGAGTCTAAAGTATATCTTCACACAACCTGATCTCAACCTTCGTTAGAGGAGGTGGATTGAAGCAATTAACGATTTCGATATGTCAACCAACTACACTCCGGGCAAAGCTAATGTCATGGCCGATGCTCTCAGCCGAAAAGCTTATGTCAACAACCTCATAGTGGAAGAACAACAACCTCTCTTGTGCGAGGAATTCCGCCAGCTCAACCTTGAAATTGTGGATCAAGGGTATCTTCTGAACCTTCTGGCAACCCCTCTCTTGGAAGAAAAAGTTCGCTCCATTCAACTCGGTGATCCTTACACTAAAAAGATCATCTCCAACATTCAGCTTCCGAAGTATGAGTCCTTCCACGTCGACGACCAAGGCGCTCTTTTCTTTGAACACCGGATGTTTGTTCCGAACTACCCGGGTTTGAGAGAGCAAGTTCTTAAGGAGGCGCATGATTCTGTTCTTTCTATCCATCCTGGCAGCACAAAGATGTACATGGACTTGAAAACACAATATTGGTGGCCCGGGTTGAAACGATATTGTGCCAAGTATGTCTCGGAGTGTGATGTCTGTCGCAGAGTTAAAGCTGTCAATCAGAAACCTTCTGGTCTTCTACAGCCATTGAAGCCTTCGGAATGGAAATGGGAGAAAGTAGAGATGGACTTCATAACTGGTTTTCCAAGGTCGCAGAAGGGCAACAATGCAATCTTTGTTGTCATCGATAGGCTTTCTAAAGTGGCTCACTTCTTTCCCGTCAAGGAAACAATTTCTGCAATTCAGTTGGCTGAGCTCTATATCAACAGAATTGTCTCTCTGTATGGGGTTCCTCTTGAGATCAGTTCAGACCGTGGAAGCATCTTCACTTCCAAGTTCTGGGGAAGTTTCCAAAATGCTTTGGGAACAAAGTTGAACTTCAGCACAACTTACAATCCTCAGTCGCAAGGACAAGTTGAAAGGATCAATCAGATTCTAGAAGATATGCTCCGTGCTTGCGTTATCTCTTTCAGCATGAAGTGGGAAGAATGCCTTCCTTATGCTGAATTCTCTTACAACAACAGCTTCCAGAAGAGTCTAAAGATGGCACCATTTGAGGTTCTCTATGGTCGCAAATGCAGAACTCCGATTGGTTGGTCGGGCGCAGGTAAAAGAACATTGTTTGGCCCCGACATTATAACTCAAGCAGAGGAGAAGGTTCACATCATTCTCGAAAACCTGAAGGTTGCTCAAAGTCGCCAAAAGAGCAACTATGACAAAAAGCACACGGACATGGAGTATGTCCCTGGTGATCTCGTTTACCTTTGTGTCACTCCCATGAGAGGCACGCACCGGTTTGGTATCAAAGGAAAGCTGGCTCGTAGATACATCGGTCCTTTCAAAGTTTGTGGAAGAAGAGGAGAAGTCGCTTATGCTCTTGAGCTCCCTGAAAAACTCAAGGTTCATGATGTTTTCCATATCTCTCAACTCAAGAAGTGCTTCAAGGATCCCGACAGGACCGTGGACCATGAGCTCATCAATCTCCTAGAAGACCTGTCTTATCAAGAACACCCCACAAAAATCCTAGAAGTCGCAGAAAGAAAGACTCGCAACAATTCTATAAAGTTCTGCAAGGTGCAGTGGTCGCACCATTCCGTTGATGAAGCCACTTGGGAACGCGAGGATGAGCTCCGTGCTAAGTATCCTACCCACTTCGTGTCTTCTTCTTCTTCCTAGAATCTTGGGCGAGATTCCTGTTTAGTGGGGGAGAGTTGTAGCATCCCATCTATCTAACAGCTGTAATGCTACATGGTCTAATAATAAAATGCTACTTCCTACATATAATTGTGCATCATAATTATATCATGCTCATGTCATCATGCCACCTTGCATTTGAGCATCATATAAAACCCTTTTTCTTTTGGTTCTTATCTCATATGCATTATTAAGTGTATTTGGATCTTGATAAATGCTTGATGCCCAAGTTGAGTTGGGGGCATATCTTTTATTAACTCCACCACCTTCTTGTTAACTCCCCATTAGTCCACCACCCTACTATGTGAGCTTTGAATTTTATTTGGGTTTACCTCTAGCTCATGTGGGTTGGGATGGATCTACTTCTAATTCCACATGTTTCCATATATGCCTCATGTGGTTTCCACATTGTTGATATGTGGAGAGCCACATGGCCACCTTTGCAGGCTTTGTGAGTGGAATCCCTTGTCAAGCTTCCTTATGGATTATTTTGGATGTATGCTCATGTTGGGATATTTTTGAGGCTATTAAGCATCTAGTGGAACATACACACTAGCAAGTTCAAATTATATTCAAATATGGGCATCCTCCATCTACCCCACATGGAACATCCACCTTAATTCTTTTGGCTTGGCCTTAGATCCATATTTTTGGGAATGCATGTGAATAAATGCCATGAGACATACTATTGTTTTCACAAGGATAAACATGGCATTTATTGATTATGCATGGGCCATGCAAGAATACCACCATCCCCTTTTCTTTGGTTTTTCTTGGAATTTTGAGTGGATCATGGTCTTTAGGGGATCAAGCCAAGTGTGCTCTTTCCTTTTCCTCCACCATTCTTAGGGCACTTCCATTTTTGTTTTGATTGAGCCCTAGGGCATGCATATACAAGTGGAGTCTCATTTTCTCTTAAACTCACCCTCACCCCATCTCCTTTTCACCTCATGCTTGATCTTGTTAGATCATATCAAAAACCCTAAACCCCAAACCTACCCCAAACCTACCCCTACCTCTCCTTATCCTTCTCCACACACCCATGCCACCCCATGCCACCCTTGCACTTGATTATATGGGCAAGCTAAACCCTATCCCTAACTCACACCCTAACCACCCTTCCTAGCTTCGGCTATACCCTCTCCTTTCTAACCTAGCCACCATCCCACCCTTTCTCTCTACCATGCCGAGCCCACTCTAGCCCTAACCCTAGCCGAGCGCCCTCCCCTCTCAGTTCCTCTCTCTCTCGCTGCCAAGCCGGTCCTACCCGAGCCACCCTTCCTCTCTGCTTGGCCCAGCTGCAGCCACCACCCCCAGGCCCGAGCCTGGCCAAGCACGTGAGGAGGAGGAGGAAAAAGGTGGCCACCACCTTTACCATCCCGAGCCTCCCCACGACATCTCTCCTCCCTGCCCTTATCTACCCCCTCTGCCTGGCGTCGCACCCCCTCGATCCTAGGGTTCTGCCGCCGCAGTTCCTTCCCCCACCTACCCCTGTTATCCTCTCTACCATCTCCGACAAACCCTCTGTCGACATCACTCCACCACCACCACAGCAGAAGGAGGGCGCGGTGTTTGGGTGTTGGGGAAGACCGAGCCGAGCCCCAGCGTCGCCCCTATACACGGAGTGGAGGAAGAGACGGCCAGATCCGTTGAGAAAACCCTAGCCTCGGGCTGCCTGCTACGTCGCTGATCCGCTGCGCCCCGACCCGATCCAACGCCACTGTGTGCAAAAAGTCGCTGATCTTTTCTGTTTAATAAAAATGATTTCAGAGATTGTTTTACTGATTTTAAATTAGAAAAATAATAACTTTTAATTGGCAAATCCAAATCATACAAATGATATATGTTTTTGAATCAGAAAAATGTGAGGATTTCAAATATGCCATCCAATTTAATGTTTGGATAATTTAAATTTTCGAAATTGTTTAATTGTAATAAAAACGTCTTTTCTTAATTAATTAATAACTTTAAATCTATAACCCCAAATTTGACAAATAATATGTCTAAATCGATCAGCGCGACGAGCCCATTCTAACTATGCATTCCATGTTCGTATTTGAAGCATGCATCATGTCATTATTAAAAATCAGAACTGTTTATGGCAATAAAACTTGACCAAATAAATAATTAAATGATTTATTCTTGTCCCCACACCTCACCCTTGCCATGATATGCTATGCCATGTAAAATTATGCATCATTCATCATGGCATGCTTGATTGCTTGTCACATTTTATTTATATGCTTGTGCACTTTATTTATGTTGGCCCTTGTTTGTTTGGTTGTTCTTTCGAATAGACGCCGAGCAGGGGAAACATCAGGAATCCCAGGAGTACTACCCAGATCCGTCTCTCGCTTCAACTGAGCTGCCAGGCAAGCACTACCACATGCTTGCATACATATAGTACCTATTGCCTCTATCTTATTCTTGCATCATTGAGTCGCGATTGCATTAAATTGAATCCCAAGTACTGCATAGCCTTTACTTTTAAACACCACCGAGCTTGTTCCTCCATCCCATGAGCCATTACTACAGGAGTTGTTTGAGCCATGCGAGTCGTAGAACAACATGTGTAGGGTATGTGAGTGTCTGATGGATAACGAGGTACCTAAACAACTTAACCTGGGTAGTAATGGGATAACTAATGAAAGAGGCACCAGTGAGCAATATCTGCTATTTGGTTTTTCGTGCTCACCTGTATCCCGTAGGGCCCCGAGTACTTGATTCCTGTTCCTTGACTATTCGCACTATCCACATCCGGGAGGCCTTATGGACCCCCCTGAGCCAGAGCTTGATTCATTTCTATTTCTTGGGGCCACAAACTAGGTTGGGGCTTTATTTAGTATCCTGTACTTATGCCACGCTTTACCGCTTTATTTAAGGTTGTACGTGGAGCACCTGTACTGTTTTGGATCGCGCCACGTTTTCGTGGTATCGACAAGCACATGCACACTTTCGGGTTCCCAGTCGTTTACAGCCGTCGTCGCAAACCTTGGGTCCGTTTTGGAGCCGGCCAACTTCGTTGCGGGTAGCTTAGTGGGGGGGACTCCTGAAATAATTTATGAATCCTGTGGTAAGACCGTGTGGTAAGAAGGAAGTTTGGTATCAAAGGAAAGCTGGCTCCTAGATACATCGGTCCTTTCAAAGTTCGTGGAAGAAGAGGAGAAGTCGGTTATGCTCTTGAGCTCCCTGAAAAACTCTCTGTAACACCCTCGAATCGGCCCTATGCAAGTTTTAGCCCTTTCTGCCAAACCCGCATAGAAATGATTCAAGGACGCCCACCAAGCACTTTCGTGCGGGTGGAAAACGAAGTAATACCATTACACAACAGTCCTTGATGGGACCCACAGAACAGATATATATACAGCATGACTCCATGAGTCAAGAATACAGATATAATATACAAAGATCCAAATCACCTCGAAAACGATAGAGTGTCCAACTACGGACAAGATGCAAATGGGGCTAAGAGCCCTGAAGAATAACCAATGGCGTCCATAACCCTGCCTAGGCCAAGCCGGAAGGGTAACCCTGCTAACGACGTCGATCTCAAACCTGCTAAAACAAAAGGGGTGCCGACAAAGGGCAAAGGAAAAAAGAGGAGCGTTAGTACTGAGGCCAGTACACGGCAAGGCTAGAATTCAGCGGCTCTTGCCTACATAGGTATGGTGGACTGAAGCGGCAACGCAACATGCACTAAACAACCTATAGAGACTCGATAAACTGTCGGCTATTAGAGAGGGATAAGAAAGACCTATCCGGAACCAACCTTATACTAACACCAATCACACCCATCCTGGTTTTCCCCCTCGAGACCAAACGAGGAAGTCAAACCAAGGAACTCACGCAGTTGGCAGTTTTATTCATTCCATTATAGTTGCAGCACTTACTAGTCAGATATAGATAACATGAGTCATCCTGAAGCATAAGTAGTGGGCAGTTTTAGTTAACATTCCGTTGTAGTTGGAACATTTACTAGTCAGATATAATTGTCCTGAGGAATCCCAAAACCCAACAGTTGTTGGCACTTTTATCACATTCCATTGGAGTTGCAATACTTACTAGGCAGGTATAGTATGACACAGATCACCACAGATCCACCAGCTGTTGGCATTTTTAATTTACATTCCGTTGTAGTTGAATCTGATTACTAGTCACATATTAAGTCAAATTTATAGCACTACTTTAGTTATGCTTGTCTATGATCAAGATACTATGCTCCAAGTCGTCCATAACCGTGGACACAACTTTCAGAAAGTTTTACCCTGCAGGGGTGCACAAATAGCAACACACACTCGATCAACCTCGGAAAAACCAACTCAAAACCCAACGAGGCATTCACGACAAAGCAATCACAGGATTCATAAAATATTTCAGGGGGCCACCCCACTAAGCTACCCGCAACGAAGTTGGCCGGCTCTGGAACGGACCCAGGGTTTGCGACGACAGCTGTAAACGACTGGGAACCTGAAAGTGTGACTGGGCTTGTCGATACCGCGAAAATGTGGCGCGATCCAAAACAGTACAGGTGCTCCACGCACAATCTTAAATAAAGCAGTAACATGGCATAAGTACAGGATAGTAATAAAGCCCCAAACTACTTTGTGGCCCCAAGAAATAGAAATGAATCAAGCTCTGGCTCAGGGGGGTCCATAAGGCCTCCCGGATGTGGATAATGCAAAAAATCAAGGAACATGTATCAAGTACTCGGGGTCCTACCGGACACAAGTGAGCGTGGAAGAACCAAATAACATCTATTGCCCATCGATGCCTCTGCATTAGTTATATCTAGCAATTTAATAGTTGTGTTTAAAGTCATGATCATCTCCATCATAAACTTCCGCCAGCATTCCAACAACTGTGGTACTTGACAACACGAGATCACACCTGAGCAAGCAACTACGACTCGCAAGGCCAGCTATCTACCAAACATAGGTAATAGGAGGTGTCCAAGGCAATATAGAGGCTGCACGGGATATAACTGTGTACGTAAACTAAAGCATCGCGACACGGGTAGCAATAGATCAACAGGAGGAAGTAAAGACTATAAATGCAAAATAGGTAGAAGGGGGAGAGATGCTCGCCTAGGAAACACTTCCAAAGGTACATTATCCGGAGAACTTGTCGATACTCGCATCCACTCATCGGCCTAATCCGCAAAGAAGCAAACACTAGAAGAAACACCAGATGCAATATTTAATACTACGGCAGAAGACTCAAATTGTTTATGATATGATGCATGGCATGGCACAGATGCGATGCAATTAGGCAATATTAAGCGGAACCGAGGTCCCGACAAATAATTATATGGTTCAAGTTATTCATCTACCCCGCAAATTAAATGTTGAATTAGCAAGGCGAACAGGGCATTGGTTTGCTGCACAAATTTAAATGGAGTCCAGAATACGACAAAGATATCCCGCATAAACACTCCATATTTAATTATGAGGTGAATCGGCATAATGCCCCCCAAACCCCATGATATGTGTGCAAGCATGACAATTTAATATGCAAAGGGTTTATATATAGCATTTGTAAAATAGGGGCTCAGGAAAAGGTTCACACATCTGGGTTCGGAAGATCTTGGGTTCCGGGGGTCTGGGGTTCGGTCTCAGGAATATTGACGCCTTCGGCTCTGGGAGGGAGAACTTGGCGTGGCGCCGGGAAGGAGGTCTTGGTGTTCCGGGGATCTCGTCGTCTTCTGGTTTGGGTGTCGAACTTGGATTCAATGTCGACGTTCTTCGGATAACGGGTCGGAGAGCTTGGATCCCGGCTTTGATTACCGATGGCGAACTTGGAGTCCACATGGTGGGTATTCGTCTCATCTCGATCATCGGTTGCAGCGTCGGTTAACACGAACGGGAGTAGATCTTGGTGAAGGGGATCAATGCACTAGTTACAGGGTCGGTTTTGCATCTGCAGTGGCGCCAGAAAACTTGCCGAGGTGGCCAAACTAGGGTCACCGGGGTCCTACGCTCCTTGTTCGTGCATAGCTTCTAGCAGGCATACACCTGCAGACCCAAAGCGCACAGAGGCGATGCCCTGCGCAAGGTGGAAGGGGACACAGACGGTTGGCACAGGGGCGACACCCAGTGACGAGCGGGGATGGCTCGTGCGTGTGGCGACTCGCAGGAGCGACGAAGGTCGGGGCTGCTAGGGCACGGGCCCGACATGGCAGAGGCGGCGGAGGTAGGACGCGGGTCGGAGGCGAGGCGCGGCACGGTCGAGGAGCACGAGGAGCACGCTCGACGGCGGTCGGGAGGATTCGGGGCGACGGCGCCTGGCGTTCGGGGCCACGTGGCGGCAACGCATCCGCGCAGGGGGGAAAACAGAGGCGGTCGCCCGACGCTACGAGGGAGAAGGGGGCCCAGCGAGGCGGAGGTAGACAGCGGGCATGGAGAGGAGAGCGGGCGCGGGGACGGCGAGCTGAGCGGTGGGAGGCGCGGCTCCACGGCGGGGACCGAAGTCACAGACGGCGGCGGGACCAGCTCCGACGGAGGGCGGCGATGGAGACATGGCCGGCCCCGGATGAAGGAGGACGACTAGGAGGGGATCTAGTGGCGGCTACTCGCGAGGGGCAGAGCTGCGAGCTTGCGGCCAGAGGGCGGTGGAGCTCGGCGGTGCTCGCTGGGAGCATGGCAACGCACAGAGGGCGGGTCGCGGAAGAGGACGACAGGGGATGACGGTCAAGGCAGGGCGGAACGCGTCGCGGCAGAGGCTGGGCCGCGTGAGGTGGCACCTGTGCGAGCTGTGTGGCCCAGGCAGCGGTGGCGGCACCTGGCGGCATCGGAGCTTGCGAGCAGATGAGGGAGGCAAGCGAGGACAGGGTAGGGGACGCGTGGTTGGTGGGGACTGGGGCGCGGAAGAGAGAGAGAGGGGCGACGCGGGGCATACGCGGAGTGGCGGGGTCCGCGGGTGGACCAGGTGGCGACGGGATTGGGGTGGGGTTGGTGGATGCTAGCGCGGGGTCTACGCCTGCGAATGGGGCCAGGTGGGGGGCGAGCGGACCAGGTGCCTCTCGCGCGGGCGTGGGGTTCGAGGCTGGATGGGGCGCGGGGTTGGTGGGGAGGTGGCGTGCGAGAGAGGAGGTGGGACCAGGAGAAAGAGGTAGGTGGGAGATGGGGTGCGGGTGCGGCTGTCGGTAGGGTGGGAGAGAGAGAGAGAGAGAGGCGGCAGGGCAGGAGGGAGTTGGGTAGGATTAGGTGGGGCGTTTTAGTTAGGGTTTGGGGGTGGCCGGCCGGGCTTTCGGGCCTGGCGGGCTGCCCCTAAAAATAATACAAATTTAATTTAATTTTGAATAGACTTTTGCAATTAGTTTTTAGACAAATAAAAGACCCGGGAGAAGACCGGAGTTTTAATTTGAAAATAAGACGGAGATATATTTGGAAGACAAAGTTAGGCTTTTATAAAAATAGTTTTAGACAAACTTATGCACGATGATGACGATGCTCAAATACAATGTGGCATGATGACATGAGCATGTGGTCATGATGATGCAATGCACAAAAACACAGCGATTTTTTAGTAGTGGTTTTAGCGGGATGCCACAATCGAGAAACCTCGGACCCTACGCTCTAAGTTCAAGCCTGGATGAACTAGAAGTGGTTAAAATAGTACAGCGGGGGCCCAGAGGCCACCCACGTGTAGACCCGTCGGCCGTCCTAACCACTTCCAGAACACCGGGACAAGAGCGAGCGGCGTAGGCAATAGGCGAAGAGATCAAATACATACACAAGTGAGTATGTATGCAAGCTACCTTACAACAATTCTCAGAGCCATACCATCTAAAAGAAATAGAAATATTGCAACGCCATACGGCAAGATCCAAATATCCTAGATGGAGATAATAGTGTAGGATAGCTCCTCATACATCAAACATCAGAGTATCAAGCGGAAGCGGGAAACAAGATCCGAGTACGGACAAGAAGCAAATCGGCATAAGATGCCACATAAGTAAGCACATCCCGCCCACAGATCTCGCGGATCCCCATCCCCGGAATCTCTACACCTAGTGATTGTTGCCAACATCATCTGTCTCCTCCACCCAATATTCATCTTGCGAATACACCTGTTCATCTGAATCAAACAATTTATCGTGTGAGACCCTAGGGGTACTTAGCAATTCTTTATGCCTCTAAAGGGGACATATACCTGAGGTGACGCAATTGCAGCAAAAGATAATAACTAACAAGTCTATAGATACTCGCTAACCATCCGCCTAACCAATGATAGACGGATGTCCGTTAAAAAGAAACAACAGTTATAACAGTATAAAGTAACAGATCCATCCTCCTTCTCCCTTACCAACGAGAAAGCGGACGAACATCCCATCCGTTGGCAGTTTTATTAACCATTCCATGAGTATTGCACTATTTACTAGTCAGGTATTTAGTCAAATTAAAAGCGGTACTTTAGTTATACTTGTCTATGATCGAGAAACTGTGCTCCAAGTCGTCCATAACCGCGGACACGGCTTTCAGAAAGATTTACCCTGCAGGGGTGCACAAATAGCAACACACACTCGATCAACCTCGGAAAAACCAACTCAAAACCCAACGAGGCATTCACGACAAAGCGATCACAGGATTCATAAATTATTTCAGGGGGCCACCCCACTAAGCTACCCGCAACGAAGTTGGCCGGCTCCGGAACGGACCCAGGGTTTGCGACGATGGCTGTAAACGATTGGGAACCCGAAAGTGTGACTGGGCTGGTCGATACCGCGAAAACGTGGCGTGATCCAAAACAGTACAGGTGCTCCACGCACAACCTTAAATAAAGCGATAAACGTGGCATAAGTACAGGACAGTAAATAAAGCCCCAAACTACTTTTGGCCCCAAGAAATAGAAATGAATCAAGCTCTAGCTCAGGGGGTCCATAAGGCCTCTCGGATGTGGATAGTGCGAATAGTCAAGGAACAGGAATCAAGTACTTGGGGCCCTACGGGACACAGGTGAGCAAAAAAAACCAAATAGCAGATATTGCTCACCGGTGCCTCTTTCATTAGTTATCCCATTACTACCCAGGTTAAGTTGTTTAGGTACCTCGTTATCCATCAGACACTCACATACCCTACACATGTTGTTCTACGACTCGCATGGCTCAAACAACTCCTGTAGTAATGGCTCATGGGATGGAGGAACAAGCTCGGTGGTGTTTAAAAGTAAAGGCTATGCAGTACTTGGGATTCAATTTAATGCAATCGCGACTCAATGATGCAAGAATAAGATAGAGGCAATAGGTACTATATGTATGCAAGCATGTGGTAGTGCTTGCCTGGCAGCTCAGTTGAAGCGAGAGACGGATCTGGGTAGTACTCCTGGGATTCCTGATGTTTCCCCTGCTCGGCGTCTATTCGAAAGAAGAACCAAACAAACAAGGGCCAACATAAATAAAGTGCACAAGCATATAAATAAAATGTGACAAGCAATCAAGCATGCCATGATGAATGATGCATAATTTTACATGGCATAGCATATCATGGCAAGGGTGAGGTGTGGGGACAAGAATAAATCATTTAATTATTTATTTGGTCAAGTTTTATTGCCATAAACAGTTCTGATTTTTAATAATGACATGATGCATGCTTCAAATACGAACATAGAATGCATAGTTAGAACGGGCTCGTCGCGCTGATCGATTTAGACATATTATTTGTCAAATTTGGGGTTATAGATTTAAAGTTATTAATTAATTAAGAAAATACGTTTTTATTACAATTAAACAATTTCGAAAATTTAAATTAGAGAAACATTAAATTTGATGGCAGATTTGAAATCCTCACATTTTTCTGATTCAAAAACATATATCATTTGTATGATTTGGATTTGCCAATTAAAAGTTATTATTTTTCTTATTTAAAATCATTAAAACAATCTCTGAAATCATTTTTATTAAACAGAAAAGATCGGCGACTTTTTGCAGACAGAGGCAGCTAGCCCCAGACGCTGACGGGTGGGCCAAGCGCTGAGCTGGAGATAACAACGCGCAGCAGACTTTTCTCACCGCGCGCTCAATCAGCCAGAGCCGCTGACAAGCGGGGCCACGGCTGCCACTGGGCCACACGCGGGCGCGCCAGCGGGGGCCTGCCACGTGGGGGAGCTGGGGAGCGCGGGTTGAGGATTCCTAAACCTGGGGTTCCTTTTCATAAAAGTTCCATAGCGACTGACAGGTGGGGCCAGGCGGGACCGCGGGTTGTGAACGCAAAAAGGCAGGGGGTATGTGCAAAAGGCGACGCGGGTACTGTTTTTCTTCCCCCGTTTCTGACGAAACTGACGGCGCGCGCGTGGACGAGAAAACAGAGGTGCGGCTGGGGTCGAACCCACGACCTAGCGCGTGCGCGCGGCGGCGGCGACCACTGGGCTAGCTGGGGTTTTGATGCTGGGTGAGCGCCACACGACTAGGTAACCTACAGAGGCGCAACGGTGGGGAACACACGCGAACGGCGGTGCACTGAGAGCGCTCGACGGACGGACCGGTGCTACCAGGAAGAGATGGCGAGGAGGAACTTGTCTGGGGGACTCAGCGGCTCACCGTGGTGGTGTCGGTGGCGTTGGATCGGGTCGGGGCGCAGCGGATCGGCGACGTAGCAGGCGGCCCGAGGCTAGGGTTTGCTCGCCGGAACGCGTCGGGGCTCAACGGATCTGGCCGCCTCCTCCTCCAGTCTGTGTACAGGGGCGACGCTGGGGCTCGGCTTGGTCTTCCCCAACACCGAAACACCGCGCCCTCCTTCTGCTATGGTGGTGGTGGAGTGATGCCGACAGAGGGTTTGCCGGAGATGGTAGAGAGGATAGCAAGGGAAGGAGTCATGACCATACCACTACTTTTATCATTCGCTCTTGTATATTGAATTGGTAGAGCTACTAATCTTGATTCGTTAAGGGTTTTGCGCATATAGTGGTATTTTAATACCGAAATTTGCGGAAATTTTTTCTTTGATAGTTTTGTGTACCACACTCCTTGTTCAGTCGTGTGCGATATGCTTAATATCTTCTAGGTGCTTTCAACTTTGTTGATATTTTAATATCACCCTAGTGATTTGTATCCTTTAATCTTGGTTAATTCCATTTTGGTACTATTGTGGATTATTATTATTCTCCATTATAGTACTGACTTGAGTTTTATATCAATCACAAGATGGCACCACCATGCCGCAATGAGGAGGTCATACCACCTGAACTGGGGGCTGCGTTGGCAAGTATCGCAAATGCCTTGGGAACAATGCAGCAGAACCAGCAGTGTTTTGAAGAAAGTGTCAGGAGGAATGAGTTTGTTCCGCTACCTCCACCTCCCAAGCGAGGAGACATCAAGAGTTTTCTGAAGTTCAACCCGCGCCACTTTGAGGTGTCTGATCAGCCACTAGATGCTCATGATTGGCTTCGTGAGATGTCAAGGTTGCTGATGACTGCTGATGTTCCTGAGCAAGAATGGGTAAAATGTGCCACTCACCTTCTGAAGGGAGACGCACCTCTGTGGTGGGAGAATTACCTGAAGGCAGGCCACTCTGGTTTTTAGCCTACTTGGGAGCAGTTCACTGGGGCTTTCAAAGAGCAATATCTGTCAGAAAATTTCATGGAAAGGATGAAGGAAGTGTTTCTCAACCTCAAGCAGGGAAATGACTATGTCAATACCTATATCAGAAACTTCATGAACCTTTCTCAGTATGGTGGCGATGAGATCTCTGATGACAAGAAGAAGCAAAAGAGGTTCAGGCAAGGGCTCAATGCATCTATCAAATATGCAATCACTCATGCAAGGCCAGGGTCTTTTCTAGAACTCCAACATACAGCTCTGCAGGAGGAAGCAAGTAGGCAAGTGTTTGAGGAGTCCAAGAAACACAGTCGTGACGCAGCAAGCTCTTCAACTATGACAGCTCCTTCTAAGCGCCGCGTGTGGGTTCCTAATACCGCACCGCTGCTCCCGGCTCCACCAAGAACTCCAAGCTACGCATCAAGGCCAACAAACTCCTTTACCGCCGCTCCTAGGGGCTACAACCACAACTACCCTAGAGCGCCTAGCGGAGTCCCTGGCTATGCTGCTCCATGTCCACCTGGTGCTTGCTACACTTGTGGAAACACTGGGCATCAACACTGGAGTTGTCCCATGAACAACAAAGCTCTTCCTCCACCACCTCCAAGGCCTGTAGCAAGTTCTTCTATGGTTCATGCACCTCCACCGCGGGATCTCAACATCAACACCAAGCCCGGGTCCACTGTTGCTCGTGCCAACTGTGTCAACGTCGCTCAAGCTGAACATGCACCTGGAGTTGTGATGGGTATGCTTCCTGTTAACTCAGTTCCTGCATGACTTTTATTTGATTCTAGTGCATCACATTCATTCGTGTCATACAAGTTTGCGGAGAGTAATGGGTTACCTTCTGATGCTTTACCAACTCGCCTCATGGTGCAATCCCCTGGATCAAACATGAGGGCTTCTAAAATCAGCCATGGCAATCAAATTGAGATTGGTGGTTCTTCGTTTCCGGCTTCCTTAATTATTCTGGGCAATTCTGACATTGATGTTATCTTGGGCATGGATTGGTTAATAGCAAATGTAGGTGTGATTGATTGTGCTGAACGCTCGGTTTCTCTGAAAATTCCTGAAGGCCATATAGTCTATTCTCCAAGTCTGACTCCTGCAATTCAGGTTTTCTCTTTGGCGGCTCTGAATGATGATGCTATGGATGCTATTCAGAGTGTTCCGGTGGTCTGTGAGTTCCCAGATGTTTTTCCTGAAGAGTTGCCAGGTATGCCTCCTGGTCGAGAGGTCGAGTTTGTGATTGAGCTTGAACCTGGTACCGCTCCTATCTCCAAGCCGCCTTATAAAATGGGTCCTGCTGAGTTGGCTGAACTCAAACATCAGCTTGATGAACAAGAGAAGTTGGGTTTCATTCAGCACAACACTTCTTCTTGGTGTAGCCCAACCATCTTTGTGAAGAAGCGAGACAAGACAGACAGACTTTGTGTTGACTATCGGGCTCTCAATGCTAAAACCATCAAGAATAAATATCCCCTTCCGCGGATTAATGATCTCTTCGATCAGCTAGCTGGAGCTGTGGTATTCTCTAAGCTTGACTTGCGAAGTGGATATCATCAAATCAAGATCCACAAGGAAGATGTTCCCAAAACAGCTTTCACCACCCACTATGGCCTGTATGAGTACACGGTCATGTCCTTCGGTCTCACCAATGCACCTGCCACCTTATCGAGGCTTATGAACTCGGTTTTCATGGAGTATCTTGATAAGTTCGTCGTGGTCTATCTGGATGACATTCTAGTCTATTCTAAGTCAAAGGAAGAACATGAAGAACACCTTTGGTGTGTCCTAAACAAGCTTCGTGAGAACCGCATGTATGCAAAGTTCTCCAAGTGTGAGTTCTGGCTGCCTGAAGTCACCTATCTTGGTCACGTCATCTCTGCTAAGGGCATTGCCGTCAACCCAGAAACTGTTCGGACAATTGTTGACTGGCTTCCACCCAAAAATGTCAAAGAAGTCCGGAGTTTCCTTAGTTTGGCTAGTTACTGCCGTCGCTTTGTTCAGAACTTCTCGAAGATTGCGAAGCCTCTTACTGATCTTCTCAAAAAAGGCAAGAAATACTTTTGGTCTCCTGCATGTCAAGCAAGCTTTGAAACACTCAGAGAGAAGCTCACTTCCACTCCAGTCTTGATTCCTCCAGATACATCATAGCCTTTCCAGATATTCTGTGACGCCTCTTCGCAAGGATTGGGTGCGGTCCTCATGCAAGAAAAGCAAGTCGTTGCATATGCCTCTCGTCAGTTGAAAATTCATGAGCTCAACTATCCAACACATGACCTCGAACTCGCAGCAGTTGTCTTTGCTTTGAAAGTATGGAGGCACTACTTGCTTGGCACCGTTGTGAGATCTTCTCTGATCACAAGAGTCTGAAGTATATCTTCACACAACCTGATCTCAACCTTCGTCAGAGGAGGTGGATTGAAGCAATTAACGATTTCGATCTGTCAATCAACTACACTCCGGGCAAAACTAATGTCATGGCCGATGCTCTCAGCCGAAAATCTTATGTCAACAACCTCATGGTGGAAGAACAACAGCCTCTCTTGTGCGAGGAATTCCGCCAGCTCAACCTTGAAATTGTTGATCAAGGGTATCTTCTGAACCTTCTGGCAACCCCTCTCTTGGAAGAAAAAGTTCGCTCCATTCAACTCGGTGCTCCTTACACTGAAAAGATCATCTCCAACATTCAGCTTCTGAAGTATGAGTCCTTCCACGTCGACGACCAAGGCGCTCTTTTCTTTGAACACCGGATGTTTGTTCCGAACTACCCGGGTTTGAGAGAGCTAGTTCTTAAGGAGGCGCATGATTTTGTTCTTTCTATCCATCCTGGCAGCACAAAGATGTACATGGACTTGAAAACACAGTATTGGTGGCCTGGGTTGAAACGATATTGTCCCAAGTATGTCTCGGAGTGTGATGTCTGTCGCAGAGTTAAAGCTGTCCATCAGAAACCTTCCGGTCTTCTACAGCCATTGAAACCTCCGGAATGGAAATGGGAGAAAGTAGAGATGGACTTCATAACTGGTTTTCCAAGGTCGCAGAAGGGCAACAATGCAATCTTTGTTGTCATCGACAGGCTTTCTAAAGTGGCTCACTTCTTTCCCGTCAAGGAAACTATTTCTGCAATTCAGTTGGCTGAGCTCTATATCAACAGAATTGTCTCTCTGTATGGGGTTCCTCTTGAGATCAGCTCGGACCATGGAAGCATCTTCACTTCCAAGTTCTGGGGAAGTTTCCAAAATGCTTTGGGAACAAAGTTAAACTTCAGCACAGCTTACCACCCTTAGTCGCAAGGACAAATTGAAAGGATCAATCAGATTCTGGAAGATATGCTCCGTGCTTGTGTCATCTCTTTTGGCATGAAATGGGAAGAATGCCTTCCTTATGCTGAGTGCTCTTACAACAATAGCTTCTAGAAGAGTCTAAAGATGGCACCATTTGAGGTTCTCTATGGCCGCAAATGCAGAACTCCGATTGGTTGGTCGGGCGCAGGTGAAAGAACATTGTTTGGCCCCGACATTGTAACTCAAGCGGAGGAGAAGGTTCACATCATTCTTGAAAACCTAAAGGTTGCTCAAAGTCACCAGAAGAGCAACTATGACAGAAAGCACACAGACATGGAGTATGTCCCTGGTGATCTCGTTTACCTTCGTGTCACTCCCATGAGAGGCACGCACCGGTTTGGTATCAAAGGAAAGCTGGCTCCTAGATACATCGGTCCTTTCAAAGTTTGTGGAAGAAGAGGAGAAGTCGCTTATGCTCTCGAGCTCCCTGAAAAACTCAAGGTTCATGATGTTTTCCATATCTCTCAACTCAAGAAGTGCTTCAAGGATCCCGGCAGGACCGTGGACCAAGAGCTTATCAATCTCCAAGAAGACTTGTCTTATCAAGAACACCCCACAAAAATCCTAGAAATCGTAGAAAGAAAGACTCGCAACAAGTCTATAAAGTTCTGCAAGGTGTAGTGGTCGCACCATTCCGTTGATGAAGCCACTTGGGAACGTGAGGATGAGCTCCATGCTAAGTATCCTACCCTCTTCGTGTCTTCTTCTTCTTCCTAGAATCTCGGGGCGAGATTCCTGTTTAGTGGGGGAGAGTTGTAGCATCCCATCTGTCTAACAGCTGCAATGCTACATGGTCTAATAATAAAATGCTACTTCCTACATATAATTGTGCATCATAATTATATCATGCTCATGTCATCATGCCACCTTGCATTTGAGCATCATATAAAACCCTTTTTCCTTTTGGGTCTTCTCTCATATTGCATTTGCCTATTACTGTATTGCCTCTTGATAGATTGTAGTTGGTTCTTGATATTTTGTTTAATGCCCAAGTTGAGTTGGGGGCATATCTCTTTTAACTGCACCTCCTTTCTTTGTCTCCATATAAACTCCACCATCCTAATTATATATGAGCCATGCAATTTTTATTGGTTTTCAATCTAGCTCATATGAGTAGGGTGGATCCATTTCTTTGCTATTTTTCTTCCATACTTGTCTCTATGTCGTTTTCACAATATGAATAAGGAGCCACCTAGCCATCCTTTGCATGTTATGAGGGTAGTATTCCCTTATATCCTTCCATATGGCCTTATTTGAATTTGTGAGCTTATTTGAAATTAAAGTGGCTATATCAAATAAAAGTGGATCATACACACTAGCATGAGCCACCTTTATTCAAGAATGCTCATGAACCAAAATACACCATGTGGATGATAAAGCTTTCATAAACCTCTCTTTTGGGAATTTCTCTCCATTTAGGGAGTTGGTTGGAATCATGGCCAATGTTATATTGTAGTTGTTTTCACAACTAGTAAACATATGTTCATACATGCATGGGCCATGAACACTTGCTTCCTCCCATTCTTTTCTCTCTTTTAACCTCACTTGTTTTGTTTGATTTGAATCAAAACTAGTCATCTAAACCTAAACCTACCATGTGTGTGTGATTACACACATACACCACCCCACCACACCTACACCCCACGACCAGCACATGCCCCAACCCCTCTCTTTCCATCTCTACCTAAAGAACAAGGAGAGAGGAGAGAATCCAAACCCTAGCCGAGCCTCACCTTCCCTCTCTGTTTTCTCTCCCGCTGCCAGGCTAAGCCCCATCCGAGCCACACCTACCCGCGCCTTGTCCACCTAGTCCCAGACCGCCTCGACCACAGATCCCTCCCGAACCACACCATCACGTGAGAGAGGAGAGGAGAAAAGGGTGATCACCACCTTTACACCGAGCCATCCCATGTGCCCTCCCTCTGCCTCGTTCTTATCTACCCCTCCTCTGCCTAGCAACCACAGAACTCCCCAGGGCCGTGCCCTTCTACTCCTCCCTCCCCACCTACCCCTGCTACCCTCTCTTCCATCTCCATCTACCCCACTAGCGGCATCCCTCCACCACCACCATTGCTGAGGCGGGCGAGGGGTTTTGGACGTTGGGGAAGACCGAGGAGAGCTCCAGGAGGCTGCCGGTACACGGCGTCGAGGAGGAGAAGGCCTGGATCGCTGCACCCCGCCGACGCCGATGAAAACCCTAAGCTCGCTGTCCGCCTGCATCGTCGTTGCTCTCCTGCGTGCCAAGTCGATCCAACGTCACCGAGGGCCTTGCGGTGAGCCACTGACCCTCCTAGACATGCCCATGTTCGTCTTTGCGTCCCGGCTGCATAGATCGTTTCATCGAACACTCTCTGTGCACGGCGCGCGCTGGCCGCTTCGTCCGCTGTCGTGTCGCAAAAGGTTATCTCGCCGCGCCCCTGCTAGCTAACATCGTCCCTTAGCCACCGTAGTGGTTTCAACCTTGCTGCGCGGGCGCGAGGTCGCGGGATCGATTCCTCCCGATGCTCCGGTGTTGATGTCTTCAGTTTCATCAAAGACAGATGGAAGAAAAACAGTAGCGAGGTTCTTTTCTATTTAGCCCCCTACCTTTTTGGCGTGAGTAACCCGCGGTCCAGCTCGGGCCCACCTGTCTGTCTCTGTGGTCCTTTTACAAAACGGTACCGCAGTTTTTGGTTTCTTCAACCCGCAGCCCCCCGGATCCGCCACGTGTCGAGCCCCCGCTGGCGCGCACGCGTGGTGGCCCTGTAGCCCTTGTGGCCCAGCTGACAGCTGATGTGGCTGGTTGAACGTGCGGTGAGGAAAGGTGCTGCTGCGCGTTGGTTTCGCCAGCTCAGCATGCCCCCACCCGTCAGCGGTTGTGGCTAGCTGCCTCTGTGTGCAAAAAGTCCTGTGATCTTTTTCTATTAATAAAAATAATTCCAGAAATTGTTTAATCTGTTTTAAATCCAGAAAATAATAACTTTTAATTGACAAATGAAAATAATACAAATGATATATGTTTTTGAATCAAAAAAAGGTGAGGAGTTCAAAACTGCCATCCAAAATAATGTTTGACTAATTTAAAATTTCCAAATTGTTTAATTGTGATAAAATGCCTCTTCTTAATCAATTAATAACTTTAATTCTATAACTCCAAACCTGACAAATAATATGTCTAAATCGATCAGCGCGACGAGCCCGTTCTAACTATGCATTCCATGTACCGAACTGAAGCATGCATCATGTAATTATTAAAAATCAGAACTGTTTATTGCAATAAAACTTGACTAAAACTGAATAAAATACTTTATTCTTGCACCCCACACCTCACCCATGCCTTGCTACTTATTGACATGTAAATTGTGCATCATTCATCATGGCATGCTTGTTTGCTTGTCGCATTTTATTTATATGCTTGTGCACTTTATTTATGTTAGCCCTTGTTTGTTTGGTTCTTCTTTCGAATAGACGCCGAGCAGGGGAAATATCAGGAATCCCAGGAGTACTACCCAGATCCGTCTCTCGCTTCAACTGAGCTACTAGGCAAGCACTACCACATGCTTGCATACATATAGTACCTATTGCCTCTATCTTATTCTTGCATAATTGAGTCGCGATTGCATTAAATTGAATCCCAAGTACTGCATAGCCTTTATTTTTAAACCCCACCGAAGCTTGTTCCTCCATCCTATGAGCCATTACTATAGGAGTTGTTTGAGCCATGCGAGTCGTAGAACAACATGTGTAGGGTATGTGAGTGTCTGATGGATAACGAGGTACCTAAACAACTTAACCTGAGTAGTAATGGGATAACTAATGAAAGCAGCACCGGTGAGCAATATCTGCTATTTGGTATTTCATGCTCACTTGTGTCCCGTAGGACCCCGAGTACTTGATTCCTGTTCTTTGACTATTCGCACTATCCACATTCAGGAGGCCTTATGGACCCTCTTGAGCAAGAGCTTGATTCATTTCTATTTCTTGGGGCCACAAACTAGTTTGGGGTTTTATTTTACTATCCTGTACTTATGCCATGTTTTACCGCTTTATTTAAGATTGTGCGTGGAGAACCTGTACTGTTTTGTATCGCGCCACGTTTTCGTGGTATCGACAAGCCTAGTCATACTTTCGGGTTCCTAGTCATTTACAGCCGTCGTCGCAAACCCTGGGTCCGTTTCGGAGCCGGCCAACTTCGTTGCGGGTAGCTTAGTGGGGTGGCCCCCTGAAATATTTCATGAATCCTGTGATCGCTTTGTCGTGAATGCCTCGTTGGGTTTTGACTTGGTTTTTCCGAGGTTGACCGAGTGTGTGTTGCTATTTGTGCACCCCTGCAGGGTAAATCTTTCTGAAATCCGTGTCCGCGGTTATGGACAACTTGGAGCATAGTTTCTCGATCATAGACAAGTATAACTAAAGTACCGCTTTTAATTTGACTAAATGCCTGACTAGTAAATAGTGCAATACTCATGGAATGGTTAATAAAACTGCCAACGGATGGGATGTTCGTCCGCTATCTCGTTGGTAAGCGAGAAGGAGGATGGATCTGTTACTTTATACTGTTATAACTGTTGTTTCTTTTTAACGGACATCCGCCTATCTTTGGTTAGGCAGGTGGTTAGCGAGTATCTATAGACTTGTTAGTTATTATCTTTTGCTGCAATTGCGTCACCCCAGGTATATGTCCCCTTTAGAGGCATAAAGACTTGCTGAGTACCCCTAGGGTCTCACACGATAAATTGTTTGATTCAGATGAACAGGTGTATTCGCAAGATGGTTACTGGGTGGAGGAGACAGATGAGGTTGGCAACGATCACTCGGTGTAGAGATTCCGGGGATGGGGATCCACGAGATCTGTGGGCGGGATGTGCTTACTTATGTGGCACCTTATGCCGATTTGCTTCTTATCCGTACTCGGATCTTGTTTCCCGCTTCCGCTTGATACTCTGATGTTTGATGTATGCGGAGCTATCCTACACTATTATCTCTATCTAGGATATTTGGATCTTGCTGTATGGCGTTGCAATATTTCTATTTCTTTTAGATGGTATGGCTCTGAGAACTGTTGTAAGGTAGCTTGTATACATACTCACTTGTGTATGTATTTGATCTCTTCGCCTGTTGCCTACGCCGCTCGCTCTTTTCCCGATGCTCTGGAAGTGGTTAGGACTGCCGACGGGTCTACACGTGGGTGGCCCCTGGGCCCCCGCTGAACTATTTTAACCACTTCTGGTTCATCCAGGCTTGAACTTAGAGTGTAGGGTCCGAGGTTGTTACAGCCTTACACTAAAAGACATTGAGATACATGTGGTTCAGAAAATGACTAAAACATCATACATTTTGAAAATATGAAGTACTCTTTTGTACTGTACTATGTTTGCTGCTTGAACAAATACTCCCTCCGTCTATATACCCAAGGTCATTCTCTCCCTTTTTTCAATACTCCCTGATGCTAAGGGTGTAATTTATATCTCCATGTTGACCTCATTGTAGCTTACACTGATGTCGGGCTTCTCGCCCACAGGATCACGATCCGACGGATCACGTCGAGCAATGGACCAGTTACGTCCGGGACCAACGCGCCGACAAACGATCGCGTGTAGGTGAGAGAATATAAATTGTTCCCCATCTCCGCTTCCTGGTGATTTTGTATCCTTCACGTAGATTTAAGCTGTGTCGCGGCGATTTCTTCGTCATCTGCGCCGAAGCAGGTAAGATTCGACGGTGGGGAGTTCCGGTGGAGGTTACATCTGCACGATAGAGGCTGCATCATCAGTGGCAGAGGCTGCATCATCGGGGCGGAGTCTGCAACCTAGTAACTAGTGACAGTGGTTCCATCCTCGTGGCAGCGAGGTATATCCACTCGGTGGAGGCTTCCTCTTTGCGGCGATGGCACCATCCTCTCGCCTATAGCTGCATCCCATGATTTCGATTACATTTCATAGTTTCGGGTTACACCGCCTCGTCGGCGGCACATCCGCCCGCCGCCGGCTACATCCCCTGTAATTGTTTCTAGGGTCTCCGGCTACATCCCCTCGTCGGCGGCTAGACCAAACTACAAGGGAAAAGCCTGGATCTTGGCGATTTTGCAGTTTTAGTTTTTTTGCCCCATGGCAGAGTTTGACCGAACATGGTATGGATGTATTGTTATGCATAGCTTTTTTATGGAAGTAATTATATGGGAAGATATAACATATACACGCATCACAAAACCAAACCTAGACATTTGTACAGTTGGGGAGTTAATTTGTGAAGTTAACATAGTTTTTCATGCTCTTTTCTAGATGTAGCACATGCATTCGTTTTTAAGATGTAATCACAGATCTAGGGGATGGGATTTCGAATTAGATGTTACTTAGATGTTTTTATATTGGCTGCGGGATGTGATTTCCGGTTAGATACTAGCTATTATGTGTGGACATTAGTACACATTTTTCATGTAGGTGTTTGGTACTAGATGGGGATTTTTTTTTTAAAAAGCCCTTCATGTGTAATCTGATGGTACTAGATGGCAGTGGCGGAGCTATGTGTATGTCGGGGGCACCGCCCTCCCCCTAGATTTGTAGAATTTTACTTTTTCCCTCCCAACCCAGCAACTTTCATCTAGCTCCACCACTGCTAGGTCATACTATACACATATCGATTGCAGTATCTGATTTGCAATTAGATACTAGCTCTAACACATTCTTCGTGTAGATGTAATCCAGTGGTACTAGAGGGGATGTTTACATTCTTTTTGCAATTCGTGTCTAATCTGATGGTACTACATACATTGCAGTTCAGGTATAAACTTGTTTTTATGCCTTTTCTTCTAGATACATCATGATAGTTGTAACATCCTAGCATTTAGGACTAAATGAAGGCTAGATTTAGGATTTTGTGCATCTGCATGCATGCATATGAAAATTAGGGTAAATTTTTCGCAAAACTAAAGGACTAGAGTGATCAGAGTTCTCCCACTTTGATGAGTTAGGTTTAAGTCATCTGAGGTGAGTGTGATGAATTTTGACATGACCTCTATTGTTTTATTGATTTATTAGGGGAGAGATTTGGATTATAAATATCTGTGAACAATATAAGAAATTAAGTAAATGAAAAAGAAATAGCAAATAAATTAAGACTATTTTATATTATACGTAAGTAAATGAGATAAAGAAACTAAATACAAAGAGATAAAGTAGTAATCTTTAATCCATATACAAATTGGATTAAGTAGGCTTTTACATGAGCACAAATACAAAGTATTTTGAGTAATAATTTGTAGCAACAAACATATATGTATTATCAAAATGAAATATAGGAAAGGGATAATTTTATTACTTAAAACAAGTATTAAAATATTTCTTTACAATAAAAGAATAAGGAAAATAATAATAAGAAGAAGGTAAATTAATATATTACAATGCCTTTACATTTTTCTCAAAGAGGAAAGAAAATTACAAGATAATAAAAAAAGAAACCTAAATTAAAATCTTGTATATTTTCTCCATCCTTCTTTCCTTCAATTCTTCTTCTTGTTCTTGTTCTTGCGAAAGAAAAGATAAACAAGATTGAACATAAAAGGAGGGTTATGTGATTAGTGTTACTCTCATGTTTTGGCATAGAATTGTTATGGTAAATTTATCGACGAGTATTTAATTAAGGGGCAAAGTATAGGATATGTTCTTATCAAATGACTGGTGCCTCAGGCTTAGCATCATTGGCTGAGAGAGGAAAATTTCACCATGGCGAATAAAAAAGAGATAGTAATATTTAAAGAATCATCAATTACTGAAGCTCATATGTGTGGAGAAATATCTCCATGCACTGAAACTTGAACTAGAGGGCCACTAGCAAGCATCTTACACACACGCATGCAGTTGTGTGTTGTCAACATAGTAGCAACCTTAGGAAGCAGATGAGAAGGAAGTTCGAGCCGTAGCCAAGCTGCTAGCTACTATTTCCACCATCTCCATTTCTACACAACACTTGATCCATTCGTTCTTCTCAAGAACACCCCCACACAGCTACCAGTAGCTCAAAGAACATCACAACCAGAACACCACCATCTTTGCATCACACAAAAACCAGCTAGTCAGCAAACTAGATCATGGTGACTTGAAGGAGATCAAGTAATCATCAAGAGCTAGGAGGAGAAGGACAAGACCAACACATGAGTTGGGTGGAGTAGGTCAGCATCAAAGAGTAGCTGATTTAGAGCACCACAAGATCCACATCAGTAGTAGCCAGCAACAACAGCTACTCTTTGAGTTGAAAAGAGGCAACAATAATATATGTTATTATTTATACAAGGGCCTCGGCATGTGTGCATCATTGGCAAATGGTCCTGGCATCATTTTTATGGATGAGATCATCAATATTTGATGATGATTCTAGGAACACGGTAAAAGAACTACACAGCCAGACGTGTATAGAGGTGGATTTACTGCTGTGCACACTCTTATGAGGCACCACAACGGAAAATCATCCATAAAGGGACTAGGTAGTCAATCAGCTTATTTAAAGTGTTTGCCCCTATGTAGAGATAAGACAATAGTTAGTTCCCAACTAAATACATCATAGCATAAGCATAGGAGCCATAATATATGGTACCATAGCAGCAGATCATCTCACCATTGAGTACTTCTGTACACACTCCTATATGGAGGTACCACAGTAGTACTCAAGGCAAAAGAAGCCACTAAAATAATAAAATCAAATCAAGCAAATCATTTTCATAGCCTGCAAAAGCTAGGAATCATTTAAACCTTTACTGTCATATGGACAGAATATATAACAACTTAGTTTTAGGAATAAGAGCTATCAAATGAACTCATATCATTTTTGGTCATCATAAACTGTAGCACAAATTTAAATCATCACCAGGCTTGCATCACTGGCAAAATGGACATGAGTAAGTCCACTACTATTTCTAGTTAGCTCCAGTATCATCAAGATATAGCATCAATTTGAGAAATATGCAAAAAATGATGGTGTAAAACACACCAACAGTGCAACATCACAAGTAAAACAACATGGAGTCAATACCATGCAGTTCAGCAAGCCAACTAGAGCAAAATCAGATGGTAGTAGATCATCTAGACAACTAGTTAAACCTCATATAAGCATAAATTATTTGCCACAAAAATCCAAGTAGAGAACCAATGTTAAGGTAAAAAATAAGTTCACCACTCCATCCAATTTATAGTAACTTTTGAGTTAAACTCACTAAGAAGGATCATTGGCAAAGTTATTGTGGGCTACACATGAACCAAAGGGGGAAACCCCTAATTAGATAGGTCACGGTGAGAGGCAGAGACACAAAGAGAGGAGAGGGTGCGGACTTACTCGTAGTCCTCTCTTAAGCCTGAGAAGAGGAAGCAGATATGGCCAGTGACAGTGGCCATGACACGATGGCACGGTGGGCAACAGGGCACCAACATTAAGCTGAGTCGCGCCAGTGGCAGTAGTAGCAGTACCTGGGTAGGGGAAGCGATGTAGGAGCACCACCACTTCACCTAGACCACCGAAGAATCACCACATCGACCATAACTCGAGGAGGAGGCGAAACCGACGGAGAGGGGTGACGAAGCCAGCATCCGCGCCAGCGAACCAAGCTAGAGTGGCTAGGGTTTTCGAGTCAAGGGCAAACAAACAGAGACGAGTCAAACAAATCGAGTTAGAGAAGGATGCAGCAGCGATAGGTAGATCATTTGCTATCATGGCAGCGAACGAAGTGGTCGATGCCAACTGTGGTAGCGCAATGACCGTGGCGGCACCATCACGTCGTAGGAGGAACAAGAGGGGAGAGGAGGAGAGAGGAGATAGGTGGGTTTGGGTCAGTTGTCCGACCTAGTAGACCACGAGGTGGTCTAGCCCACCGGTTGGGCCGGGTTGGGCCTAAGCTGGGCCAGCCTATGGGTTAGGACTAGTTTTAAAAGAATATTACAAAATAAATTATTACCCAAATATAAAATGACCAAAATACCCTTGTACACAATTTAAACTCTAGATATATGTAACAAATCCTAAAAATACATAGGACATATCAAAATGTTCATAAAAACAATATCCACCTAATAAAAATATGACATTTCTTGTTTGAGTTAAATAAAATTCAACTACATTTTTAGAAACTATAAACCCTCTTAATGAGATAAGAAAATAAGAAAAAAATATTAAAAATAAATAAAAATCATCTTTGAATATGTAAATCAATCCACTATCCTAGAAAAATGCTAGAATTGAAACTCTAAGTAATTTTGATATTTCTAAAAATAAGTGTTATCAAGGGTTATAAAATCCTTTTAATTTTCTTGCATTTGAATAAAAGGAAAGTAATTTCCTTTATCACTTATAACGCAAAGATAAATTATTTTTACCCTTATTGGAGTACTTAGAATTTATTACAACTTAATAATATAATTCCTTAAAGCTAAATCAAATAGCATTATCATGAAATTATTTCTTTAAGGAATAAAAACAATTCTCAAGATTATTTAAATACTTCAAATCCTAGTAAACTCTTGAGGACATCTTTTCATGATATCCTTACTAAGAAAAAAAATCTTGTCTTTAGGATTATAATAGCCAATCAAGTCTTAAAAAATCATCATTCACTTATATTGGGAGCGAATGACCTTACATCTTTGAATAATGCTTAAGAAAACCCTAGAATTCAATAGTGTTATAAAGAATATTATTTTTCTAGTTTAATTATGTTTTTATAGTTAACTTTGGTCTTATGTGGTTAAAACACAAGGCATCTTAAGTCCAAACTGTCTGAGTAATGCAAACACCGTAAATCACATTTTGATAACACTTAAGGTTGTCTAAACCTTATCAAAGAAACCTTTTCTTCAAAAGTTATTATTTTTGCCACTTCAAACTAACACACTCTATATTATTTCTTTTAAGTCTTAACAACTTAAAACATGGAATTTTATAATAGTTACATGGTACTGATGTCTACGCACTTCTATTCTTGTAGACAGTTGTTGGGCCTCCAAGTGCAGAGGTTTGTAGAAAAACAGCAAGTTTTCCCTTAAGTGGATCGTCCAAGGTTTATCGAACTTAGGGAGGAAGTGGTCAAAGGTATCCCTCTCAAGCAACTCTGCAATCAAGATATAAGAAGTCTCTTGTGTCCCCAACACACCCAATACACTTGTCAGGTGTATAGGTGCACTAGTTCGGCGAAGAGATACTGAAATATAAGTGGTATGGATAATTAATAGTGGTAACAGTGCCAGAAAATAGCTTGCTGGCATGTGGTTGATGTGGGAAAAGACTAAAGGCAAACTGAAATAAAGATGGAAGCAAGCAAACATGTAACAGATCTAATTGCAAACGGTGTATCAATGCTTAGAAACAGGGCCTAGGGATCATAGTTTTACTAGTGAACACTCTCATATAAATATCTTCTCTTTATGATACTAGTCTTAACTACTCTCTGGTTGGACACTCTAATCATTGGTAGGGCTATAACAGCACACCTCAAAGTTCACTTTCCGTATCTAGATAACCCCACACTATCACCTTGAGCACTAGATGGTTCCAATAAACACCACAATTTCATAAAGACATCCAACTCCAAATATAACTCATAACAAGTATTTATAATCTCTAGCCTAAGTGCCACCATGGTGTGCACACTGTCAACTTCACACACATGGGAAGAGCAGAGATCTAATAAAGCACTTGAGTAGCAAGGTAGACTACTTGATTACAATATGATCATGCATAGAGAGAGAGATGAACACATAGCTACCGGTAGAACCCTTAGCCTTGAGAGAGAACTACTCCCTCCTCATCATGGGAATCAGCAACGGGGATGGAGATGGTGGTGGAGATCCATGGAGATGGCTCCGGGGGCACTTCCCCGTCCCGGCAGGGTGCCGGAATAGAGACTTCCTGTCTCCCGAATCTCCGCTTCGGTAGCGGCAGCTCTGCGGAACTTTTCGTGGCTGGAGGCTTGACAATTTAGGGTTTCTGTTTTGAGAGGAATATATAGGCGAAGGGATGAGGTCGGTGGCCAGCCAGAGGGCCCACACCATGCCCTGGCGCGGCCAGGGGGACCCGCGCCCAGGGGTGGTTTGGCCACCCTGTGCCCCTCTCCGTCTCGTCTGCTAGCTCCGTGAGTCTTCCGGTAAAATATCGACTTTGGCTTTTGTCCGGTCCAATTCCGAGAATATTGATTTTCTGACTTTCCTGGAACCAAAAACAGCAGAAAATAGGCAACTGGCACTGTGGCATCTTGTTAATAGGTTAGTCCAAGAAAGTGTATGAAAAGTACTCCAAATTGTGGACAAAACATAAGAAAGTAGATAAAACCAAGCATGGAACATAAAAAATTATGGATACGTTAGCAACGTATCAACATCCCCAAGCTTAACTCCTGCTCGTCCTCGAGTAGGTAAGTGATAAAAAGAAAGAATAATTTTTGAGGTGACATGCACCATCATAAACTTGATCAAATTATTTGTAGAACATTCAAAGCTGGGATCATAGTACTTCAATCATAACATGAAAGACAAAGTTCTAACAATAAGGCAAAGCAACTATGTTGCAACATGAAAAGTCACAAACAAAAGATTCATGAATAACAATGCTTTGCAAGACGTTTGTTTGTTTCACATAAAGAAAACATAGCATAGTGACATTCAGCTTGTCCCTCATAGAGTAGCAAATATAAATGCATAGGACACCGTCAAAGTTCATAAGAGTGACTAGATACAAATAGTTCAAGAACAAGCAATATCAACATTATGAATCAATCAATAAGTTTTGGGACAATGGACATAGAACTAAGAATGGCCACTATGCTCTCAATGTAGGTGCATAAAGGTAGAAGGTGGAGACTCAACATAAAAGTAAAAGAAAGGCCTTCATAAAAGGAAGTAGAGATTCAAGTTTCATAAAGAGCTTCCAAAAATTATGGTACTTACTAGCTTGCAGCTCTCATTGCCCCTATCATAAGCATCTTGAAGTGATTAAGGTTAAAGTGAACAAACTATGGAGCATATGCTTGACGAAGTATAAGTTTGAAATCTCATGTCCCTTGAATACGAGGGCCGCTCCTCATGCTACTCAAGTTTAGTCACCGATAAGTTCTTGTCATCATAAGTACATGTGTATCATAGAGAACTGTCACGGGGTACCCCTTGCCCGATGATACGGAAGAATCTCCATATCAAAATGACAAGGCAAGCAGACAACGAGCATCTTAGCAATCTTCTTATTTACCATGGGAAGATGGTGCTTTGTTCTCTCTTTCCTCTTTTCATATATCTCTTTTTTTTCTTTTCTTTTTCTTTTTTTTCAATATCTGACTCTTTTTATTATAAGAAGAATGCTTCATAGATAGCTCATTATGGTTATGCTGCAGGTTTCCACCATGACAGCATGGATTAGACCAGTGGCCTAGGAGTTTCTCTAACACATATACATAACTCCATGGACTTACAAGCTCCCCTTTCATTTCACACCGACGACATTGATGGCTCTATAATGGCGCCAGGAAAATGCTGGAGCGATGATGATGTAGAGCTCGTTGGGAACCCCAAGAGGAAGGTATGATGAGCACAGCAGCAAGTTTCCCTCAGTTATGAAACTAAGGTTTATCGAACCAGTAGGAGCAAGGAAACACCCCAAAGGTGTTGCTAGCTGAGCCTTGGCAGGGCGCACTACCGGTGCTAGTAGCAATGTGGAGACCTGCACAACACAACCACAGAACTTTGTCCCCAACTTGCGATGAGGTTGTCAATCTCACCGTGTTTTGCGGAAAACAAAGGATTAAACGTATTGAATGGAAAGAAGTAATAGTTTGCAGAAAGTAAACACAAAGCAGTAAAAGATTGTAGATTGTATGTAAAAGACAAGGACCGGGATCCATAGTTCACTAGAGGTGGCTCTCCTTAAGATAGATAACATGCTGGGTGAACAAATTACAGCGGGGCAATTGAAAAACATCGAGAAAGCAATACGTGCATATACTAATCATCTTGACTCCTTTGAGACTTGATTGGGCATTACAACATTATACATAGACCTCCATCCAACTGCATCTATGACTAATAATCCACCTTCAGGTTATCATCCGACCCCCCTCCAGTATTAAGTTGCAAGCAACAGATTATTGCTTTACGAACTGCGTGTAAAGTAAACAATACGATTGTTCTATGAACAAAGGATTATTGTTTTCTCCCTAGTAGCAACAACACATCTAGTACCTTAGAGATTTCTATCACTTCCCCAGATTACCAGAGGCATGAACGCACTATCGAGCATAAATACTAACTCTTGGAGTTGCTAGCATCTACTTCGCCAAGATAGCTACTAACAACGGAAAGCATGCAAGATCACAAATAACAAAGACATGATAGAATCAATAATCAATCTGACATAGCATCTCAATATCCATCGGATCCCTGCAAACACAACATGCGGAATTACAAATAGATGATCTTGATCATGAACGGAGCTCACAAGATCTAGACATGAAAGCACAAAGGGAAGAGAACCAGTCATCTAGCTACTACATGGATCCATAGTCCAAGGATGAACTACTCACGCATTATACCGGAGGCTTGCATGGTGATGAAGAAGGCCTCCAGGGTGAATTCCCCTCTCCGGCAGGGTGCCGGGAAGAGCTTCAGATCCCTCCCGATCTAGGGGTGGAGATGACGGTGGCTATAGACTCTTTCGTGGATTTTTTTGATCGGGCCCTTAAGGTTTTCGTCCCGAGGGCATCTTATAGGAGGAAGGGGAGGCCGAGGGGGTGCCAGGGGCCACCACACCACCCCCTGGCGCGGGCCAAGCCTGGCCACGCGGCCAGGTGGTGTGGCCGCCCTCTGGCCCCTCTCCATCTCGTATTCTGGCATATGATGACTTCCGGAAAAATAGGCCTTTTGGCTTTTGTCCCGTCCAATTCCGAGAATATTCATTTTCTGACTTTCCTGGAACCAAAAACATCAGAAAACAGGCAGCTGGCACTGTGGCTCTTGTTAATAGGTTAGTCCAAGAAATCATATGAAAAATACTCCAAAGTGTGGACAAAACACAATAAAGTGGATAAAACTAAGCATGGAACATCAAAAATTATAGATACATTTGCAATGTATCAACATCCCCAAGCTTAACTCCTGCTCGTCCTCGAGTAGGTAAGTGATAAAAAGAAAGAATAATTTTTGAGGTGACATGCACCATCAAAGTCTTGATCAAAGTATTTGTAAAACATTCAAAGCTGGGATCATAGTACTTCAATCATAACATGAAAGACAAGGTTCTAGCAATAAGACAAAGAAACTATCATGCAACATGAAAAGGCACAAACAAAAGATTCATGAATAACAATGCTTTGCAAGACGTTTGTTTGTTTCACATAAAGAAAGCATAGCATAATAGTATTCAGCTTGTCCCTCAATAGAGTAGCAAATATAAATGCATAGGACACCTCCAAAGTTCATAAGAGTGACTAGATACAAATAGTTTAAAACAAGCAATATCAAGTTATGCATCAATCAACCAGTCTTGGGACAATGCACATAGAACTAAGAATGGCCACTATGCTGTCAAAGTAGGTGCATAAAGGTAGAAGGTGGAGACTCAATATAATGGTAGAAGAAGGGCCTTTTTATAAAAGGAAGTAGGGATTCAAGTATCATAAAGAGCTTCCAAAAATTATGGTACTTATAGCTTTCAGCTCTCATTGCCCCTATCATAAGCATCTTGAAGGTGATTAAGGTTAAAGTGACACAACTAAGAGGATATGCTTGACAAGTTATAAACCAAAATCTCATGCCCCTTACTTACGAAGACCGAACCTCATGCTACTCAACTTTAGTCACGAGTAAGCTCTTGTCATTGTAAGTACATGTGTATCATTAAGAACCGCCAACGGGGTACCCCTTGCACATGATACGTGAGCTTTCCCATAATCAAAATGACAAGGCAAGCAGACAATGAGCATCTCAGCGATCTTTTTATTTGCTATTTGCATAGGTTTTTATTGAGGATGCTTCATAGAGTGCTCATTATGGTGATGCTGCAAGTTTTCACCATGATTAGGCATGGCTTAGGCTAGCAGCCCAAGCGTTTCTCTAACACACATACAAACTCCATGATCTTACAAGTTCCACTTTTATTTCACACCGCCGGGATCCGTAAGCAAAAGAACATGATATCAACGGGGTACAAAGTACAAGTGCAATGTTGAAAGCGTTCCCCGTGAAACATGGTTCTGCTAATTTCAATTTATACAGCACAAGCATATACACGACAAAGAAGGACCCAATGGTTCAAGTTTATTAGATGCAAAAAAGTAAAGTGTGCCATCAAGTTCGTGAGAGCCTTAATCACTAGTTTTCTCATAACAAGTTTAATTTGGAAGGTAAACAAAAGCATGAATATACTTGGAATAGCATAAGATAGTAGGTAGGTATGGTGGACTCTTTGGAATAACTTGGTTTAGGGAGTTGGATGCATGAGTGGAACTCATACTTGGTTGTGGAGGCTAGCAAAAGACTGGGAGCAACAAACTAAGAGAGCAATAATGGCCATAATCATGCAGAGCGACAAAACATCATTGATCAAAGCATAAAGTGATACTACAAGTTGAAAACTAAAGGATCATAAAGGCTATGGTGACTTGAGATAGTCATAACATGGTGTGAGCATGCGCCAAGTCAACCAAATAAAGCATCAAAGGAGAATACCACTATACTATGCTTTAATATGCTAAAACAACGCATGATTCATCCAAGACACATTAAGCAATATCAATTGTTTATAAAAATTCATGCTACAACAAAGAATACTAAGCATAAAGCCAAAACAATATCAAGCATGGCATGACAGAGCATAGGCCACAGTCAAAAACAAGCTCCTTTTACCACATAAGCACGAACTTTCCTACTCTTTTCCAAACCAAACCAAATTATTTGCAAACCAATGTATGAAAGAGGTGGTACAACCAATTTATTCAGAAAACTAACCAAACCAAAGCAAACGAAAAACCCAAACGAAAATGAAAAAGAAGACGCTCCAAGAACAACACAACTGTGCATGAAACAATAAAAAATGAAGCGTTTGGAAGAAACCTGAGATTTTTACTGATGAAGAAGGGGATGCCTTGGGCATCCCCAAGCTTTGACGCTTGTACTTCTTGGATATTTCTTGGGGTGACACGCGTGGCATCCCCAAGCTTGAGCTTTAGTCCATCCTTCATCTCATTACTCATTCCTTCCATACACCTAAAATTTTTCCTTCATACAAAACTTCACACAATCTTTATTAGCAACATTAGTGCACTCAAGATAAATAGGTCTTAAGGTTCAGTTCTAACACCAAATAAACTTCCATTAGAACTCTAGATATTGTATCACTTCCCTTAAAAAGCTCAATTCCCCAAAAAAACTCAAAAAGGAACCAACAAGAAGCAAATGCAGAAAATGGCAGAAATCTATCTAAACAAACCAGCAGATAAAGACGAATTTTTTCGAAGAGCTTTTGTTGCTCAAATCAAAAAGTGATGAACTAACGAAAGTTAGATAACAACCTGGGTCAGAAGCACAAAAATTAACGCCTCAAAAAGACGTTCAGATATTTTACAAGAATTTTTACGGTGAAGCACAGAAATCTGTTTCGGGACAACAACTTTCCCAATCATTACTTCTCTCTCATTAGAGGTTACTCTTGGCACAAAAAGCAAATAAAAAGGATAATGAGAGGTTATTACAGAGGTAATAACTTCCAAGACTCATCTAAAACTTTTGGGTTATCTCCCAATAAGTACTTTTCTTTAACGCCTTTAAGTTAGGCATGATAGTTTGAGAAGATGCTCACATAAGAAATATGAATTGAAGTAAAAGAGAGCGTCAAGAAGCAAATTCAAAAAACATTTAAGTCTAACCCACTTCCTATGCATAGGAATCTTGTATGCAAATAATTTCACAAAAAACAAAGTGACAGACATAGGAAGATAAAACAAGAGTGACTTCAAAACTTTCAGCACATAGAGAGGTGTTTCAATACCATGAAAACTTCTACAACCATATTTTTCTATCTCATAATAATTTTCAGTAGCCTCATGAATAAACTCAACAATATAACTATCACATAAAGCATGCTTTTTATGATCTACAAACACTAGAGCTTTATTATAAACATTTTCAAAAGAATTCTCAGGAACATGACATTCGTCCTCCTTTGGTAAGCATGGGGGATAATCAAATAATGTAAGGGGTAAATAGTTACTCTCATTAGAAGGTAGGGATGGGTAGATCCATTCTTCCTCCTCTTGATCATCACTCTCCTCCTCCTTTTCATCCAATGAGCTTCCAGTTTCAGCAATTTCTTCTTCCATAGGTTCCTGCAAGGCATTAGTCTCTTCCATTGGTGGAGAGCATCTATTAAGATATTCAAGATATAGCCATTTTCTACCTTGTAATCATCAAAGAAAAATTTAAGTATATCATAAACCTCATATTTATAAGGTGAATCATCAGTATTTTCAAGCAAACTAGCAAGTTCAAATGCACCCTTCCAAGCAATAAATTTTTCAATTTGTTCCACATCATAAAAGTCATAATTCCCTTTAACATAAGAAGATATGGTAACATTTTCATTATACTCACATTGAAAGGGAGGTGTTTATACCTCCTACAGCAACAAGATTTATCAAAGCAATAAGTAACATTATAAGTAAAGCACATGTTTTTTGCAATGATATTCAATTTATCAATTTGTTCCCATAAGTGTTTCCCTTTTTATGACAAGCGGTGTTCCTTATAATAATATTTTTGTTCTTCCGTGAACCCACCTTGCCAATAAGATTCAGTTTCAAAGAAACCAACCATTGATAGAAAGCATGATAAAGCAAGACAATAATAGACCAATGAAAATAACAACTATAGTAGGAACTATTTTTTATGTGTTTTTGATAAAGAAACAAGCAAACAAAACAAAAGAAACTAAGCAAAAAAATAACAAAGTAAAGAGATTGGTTATGAGGGACTCCCCTTATGAAGATGTCCTTGACTCCCCGGCAACGGCGCCACAAAAATGCTTGATGGCTTTGAATGGCGCCAGGAAAATGCTGGAGCGATGATGATGTAGAGCTCGTTGGGAACCCCAAGAGGAAGGTATGATGAGCACAGCTGCAAGTTTCCCTCAGTTATGAAACCAAGGATTAATCGAACCAGTAGGAGCAAGGAAACACCCTAAAGGTGTTGCTAGCTGAGCCTTGGCAGGGCGCACTACCGGTGCTAGTAGCAACGTGGAGACCTGCACAACACAACCACAGAACTTTGTCCCCAACTTGCGATGAGGTTGTCAATCTCACCGTGTTTTGGGGAAAACAAAGGATTAATCGTATCGAATGGAAAGAAGTAATAGTTTGCAGAAAGTAAACACAAAGCAGTAAAAGATTATAGATTGTATGTAAAAGACAAGGACCGTGATCCATAGTTCACGAGAGGTGGTTCTCCTTAAGATAGATAACATGCTGGGTGAACAAATTACAGCGGGGCAATTGACAAACATCGAGAAAGCAATACATGCATATACTAATAATCTTGACTCCTTTGAGACTTGATTGGGCATTACAACATTATACATAGACCGCCATCCAACTGCATCTATGACTAATAATCCACCTTCAGGTTATCACTCGAACCCCCTCCAGTATTAAGTTGCAAGCAACAGATTATTGCTTTACGAACTGCGTGTAAAGTAAACAATACGATTGTTCTATGAACAAAGGATTATTGTTTTCTCCCTAGTAGCAACAACACATCTAGTACCTTAGAGATTTTTGTCACTTCCCCAGATTACCAGAGGCATGAACCCACTATCGAGCATAAATACTAACTCTTGGAGTTGCTAGCATCTACTTGGCCAAGATAGCTACTAACAACGGAAAGCATGCAAGATCACAAATAACAAATACATGATAGAATCAATAATCAATCTGAAATAGCATCTCAATATCCATCGGATCCTCGCAAACACAACATGCAGAATTACAAATAGATGATCTTGATCATGAACGGAGCTCACAAGATCTAGACATGAAAGCACAAAGGAGGAGAACCAACCATCTAGCTACTACATGGATCCGTAGTCCAAGGATGAACTACTCACGCATCACATCCGAGGCTTGCATGGTGATGAAGAAGGCCTCCAGGGTGAATTCCCCTCTCCGGCAGGGTGCCGGGAAGAGCTTGTAATCCCTCCTGATCTAGGGGTGGAGATGACAGCGGCTATAGACTCTTTCAAGGATTTTTTGATCGGGCCCTTAGGGTTTTCGTCCCGAGGGCATCTTATAGGCGGAAGGGGAGGCCGAGGGGGTGCCAGGGGCCACCACACCACCCCTTGGCGTGGGCCAAGCCTGGCCGTGCGGCCAGGTGGTGTGGCCGCCCTCTGGCCCATATCCGTCTCGTATTCTGGCATATGATGACTTCCAGAAAAATAGGCACTTTGGCTTTTGTCCCGTCCAATTCCGAGAATATTCATTTTATGACTTTCCTGGAACCAAAAACAACAGAAAACAGGCAGCTGGCACTGTGGCTCTTGTTAATAGGTTAGTCCAAGAAATCATATGAAAAGTACTCCAAAGTGTGGACAAAACACAAGAAAGTGGATAAAACCAAGCATGGAACATCAAAAATTATAGATACATTTGCAATGTATCAGACATCCATAGACAAAAGAGCATGATATCAACTAGGTACAAAGTACAAGTGCAATGTCGAAAGCGTTCCCCATGACAACATGGTTCTGCTAATCCCCAACAAATAAGTGCAAGCATATACAACATAGACGACACAATGGTTCAAGTTTATTAAGGGCAAGAAAAGTAAAGTGTGCCATCAAGTTCGTGAGAGCTTTAGTCACTAATTTTCACATAAAAAGTTTAATTTGGAAGGTAGATAAAAACATGAATATACTTGGAATAGAAAATTCTAATAGGTAGGTATGGTGGACTCTTTGGAATAACTTGGTTTAACGAGTTGGATGCATGAGTGGAACTCATACTTGGTTACGGAGGCTAGCAAAAGACTGGGAGCGACAAACTAAGAGAGCAATAATGGCCATAATCATGCGGAGCGACAAAACATCATTGATCAAAGCATAAAGTGATACTACAAGTTGAAAACTAAATGATCATCAAGGCTATGGTGACTTGGGATAGTCATAACATGGTGTGATCATGTGCCAAGTCAACCCAAATAAAGCATCAAAGGAGAATACCACAATACTATGCTTTAATATGCTAAAACAACGCATGATTCTTCCAAGACACATTAAGCAATATCAATTGTGTATAACAAGTCATGCTACAGCAAAGAATACTAAGCATAAAGCCAAAACAATATCAAGCATGGAATAACAAAGCATAGGCCACAGTCAAAAACAAGCTCTCTTTACCACTTTAGCATGAACTTTCCTACTCTTTTCCAATCCAAACCAAACTATTTGAAAACCAATGCATGAAAGAGGGGGTCCAACCAATTTATTCAGCAAACTAAGAAAACCAAGAAAACAAAAAACCAAAATGAAAATGAAAAAGAAGGCGCTCCAAGAACAACACAACTCTGCATGAAACGATAAAAATGAAGTGTTTGGAAGAAACGTGGGATTTTTATTGATGAAGAAGGGGATGCCTTGGGCATACCCAAGCTTTGACGCTTGTACTTCTTGGATATTTCTTGAGGTGACACGTGTGGCATCCCCAAGCTTGAGCTTTAGTCCATCCTTCATGTCATTACTCATTCCTTCCATACACCTGAAATTTTTTCCTTCATACAAAACTTCACACAATCTTTATTAGCAACATTAGTGTACTCAATATAATAAGTCTTTGGGTACATTTTTAACACAAATAAAACTTCCTTTAAAACACTAGATACTATAGCACTTTCCTCAAAAATCTCAATTCCCCAAAAGAACTAAAAAAGAACCAACAAGAAGCAAATGCAAATAAAGGCAGAAATCTGTCAAAACAGAAGATCAGGTAAAGACAAAAAATTTCGAAGACCTTATGTTGCTCAAATCGGAAAGTGTTGAACTAAATAAAGTTAGATAACAACCTGGGTCATAAGCACAAAAATTCACGCCTTAAAAAGACATTCAGAGATTTTACACGAATTTTTATGGTGAAGCACAAGAATCTGTTTCGGGACAGCAACTTTCCCAAGCATTACTTCTCTCTCATTAGAGGTTACTCTTGGCAGAAAAAGCAAATAAAAAGGATAAGGAGAGGTTATTACTGAAGCAATAACTTCCAGGACTCAACTAAAACTTTTGGGTTATCTCCCAATAAGTATTTTTATTTAACGCCTTTAAGTTAGGCATGATAGTTTGAGAAGATGCTCACACAGGAAATATGAATTGAAGTAAAAGAGATCATCAAGAAGCAAATTCAAAACACATTTAAGTCTAACCCACTTCCTATGCATATAAATCTTGTAAAGAAACAAGTCACGAAAGCACAAAGCAATAAGCATAAGAAAGCAAAACAAGTGCAACTTCAAGACTTTCAACATAAAGAGGGGAAACTTAATATTGTTGAGACACATAAAACCATGTTTCCCTCTCTCATAATAACTTTCAGTAACATCATGAATAAAATTAAAAATATAACTATCACATAAAACATTCTTATCATGAGCCACATGCATAAAATAATTATTACTCTCCATATAAGCATAGTCATTCTTATTAATCATAGTGGGAGAATGTTCAACAAAATAGCTATCATTATTATTCTCATCACCATAGTCACCCAATATAGGAGGCATATTGTAATCATAATAAATTTTCTCCTCAATAGTAGGTGGTCTGAAAATATCATATTCATCATTGTAATCATCATATATTGGAGGTTTTGTATCATCATAAGCAATAGAATAGCTATCTTCCAGAGTTGGGGAACTAAAAAGATCAGTTTCATAAAAACTAGCTTCCCCAAGCTTAGACTTTTCCATAGCATTAGCAATAATGGTGTCCAAAGAATTCATACTAACAACATTGCTATTAGCATGCAAATAAAGTTCCATAGGTTTTTAAATTTTCTCTTCAAACGCTTCATGTCCTAACTCAAGATAAATACTATAAAGCTCTCTAATTTTGTTGTTGTTTTCCATTAAGTCTAACTAGTGAAAATAAAAACAAGAAACAAAAAGACAAAATTGTAGAATCTAAAGGAAATAACTTCGAGCACTCACACTGGAGGATGTGAGTTCCTTTTACCTTACCTCCCCGGCAACGACGCCAGAAAAATAGCTTTTGACGGGGAGGAAACAGGTTGAAGCTGTCCTGTATATCCTCGGCAACGGCGCTAGAAAAATAGCTTGATGTCTACACACTTCTATTCTTGTAGACAGTTGTTGGGCCTCCAAGTGCAGAGGTTTGTAGAACAGCATCAAGTTTTCCCTTAAGTGGGTCACCCAAGGTTTATCGAACTCAGGGTGGAAGTGGTCAAAGGTATCCCTCTCAATCAACTCTGCAATCAAGATAAAAGAAGTCTATTGTGTCCCCAACACACCCAATACACTTGTCAGGTGTATAGGTGCACTAGTTCAGCGAAGAGATAGTGAAATACAAGTGGTGTGGATAATTATAAGTGGTAACGGTGCCAGAAAATAGCTTGCTGGCGTCTGGTTGACGTGGGAAAAGACTAAAGGCAAACTGAAATAAAGATGGAAGCAAGCAGACATGTAACAGATCTAATTGCAAACGGTGTATCAATGCTTAGAAACAAGGCCTAGGGATCATACTTTCACTAGTGAACACTCTCATATAAATATATTCTCTTTATGATACTACTCTTAACTACTCTCTGGTTGGACACTCTAATCATTGGTAGGGCTATAACAACACACCTCAAAGTTCACTTTCCGCATCTAGATAACCCCACATTGTCACCTTGAGCACTATATGGTTCCAACAAACACCAGAATTTCATAAAGACATCCAACTCCAAATATAACTCATAACAAGTATTTGTAATCTCTAGCCTAAGTGTCACCATGCTGTGCACACTGTCAACTTCACACACATGGGGAGAGCAGAGATCTAATAAAGCACTTGACTAGCAAGGTAGATCTACTTGATTACAAAGCTCATCATCACAATATGATCATGCATAGAGAGAGAGATGAACACATAGCTATCGGTAGAACCCTTAGCCTTGAGAGAGAACTACTCCCTCCTCATCATGGGAATCAGCAATGGCGATGGAGATGGTGGTGGAGATCGATGGAGATGGCTCCGGGGGCAGTTCCCTATCCCGGCAGGGTGCCGGAACAGAGACTTTCTATCCACCGAATCTCCCCTTCGGTGGCTGCGGAACTTTTCGTGGCTGGAGGCTTGATGATTTAGGGTTTCTATATCGGGAGGAATATATAGGCGAAGGGGCGAGGTCAGTGGACAGCCAGGGGGCCCACACCATGCCCTGGCGCGGCCAGGGAGACCCGCGCCCAGGGTTGGTTTGGCCACCCTGTGGCCCCTCTCCGTCTCGTCTTCTAGCTTCACGAGTCTTCCGGTAAAATATCGACTTTGGCTTTTGTCTGGTCCAATTCCGATAATATTGATTTTCTGACTTTTCTGGAACAAAAAACAACAGAAAACAGGCAATTGGCACTGTGGCATCTTGTTAATAGGTTAGTCCAAGAAATTGTATGAAACGTACTCCAAAGTATGGACAAAACATAAGAAAGTAGATAAAACCAAGCATGGAACATCAAAAATTATGGATACGTTAGCAACGTATCAGATACCAATCAACCTTAATATTTTATTACCATTATGCTTCACCTTTTACACCTTGTATGTTAATTTTAAAGTCTTTATAATTTTACTTGCTTGTGAAGTAAACTTGAAGATAAATCAAATCTTAAGGAAATCACCTAAGTTCAACTCACTTATAATATTTGGAATTACTTTAGGGGGTTTACAACCTGCATCTCATTACCTATGCATAACATCATATTGCTTCGTTAAACATTGTCCTTACCGGGCAATGATGGTATTTAGTAGAACCCGAGGTCCAGGGTCAAGTCGAAATACTCGACCATATTACTTCTCTATATCAAGGAAAGTTCACACTTGCTCATATCCTTTGGTTATCTTCTATCAAGTATTTGCAATATATTATTTGTATCACCTGCATTTTGAAAAGGATGAAAGAAAATACTATTTTCTTAATAATATGACTTATTAGTTATCGACCCGAGTGATGTTAACCTACTATGGCTGGCAAATGGAACCATGGTATGGTTTGTGTATTGGTGGAAGTTCCGTTTGCACGGGAAAGTATCATCTAGGAATTAATAACAAATGTTGCCAGTGATTCATGTGTCGTAGATTACGCGTTAACCATGAGATCTATATGGCTCTGGGGAAGTCAGCTGGTCTTATTCCTTTCTTATGTCAATGGACAAATCTTATCGGAGTAGTGATCCTACATTTAGGCACGTGCAAGGGTGGGAACCGTCATTTGGTCTCTCATGGGTAAAGAAATACACCTCTGCAGAGTATTTGAATCGTGACATGTTACTCCTTATTCTAGGAAGGA
This sequence comes from Avena eriantha, assembly GCA_910589775.1. NCBI lineage: Eukaryota > Viridiplantae > Streptophyta > Magnoliopsida > Poales > Poaceae > Avena > Avena eriantha. Next base: position 111,006,392 of record OU342744.1, read on the forward strand.
GCTGCGAACGCTGCAGGAAAGGAACTCCAAAAAATTCTAATCAACCAGTTAAGACTAACAGACATAACTTTTCAGAATAAAAGAAACCTTTGTAGAAATGTTTACGAAAACCTGCATAACCTATGACCTTTGGTTTGTGGTTGTAGTTAGTGCATCAAACACCCCTTTTTAGTGAACTTGCTGAGTATGCTCATACTCAACCATACCTTCTTAACCCTTGCTAGATTACGAAGATATTAAACACCAAGAAGGGGAACACTCTACTTAGTTGAACACCAAACAGAATTCCGCTATGAGGAGCTAGAAATATTCGGAAGCATCAAAGGAATCAACTACGGAAGCATCTATGGAATCGAGACTGAAGAATCATAAGCGTAGATGTGTCAGAATAGATAGTCGACTATTGTATCATATATCTCTATCCTCTATATGTTAATCTCGTATGTTATTAAGGTTTAGTTGCTTCTTTAAATTGTTCTTAGAGTATTTTATCTTAATGTCGAGTCATCGGGATAACCTCTATGGACCTAGTAGGATCTCGAAGTCATCGTGTAATTTCTGGTTGTAATAATAATGTATGTTTATGGACCCGCTTTGTTTATGTTGTACCACTCTAAGGGATATAATATTTGTGGAACAGTGTTCCATGAGTGTTATGTCAACTACAATAGTGTACTACATGAAGTGGTATGTTGGGTCACCGCAATAGTTTTCTGTGAAAATATATGTAAACATGTATGCAACATGTTTCATTATATACTTATGGGGAATTTTTAGATACAATCTAATAACTGGGTGGGAATTTTAACACAGTAGTTTGCTGTAAAATATGATGGGATGCATACTATTAGTGTGATCCTGATTTTTTGTATGGAATAACAATGCCCGTGTATTTTAGATGTTTTTATGCTTGCTACAAGATGTGATCTCAATTTAGAGTCTGTTTGATAGCCTCCTAGGTATAGCTCACTTTTTCTTTTTTGTCCTTGTTTTTGCACATGTAGATATTTGGAAATGTCTCACATGGACAAGTTTAGGAGGCCAGCCATATCACGTTCTGTGTTTGAACACCTTGGGTCAAAACTCGGTCTAGTGGATGACCTTTTCATGGCCAGGACCATGTTCTACTCAACCCCGTGATGGAATTTACATGACATAGAATGTTTTCAGCTTAATAGTTATTAGCAGCTTCAAATAGGATCTGAACCAAACTGTCAAGGCCCAGCATATAATTAGGTGCTCGGTCCCTAGTGATGCTAAAAAGTGAGATGAGGAAAAATTAGCATTCTTATTTTATACCGCAAGTGTGTGAGAATTTACAAGTTAGAATATGCGAGGCTAGCAACTGACAATGAAGATGATTGTGTTGCATCCCACCATCAAGCCATTTCTAGCACTCATAGAGCAACACATTAATGTTGGATATCCAAAAGGATATACTTACATCCTTGGAGACATGGAGAAGCAGAGGAACCATCACATGCCAGAGTCCACCAGGCATTTGCTCAACTTGGCACAAGGGATACTGGAGGATCCACCATGTCTGTATCCAAATGCCCTATTGAAGGAACTGCTACATCTGGCATCCACTAGCATAATGACCAGCAGAAGGACCAAATGAAGTTCTAGCATCATCATTCTGAAAACTAGAACTAAAACCTGCATTTGTTGGCTAGTTTAGGTCAACCCCTCCAAACCACCATTCAAAATAGTCCGGCGCTGAAGGATATAGTTTCTAGAAAATAGCAACGACACAAAGTTACTTTTTCACCAAAACAAAATCATGGAAAGTAATGAAAAACATTTTTTGTCTTATGTTTGCTCCTATCAATATGAAAATTACTTTGAAATAAACAAGCACATAAGATTGAATTTACAGATCTTGTTGCTTTTTCTAGGATCTAATTATGATGTATGCATCTTTGTCCATTTTTGTAGCTCTCAGATTTCTTTCTAGTGGAGGATATTTTCTTTTATTAAGGAGGTGCAACTCAAATAATATTATGATCTTTAACAAAAACAATGTAATAGGGGGAAGCAATTTGATCTATTTTTGTCATGTTACGTGCAAACAACGATTACATGAATAAAAAGTTAGACCTAGGATGCTACCATGTATCCCCATAGCCCTCATTATGTGTTACATGCAGACTATATGTCCATGCTCCCTTTAGGGATTACATGTATGGAAAATCTACTCTATTTTCTTTTTGCATGTTTCTTTTTCGTACGGTTTGTTTTGTTTTGGGATGAAACTGATTCCATATAGTTGTTATATGTGCTACAGAAGCACTTGTAAGTAACAAAAATATCTAGCAGATATGATGCATCAAGTATCATAGCATACAAAGTGGTAAATTTAGTCATCTACTCTGTCCGCAAACAAGTGACTCAGATTTGTCCATCTAGAAATGTTTTCGTGTGTAGATAGATGTGAATCTAATCCGAGTCACTTATTTCTAGATGGATGAATTATGTCATTCTGATTACTTATTACATCTTGGTAGCTAACTTCCTTCTAAAATGTTTATAAAGCTAGATTTTTGCTGTAGCTCCTTTTTGGAATGTGTTCAATATTGGGTAAGTTGTGGGTAACATCTTGATCATGTACCATCCTAAACAAGGTAGAAGCTTTTTAATTTTGTACCATCCTGATGATGTAACTTTTTGTTGATGCTTTTATCTCTTCATACCACATGAAACACCTTGATGGAAGCAGTTCCATCAAATCTAGTACATGCACTTGAGCATCTTAATCTTGCAACTTTGTTCTCTATTATTTTCTCTACTTTTACTGTAACAAAAAATCCCTAAGATGCAACAGATGTAACAACTTAAGAGCAACAAAACAAGAAATCTGCTTGGAACAAGGTAAGATTCAAAACGGTTGTTAGTGAGGTGAAACTTGCATGGTGGTGTCTCCTCTGAGCCCAGGGATGTAAAAGTTATTCGTGTTGAATATATGTTGATACGTGTTTTTTGTTGGATGGAATTTCTCTTGTGATTTCTAGGATTCTTTTCCATCGGAGAAGAAATAAGGGGATTAGATCAGGATGGGGTTGCGCTTGGGGGATGCGCAGGGTTTCAGGAGCAGGTAGAAAGAAGGCGGGGCTGCACTTCTAATGTTGCGCACGTGGGGATTCCTGCGCCCGGGCGTCTACCTATTTTCAGGAAACCTACAATTTCCAAAAAAGAAAAGATTCGGTTCTATCGGAGTTATCTTGCCGAACAACAAATCGAGGCTGTCTTGCGTAGCAGCACCCACTAAGGAAACCAAAAAACTGATTATTGTCTCTTACTATTAAATTTTGTTCATTGGCTAAGCTACTTAAGCCTTTAACCGCCTTCCCCAACCACTACCACCCTCCTTCCCCATCATCAAACTATGACGGCCGAAACAAGGGTGAATTGCTTTGAGATTATATTTTCTTGCTAAAATGTGTGATTTTGGCATTATTGGGATATATAACAAGGATGTGATACAATACAATAACGACGAAGGAAAAGTTTGGTTATATTTGTGGGGAAAGGTAACACAAATCATGCACTCACACTCGATTTGGGGATGTGCATTACATGTACTAGGGGTAGTACTATACTCTAGAAAAATACGACACTAGAAACTAAAATCATATTTATATTGAAACATAAAACTCCTAATGCGTGGGAAAATGTCTTTCCACCTTATTTCATACCGATAATGTCTTCTCTAGCACAAAGAGGAGGACATGCATGACATAATCTTCAAATTTTTTTATTTTAAGGGGTTTTATGTGAGTTGATGCTCATAGTTTTTTTTTCAATTCATCTCTAGGTATCAATGAGATAATCAAATGATACTATATGTCCTGAAACGGAACTTACGAGTGGCATATACTCTTACTACTCCATCCATCAGTGTTTGATTGCACCTAATTTAAAACAATTTCGAACGTCAATTTGACCAACAAAATATGACATATGCTACGAATGATATATCATTGGATTCACATTAAAAAAAGTTTCTAATGGCATAATTCTCATGACATATTAGACTAGCCAAAGTGAGAGTATTATAGGTATAATCATGTATTCTATGCATGCAAAACGTTGACGTGTCACTGTGGTTAATGATGTGAGAGATGGTAGTAGTATCATAAGTAGACATCATATCATAGCACGTAAAACTAGAAAATTTAGTGTCAAAAAAATCTTATACACAATTCTGCGTTGAGATTCTAAAAAACACTAAATATAAATAGACCATGATACTTATACATGATACATGCATTTTAAAGATAATATCATACACTGGTATTATATGCATGGTAGTACCAGTGTACCACGTCCGTTGCAAAGCTTAAAGCTTATTTATTTTTCAAAAGTCATAAAATTTGACCAAGTTTTTAGAAAAAATATATTAATATCATACACTAGTATTATAAAGTTTGACCAATACGAAATTCATACCTTTTAATCCGTCATGAAACACATTTTCATATGCTATCTATATAATGCCATGATTTTGATAGTTTTTTCTAAAAATTTGGTCAAACTTTTTGAAACTTGACTTTTCAGGAAAATATAATCTTAATCTTTAAAACGGAGTTATGATACTGGGACCAGTCTTATTCATATTTTGTTGACCAATTTAAAGGTAAAGGTTTTTCTTGAAGTACGTGCAGGCCTTGTAAACCAAACAGAGAGAATACTACCAAGATTGAGTCATTAAGAAGAAAAATATTCTAAATCAAACAAGCAACTGATTTGGCGAGTTCAAATGAAAATAGGTCCGAAAAGTTGCAACCACTAGCTCTCTCCGTCCCAAAATAAGTGACTTGAGTTTGTTCAAATTTGCACGTATCTATATAAACTAAAACGTGTCTAGATAAATATGAATCTAGACAAATTCAAGTTACTTATTTTGAAGACAGAAGAAGTAGAATATTCCACAGGGTTTGCGTAATGTGTAGCGAATGCTTGGGGAAGTTCTTTCCGAAGACCCCCTCCTCTCCCTCTAGTGAACAGTGCTTTGAGAGACGCCTCTTCTCCTCTCGGCCGACCTGAAGCCTCTCCGGCCAGCGATGCTGGTTGGCGACGGCGGATGGGAGGCGCTGGATCCGTAGTAGTAGCTAGTAGATCTAGGGTTCTTGATTGTTTGCCAGTAGTATGGAGTAGGGCACCGGGGTCCCCTGACCGGATCTCGTGCATCCGACACAAGCCCTCTTTCTCCGTCGAGCTCTGGTGGTTGGAGTGGGCGGAGGCGCGGCGAAGCGTTTGGATCTCCAAAAATAAGGCCAGTCTTCTGGCTCTCTTCCTACTCGGTGTGCTGCTGGGCTTCCTCTTTTCCTTGGCCAGCCGTGGAGGCGAGGAAGGGGAATTTCTTTGCAGTCCATCGAGTTGGGGAAGCCTCTAGATGGCATACCTTGCTGGTGCTTCGGCGCTGCACCGCATGGTCGCCGACGCGGATCTCTGCTATGCTTCTCTGGTGGAAGGAGGCGAGGTCCCGGGAGGCGCATCCCTCCAATAAGTGCCTGGTTGGTGCTTGCCATGGCCGGCGAGGGAGTTGTGTTCCCTATCTTTCTCCGGCCTGCCGAGGTGGCGAGGGGAGAAAGTGCGGTGGCCAGCTCTTCTCGGCCTTGTCCTAGTGGTGCGACCACCCTCTGCTGCAACGACGACGAGCTCATCACGCGGCGGTCATGACTGCCTCCGCGTTCTTCGGCCGAATCGGCGGCTCTGTGAGACGCCAAGATGGCGCTCTGTTCAACCTCCAAGATGGAGGCCCCTCCTGGTGCTTCAGGCCGGAGCTCCCTCCTTCTCGCCGCCAAGTGATTCGTTCCCGGCGGAGTCAAGGAGGCCGGCATCGGAAGCCCTTCCGCGGTGGCGACGACCAGGGACTCAATTGCGTTTTTCAGATTTTTCTCAAGGTCCTTTGCGCGCTTGATCAGGACTACTTTGTATTGCCATCCTCCTTCAGGGTCCTGTTTGTAATTGTTCCCACCGCTTAATGAAATGGTTGCAGCCTGGATCTTTCTAGACCCCTTCCTCGTTCAAAAAAAAAGTTCTTTCCTTTTCCCGGTAAGTGTTCCAGTTCGAAAACCCCATTGGACGCGAGAGGAAAGGCAGGCAGCTGCCACTCCTTTTTTCTCTTCACCTGCCTTTTGGCTCCGCGCACGAGCCAACACGGGACCACCCCCACCGCACCTCCCCGGCCCCCAGCGCCTCGCTGAACAGTGGGACCCAGCAGTGCAGCGGGAGGCCACATACAGCTAAGCGCGGTTGTACGGTACGGTGCTGAGTACGTACGTACGTCGCGCTGTACTACGTGCATGTGGGTACCTGGCAATGGCATCGTGCTGCTCGCGGGCGTGACCACGAGCACATTTGTGACATGTCTCCATTGCAACAAAGCCCTCGGATCTTTTCCTTCCACAGGCTGCGCCGAGCGAAACGCTAAACCCACACGAACGTGCGCACCAGCGCTTGACGGACCTGACTCTTCGGGATTTGACGGCCTCACGCGCATCATCAATCATCGATGTTGGCAGTCACCAGTGATAGAGTAGTACCATGCTCTGCAGTGCCGGGATGGATAAGAACTGAAGTACGGTGTGTAAGAGATGTCATTTCTTTTCGTCTTCAATAGTGCTATGACCATATATGCATACACGCACGCGCACTACAAGACTTGGAGGCTCAACTTTAGGGGAGTCTGTTTAGTGGACATCAAACGGGTACGAATTATACAATTATTACGGTACTCTCTCCTGTCCATAACAAGTGTCCCCTATTTAATATGTATCAGAGAGAGTACTTTCTTCGTCTAGAAAGTCTTAGTTTTCTTTCTTCATTATTTTTTGCAAAAATGTCTTTATCGAGGAGAGGGCAGAGGTATTCTTCCCTGTCCATCTCCACCGTCGTCCTCCCCCGTCTCGGTAACTCCATCGTTGTCTGCCGCCGCTTCGCAGGCCCTCCGCCATCAGCAGCTCCTTCTGCTGTCCGGCTGCTCCCTGCCCTATTCCGCCCCGTTCCGCTGAGAAAGGAGGTCGTGACGAGGAGGACCGCTCTGTGGCCCATCGAGCGCCATAGTTGATGGCGAAGCTGCATGTGGCACTCGCTTCGTAGCTGGTGGCGGAGCCACGCTCCCTCCTACGGACGCGCTGCTCCGCCAAGGAAGGAGGTCATCGACGAGGAGGACTGATCCCTCGGCCCATCCACCGCTCCAGCAAGTCTGTGGACGACGAGGAGATTGCACCGTTGTTGCTCGCAACCCCTCGGGCCTAGGTCACAATGTCGATGGCCGTGCTGTTGGCCGAGCTCAACCCGATGTCCCCAGTCAGCACTGGCAAGACCTGCAAAACCTATTGCACAAGGTAAAATCCAAATTCAAAAATCAAAGCAAGTTGTTTCATCATCTCAGATCCGCAATGCTAAGAAAGAGATGGTGCTCTAATTAACTTGGTGATTGGTTCATTTCATACATTATGCATGCATTTTTGCACGGTTCATGAACATCTTAGTAACAAGATGGTGTCGTCAAAGAGAAATTGTATAAGTACATGCCCAAAATCTGAAAATATCCTTATTCAAGGGTATAAGAGTACAAAACATGTAAGTTCTCTATATATAGACTAGACTTAAAACATGATGATGCGTATAACTTGTCGCAAAATAATTTCACAATGTTGTGGTTCTATAATTTTTATAATGCAATTTAAACAAAATGGAGATGTCAAAGCAAAACTTTAATGATTTGAAAAGAGAAAACATTCATGTTGATAGGACACATGTTAACTGAGATAGTACATGCAGGAGTAACTAACTAACGGGACACATGTTAACAGAGACAGTACATGTAGGAGTAACTGACTAACATGACACGTGTTAACTGAGCATAGTTTGTTTATCCCAAACATGTTAACTAAGCATAGTACACGTCTGTTATTTTGAATATGTGTACATGACAATACACTATGAAGTCCATGCCGATCGCGGGCTCTCACAGACGCGAGGCCCACCGAGAGATGCCGTGAGCTCATGTCATCCGCGGTTTCGCGCGTGGGACCGCGAGAGCCGACATGGTGCCGTGAGCCCGCCGGTCGCGACTTCTCGCGGCTGTGGGGATCAATCAGAGCCAACACGTCTTCCTACACTTTACGCACATGTGAGTTCTTGCGGCTGAGATCCGAGTTGGCAGCGGAGGTGGCATCAGAAAGCATGGGCGTCCGTGTTTTCTCGCGGTGGATGGACGAGCTGGCAGCATAGACTTTAGGTGTCGGCGGATTCTCGCGGCTGATAGCACTGCTGGTAGCTCTAGTCGGATGTGGGTTCGCGTGGTGAGGAAGTTTAGTGGGCCCTAGTTGCGTGGATCCTCAGCGCCAGAACTAGTCCTTAGCCTATAAAAGACCACTTCTTCTTCGTGGTTTCTCGTATCACATTAGCTGGTTTAGCTTACATTCTCTGCATGTTGTGCTAGAAGAGACACTATCGACCACCTCGAGCGACAACTTTGCCATATCTGACACGTTTGGGGTGGTGGATTGGTGCTCTGTAGTACAATAGGCAGCAGATGTGTAGGTTCATTCCTCCATATGTACCCTGTAGCGATAGCCAATGTACTACACCTCGGTTGCGCGTGATCCTATAACGTCTGCAGCATTAGGCTGGACACGCTTCTGCGGCTTCACGCTGACGGCATGTCCTCTCGCCGATTCCCCACCGTGTTGTCGTTCCTACGCCACTTGTTAGCGACGACAAAGGATGACGCCTTGGCCGGCATGGCTGATTCTTTGTTACCCTCCTAAGCATGTTCTTGCCACTATGAAGAGGGTGATAAAAAATCGTTCATGACGTCCAAGACTTTTCTACGCGAGGTTTTGTCGTCCCAACAACGTCGACGGTTGAGCCTACCATGGTTGTCGTGCTAGCGGTGATGACGTCAGAGACGATGTCGGAAGATACATGAGGTTTTCCACCTCATATCCCTTTCTAGGAGAAGCTTATTCAGAATGTATGACATAGGCGTAGGTTTTTAGCTCTCTCTGGGAAGCGCTTATTTATAATATACTCCCTCCGTTCAGAAATATAAGGCATTTTAGCTTTGTGCAATTAGTGTATCTAGACACTTTTTAGTGTATAGATTCAATCTGAACCTCTACGAACCTATACACTTTAAGTTGTCTAGATACAGTCTATTTACAAAGATAAAACATCCTATATTTCCAAACGGAGGAAGTAGGATGTAAACTTTTGTTCCTGTGTTTGCTACCGAAAGAAGATGTGATTTCTTTGGCTAGCCTGTCTGTGTGCTCATCCAAATTCAGGAATGAAGTTGAATTGTCTTCCTATGTTTCCATTTTCTCGGCTTTCGTCTCTATTTTTCTGACGTGTGACCTTCGCGTCGTTTTTTGCGTCTGTCGTTCGATCACCATCTTTGTACGCATGATATTTAAGCTTTTTAGTTCTATGCTTTTTGTATTTAGCTTCTTTCGACACTTTTAGATAGCTTTTTGGATTAAATCATACCGAATTTTGATAATAGCTTGAATATTTTATAAACCGTCTTTACTACTCCCTTTGATCCAAATTAGTTAACTTGGTTTTTCTAGATTCGGATGTATAGAATCTAGACAAAACCAAGTCAACTAATTTGGATCAGAGGGGGTATGTTTTTGTGTTTGTTCTTTTTTCTTACGTTTTTTCTCTGCTTTTTGTGTGTATGACCTTTGCGTCATCTGTTTTTTATACCTCTTATTCGTTTCGCGCTTATTGTATTTTTATATTTGGCAATTTTGTTATAGTCTTACATGGAAAGTTGTAGAATCGTACAGTTATTATTAGACTTATTGTCTTCGACGAAAGCTTTACTTACGTTTTGCAAAGTCTCGCATGTTCAAGTCTGTAGATCAGTCCCGATAGATTCACCATACTTCGTCAGAGCTTCTCACGCGCGACTGTTGTTCGCCGTGCGTTCTCGCTGCGAAAACGAGCGAGCACCCGCGTTCCCGCGTCCGAGAAAGCGTACTGCGTATCCATGTCTTGACGCTCTAATCAGTCAGCACGTCTATATAATATGGTCTTTCATGTCCATAGACAAGCTGAAAACGTAGACTCTAGCCATGCGCAAGTTCTCACGGACGCAAGTTATTTCTCAGCATTACCCCTCAGCAATGTCGTGAGGTGGGTCCCGCTTACACGAGGTTTTGGTGAGAGACCAGTCCGGTATAATATAATTCTCTCTATGTGCCGAGCGTTCCATATCTAATCCTCGTATTTACCTTCTCATCTTGATCACTCTACTCTCGCTTTCTTCTATGAGCGTACTCTCTTCTGTTTCGGACATATTTCCTACATTCCTCTTCATTCTTAATGGACTATATGAAAAGCGTGACTAATTGTTGTCTCATTGGACGATTAGCCGTCTTGTGATCGCCCTCTCTCCCGGTGGCACATCATGTGGTGCGCTTTCATGACGATTCGTCGCAAGAGATAGCGACCTGCTGCGCACTTATCGGTGATCCACAAGTTGTTTTGTCTCATTCGTTCGTAGAACATGCGCGTGATCTTTCTCAGAGATACACCTATTGTCTTTGCACGTACTTGGTCGATCATTCTGTTATGACTGGGCCGACGCCTACCACAGTGCCGGATACACGTGGTACCAAAGTTCTCGGTAATATTGGTATGGAGGACCAAACGCTGATCCATATGGCGCCTGCTTTCGACGCAGTGACGCCCACACCTGCAGATTCTACCAAAAAATACAATGTTGCTTCTAACGCTGACGACGACTGTGCTGTGAAGGACAATCCTGACAAGAAAAGAAAATGTTCTGCATAAACGTTGTTCAGACGATTTACTAAGAAGATTATTCGTGTGTTTATGTTTTTTTATTTGTCATATAAGTCACTGATATGCATTCTATTTAGTTGTTTGTTATCATCTCTAACGTGTGTTTTGTAATTGTTATTTCCCATGAGCATTTAATCACCGACGCTACGTGTCTAAGCGATTTTCTTATCAGACCAACTGCTTTGCAAGCGTTTTTTCTTGTGATCATTTATCACCAGTGTATCGTGGATTTCCTCATCAGACGAACTTCTTCGAATATATATAAACATTCACTCTTATAGCTGTCCGGAAGTAGGAGTCTATAAAAAATGAAAGCTATAGAATGAGGAGTAATTATTTAAGAAATGATGGATAACATTTTGCTCATGAGTTTTCCGGTCGTTTGCCTTTTTACATCCTTATAGAAGTCATCCTCGTAGAAGTTCAGAGTTGGATTGTATAATAGGTTGTCACTCGAGAACATGTGCACACTACTTCAGCTAGTTTAAGTGATCAATCATTTACAGGAAAACAATCATTCTTGTGAATCATTTCTCAGCTGATATACCTAGTCAATAATGATAGACTTCACGTCAATAGTGGTAGACATCAGATTAATAACATAGAAGTGCAACATGAGAACAAAGCTACATGGATATACATCGAGAAAATGAGAGAGAATTAAGTTCATTAAACATTCCCTTTTCATTTTCATCCATTCAAATTCAAAAGGACATCTTTTTATCTAACTGCCTGATCCATATTTCTGCTCTATCCATTTGAACCTTTGTGTTCCATATGATAATATTTAATAAAATAAGACCAATCCTGCATATACTTTCACAGTGCAATGAGAACAATTAAGAAGCAATTATTTGCTAGTTGGGGGAACAACATTGGATTACTGGTATGACCGTACTGCCGGCGGAAGCCTGCTAGTGGGCTGAATTAGGGGCTTAGCCTATTTATTTTTATTATATAAAGAGTTGTAATCAGACTTTTCAGATTAAGCAATAATCAAAGTTATTATTGCCGACTCGTTGAGGAGTCGGCCTTAAACCCTAGCCGCCGTCTCTCCAGCGCCGCCGGCTCCTCTTCCTCGCAACCACGACGCCGACACGCCGTCGGCGACGTCCAGATCCTCTTTGTCCTCCCTTCCACTCATACAATCTACGACCTAGACCTGGTAGATTAGCTGGTTCTACCAATTTGGTATCAGCTAGCTCAGGCTCGATGTCTACGGGATTTCCCACCACCTCCGCCGCGATCGCCACCTCCGGCGTGCCCGACTCCATGGAGTCGCCGCCGGCCACGTCGGGACCGGCCACGGGCCAGACCGCGCCGCCCTCCGAACCCGCCCCTCTCCTCTCGCAGCAGGAGGTCTCCACGGCTGTCCGCGACCTCACCTGGGCGGTCGCAAACCTTCGGACCTTCCTCCAGGAGTTCACCGCGCCGCCACCACCGCCGGCCGCCACGCCCTTCACACCGCCCCCACCACCGCCGCCGCCTGCCGTCACCTCCCAGCAGGGGATCCCGATCATGCAGATCAAGTTCCCACCATCGCCGTCGCAGCTGCCGGCCTGGCTCGACCAGTCTATGTACAAGACGGCGCCCGCCCAGCCGACCGCGCCGCAGCCGCCCGCCGCCTTCGGGGGATTCACCGGGTACGGCGAGCCGTATACATCTATGGCGCCGACCTACTCCCCTCCTGCAGCGCTAGATCGCTCTGAGGGAGCCTACGCCGCCGTTCCGCACATCCAGCAGCCACCCCGCTTCACCAAGCTCAAGTTTTTCACCTACGACGGCACCATCGATCCCCTGAACTGGCTCAATCAATGCGAGCAATTCTTTCGGGGGCAGCGGACACTGGCGTCGGACCGCACCTGGATCGCCTCCTACCACCTTCGTGGCGCCGCCTAGACGTAGTACTACGCCCTCGAGTAGGACGAGGGTGGGATGCCGTTGTGGGAGCGTTTTCGCGACCTGTGCCTCCTGTGCTTTGGACCCCCGGTACGCGGTAGCCGGCTGGCCGAGCTCGGACGCCTTCCCTTCGCACGCTCGGTGCAGGACTTCGCCAACCACTTCCAAACATTGGCGTGCCATGCGCCCGGCGTCACGGCTCGCCAGCGCGCCGATCTCTTCATCGGGGGCCTACCCGACCACATCCACGTCGACGTGGAGATGCACGAACCACAAGACCTGCAGACGGCCATGTACTACGCACGCGCCTACCAGCAGCGCGCCATCGCCATGCAACAGACTTTCCCGGGCCGTGGGGCGCGACCCCCGCCTCGCCCGGCCCCGGCGGCCCCTGCCCTGACGTGTCCCGCCCTGCCACCCGCCCCCGCGGCTGCGTCGGCGCCGACGCGCCCCTTTCGTCGCCTGACCGCGGCTGAGCAGCTCTATCGGCTTCGCAAGGGGTTGTGCTTCAACTGCGACGAGACCTAAGCGCCGGGTCACGTGTGCGCCCGCCTGTTCTACTTGGAGACCGTCGACGACGGGGAGGTGGAGGCCCTAGCCGCGGAGCTCGAGGCCGCGACTATCTCCTAGGCCGGCGTTACGACCTATGGGCCGGTCGACGCAACGGCTTTCGTCGTCTCCCTCCACGCATTGGCGGGCATCAAGACGGCCAAGACTATGCTGCTTCCGGTAAATATCAACGGGAAGTGCCTCACCGCCCTGGTGGACACGGGCTCGACGCACAACTTCATGTCCAGGGACACCATGCGCTGCCTCGCGCTCCAGTCGTTAGGTGCCGAGCAGTTCCACGTCACCGTCGCCAACGGGGACCGCCTGGCGAGCCAGGGCGTGGCGCGGCAGGTCCCGGCCCTCATCGGCGATGAGCGCTTCGCCATCGACTGCGTCGGCATCAACCTGGGCTGCTACGACTTCATCCTCGGCCACGACTTCCTGTCCACACTGGGCCCCATACTCTGGGACTTCGACACGCTGACCCTCATCTTCTGGCGCGAGGGAGGCCGCCGGGTCCAATGGACGGGCATCGGCGGTACAGGTCATGTGACCCCGCAGCTCCAGCTAATGGCGGCCACCCTCGACGAGGCGCACCCCCTGCTGGCCGACCTCTTGCAGCAGCACAACGACATCTTCGACTAGCCACAGGGCCTCCCACTGGCGCGGGCCTATGACCACCACATCCACCTACTGCCGGATACGGCGCCTATCGCCGTGCGCCCATACCGCTACCCCCAGCTGCAGAAGGACGAGCTCAAGCGCCAAGTGGCGGTGATGCTCGCGCAGGGCATTATCCGGATTTCGACATCGTCGTTCTCGGCACCGGTGCTCTTGGTGCGCAAGCCCGACGGCACGTGGCGATTATCCATCGACTATCGTGCCCTCAATGTCGTCACCTCCAAGGACAAGTTTCCCATACCCGTCGTGGACGAGCTCCTGGACGAGCTCCATGGGGCGCGCTTCTTCACCAAACTCGACCTCCGCTCCGGCTATCATCAGGTGCGGATGCATCCGGACGACATTGAGAAGACGGAGTTCCGGACGCACCATGACCACTTCGAGTTCTTGGTGATGCCATTCGGCCTCTCCAACCCTCCAGCGACGTTCCAGGCCCTCATGAACGACGTGCTCAGCCCCTACTTACACCGCTTTGCCCTGGTTTTCTTTGATGATATTCTTATCTATAGTGTATCTTGGGCGGAAAACCTGCAGCACGTCGCCATCATCTTCAACGAGCTTCGAGCGCATCATCTTCACCTCAAGCGCTCGAAGTGCTCGTTCGGCACGACCTCCATCGCATACCTGGGACATGTCATCTCAGCGGAGGGCGTTGCGATGGATGCGGATAAGGTCGCTGCCGTCGCTGCGTGGCCAGCTCCGCAGTCGCCGCGTGCCCTACGCGGCTTCTTGGGCCTTGCGGGCTACTACCGGAAATACATCTGGGACTTCGGCCTCATCGCCGCGCCACTGACGCACCTTCTGTGCTGCGACGCCTTCACATGGGACGCGGAGGCCACAGAGGCATTCTAGGCCCTCCAGTGGGCACTCACGACGGGACTGGTGCTGCAGATGCCGGACTTCGACAGCCCCTTCGTGGTTGACTACGACGTCTCTGGCATCGGGTTCGGTGCCGTCCTCCACCAGGGCGAAGGACCGCTGGCCTTCTTCAGCCACCCCTTCGCCGCTCGCCACCACAAGCTTGCCGCATACGAGCGCGAGCTGATCGGGCTGGTCTAGGCCATGCGGCATTGGAGGCCTTATCTTTGGGGGCGGTCGTTCTGCGTGCGCACGGACCACTACAGCCTCAAGTTCTTGCTGGACTAGCGTCTCTCCACGGTTTCGTAGCACCAGTGGATCAGCAAGCTCTTCGGCTATGACTTCACGGTTGAGTACCGTCCCGGCCGTCTCAATACGGTTGCTGACGCACTGTCGCGTCGCGACACGAAGGTGTTTGCGGGGGACACTGAGACCTCGGGAGCGGTCCTGTGCATCCGCTCCGGGCTATCATTCGCGCTCATCGATGACATAGGCCAGGCCACGGCGATCGCCGGCGATGCGCAGGGCCTCCAACAGCGCCTGGATGCCGGCGAGCTGGAGGCGCCCTGGCACCTGACTGACGGACTGCTCCTCCATGGGCGCCGTCTCTTTGTGCCCGACCACGACGACCTTCGCCATCAGGTCTTGACGTTGGCACATTCGGCTGGCCATGAGGGTGTGCAGAAAACCCTCCATCGTCTTCACGCCGACTTCTACATTCCAGGCGATAAAGCGCTGGTGCAAGATTGGGTGCGGACGTGTGTGACGTGCCAACGCAACAAGACGGAGACACAACGACCAACGAGTCTTCTCCAGCCCCTCGAGGTGCCCTCGCAGGTGTGGGCGGATATCTCCATGGACTTCATTGAGGGGCTGCCCAAGGTGGGGGGCAAGTCTATCATCCTCACGGTGGTCGACCGCTTCTCCAAGTAGGCGCACTTCATTGCGCTCGGCCATCCGTACACCGCCGCGTCCGTGGCACGCGCCTTCTTCGACAGCATCGTGCGCCTCCATGGATTTCTGTGGTCGATCGTCAGCGACCGTGACCCGGTGTTCACTGGTCACGTCTGGCGGGATCTCTTTCGGCTGGCCGGTGTCAAGCTCCGCTTGAGCACGGCGTTCCACCCGTAGACGGACGGTCAATCGGAGGTGGTCAACAAGGTGATTGCGATGTGTTACAGGTGATTGTCCACGCGCTTGGGTGGACTAGTTGGCGTGGGCGGAGTACTGCTGCAACACCTCCTATCACGCCACCCTACACACCACGCCTTTCGAGGTGGTATACGGCCATCCGCCTCCGCCGATGCTGCCGTTTGAGGACGTGACGGCCCGGACTGAGGCTGCAGGTGCCTTGCTCCGCACCCACGACGAGATCTTGGCCGAGGCGCGCCAACGCCTTCTCCAAGCACAACAGCTGGCCAAGAAGTACTATGATGCTCATCATCGCGAGGCGGAGTTCGTAGAGGGTGACTAGGTGTGGCTGCGCCTCCTTCACAGGACGGCGCAGTCCTTGGACCCGCGCGCCAAGCGCAAGTTGGGACCTCGCTACGCTGGGCCCTTTCGTGTGCTGGAGCGCATCGGGACGCTCGCCTACCGGCTGGAGTTGCCGCAGGGGTCTCGCCTTCACGACGTGTTCCATGTGGGCTTGCTCAAGGCCTACCGTGGTGACCCACCTGCAGCGCCACCGACTGTACCTCCTACGGCCGATGGCCGTCTGTTGCCGAGCCCGGAGAAGGTGTTGAAGGCGCAGAAGCGCCGTGACGTCTGGTGCAGTGGACAGGCCTTCCGGTGGATGACACTACTTGGGATAACTTCGACGAGTTCCGCCAGCAGTTTCCGGATATTCAGCTCGAGGACGAGTTGTTTGTCGAGGAGGGGAGAGATGTTATGACCGGCCTCACGTACAGCCAGCGGAAGCCTGCTAGTGGGCCGAATTAGGGGCTTAGCCTATTTATTTTTATTATATAAAGAGTTGTAATCTTTCAGATTAAGCAATAATCAAAGTTATTATTGCCGACTCCTCAAAGAAGTCGGCCTTGAACCCTAGCCACCGTCTCTCCAGCGCCGCCGCCTCCTCTTCCTCGCAACCACGGTGCCGCCACGCCGTCGGCGACGTCCAGCTCCTCTCCGTCCTCTCTTCCACCCATACAATCTACGACCTAGACCTGGTAGATTAGCTGGTTCTACCAATTACTTACAACCAAAATGAGCAATAAGTGCTAACTTGTCAAAAAAAATGTCATGGGTGATTCTCTCAATTTATTTTATGTTTTTTCATTCATATATTTCTACTCCTAACAGTAACAAGTCATTTTATAATTTCCTTTACTTATCTCGTTTGGGGAATTTTGGTACTTGTATTTGTTCTTGAACCATCTCTGCTTCGAGATTTCCAAATACGGGATAACAAGAGAAATAGAATGATGAAATTTGATGAGAAATTAGTGTTCTACAGTGTGCAAGTTCAATTGGCCCTGACCTACATAGGAGAATTTATCATGTCAAGTAAATTTAATCTTTTCTTTGCACATCTATATGATGAAACAAATTTATGGTGACTATGTAAGCTGGATACCAAGAGGAATAAACTACCGCATAAAGCCAGTGGCGTCACTAGGAAATGGCTGGCAGGTATTCATTTTACATTTTTTTTGTCTCAATGCAGAATATGAACTTTGAGAATTGATAACATTTAGCACAAAATAATATAGGATAGTAATAAATTTTCATTAAAGACACAATTCATAAATCATAAGAGATAAGATGATAATTTCATAATAACAACAAAGTAGCAATCTACTACAATAGTACAAAATATTTTCGCATTGAGGCATTACCTCTTGATTGAAGCCAAATTACAATACAACTTTGCAATCGCCTTGTTGGAAGAGATTGATGACATCCTCATCTTTTACTTCATTGAATAACTCTCTCTCAACAAATGTAACCAGGCAGTTGTTCAACTAGTCATCATCCATTTTATTTCTTAACTTATTCTTCACATAGTTCATTGAGGAAAAAAACCTTTCAACACTTGCAGTAGCTACTGGTAGAATCAATACCAACTTAAGAAGCTTGTAAACAACAAAATATTATCCATGCTTGCTTGTCTCGACAAGCATAACTGAAAGCTGATATAGAATCTTCAAGTTTTTGAATCTTTCATCTCTACGCACATGAGTAATATACATATCTAATATCCAGGAAAGTCTTGCAAATTCATCACTTGTGAAATTATTAGCATAAAACTTTATAGCAAGCTTAACCAACTTCTTTTCATAATAAGCAACAAAAGAATGAAGTGGACTAAACGTTGACATGCAAGAAGGTAGATCCGTGTTTACCTCATCAAATATGTCACTGAGTTTAGACATTTGCCTATCAATGACACCAATTCATTGTACCATTAAAGAAACCCCTTCTAGGTTGCCCAATAGGAAAGTAAGCACCCTCAAAATTTCTAGATTGGTACTAAATTCAGAAATCAGAAGCATGTAGGCATCTAGCCATCTAGGAAATCTGAAAATTAAAGACTAAAGAGGGAGGGGGACAGGGAAACGTACCTGGCCGTGGCCGGATTTCCGCCACCGTTGGCCGCAAGCTGTTGCTTCGCCGCTTCCCGCCCGTGCGCCGCTGGCCGGGCCTGCCCCGTTGTTGCCTCCTAGGTCGCTTGTGCCGCTGACCCGTTGTGCGTGTGTTTCCGTGGTGGACGACTAGTCGCATGCGGTGCGACATGCGAGGAGGTCGCGTGCCATCAAGGGATGGCTTGATGGGTTGGGCCTTATTGACTACATGTACTAAATTGTTTTGCTCAAATTCTCTGGTATTCACGGGAATAATTACCACTATCGTCACAGAGCAAACCACCGACACGCCGTTGTTGTCGCTCCGCTACTAGAGCTGGCATGACGTTGTTGATGAATAGGAACTCTTAGTACATGTTCCCCAAGGGAAAGCACCTTAGATCCGAAATGGTCTCTGTTGAATCCATGAATTGGTATGAATCTTTTGACATCAAACCTGTCAAACACGTAGACTATATGAGAATGAGCGATTAGACAATTTCCCACCCTCCAACGCCACCGACAAGATTGTCGTCCTGGATGAGGAGGCGAACATCCCTTATTTTAGCCTCGTGCAACACCGGTGTAGCTACCGTGATAATTCCCTCTTTAAGATTTGAGAGTCGATAAAGAAGACCTCACTCACTCCACTATCCTCTCCGGCGATGTTGCTGCCAGTGTGGAGGAGGACATGCGCGCATGACTTATATAGTAGTCTAGGTTTAAGTCTGCCCAGGTGGCTCTTTGGCGTACCAAATGGGAGGTCCTCCTGCAGCTCTAGCGCCGCGTGCCTCGTGCCAGTGACCGATCTTTGTTAAAAGAAGACTCGCAAAGAGTGCGTCCCTTAGGGCATCTCCACCGGGCCGACCCAAATGGGAGATTGAAACGGTCTGTTTCTGTCCGTATGGGTTGGCCTGCGGCCGCTTTGGGGTAGCGGTCTGGCCTGTTCGGCCGACCGCGCCCAGCGGCGTGACCCAAATGTCCGCGTCTGGCCAGCGCTGTCCAGACCTGGCCTTTGCATATGAATAGTTCAGTCAAATTATACAGAGAAATGTATGTTTTGACAAGCAAATAAACTACATTAGATAATATATTTAAAATAGTGCTTACATATGAATAGTACACACTGGCATTGTTTGATAAAAAATAACCAAACGGCCACTCAAATTGTAGAAAACAAATTAGGGGTTAAGCATTTTTATTTCATGCACGAGCCCATATATGCTCAACCAAATCTAGTTGAAGTCGGTCATGGGTTTGCCTGTGATGCAAATTTTCATGCACTTGCATGAATTCTTTCTAAGATGCTACACCTGGCTTTGGCTCAACCAATTGACCCTAGAAATTCCAGCCTTGGTGCAAGATGCCATCATCACGCTCGTCCACGATGATCATGGTGTGCATGATCACACAAGCAGTCATCATATCCCACATCCTCTCTGTGCTCCAGGTTCTAGCAGGGTATCGAACAATAGCCCACCTTGACTGAAGCACACCAAATGCTTGCTCCACATCCTTCCTAGCAGCCTCTTGCTCTTTCGCAAACCTCTTGCATTTCTCATCTCCAGGGTTGCGGATTGTCTTCATAAAGGTGGCCCAGTATGGACAGATACCGTCAGCTAGATAGTACCCCATACCATATGCATTGACATTCATCTCATAGGAAACTTGTGGGGCATTTCTTTCTGATAGCGTAGCAAACACCGGAGACCTTTGCATCACATTGATGTTATTGCTTGATCCAGCCATGCCAAAAAAGGAGTGCCAAATCCAGAGAACCTGTGATGCAAGAGCCTCAAGTATGACTGTACAACCCTTCGCATGCCCTTTGAACTACCCTTGCCAACCAAAAGGACAGTTCTTCCACTGTCAATACATGCAGTCGATGCTGCCAAGCATCCCAGGAAACCCCCTACGCTCGTTGATGGACAGAAGGCGGGCAGTGTCTTTGTTGTTTGGCTCCCTCAGATATACTTTGCCAAACACCACTACAACTGCACTGCAGTATCTATACATGGCCTCATGGCATGTAGAATCTCTCATGCGCATGTAGTCGTCAAGGAGATCACCGGGTACTTCATGTCTACGCACTTCTATTCTTGTAGACAGTTGTTGGGCCTCCAAGTGCAGAGGTTTGTAGAACAATAGCAAGTTTCCCTTAAGTGGATCACCCAAGATTTATCAAACTCAGGGAGGAAGTGGTCAAAGGTATCCCTCTCAAGCAACCCTACAATCAAGATACAAGAAGTCTCTTGTGACCCCAACACACCCAATAAACTTGTCAGGTGTATAGGTGCACTAGTTCGGCAAAGAGATAGTGAAATACAAGTGCTATGGATATAATACAACGATGCCAGAAAATACTTTGATGGCGTGGAGGAGACTATAGGCAAACTGAAATAAAGATGGCAGCAAGCAAACATGTAACAGATCTAGTTGCAAACGGTGTTTCAATGCTTAGAAACAAGGCCTAGGGATCATACTTTCGCTAGTGAACACTCTCATATCAATATCTTCTCTTTATGATACTACTCTGAACTACTCTCTGGTTGGACACTCTAATCCATGGTAGGGCTATAACAGCACACCTCAAAGTTTGCTTTCCCCATCTAGATAACCCCACACTGTCACCTTGAGCACTAGATGGTTCCAACAAACACCACAATTTCATAGAAACATCCAACTCCAAATATAACTCATAACAAGTATTTGTAATCTCTAGCCTAAGTGCCACCATGGTGTGCACGCTGTCACTTTCACACACATGGGGAGAGCAGAGATCTATTAAAGCACTTGAGTAGCAAAGTAGATCTACTTGATTACAAAGATCATGATCACAATATGATCATGCATAGAGAGAGAGAGAGAGATGAATACATAGCTACCGGTAGAACCCTTAGCCTTGAGGAAAAACTACTCCCTCATTATCATGGGAATCAGCAATGGTGATGGATATGGTGGTGGAGATCGATGGAGATGGCTCCGGGGGCACTTACCTGTCCCCGAATCTCCCCTTATGTGGCGGCGGTGCTGCGGAACTTTTCGTGGTTGGAGGTTGGATTCTGTAGGGTTTCTGCATCGGAGGCTTCTTATAGGCGAAAGGGCGATGTCAGAGGGTGGACCAGGGGCCCACACCATTTGGTGGCGCGGCCAGGGGACCCGTGCCACCCTATGGTGTGGCCAGACCCTGGCCCCTCTCCTCTCGTCTTCTGGCTTTGTGAGTCTTCCGGTAAAATATCGACTTTGACTTTTGTCCGGTCCAATTCTGAGAATATTTCTTTTCCAGCTTTTCTGAAACCAAAACAGCAGAAAACAGGCAACTGGCACTATGGCATCTTGTTAATAGGTTAGTCCTAGAAAATGCATAAAAGTATCTCCAAATGTAGACAAAACATAAGAAAGTAGATACTAAACAAGCATGGAACATCAAAAATTATAGATACGTTTGCAATGTATCAACATCCCCAAGCTTAACTCCTGCTCGTCCTCGACTAGGTAAGAAAAAGAATAATTTTTTAGGTGACATGCACCATCACAATCTTGATCAAACCATTTGCAAGCATTGAAAGCTGGGATCAAAGTACTCTAAACATGAGCATGAAAGATGAAGTTCTAACAGTAAGACATAGTGACTATGCATGCGACATGAAAGGATACAAACAAAGATCATGAATAACAATGCATTGAAAGACGTTTGTTTGTTTCATATATAGAAAACATAGCATAGTGTCATTCAGCTTGTCCCTCATGGAGTAGCAAAACATAAATGCATAGGACACCTTCAAAGTTCATAAGGGTGACTAGATACAAATAGTTCAAGAACAAGCAATATCAAAGTTATGAATCAATCAACAAGTCTTGGGACAATGCACATTAAACTAAGAATGGCCACTATGCTCTCTCAATAGGAGCATAAAGATAGAAGATGGAGACTCAACATAAAAGTAAAAGAAAGGCTTTCATAGAAGGAAGCAGGGATTCAAGTTTCATAAAGAGCTTCCAAAAATTATGGTACTTATTAGCTTTCAGCTCTCATTGCCCCTATCATAAGCATCTTCAAGTGATTAAGGTTAAAGTGACACAACTAAGAGGATATGCTTGACAATTTATAAATTGAAATCTCATGCCCCTTGCTTACGAGTACCGAACCTCATGCTACTCAACTTCAGTCACAAGTAAGCTCTTGTCATTGTAAGTACATATGTATCATAGAGAACCGCCAATGGGGTACCCCTTGCCCCATGACATAGGAGCTATCCCATATCAAAATGACAAGGCAAAAAACAATGAGCATCTCAGTGATCTTTTTATTTGCTATTTGCATAGGTTTTTATTGAGGATGCTTCATAGAATGCTCATTATGGTTATGCTGCAAGTTTCCACCATGATTAGGCATGGCTTAGGCTAGTGGCCTAGGCGTTTCTCTAACACACATACAAACTCCATGATCTTACAAGTTCCACTTTTATTTCACACGGCCGGGATCCATAAGTAAAAGAATCATGATATCAACGGAATAATAAGTGAAATGTTGAAAGCATTCGCCATGATACATGGTTCTGCTAACTTCAACATATAAAGCGCAAGCATATACGCAACAAATATGGACACAGTGGTTCAAGTTTATTAAGTGCAAGAAAAGTAAAGTGTGCCATCAAGTTTGTGAAAGCTTTAATCACTAATTTTCGCATAACAAGTTTAATACGGAAGGTAGATAAAAGCATGAATATACTTGGAATAGAAAATGCTAATTGGTAGGTATGCTGGACTCTTTCTAATAACTTGGTTTTATTTGGAGTTGGATGCATGAGTGGAACTTATACTTGGTATGGAGGCTAGCAAAAGACTGGGAGCGACCAACCAAGAGAGCAATAATGGTCATAATCAGGCAAAGCGACAAAACATTATCAATCAAAGCATAAAGTGGTACCACAAGTCAAAAACTAAATGATCATAGAGGCTAAAGTGACTGGTTCATAGTCATAACATGGTGTGAGCATGTGCCAAGTCAACCCAAACAAAGCATCAAAGGAGAATATCACAATATTATGCTTTTAATGCTAAAACAACGCATGATTCTTTTAAGGCACATTAAGCAATCTCAATTGTTTGGAACAAGTCATGATATAGCAATAATCACTAAGCATAAGGTCAAAGCAACATCTAGCATGACATGATAAAGTCTAAGCCACAGTCAAAACAAGCTCCCTTTTGTACCACTAAAGCATGAAGCTTTCTACTCTCTTCCAACACCAATTGACTTATTTGAAAGAACTCACAATGATAATAATAAATAAAGATCAGTGAGCTTGTCTCACAAATCCAAAACGAAGAACTAAAAAGTTCTAAGTTGAAAGCACAAGAAAACTAAGGCTAAACACATTGCTAGCAAAAGAGAACACTCACAAAACAATAAGAATGAAAACTAGAGTGTTCTAAATAATGAAAGCAGAGTGTGTCTCTCACCAAAAGAAGTGTTGGGATCCAACCAACTTATTTCAGCAAACAAAGCAAAATAAAACTAAAAACAAAAACAAAGACGCTCCAAGAACAACATGATTATGCATGAAACAATAAAAATGAAGTGTTTAGAAGAAAACCTGAGATTTTTATTGATGAAGAAGGGGATTCCTTGGGCATCCCCAAGCTTTGACGCTTGAACTTCTTGAATATTTCTTGGGGTCATACGGGGTGGCATCCCCAAGCTTGAGCTTTTGTCCATTCTTCATCTCTTTACATCATTCTTTCCCTACACCTGAAAATTTCCTTCATACAAAACTTCACACATTAGTTTTAAAACAGCAAAACTTTCATGAAAAACACAAGCTACTGTAGAAAATTCCTCAAAAATCTCAATTCACCAAAAAGAACCCAAAAAGAAATCGATAAAGAGGCAAATACAAATAATGGCAGAAATCTGTCAAAACAGACCAACAGGTAAAAATCAATTTTTTTGAAGACCTTCTGTTGCTCAAATCGAAAAGAGTTGAACTAACGAAAGTTGGATAACAACCTGGGGAAGAAGCACAAAACATTACAGCTCAAACCGATATACAGAGATTTTGCATGAATTTTTACAGCGAAGTACAAAAATCTGTTTCGGGACAGCAACTTTCCCAAGCATTACTTCTCTCTCATTAGAGGTTACTCTTGGCATAAAAAGAAAATAAAAAGGATAAGGAGAGGTTATTACAGAGGCAATAACTTCCAAGACTCATCTAAAGCTTTTGTGTTATCTCCCAATAAGTACTTTTCTTTAACGCCTTTAAGTTAGACATGATAATTTTGATGATGCTCACATAAGAAATATGAATTGAAGTAAAAGAGAGCATCAAGAAGAAAATATGAAATTTAAGTCTAACCCACTTCCTATGAAAAATAATCTTGTAAAGAAACAAGTCATGAAAGCACAAAGCAACAAGCATAGGAAAGCAAAACAAGTGCAACTTCAAAATTTTCAACATAAAGAGGGGATACTTAATATTGTTGAGATACATAAAACCATTTTCCCCTCTCTCATAATAACTTTCAGTAGCATCATGAATAAAATTAATAATATAAATATCACATAAAACATTCTTATCATGAGCCACATGCATAAAATAATTATTACTCTCCCTATAAGCATAGTCATTCTTATTAATCGTAGTGGGAGCAAATTCAACAAAATAGCTATCATTATTATTCTCATCACCATAATCATCAAATATAGGAGGCATATTGTAATCATAATTAATTTTCTCCTCAAAAGTAGGTGGACTAAAAATATCATATTCATCATTGTAGTCATCATATATTGGAGGCATAGTATCATCAAAGTAAAATTTCTCCTCCGTGCTTGGGGGACTAAAATTATTATGCTCATCAAAAACAGCTTCCCCAAGCTTAGACTTTTCCATAACATTAACAATAATGGTGTTCAAGGAATTCATACAAATAACATTGCTATTAGCACGCAAATAAAGTTCCATAGGTTTTTAATTTTCTCTTCAAACACTTCATGTCCTAACTCAAGATAAATACTATAAAGCTCTCTAATTTTATTGTTGTTTTCCATTAAGCCTAACTCGTGAAAATAAAAACAAAAACAAAAGATATAATTGCAGAATCTAAAGGAAATAACTTCGAGCACTCACACACCAGCTACAGTACTAGAAGATAGCTTCGTAGCCAAAGGATGTGAGTACCTTTTACCTTACCTCCCCGGCAACGGCGCCTGAAAATAGCTTGATGTCTACGCACTTCTATTCTTGTAGATAGTGGTTGGGCCTCAAAGTGTAGAGGTTTGTAGAACAGCAGCAAGTTTCCCTTAAGTGGATCACCCAAGGTTTATCAAACTCAGGGAGGAAGTGGTCAAAGGTATCCCTCTCAAGCAACCCTGCAATCAAGATACAAGAAGTCTCTTGTGTCCCCAACACACCCAATATACTTGTCAGGTGTATAGGTGCACTAGTTCGGCGAAGAGATAGTGAAATACAAGTGCTATGGATATAAGACAACCGTGCCAGAAAATACTTTGATGGCATGGATGAGACTATAGGCAAACTGAAATAAAGATGGCAGCAAGCAAACATGTAACATATCTAGTTGAAAAAGGTGCTTCAATGCTTAGAAACAAGGCCTAGGGATCATAATTTTGCTAGTGAACACTCTCATATAAATATCTTCTCTTTATGATACTACTCTGAACTACTCTCTGGTTAGACACTCTAATCCATGGTAGGCCTATAACAACACACCTCAAAGTTTGATTTCCCTGTCTAGATAACCCCACACTGTCACCTTGAGCACTAGATGGTTCCAACAAACACCACAATTTCATAGAGACATCCAACTCCACATATAACTCATAACAAGTATTTGTAATCTCTACCCTAAGTGCCACCATGGTGTTCACACTATCACTTTCACACACATGGGGTGAGCAGAGATCTATTAAAGCACTTGAGTAGCAAAGTAGATCTACTTGATTACAAAGCTCATGATCACAATATGATCATGCACACAGAGAGAGAGATGAACACATAGCTACTAGTATAACCCTTAGCCTTGAGGAAGAATGACTCCCACGTCATCATGGGAATCAGCAACGGCGATGGAGATGGTGGTGGAGATCGCTGGAGATGGCTCTGGGGGCACTTCCTCATCCCAGCAGGGTGCCGAAACAGAGACTTTTTGTCGCCCGAATCTCCCCTTTGGTGGCGATGGTGCTGCAGAACTTTTCGTGGTCGTAGGCTGGATTCTTTAGGGTTTCTGCATCGGAGGCTTCTTATAGGCGAAAGGGCGATGCCAGAGGGTGCACCAGGGGCCCACACCACCTGGTGGCGCGGCTAGGGGGACCCGCACCAGCCTATGGTGTGGCCAGCCCCTGGCCCCTCTCCGTCTCGTCTTCTGGCTCCGTGAGTCTTCCGGTAAAATATTGACTTTGGCTTTTGTCCGGTCCAATTCCGAGAATATTTCTTTTCCAGCTTTTCTGAAACTAAAAACAGCAGAAAACATGCAACTAGCACCGTGGCATCTTGTTAATAGGTTAGTTCCAGAAAATGCAGAAAAGTATCTCCTAATGTAGACAAAACATATGAAAGTAGATACTAAACAAGCATGGAACATCAAAAATTGTAGATACGTTTGCAACGTATCAGTACTCCATATGCAAGCTGTAGAATCTATACATGGCCTCACCGGGCACTCCTTTGCAGTACGACTAGTAGGAGGAGAAGCCAATCTTACCGGTGCAATCGTACTTGGCCTCGAAGTAGTCGTCGTACTCCCTCACCCTATTGAGTATGTCCAAGAACAGGTTCCTGGAAATCCGATAGTGGTGACGGAATGCCTTCTCTTTGAAGACCAAATTAGTTGGGTGGAAGTAGTTCTTGTAAAGGCATATGTGCCCCTCTTCTTGGTCGCGTTCATGGTTGGCTTCACGCCGCTTCACCGAGCCACCTCTACGCGGCGGGAGGAGGTAGTGGTCGTGCACCATCTGTGCACCTGCAAGCAGAATTTCGGTCTCACTATCAGACTCCTTGTCAGACGACGACTCGACGAAATTCTTGTAGAAGAACTCGATGCCCCTTCGACTGCTATCCATCTGTCTAGTAGGCTACCGTCAATGGCTATGCCAACTCTCGCAGCGGAATAGATAACCAAGAAAGGATTGGCAAACGCACCTCGGCAAACGACCGAACAGGTTGTGCGCGTCCCATCGATAGGCGGAGGCCAGGGAGGTGGGATGACCTGCGGAGCGTCTAGTCAACTTCGGCAACGCGCGTGGCCTGCAGTCGGCCTGCTCTATGTCGTGGGGGATGACGGCGGCAGCCAGCAGTGGCAGCGGCGGCAGCTGCACTTGCTCTGATAGCGGGATATGGAAGGCGAGGGTTTAGGGGAGGACTGTCTTTGTGCCACTGGTGTTGGGGGGATACCCCCGGGTAGGGTCACGCCGGGGTATAAAGGCCTAGTTAGCCGAGGTACGGCAAGGTCAAAGCAAGTGTTGGCCGAGTCACCTCAAGGCAGGCCGGATCATGGAGTAACCTGGACCAGGGGACGTCCACCTAACTTGCTCTCAACCGACTTAAGCCATATGTCGGTAAGATGTATCTAACTTGTATGCAGGAACAGGTGTGGCTGGATCAACTATGTGGGATTTGGGTTATATCAAGCTTGTAAGAGAATGAAGGTATCTCGCTGGTCAAAGGTGACTACTGTATGCAGAGTGTGAGCGAAGCGGACAGAGGCCGGACCACCGAGGTGTGGCCTACAAAGGTGACGAAGCCAATGTCGGGTGACGCAGGCGCCGCAGAGGCTCACGTAGCCTCTACATAGATGACGCGGGGGAAAAGTGACCCGGTCGGCTTACTATTTTGGGAGGAGGCATATGCCTCCATGTATGCCCTAAGTGGAGACCTAGCCACCCCTATATAAGGAGGGCTAGGACCTCTGCAGAAGGGGTTGGATTCTGAGAGATTAGTCTCTAGTGTGTAGCAATTTACTAGAGAGTTCCTTCTTCCTCCTCTCACCAATACAGCTCAAGGAGCACTTGTAATCTGTGAAGGTGAATCAAATACAAAGCTTCCGTGTGTGGAATCACCACACTATCCCTCCCTGGGTTCCCCTAGTGCATTTAGTCCCCACATTTAGCCTATACATGGCATCTGCCGTGACACCACCACGACAGTTGGGGCCCACCGTGGGTCTAGCGGCGCTAGCAGGGGTGAAGATCCGGACGGGAAACCTCATGGGCATCGGCAAACGCATCGTCTCTGGGCTCGTTCAGCGCTGGACTTTGTCAGCAACAATGCTGGCTGCTTCGGCACGCGCCCTCTTCCGCGCAACGGCCTCTTCGTCAAGCTCGGCGCGCACAAGGTCTACGTTGCTGTCGATGTGTCGTGCGTTCATCCGCGGCACGTCGTCGAAGGAGGCGAGCCACACCTTAGCGTGGTTCACGGGGCGCGTATCACTCGCTCCCCGGACCGTGCAGAGGTGATGATGACTGCGCCAGGTGCAGGCGCAAGCAAGGATCCGGCGCCAGATCCGGAGGTAACGCCCAAGGCACCGAGGAAAAGTAGAGGACCTCCACTAGAGAGGCCTGAGAATGTGCTGCAGCAGGCAATTGATAGCTTGGCAAACCCAGTAGCAGCAGTAGTAGATCCGTCTCAGGCACAGGCCGAGCTAGAGGAAACTAGGCAGAAAATACTAGAGGGTGCAAAAAAGATAGCCGCGGTTCAGCAGTCGTTGAACATGACACTGCGTGAGTACGCTAAGGCAAATAAGGTAGATGCTGTAAAAGTGAAAGGGAGAAACCTCATGAGTGAGATGAATAGAGAGGGTGATACTAGGATTGAGGAATCAGAGAACTGTTTGTCCGTGGGGCTGCTAAGGTATAGTACCCTGGCAAAGAACCTCAGAGTAGCGGATGCAGCTGCGTCCGAATTAGAGGGTCTGACGGGTGAAGCCCGTCAAAGACAGCAGGAAAGAGTCAATGAGTTGGTTCGGATCGCGAACAGGCAAAACGAGGAGTTGCTCAGGGCTAACCCGGAGAGAGCTGGGGCCTCCAAGATCGTTCATTCGGCAGTGGGTAACCCGGAAAAATCTGCTGGAGCCGCATCATCTCCTCATGGTGGTCCTAGGAGAGAAGAGGTAGTAACTTCAGCCAGGAGGAATAAACAGATAGTCCCATATGACCCGGCAAGGGCAGGGAAAGGAAAAGAAGTGCAAAGAAATGAAGATTGAAGGAGTATGAGCCGAGGTGAAGCTGGCCGAGGTAACCGCGACCAAGGCAATGCCGGTCAAGGGAATGCTGTAAACGGCAATGCCAGACATCATAATTCGGTAGTTGCAGGTCAACCGCAGCAGCGGAATATACCATGGCAAGAGCGCAGCGCCGGCCAAGGTATGCAACAGAGAGCATCTCAACAGGAGCAAGATAGATACAATGATGGAGATTCGGAGATGGTGAACGCTGGCTATCCCAGACCAGACTATCACGTGATAGGGTCAAGATTGGGAGGCAGAAACTTGATGCCTGATGATGCCAGGTTAAAACTGGATCGGCTGTATAGGTCGGAGCAAATTGAGTGTCAAGGTCCTCCGGGTCCAGCATGTTTTGGGCCCCAGATAATGAAGGAACCTCCGGCACCAAACTTCTAGTTACCTAGAGGCACAAAGACGTATGACGGCAGCACTAAGCCGGAGGATTGGTTGATTAACTATGCAACTGCGGTCAAGATCGCCACAGGCAACTTGAGGTGGGCTGTGAGATATGTATCCAAGATCTTGGAGGGGCCAACAAGGGTATGGCTAAACAATTTGCCACCCGGAAGTATTAACTGTTGGATCGATTTTGAGGAGATGTTCGTTAGCAATTTCTCAAGTACGTATCAGAGGCCCAACATGCCACAAACCCTAGCAATGTGCAGGCAGAGACCAAATGAGACAGACCGGGAGTTCTTAACTCGTTGGTGCATTGTGCGAAACTCGTGTGAGGGTGTGATTGAGTCACAGGCCATAGCTTGGTTTGCGCAAGGATGCAGATATGCAAGCATGCTATGGAAAAGGTTGCAAAGGGATATGCCAACCACCTTGGCAGAAACGATCCGGATTGCTGATTCATATGCTTTGGGTGATCCGACGCAACCTAGGCTCACCTCAGACGAGTCAAGCGAGGAGTATTGTCAGCGAGATGGAGCCGGGTCATCCCGAAGAAATGATTACCGAGGTAAAAGAAGGGATGACAGACCGGATTATCGCTACAATTCGCAACAAGTTGCAGCTGTGAATCAGGACCAACCCGGAGCAGGAAGCAGTCAACATCAGAAAACTAGAGGACAACAATGGACGCCAAGGAATGATGGGAAGGAAACTTGGACGCCAGATCAGAAAAAATAGTGGCAAGAGAAGAAGGACCGTCCGAGGTATACCTATGAAGAAATGCTAGATCAACCGTGTAAATTTCACACGCCTAACCCAAGTAACCCGGCGGGTCAGACAACTAGGCAGTGTGAGTGGATGCGAAAGATAGAACACAGTGGTTTGGGGAATGCTCAGGCACCTCGGAATGATCAACCTCAGCAGGAGTTACCCCGGCAGCAATTGCTCTCCGGAGCGAACACGCAACAGTTAATGTTGCCTCCCCCTCCGCCGAGGTATGACAACCATGAGAGAAGGGATGCAGTGCATTAGGTGGAAAACCAAAACCAGTAGGATCAGAGGTACCCCGGAAACGAGGGGAGAAACGAGTACAGAGAACACCATCAAAGCTACTATGTGTTCACTACGGAAGAGACGGACAGAAAGAGCTTGCAGCGCCGACATATGGAAGTGAATGCGGTAATGCCAGCTGTGACGAGGTATATACCTTGGTTAGACCAGGAAATTACCTGGAGCATCAAAGATCATCCCAAGCTTATGCCAAGTCCTGGTTCGTACGCACTCGTGCTGGATCCGACATTCATTGGGCCTAACATCAACGTCAGATTCTCCAAGGTGCTGATTGATAATGGTAGTAGCATCAACATCATGTATGTGGACACGATGCAAAAATTGGGCATCTCAGAAAACATGCTTCAAGCTACAAGGACAACTTTCCATGGCATTGTGCCAGGCATTTCTTGTGAGCCCATAGGCAAGGTCCGGGTTAACGTTTTGTTCGGCACAAGAGATAACTGCCGAACTGAGAACTTGGAGTTTGAAGTGGTGAACTTAGAAAGTGCGTATCACGCGTTACTCGGCAGGCCGACACTGAACAAGTTTATGGCAAGCTGCCACATCAGTTATCTGAAGATGAAGTTGCCTGGGCCAAATGGTGTGATCACCATAGCCGGAGATTTCCGACGTTCCATTGAGTGTGCGTCAGCCGGATCAAACCTAGCCGAGTCACTCGTGATTGCGCAAGAAAAGAGAAAGATCCAAGAAGTGGTGGCATTGGCTTAGTCCGCGCAGCAGTATATGCCGGCGCTGAGTAACCCGCATGGTAGTGTATCATTCCAGGCGTCAAAAGATACCAAGAAGGTGCCTGTTGATGATATGTTCCCTGAGCATAGTGTAACAATTGGTGCCGGGTTAAATGACAAATAGGAAAGCGAGCTCGTCAACTTCCTCCATGAGAATCGAGATATTTTTGCTTGGTCCACGCAGGACTTGCAAGGTGTTCCGAGGGAGTTGGCCGAGCACTCTTTGAATGTGAGACCCGGAGCAAAGCCGGTGAAGCAACCCCTCCACCGCTTCGCCGAAGATAGGAGAAAAGTCATAGGAGATGAGAGAGCTCGGTTGTTGGCTGGAAGATTTATCATGGAAGTGCTTTACCTGGATTGGCTATCTAATCTGGTGCTGGTGGAGAAGAAGAAATATGATCCGAACGTGGCAGTGGTTTGGCGTATGTGTATCGATTATACGAACCTGAATAAGGCGTGTCCAAAAGATCCATTCCCACTGCCAAGGATAGACCAAGTCATAGATTCCACTGCTGGGTGTGAGTTGTTCTCGTTCATTGATACATATTCCTCTGAACCCAAATGATCAAATAAAGACTGTGTTTATCACCCCGTATGGGGCTTATTGCTATCGCACCATGCCTTTTGGTTTACGTAATGCAGGGGCAACGTACCAGAGATGTATGCAAAAATGTTTGCATGACCAAATTGTTCAAAATGTGCAGATGTATGTGGATGATGTTGTGATAAAGACCAAGGAAAGCAAAACGCTCCTTGACGATATTAGACAGACGTTCGCGAACCTAAGGAGGTTCCAGATGAAGCTTAACCCAGAAAAATGTACCTTCGTGTCCCGGCTGGAAAATTACTCGGATTCCTCGTCTCCAGCCGGGGTATTGAGGTCAATCCAACTAAAATCTGGGCCATAGAGCGAATGGAACTGCCGAAGTGTCTTAACGATGTCCAGAAGTTCACTGGTTGCTTGGCATCGTTAAGTCGGTTTGTATGTCGGTTGGGAGAAAAGGCACTACCTCTCTACCAACTCATGGAAAAGTCGGATAAGTTCATTTGGACGCCGCAGGCCAATGAAGCCTTTTCCCACTTAAAGAAGATGTTAGCCACTGCACCAGTGTTAGCCTCTCCACTATCAAAGGATCCAATGTTGCTCTATATAGCCGCAACCAACCGAGTTGTAAGTGAAGTGATTGTGGTAGAGCGCGACGAAGAGGGTAAGGCAGTGCAAAGGCCAGTGTATTATCTGAGCGAGGTATTATCAGCCTCAAAGCAGAACTATCCTCGCTACCAGAAAGTGGCATATGGTGTGTATATGGCAGCTAAGAAGCTGAAGCACTATTTCGAGGAACACCCAATCAAGGTAATATGTGAAGCTCCCATATCCGAGATAATGAGCAACAAGGACGCAAGTGGCAGGATTGCAAAGTGGGCAATTGAACTAGCACCTTATGCGCCACAATATGACAGAAGAGAGGCAATTAAATCTCAGGCTATGGCGGACTTTTTTGTGGATTGGGCCGAGGTGCAATATGAGCCACCATTACCAGATCCAAACTACTAGAAAATGCACTTTGACGGGTCAAAAGCAAAAACTGGGTTAGGTGCCGAAGTTGTGCTTACCTCGCCCAAGAAGGACCAGCTAAAATATGTGCTGCAGATCCACTTCACCGCATCAAACAATGTAGCAGAATACGAGGCACTTATACATGGGCTCAAGGTGGCAAAGGAGGTTGGAATACGCCGGATCCAATGCTTCAGCGACTCTGATCTCGTAGTCCAGCAATTCTCTGGGCAATGGGATGCTTTGGACGCAAACATGGCATTATGCAGATTTCATGTGCAGAAGATATCTGGTTACTTTGAGGGATGCGAATTTCACCATATACCTCGGGTGGAAAATGAGGCTGCCGACGTATTGTCAAAGCTCGGTTCAACTCGATAAGCAATCCCACCAGGCGTAGCATTGGAGCACCTCAGAAAACCATCCATCAGGCCATCCCCGGAGTCCGACTCAATTTTTATCCCGGCAAATCCGGAATCAGAGGCTGTGCCCATGGACATTGATGTGGGGAGTGGTTCGCGAAACCCGGGGACTGTCTT
Organism: Avena eriantha; assembly: GCA_910589775.1. Lineage (NCBI taxonomy): Eukaryota > Viridiplantae > Streptophyta > Magnoliopsida > Poales > Poaceae > Avena > Avena eriantha. The sequence continues at coordinate 111,040,311 of OU342744.1, forward strand.
GGCAAACCCGGGGACTGCCACGACAAACCCATGGACTGCACAGCATGATCCGGTAGAAGTTATGCCAGTGGATCAAATGGAAATTGATGAGGATGTGTTCCCAGTGAGAGCTGTACCAGCTTGGGAAATGCCAATATTCCAATTCCTAAAGGATGGAACCTTACCCACTGAGGAGGTACTTTCCAGGCAAACTCAGAGGAGAGCAAAAGCATATACGATCATCAATTCCGAGCTATACAAAAGGAGTGTGACCAATGTCCTCCAGCGATGTGTTGACCCGGAGGAAGGACTTGACATCCTCTGAGATATACATCAAGGGGAATGTGGGCATCATGCCTCATCCAGAGCCTTGGTAGCAAAAGATTTCCGCCATGGGTTTTACTGGCCAGGTGCCTTAGAACAAGCAGAAGATCTGGTGAGAAAATGCAATGGCTATCAGAGATATGCGACAAAAACACATATGCCAATGTCGGAGCTCAAGACCATACCAATTACATGGCCATTTGTCGTATGGTGCTTGGATATGGTTGGCCCGTTTAAACCAGGAAGAGGGAATATGACTCACATTTTGGTCATGGTGGATAAATTTACGAAGTGGATTGAAGTAAAGCCAATAAGAAAATGTGATGGAGCCACTGCCGTAACTTTCCTCAAAGACATCATCTTGAGATACGGTTATCCTCACAGTATCATAACAGATAACGGCACAAATTTTGCTAAGGGAGCATTTGCACATTTTTGCCGAGATAAGAAGATTCGACTGGGCGTTGCCTCGGTAGCCCACCCCGCATCGAACGAACAAGTAGAAAGATCCAACGGATTAATATTATCCGAGATAAAACCCCGGCTCATTGAGCCGCTGCAAAGGTCAGCGGGATGCTGGATAGAAGAACTACCAGCGGTACTGTGGAGTTTAAGAACAACTCCGAATCAATCAATAGGCTATACGCCATTCTTTTTGGTATATGGGGCAGAAGCTGTATTACCAGCCGACATAGAGCATGACTCGCCTAGAGTCACCCAATACACAGAAGCCGAAGTGCAAGAGGCCCGGCAAAATGATGTTGATCTGCTGGAAGAAGCGAGAGAATTGGCATTGTCCAGATCCGCCATATATCAGCAAAATCTCCGACGCTATCATAGCCGGAAAGTAAGCCCCCGAGTTTTCCGGGAAGGTGACATGGTACTCCGATTGGTACAACGTACTGCTGGCATGCATAAATTATCCCCCCATGGGAAGGGCCATTCATTGTGATCAAAGCATTGCACAATGATTCTTATTATCTTATCGATGCAAAACCACAGGAGAAGAACAAGGCGGACATGTCCGGCGAGGAATCCAAACGTCCATGGAATGTAGCTCTACTTCGTCCTTTCTACACTTAGCAGAGAAGTGTTTGTGTCTGAGTCTCTCATATGTCGGTATGTATGCCGGCAATGAGCTTGTCAATGAAATCTTGGCACCTCAAGTAGTAACTTGGGGACTGCCTTAGTAATTTTAGTTGTCTTCTATATTTCTTATTTATATGCCTGCTGGCGTAAGTTGCTTATACTTAGGCCGGATTAGTAGTGTGTGAGCACCAAAAACCTAACTCTTCGACTTGCTGTTGTCCAACAAGATTTGACTTCATGGCAAGCAAGAGAACAAGTTTGGAATTGCGTAGCACATGAAAAACGACTAAGGGAAAAAACTTAATCGAGCCAGCGTTTGTTTTTCGGACTAACATTGCGTGTACTTTAAATTTATCATACTGAATTATTTTGAGCTAGACCTAAAGTTCCCAAGTACTGTTAAATTAATTTTTGAAGCTCAGACTCATAAGTCATAAAACCGAACCAAGGTGGACACGAGCCGAGCCAAAAAATTGGAGGAACAAGAAAATGAAACTCGGGGACTACGCCCAAGTTAATCCGGCATAGAAACTTAGTAGAAAAATATCACTGATGTGCTTAATACAATTGCACCCGGCATACCGGGGATCTGATGAAATTTCAAGTGTTTATAATCAAGGAGAAGTAGGAGGAGGAAGTTCGGTGTCATCTTCGCTGCCTTCGACGTCCGAGGCATCGTCCTCTTCGTCCTCATCCGAGCCATCTTCAACGTTTTCAACGTTTTCGACATCGGCGGCATCTAGGAAGCTTGGTCCCTCGTTCCATTCATGAATGGGGGCATATTTAATGAGGTTATGGGCGCAAGCCTTGCACCGAGCAATCCACTCCGGGTCGTTGGACCATTTGGATCCGGTGCGCATGCGCGCTAGGAGGTTGAGGTCGATCTTCTCGTACCATGTGAGCACATAGTGGAGAACGGTCTCAGCTCCGGCGCGTCCAGCGGATTCTCTCCAGAGATCGAGCTGAGTCTCGCATTCCATAAGCCGGGAAAAAAGAACAGCCAGGTTCTCCGGAGTATCCTCCTCAGGCCAAAAGGCGTTGAAGATCCGGACTACCACATCCAAGATATCCTTGTCGTAGTTCCTCACGACTTCGACTCGGGCGGAAAAACTAACTATCAAGTCCTCGAGGTCGAGAGGAATGGAGCCAGGGCCAGATGGAGTACCCCTCTGCTGGCGGAACTTGGTAACGGCATTGGATCCAATGACATCGCTCTCTAGGAATTTGCCTAGGAAGATAAAACAAGTGGGGTAAGTAAAGGAAATAGACCCGGAAAGATCAACGTTGGTTGAAGGAAAAGAACTTACTAGAAATATGGCTGTGAACCCGGGACAGCTCCTTGATGCAGTTGTCGCGCCTCTCCCGGAGTTGCACAAGTTCAGCATTCGCCGACTCAAGCTTGATGTCGGCCTCCTTGAGTAATTCCCGGTCCTTGGAAATCTGGAGGTTGAGGCGCTCGCGCTCTTCAGTAAAGTCCTGGCCGGCTTTCTGGAGTTCGGTGTGGTGCTTTGCTTTCAATTTCTTCATATCTGCCTTAAGCTTGGCAATCTCATCATCTTTGGCTCGGAGAAGGGCAAGCTCATCATCTTTCTTTTTGAGCTTGGCCTGATGTTGTCCTGCTTGTTCGAGAAAATGCAGCATCATATCAGGCAGGGGCACACTATCTTCAAGAGATGCTGAAATAGTTTGTTGACCCGGCAAAGCCGAGGTATGAATGTTTGCCGAGCCAAGGAGGAAATGAGATGGAAAGCATAGCAAGGTTGAGCAAAAATAACTTACCCTTGATTTGATCCAAATTTTTCCTCATGATCGTGTTCTCAGCCTCCACCCCAGCTGCGAAAACCGAAGGATGGGTTAGTTTGGCAGAAGAAGATGAAGGAAAATGGAAAAATGTCGAGGAAGAAACTTACCCCTTTTCTCGTGTTCAGCGAGAAGTGCATTGTGTTTTGCCCGCAGCATCTTGTGAGTATCAAGGAGATGCTAAAACTCAGCGCTCTAGCGGTTGGTGGTCACCTGAAAGAGCAAAGATGGACAGCTTAGTCTTGCGCATATTCGAAGTGTACAAAATCCGGGCCAAGTGGAACTTAACCCGGCTCTAGGTGTGTGCATATTCGAAGTGTACAAGATCCGGGCCAAGTGGAACTTAACCCGGCTCTAGGTGTATGCATATTCGAAGTGTGCAAAATCTGGGCCAAGTGGAACTTAACCCGGCTGTAGGTGTGTGCATATTCGAAGTGTACAAGATCCGGGCCAAGTGGAACTTAACCCGGCTCTAGGTGTGTGCATATTCGAAGTGTACAAAATCCGGGCCAAGTGGAACTTAACCCGGCTCTAGGTGTGTGCATATTCGAAGTATACGAAATCCGGGCCAAGTGGAACTTAACCCGGTTCTAGGTGTGTGCATATTCGAAGTGTACAAAACCCAGGCCAAGTGGGAGCTGCCTTGGCGCCAGCCTTGGTGCTGCTGATGTCTTCTCGCCGAGCCTTGGAAGACTCGGACGAGGTAGAGGGGCTTGGTGCTGTTGCTGCTGTTGCTTTGGTTGTTGCTGCTGGTGCTGGAGTTGGTGCTGGTACTAGTGTTAGTTTCTGCTTCGGCAGAGACGCTGAGGGAACCTCGGTGGTAGCTGGTTGCGGCGGAGCCGAAGTGGTGGTTGTTGCCGCTTCGGCAAAGCCAGTCTCCCCCGCTCCGAGGTTTCCCTCTAGAATGGGGCTCAACGGGCGTGAATCATCGCCACGAGGAGGAGAGGGGCTGTGTCGGAGCAGCGACGCAATGCCGGATCCACTCTGTGGGACCTCCACAGCGGCCCTACCGAATCAAATAATGTATGATGAGAAACTATAACACAAGAAGAACAAGTGAATGGCAAAGGGAGAAGAAGCTTACTCATCCGAGGTCAGGGGCTCCTTGGGCTTCCGAGCCCTCCGGGCTGTGGCCTTGGTTGGAGGCTTGGTGGCAGTTTTATCCCCAGACTTCTTCCGCCTTTTAGCCGGCTGAGAAGGTCCGGAGGAGGATGCAGAGGCAGCTCCCCTTTTCTTCTTCGGCGCCACCGGGATAGGATCACCCACGGCAAGGGGAGGGTCTTCATGGATCTGCCCACCGGGGTTAGCTGATGCTGGAAAAGCATAAGAAAGGGGGACAGCATCAAATGCTTCCATCACCTCAACATCCGAATCATCTTCATCGTCGGGCCAGTCTCTAAGAGAAGAGAGTTTACCGGTGGGGCATTCCGTTGCATCTGCCATCGAAAGGAACATCTCCCGATCCGGTTCCTCCTTGTCCGAGGTGTCCCGGTCAGGCACCCACTTGAGGGAAGGCTCGGTGCCATCCTGGATGGTTTGCTGAAGAAACAACTAAGGAAAAGGAAAAGCAACAAGATTAAAACTTACAACAAAAGACCGACATATGATTTAATTCAGAAGAAAGTTTGGAGCACGAGACTTACCGAAGGAGGAAGCCTATCTCGGCAAAAGTGTTCAATTCCCCATGTCCACTCAGATAAGAAGTCTTTGTGGGTGGAGAACAGGGACTTGACCCAGCGGAAGATCTCTGTGTTGCTTAACTCGAAAGACGAGGTCTGGTTGGGGTCGCGGCCCCAGCTCATGTGACACACTTTATGCGTGCGTTACTGGAGGGGAAGATCCGATTGCGGACAAGTGTGATCATGGCGTCCTCGTTGCACAATCCGAGTTCCTTCAGCTCCTTGAATCTCTTGTTGACCTGGTTAGCCAAAATTGTGGGCTTCTTGGGGATAGCGTCCCATAAATCCGGGTTAGGAGGACCCGGAGTGTAGGGGCGCAGCCGGAATAGGTCCTCGGTGGTGTTGTTCCGGACATAAAAGAAAGTCCGGGCCCATCCCTTGCAGGAGTCAAGTCCTGTGACTCGGGGGAAGATGGACAACTTCTGAGGAGAGATTGACGCAGCCCCGAACTGTGTGAGTTGTTTATCCTCCGACTCTAGATCTACATTCAGAATTACGTTCCAGCAAATGCCGAAGAACCGAATCCATAGCTCCTTCGTGGGCCATAGTCCGGCATAACCTTCGATCGTGGAGGCGAAGACAGAGAGATGTGATGGCATTGGCAAGAAGGTGGTGCGGCTGGAGCTCGTATGTGTTTAACCAGTCATGGAAAAATTCGCTAACTGGCAGACCGAACCCCCGCTGGAAGTGTGATAGGAACACCACATACTCACCCGGATTGGGTGAGGGGGCAAGTTCAGCGGGAGCGAGGCGTGTGGTGACGCCCTCCGGGATGCGCCTGGTACGGTAGAGCCAATCTAGGTCATCTTGGCAGACCCAGGATCCGGCCCACGCGCCACGATCGGCGTGCGCCGCGTCTTCTTCCATCTCCTGCTCGGCGACGGTGAGTTCCTCCTCGGTCATTTCGAGGTCGCTCTCCTCACTTGCGCTAGCGGCAGAGGGAGGCAGCGGCCTAGACTGGCGGGGACCCGTGGCGGAGGAGATCAGCGGAGGTGGCGGCGGCGCTGGAGCGCGTGGAAGCAGTACGGCGGCGGCGCTGCTGCTCAGATGCGGTGGCGGCGGCACTGTCGACGGAGAAAAAGAGGAAAAAGGCAGAGGCAGAGGGGCGCGGGAGCGGGGAAATGACCCAAGGGGTGCGCCCCTCCCCTATTTAACCACTCCCGCAAGAGGGTAGTGGGATCGTGTTTTGCGGGCGAGCCACACGGCGTGGCCGTGTATGGTCCGGGTCAGCCAATCAGCGACGAGCCACACGAAGGGCCACAAGGCGCAACGGATCCCATGACGTGACGTTATGTTGCGGTTAACGAGGAGGCAGGCGTAACGTGACATGTGCAACAGTAACTTCTGACAATAACTGCGGCGGTTACTGTAGCTGGCCCTTAAAATGAGGCAAACTAATGATTAACCTCCACGTGGGGAAGCGTACGAGAGAAGGAAGAATGACCCGGATGGGTATGTGGTAACCCGGACAACAAGTAAAAACTTGGAAAGTGCCAAGGAAAAGTAAACCCATAGAATCCGAGATAGGAGGTAACTCGGAGAAAGAGCAAGAAGCTCAGTGAAATTGAACCTGCTGTGGCCTTAGCGGCTAAGGCAGCTAAGGTCGCACCAGTTTCGGGGACTAATGTTGGGGGGATACCCTCGGATAGGGTCACGCCGGGGTATAAAGGTCTAGTTAGCCGAGGTATGGCAAGGTCAAAGCAAGTGCTGGCCGAGTCACCTCAAGGCAGGCCGGATCACGGAGTAACCCGGACCAGGGACGTCCACCTAACTTGGTCTCAACCGACTTAAGCCATATGTCGGTAAGATGTATCTAACTTGTATGCAGGAACAGGTGTGGCCGGATCAACTATGTGGGATCCGGGTTATATCAAGCTTGTAAGAGAAGGAAGGTATTTCGCTGGTCAAAGGTGACTACTGTACGCAGAGTGTGAGCGAAGCGGACAGAGGCCGGACCACCGAGGCGTGGCCGACAAAGGTGACGAAGCCAATGTCGGGTGACGCAGGCGCCGCAGAGGCTCACGTAGCCTCTGCATGGATGACGCGGGGGAAAAGTGACCCGGTCGGCTTACTATTTTGGGAGGAGGCATATTCCAGGGACTATGCCTCCACGTATGCCCTAAGTGGAGACCTAGCCACCCCTATATAAGGAGGGCTAGGACCTCTGTAGAAGGGGTTGGATTCTGGGACATTGGTCTCTAGTGTGTAGCAATTTACTAGAGAGTTCCTTCTTCCTCCTCTCTCCAATACAACTCAAGGAGCACTTGTAATCTGTGAAGGTGAATCAAATACAAAGCTTCTTTGTGTGGAATCACCACACTATCCCTACCTGGGTTCCCCTAGTGCATTTAGTCCCCACATTTAGCCTATACATGGCATCTGCCGTGACACCACCACGACAACTGGCTATAGGGCCCGGGTGAATAAGAGGGCGGACGCGCGAGGCCACTCGCGCTGTCTGGGCAGATCCAGCGGTAATGCAAATTAGGTGCACGGATGGGTCGAGTCGGATGCATCGAGACGGATGGGTCGTGCCATTGCGACGCCGCACACGTCGCGCGCATCCACGAGTACAAGTTCAGACGCGCCCGGGCTGGTTGGATCGGCCCGGTGGAGATGCCCTTAGAGCATCTCCACTCGCGTTCCCAGGAAGGCGTTCCCAGCGCCTATTTTTGGTCTGAACGCCGAAAATTTGCCCAATCGTGTTCCCAGGACGCCGGTTTCGTCCAGATTTGGCCCAAAATTGGTCTGGCGTTCCCAGGCTGAACCCGAGGCATTGGGAATGGCCTGGGAACACCAGATGTAGAGAAAACGAGGGTGGGCCAGCCTTGTTGGCGAGACATCCCATTTCCCATCACCACTCGCGTCCCTCGCGGCGAAGGATTCCACCCCCAGCTGCCTCGCCGCCATGCTTGCGCCGGCGAAGCTCCGCCAATTCAAGCCGAACTCATGCTTGTAGATAGGTCCGCCGCCACCACCGCAAGCTCCCCCTGCAAGCTAGGGCACTTTTGCCGCCCTTCCTTCGTTGTAGCTCGGCCACGCTTCTAGCTCCCACCACCTCGCTCGCCAAGTGTTCGATGATTGGCCCGTTCGGCCATGGACTCCGACGATGAAGAGTTGTTCGCCGTGTTGCTGGAGGAAGAGAACGCCACAGACGCCGAAGATGTAGAGCACGTGCAAATCCTCGCCTCCCTAGACATGCATACTGCAACACCGAAGCGTGGAGGCTCAGCGAAGGGTCGCCGGAAGTGCAAAGCAAGGCAGTGGGCAGAGGGGTACTGCATGTTGTACGCCGACTACTTCGCCGATGAGCCAGTCCACGAAGAGGCTATGTTTCGGCGCCGTTTTAGGATGAGCCGAAAGCTCTTCCTCGAGATCGTGCACTCTGTCCGGGAATTTGACCCCTATTTCGTGTGCAAGAAAGACTGCACTGGCATGGTTGGGTTTTCCTCACTACAGAAGTGCACAGTGGCAATGAGGTTGCTTGCATACGAAGCGCCAGGTGATAGTGCTGATGACTATCTTCGCATGGCTGAGTCCACCGCCATCGATTGCTTGTACCGGTTCTGCAGGGCGGTGATTGCAGTGTTTGGGCCACAGTACTTGAGAACACCCACTGCCAAAGACACTGCTCGGATCCTCGCAGTCAATAAAAAAAGAGGATTCCCTGAGATGCTTGGAAGCATAGAATGTATGCATTGGCACTGGAAGAACTGTCCATTTGCATGGCAAGGGATGTACAAATGCCATAAAGGAGGTTGCACTGTGATACTTGAGGTCTTTGCTACACATGATCTTTGGATCTGGCACTCCTTTGGCATGGCAGGATCGAACAAAGATATCAACATTCTCAACTCCTCAAATGTCTTTGTCAAGCTTGTTGAGGGTCATGCTCCCCCCGTGGACTTTGAGATCAATGGACACCACTATAATAAGGGATACTATCTTGCAGATGGCATCTATCCAAGATGGCCAACAGTGAAGACTATCTCAAACCCAATACTTCCCAAGCATGCTCAGTATACCAAGGAACAGGAAGCTTGCAGGAAGGACGTGGAGCGGGCATTTGGTATGCTCCAACAGAGGTTTGCAGTTGTCCGGTTCCCTGCAATGACCTGGTCAAAAGATCAGATGTGGGAAGTAATGAACTGTTGTGTGACCTTGCATAACATGATCATTGAGGATGAGAGGAAGGACCTAGTGAGTTTGATCGAGCAGAACGAGTCATACTACAGACAGCGACCTCTTGCACAGTCTGATCACTAGGTGCCGCCAACCTGGGCTGCCTTCATCGCCATGCGTTGAGCACCTATGGATACGCAGGGGAAACACATAGATGCCTAGTATGAATCTGGCCGAACAAGGCCGAAATATGTTGTATTTTCATTGTTCGCCGAACTATGTTTAAATTTATGCCGAACTGTGGTTGATTTCGTTCGGAACTATGCCGAACATTGCTCTGTATTCGTATTATACCGAAATACGCCGAAAGCTGAACGAATTTGAGCCAAATTTAGGCGAAAACACGCCGACCTAGGAACTCGGCCTGGGAATACGAGTGGAAAATCGGTTATTCCCAGGCTAAAACCATCGGCCGTCCGACGCTATTTAGGTCCGGATTTTGGTCTGAAAACGGCCAACGAGTGGAGATGCTCTTAGTCACATTGATCAACGACGTTTGGCTCTCACACTAGGGGATGGGCGACTCATGCACCGTAAAATCTTGAAGGTTAGTTCAAGTTGTATGAGTTTGATCCGAGGGAAAAAAAAAAGGTGAATATGCTAGAGATGACGACCGCAAGAAAATTTTGATGTTGTATCACAAACCTATGGAGTGCATCTTTGTTCTGCTGTTCGGTTCGATCTGTTGTGTTTCCTTGTTCTCACACATTGTGTAAGGTGCATGCTAACATTGCAGTGACCAATTTCTCTTTGAGAGTGTCACAAACGAACGGATCATCCCGCAGACCAGCTATCCGAATACCAGACGATTTGACACGACGGTTTGCCAGCGATCTTGGGGCCGCGCGGCACACACATCACACATGACGCCCACGCCTCTCGGCCGCCGTGTTTCACCTCGCGCGCGCTGCCGGCCGGGTGGCGAGAGTCGACCCCGGCCGTCAGCTCACGCACGCGCGCGCCCGTGCCCGTGCCGGCCCTGTTGTTGGCTCACGCTCGCCCGTTTAGTCCGATCCTGATGCAGTGCTCGACATGGTTACAGGCCACGCCGTTCGATGGTACTCCCTCCGTTTACAAATATAAGATATTTTAACTAGACGTTTTTAATGTATGAGTTCATCTAAACCTCTACAAACCTATACACTAAAAGATGTCTGAATACATTCGATTCATAAGGCTAAAACGTAGTCTTATATTTCGGAAACGGAGGGAGTAAGTACGTAGCTAGCCCATCCGGCCGTGCAATGCCGACGGTCAAGAACACACTTCCTGCTATGTATACTCCGGTGAAAACTCGCGCGCATGGCTAGATTAAGGTAAGTACTCCCTCCGTTTCAAAAAAATATCTTAAGTTTGTCTAAACTTAAATATATCTATATATTAGATATTGTCTAGATACATCCAGTTCAAACCGACTTGAGACATCCTTCGTCGGAACGGAGGGAGTACCACCGTCTAGAAGAAAAGACAAGCTTAGCTCACCGTTGAACGACACTATACCATACCAGGGCGATGACCGGTGAAGTCCCTTTAAATGCGGGTGGCAGTACATGCGAGAGCGACGCCGCCGTCTCCGCGTACGTAACTACCCGATCATGTGGCCGTCTACGCTCTCAGGTACGCGCGGTGCTCAATTATTTATCCATGCCCCACGAGGCCACGACCCACGCACGACCGACCACCGGAGTACGTGCTACTGCGCTGGCCGGCGCTCGGTTTCACGCATCGTGCAGGTCGCCGATCGCTCACCTGCGCCACTAGCTGCTCGATCGATCGATCGATCTCAGCCCGGGGACCTCGTGCGTGCGCGCGGCTCGCAGATGGGCGAGATCTCGGTTCGTTCGTGCTCGGCTCTGATGCCCTGTCTTCTTCTCGCTGTCCTTTGGCCGGCTGATGCTGATGCCGTGGAGATCGGCGACGGGGATTGGACACTGGAGCCGGTGTGGTTACCGACTGACTCACTCACTCACTGTTAGCAGAGAGATCGCTATGTCCGGGGCCCGTACCCGGCCGGTCAGTGACGATCTGGACGTGTTGCATCGATCGATCGTGGAATGAAAAGACGAGCTAGCAGCTATGTCTGTGGATCAGATCGGATCGTGCACCGGCGTCCTCGTTGCGAGCGAGATGTCGAAAAGGGACGTCGGATCGCGCCGGGAGGACACGTTCCTTTCGACTAGTCGACACGCTGAATTTTTTGGGAAAGATTGAACATGGCTCCCTAGGGTAGGGCCAGCACACGACCCTAGCAAGTTTTGGTCAATGTCCTCTCGTTCGGTGCACGTTCGAGGTTGCATGTTTGAGGTGTCAGTGCATCTTCGGCGGGACGAGCCATTCCGATGACTTGTTTTGGTTCGTTTGGCTCGGCCCGAATAGCAAATCGGTCATTTTGGGTCGTAGTTTTCAAAAAAATAAAATAGATACACAGTACAAACGCTGACGTTTTCTTTGATATTACATGACTACAATATTTACTTATCTAAAAAGAACCTAACGTTCCGTGTTCTGTCACAGGAGCGTTTCGCTCGTGCTTTCGTCCGTCCCCGGAATCGTTCCTCTTCTCAAACCCTCGAACCATCCTGCACCAAAAAAACCTGGAAAGCGAAAAAACCAATGCCCAAACACGCAAAGCCGTTTGATAGCCTGCATGAGGTCCGGACATGCCTGGTGGAGCAGAATGCATTGGTGGTTGGGTTGCGCTGGCGCGGACTTTAAAGAAGCTCGCAACCAGGCCCAACGACTACGGTTGAATCAGCCGTTTTCAGGGAGCCACCCTCGTCGTGCCCCCACCAGATGCAAAAGCGGAGCTCCCCCGCACAAGCGCGGCCAACGACAGAGATGGCTGGAGTTTTTTGGCTGGAGCGAAAAGGGGTGAGAGGTGAGCGAATCTCTCCTGCCGAAACTGTCCTCTATTTCTACCAGCCCCGCTCAACTCCGAAACACCACCCGCCATTTCCTTCCAGATTGAGCTACGTACCCCGCTCCGTTCGCTCCAAGTAAGTACCTTCCTCTTCTCCGGTGTGCTTCGGCGCCAGGTAAATTTTTTTATATAATTTGACATAATCTTACCAGTATATATATTGTACCGGTAATATTTAATATTGACCGTTGGATCAAGACTCGTAAATCATAATATATCTAAGTGTTGGATATTATTTTACATTCCAGCATCTAGAATATTTTATTGATAGTCTTTAGCACAATGAATGTTATACACAAATCTCAAAACACACTTCATTCTTAAATCTTATTTGTCGTTTCTCTAGACCATGTTACAAAAAAAATCAAGTGTTAGGTAGCTAATAAACGTTGACTTGTACATGATACAAAGTATAAGAACCAAATATACACCCATACTCTATAGATATCGATCAAATTTATAATCTTTTAAACACCCATATCTATTATAATTTTATATAGTGATGATATATACGTCATATGTCTATTATCTGAGTATCACGTGCAGGACACATGCAACTTAATAATATCCCTAAGTTGACACAAAGTTATTTAAGTGTGCAAAATTAATGCCCACTATCTTAAATGCATTTTATCATAAATAAAAATACTTTTTATTTCTTTTATTCAGAATTTTGCAATTAATTTAGTAAACAAATATTTGCATAAAACCCATTGCATTATTTTGATATCACATCTGAAACCAATTTCAGCAATTCGATCTGAAACAATTACGATGATTATCGGAACAATTTCAGCTCTAACAAAATCTTTCTCTGGTATGTTTTATCTTCCCATTAGTGTCGGTATACCGTAAGTGTGTCTCCCTATGGTTCATGAATAATGAAGACATGATAGAAACACTTCTCTGATCAATAATTAGCAGTGGGACCTAAAGATCCGTACTGACTCTCACACATTCGACGATAACTCTTGTGATCGTGTGAACCATTAACGTCATACCCAATTCCTTTTGTCTTGTAATATGTTATTTGCCGAGATCCGATAACATGTATCAACCATACCCTAGTTCGACCTCGTTCCCAACAAGTACTCTTTACTTGTTTTGTGATACAACATCCTTGTGACATAGTCACATGCTTGCAAAGCAATGTTGATATGATATCACCGAGCGGGCCCAGAGTATATCTCTCCATCATTAGGATGGACAAATCCCACTCTTGATCCATGAGCCTCTATATAACACTTTCGGAATACCTGAACACACCTTTATAGTCACCCGGTTACGGTGTAACATTTGATTTTATCAAAGTACTCTTCCGATGTTAGTGATTAACATGATCTTATGGTCTAAGGATTAGGAATACTTCGTATGTGTTTGATGTAGCAATGTAAACTTAATGACTAGATAGTATTGCTATATCTACTTTGGGTGTATGTTTATCATAACATTGTTATAATGAATATGATCTTGTTATTAACAATATCCAATGTTCATGATCAAGAAATCTTGATCATCTATTAATCAACGAGATAGTTAAATGAGAGACATAACTAGGAACTCTGGTTTGTTTATTAAACACACATGTATTAATGTTTCCGACTAATACGATTTCTAGCATGAGAAATAAATATTTATCATGAATATGGAATAAGATAATATCCATTTTATTATTGCTTCTCGGGCATAATCCCTTCCGAAAAAACATACTCGCGCATGAGTGTGTTGCATGCGTAGAAGCAAATTTTATGAAAAATGATATTTTCTATGACATGTGTAAATCGACAACTTTGGTGCTACCAAAATTGTTGTTTACTATACAATTCTCATTTCTTATTTTCAGAGCACTATAGAGGTCTCCCCTTCATGAAACTATGGAGAAATGTTAGAGATACCAACACTTATATTGCCAACAAAAACATATTTTTAACTCTAAACATTTCCCTCTTTATACAGTTCACATCAGGAGCAGATGTACCAGGGTGCACACATCTTCATTAGAGTGTTCATGAGCATTGAAGTCGTCACAATGAGAAAAACAAAACGTCAAATCTTAGACATGTATCGAATGATCCTGGAGTAGAAACACCTCCGCTCCCCTACCTAGGGTTAGGTGTACAAGCTATGCATACCAATTTTAAATGAAAAGCTTTAAATATATTTTTAGGAGATTATTTTTTACTAGAACATGAAAAAGGGCTTGGGCATGGGTATCCCGACTCGACCCGACCTGAAAATCCCGGTCCAGGACAGATCATGTTGTCGGGTAGGCTCGGACATAGAATTTGAGCCCATACGTCGGTTCGGGATTGGGCATGACAAATAGTTGATTATAGGCGAGGTCAAAACGGGCCCTCCGGGAAGGGTTGGGCTTTTCGAGCTACAAGAATGATTTTTAGACTGGTGGTTAGGACGGCCTCGGACCTGAGATTTCAGCGCCAGGCCGTTTAGGATTGGACTGGCCTAAGGCCTAGCCTGACCCGAGTTATGCCAAGGTCTAATTAAAAGGCCACTTCTATTTTGGCCCGTGAGGCGTGCATAGGGAAGTACTAAGTGCATCTCTAGCAGAATCATTATAACCGACAGATCTTTACAATAATCGTTGTTTTACTATTTTGGACGAAAAACTATCTTGGCCAGACACCTTAAACCACACCTCCCTTTATAAATTTTGTGTGGGGGAGGAGGGGGAGGGGAGGGCGGAAAAATCACCTCTAGCCCACAGAAACGAGGGTTGCGCGCATGGCCCGTCGGTGCCCTGTATAGCGACCCAACCCTTGGCGGGGGAAGTTTTAGCCCGCACGAGTTCTCCTCCCTGATAGCTCGTACTTTGATCACTTTTACCAAGTATTTTCTATCGGTTTCTATTCATTTTCGATGGTTTTTACCCTTAAACTAATGCTAATGTTGCGGGGAAAAACCTTGTTATCTACTCTGTTTTTCATGTGCTACACACCTTTGAAAGGTTTTGAAGCCATTTATGAGATAAATGAAGAAAATCAAACAAGTCATCAATTGGGAAGATTTGCATTGGAAGCATCATATGCTTTAACAAACATCACTACGGGCAGGAAGTTGTTTGTATGTGCCATCTGTGTCGTGGTATTACCGATGAGTACGCCATGGAGGAGTCCTCACAGAGCGTATTTAGAGAGGTGGGGGAAGACGGTGAGTTGATGGGTACGAGGTAACACAGCTTACCCAGGTTCAAGTCCCGCGACAGTGGCGGAACTCTACTCCTGCTATAAACTATAACGGCAATACGCCGATTTACAGGGATTGGTTCAATGTACGAGGTGTTATGAATCGTGTCCTAAAGACTCCCATGGGTCCGGCTTATAAAGGAGCTAGAACCTAGGGTTACAGGGAAAAGACCTTGCCGAACAGGTTATAGAGTCCTACATTAATACTAACTAACTTCGTGTCTTGTACTTTAAGGCTCCACGTAGGTCGATGACTATGACGTAGCCTTCCTTTATCCAACATGAGCCTCCCTTCTAGATCTGTTTAACTGGGCCGCTGATGAATCCTTTCCTTCGTCCAATGATAGGGTTACTGCAGTACTTGTAGCGGCAACTATTTATTAGAAAGATCGGTCCCAAATGAGTTTTGCAGGATGGAAATAACATAACCCCGCAGCCACGTTCACACCCAAAACAGTGTTTGGAAATAGTCTACTCTATAGGTTACTAGAATGACAATGGTTCGAGAGAGGTTTGAAGTAACTAAGAACAAGGAGCTAAATGAGAACCAAGTAAAGCAATACTAAAAGTAAACGAAGGAGGGTTGTAGATGTAGAATTGACTAGAGTAAGGCAGTGTCTAGGCTTTCGGTTTCACTAGTACTAGAGGGGCAACTATGTAGCCATTTATTGGAATTACACAAGATACATCTTTAGATAAATAAACAATCCCCAATGATTCCGGGTTGTCACACATGTGTACTACATAGAGCCTTGCGTCGTTGTCACTCACGCAAGTCAATAATGCACTCCAGACCAAAGGATCACATGAACTCATCTATCTCCTCCTTGTCACTAGGGAGAGAGTAATATAATAGATCAAGCCACAAAGTCTAGGGTTACATACTAGATCATAACTCAACCTAGAACCAAATCAATTACTCAGTCATAGATGAACAATAACACAAAGAAGAAATCATGGAGATCATCTTCATGTTCAATCTAAGAAATACTAAATACAAGAGAGAGGGAGATGGAGGCGTTGATGGAGATGGAGATGGTGATGGAGTCAGCGCTCGATGCGTGGTGGTGGTGATGACGATGGCCTCCTTCTCTTCTTCCTCTTTCTTGAATGGTGAGGGGGCGTAGATGGAGATCTGGATCTTGGAGGTGTGGCAGCTATGGGTATGGCATAGTGGCAGGGCCCCGCCGTGGGTGTTCATGGAGAGGTATCCTTCTCCCTTGGCTCCTCACCTCTTTATATAGGCATAGGGGAGCCCCAATAGTCCCCAATACGTTCCGTATGACCTAAGGAAGGTATAGGGACAAACCAGGATGGATTCTGTTAAGAAACGCGTCCAGAAACGTAGTTTCCGTGTGTCCAAACCCGTGGTACGGGCGGACGGTACGTCCGTACCCGCCCATACCAGTGGTCGTTAACGGCGCAGTATACTTTCGTATTTTGGCCGCCATTTCTTCATATAACTCTGATTTGGGTGTTCGTCAGCTCGTTGGATTCGTATGGACGAGGGCTACAACACCATGGCCTTGGATATTTATTTTGAGTTGATGAAAAAATCACTTTTTCCACCCCTTGAATGGCTAAGTCTGGTGCCTGCAGCTCCTCCATATTGCATCCTCTTGATTCCTTTTGCCTTTCTTTATCCATAATCCATCATAACACCTACACACAAGTCAGAGACAAGAAAAAGGTAATAAAATCCTAATAAAACTACTAATGTGCAAAGTGCATGTGGAAATGAATGAGAACTAGGAATCAATACATAATAGGCATAGTTGTTGATAGATGTACCATGTAATGAGTGAAAATATGAATAATTTATATACTTAGATATGCATCAATTTTGGACTCATCAACTTCCACAAGCTAGAATCTTGCTCGTCCCTGAGCAAGATGGTGTCTTATGGACAAGGTCATCATGTTTATGAGGCACCAGTCGATAAAATAAATGTGGCATAAAATTGAAACAAAAGTATAATATCAGATGTAGAATATCGAATCCTTGTATCCTTATTTTCCCTACAAGCTTAAAGTAAGAAATAACATATTCATACAAGGCAACATAAGCTAAGTTATGTCCATGCATAAAAGATCAATTAAAACTTCAATGCTCTGTGTCAAGAGTGAATCTAGCTTTGAAAGCAAACATGTGATCCTCCTATTTATATCCCCTTACTTTTGTAAAGTAATTGCCTCAACAAGAATATGAATTCACTTATGGTTGGCAGTCATATGCGTTTGGCACTTCATCCAATTGAAAGGCTCATCAAAATTAGAGAGATGTCAAGAACAATATACAAGCATGGGTAAATCAAGACAATCAAAGTAGAGTTTAATATAAGTATAAATAACTAGAAGTGTAACAATCAATCTAATTCTTCTAGTTAACTCTTAGCTTGCCAAGGAACACTAGGATGTTTTAATAGCAAAATTGAGTAAGAGAGTTCATGTCCTAAGTAGCATAACAATGAAGTCTCTTATTGACACCCACATCAATAAATCAAGGCTATCAAAACACTTATGAAATGACATTTACTGTCATAATTACTTTTGGTGTTCGTTAACAACTAGTAGACCCTTTTTACAGTTTGCTATTGTCTACATGTTGATATTCTACAAAGGAAAAAGGACCATTGGCATGCGGATCATTCCATGCATGTCCTCTTACATCTTGGGGATTCCAGACCGGAGTCTCCGGTCTTCACAGACCGGAGTCTCCGGTGTGGCCTCTGTTTCCTTGCCTGGGTCAGTCTATGAGGTGGTCCGGAGGTTGGTCCGGAGTCTCCGGTCTCTATCTCAGGACGGAGTCTCCGGTGTAGAGGGACCAGAGTCTCCGGTCCACTTGGCTCCCCAGTGCGCTGGGTCATTCTGTCAACGGGTCCGGAGGCTGGTCCGAAGGTAGACCGGAGTCTCCGGTGTAGACCGGAGTCTCCGGTGTGGTGACCGGAGTCTCCAGTCTGCTTCTTCTCCAACAGGCAGAAAAACGGTTCGCTGACCGAAGGGCTATAAATGGGGACCTTATCCCCTCGTTCCATCTGCTCGTCCACCTCAAGAACACCATATCCATTTGAGCCACCAAATCAACAAGATCTCTTCATCCAACCATCCAAAGTCCTTGATCTTTGGAGAATTGAAGGAGGAGGCCTTGATCTACAGCTTCACCAAGAGAGATCTTCATTTCCCCCTCATTCACTTGAGGGCCCCCATGCTCTAGTGTTTCATTGTAAACCCTAGGTTTTGATTTGGTTCTTACAAGCTTGTCTTTGATTGTTTGACAGCTTGCTTGTATTTGGGAGCCTCCAATTAAGTTGTGGATGTGTGCCCCGAACTCGTTGTAAAGGTGCCCGCTTCCACCTTGAAGGTTGCCGTATAGTGGAAGAGGTGAATCGAACCCGTTGGGGTGAGGTTCATCGGAGAACAAGGGAGGCCTCTCGTGGCGTTGGTGGTTTGAAACCACCCCCTCTCCAAACGTAGACATACTTCCCCTCAAAAGGAAGGAACTACGGGAAACAAATCCTTGTGTCTCCGTGTGCTCCACTTTGGTTCCTTCTATCCTTTACCTCACTTTACTTATCTAGTTATTGGTTAGTTTGTGCGTGTGTGTCATATAGGTAAATTCACCTTAGTTGCATAATCTAGAGAATTTACCTTTCTTGTCAAACCCTAATTTGAAAAAGGAGTAAAATTGAAGTAGCACCTGTTCAGCCCCCCCTCTAGGTGCCCATACGATCCTATCAATTTTGAGTCCATATTCGATAATATTCCACAAATCAATGCAAGAGCTGCACACATGAGATTTCATTAACACTTGTCATTGAGCAAAAGTATGTGCAGCTAACTTAGGTGGGTCTCCTCTATTGTTTATATGTGGATGAGGGATAGGAGGGTCGGGAGAGTACCATCCGGGAACCGTATGGAACTCTTCCTTCCCATCACCCCTTTTGGTGGCGGAGTTAGTGGAATTATGTTCATCCCCTACCACTTCCGCCAAAGGCTTTGTCGGAGCATTAGCCTTTGGGTTTGGTGGTGTTTCCACTAGAGAGGGAGGAGGTGAGGTTTGCTTATCCTTAACAAGTTGCTCAACGAGTTGACGCAATTGTAGGATTTCGTTGCCCAAGGTAGAGCTCAAGCTTGTTTCCAAATTCTTGAGATCTACCATGGTCACTCAATGGCTAGCCTCACTTTCTCCCTCCTCTGGGTTTCCCATCATCTCTTAGGCGGTTAAGCCTGAATAAAGAGCCGAGGCTCTGATACCAATTGAAAGGATCATATGGGCACCTAGAGGGGGGGGGGGGGTGAATAGGTGCTACTTCAATTTTACTCCTTTTTCAAATTAGGGTTTGACAAGAAAGGTAAATTCTCTAGATTATGCAACTAAGGTGAATTTTTACCTATATGACACACAAGCACAAACTAACCAATAACTAGATAAGTAAAGTGAGGTAAAGGATAGAAGGAACCAAAGTGGAACACACGGAGACACAAGGATTTGTTTCCCATAGTTCCTTCCTTTTGAGGGGAAGTACGCCTACGTTTGGAGAGGGGGTGGTTTCAAACCACCAACGCCACGAGAGGCCTCCCTTGTTCTCCGATGAACCTCACCCAACGGGTTCGATTCACCTCTTCCACTATACGGCAACCTTCGAGGTGGAAGCCGGCACCTTTACAACGAGTTCGGGGCACACATCCACAACTTAATTGGAGGCTCCCAAATACAAGAAAGTTGTCAAACAATCAAATACAAGCTTGTAAGAACCAAATCAAAACCTAGGGTTTCCAATAAAACACTAGAGCATGGGGGCCCTCAAGTGAATGAGGGGGAAATGAAGATCTCTCTTGGTGAAGCTGTAGATCAAGGCCTCCTCCTTCGATTCTCCAAAGATCAAGGACTTTGGATGGTTGGATGAATAGATCTTGTTGATTTGGTGGCTCAAATGGACATGGTGTTCTTGAGGTGGACGAGCAGCTGGAACAAGGGGATAAGGTCCCCTATTTATAGCCCTTCGGTCAGCGAACCGTTTTTCTGCCCGTTGGAGAAGAAGCGGACTGGAGACTCCGGTCACCACACTGGAGACTCCGGTCTACACCGGAGGCTCTGGTCAACCTCCGGACTAGCCTCCAGACCCCTTGACAGAATGACCCAGTGCACTAGGGAGCCAAGTGGACCGGAGACTCCGGTCCCTCTACACCGGAGACTCCGGCCTGAGATAGAGACCGGAGACTCTGGACCAGCCTCGGGACCAACCTCTGGACCACCTCACAGACTGACCCAGGCAAGGAAACAGAGGCCACACCGGAGACTCTTGGGGAAACTCCGGACCACACTGGAGACTCCGGTCTGTGAAGACCGGAGACTCCGGTCTGGAATCCCCAAGATGTAAGAGGACATGCATGGAATGATCCACATGCC
The DNA here is from genome assembly GCA_910589775.1 of Avena eriantha. NCBI lineage: Eukaryota > Viridiplantae > Streptophyta > Magnoliopsida > Poales > Poaceae > Avena > Avena eriantha. Next base: position 111,060,897 of record OU342744.1, read on the forward strand.
GATGGTCCTTTTTCCTTTGTAGAATATCAACCTGTAGACAATAGCAAACTGTAAAAAGTGTCTACTAGTTGTTAACGAACACCAAAAGTGATTATGACAGTAAATGTCCGTTCAACTTATAATCCAATCATTGTCTTTCAAGAAAATTCATAAAGAAGTAATGAGACTATGCCAAGGACTTGTTATGTGGATCTTCATTTTTTTCTCTTCCTTCTTTATAGGATGATTCTCAACAAGGATCATTGAGTGATTCTTTAAAAAATGGTTTGCATAACCTTCGAGAGTACCAATACTTTTTTCCCATACAGTGACACTTATGCCACCTGTGTCGTCAACTCATAGCCAAAATCAGGAATTGTACCATAGATCGTTCGTAGATCAAAAATATAGAACTCTTTAAATAGTATCATAGTTTGATCCACAAGGTTAGCTTTCGCATGCAATCACAATTATCGCTAGACTTCATTTCAATCATACAACTCATTTCAAGAGTGTCGTCAAGTCTATCAAAACATCTATGGGGTTATGTATCTTCAAGGGTATACTCTCAAGATAATCATTCATCAAACAAGTCATAAATTTCAGACTTTTTCTTGTTATACTTGTTTGGCAATATTATTTCCAAGGAAAGACTTGGTTAGCTAAAAGAACTAGAGCAAAAGCTTCCACAACTAATCATCATACCAATACAAAGCTTTACTATAACTATATTAGTCCCACTAGCATGGCATCTTCACAAATCAACCAACTAAGATAAATAATTCAAACTTCAAAAGTGGGAGACATAAGGTTTAAGTATAGAAATTATGGAAATGTATTCTAGAGGATCACAATGTTCTTCTCAAGGCGGATAAGGATAATAACAACGTGCATCAAGCTCTAACTCAACTCTTATGAATCCCAACAAAAACAAGTGCATCCATTATATAAACATAAAACATAACTTACCCAAGCAAGCATTCAAAAACAGTGGGATACATGATTGCACAAGAATTTTTCATCGAACAAGAACATTGCACAAGACCCTACACTTGCAGAAGTAACTTTCCAAAGCTAGAACTTTTGTAAGAACCAAACTTGAATAGATTACCAAAAATAAAAGAGAAAATGCAGTTATCAAAAGAGATTGTGAGAAGGTTACCTCCCCAAGCTTGAATAAAGCAAGGGTGACGCACTTTACCGTTAAGGTACGAATAACCTCGCTTTTGTTGGACATGGACCTTTGGTTCAACGAATACTTTCTTCTTGAAGCATTGAGTTGAAACAACCAAGTGGCTTCTGCAAGTATTTGCACGGTTTGCACAAACCATGCACGTCATCACACAAGGTTCAAGTCCCTGCGAAAATAACAAACAAAGTAAAAGCAAACGATTCAGTGTACAATTGGAGTTCGTTCACCCAACCGTGAAAAGAAAATAAAGGGAACATGAAACACCACAAAGAATTATAGGCTAGGGAGTTTCAAAGGCAGGTAAACAAAAATAAAGTATAATGGAACATATAGAAGGTAACCCACTGACCTGAGATTATCAAAATAAAAAGATTGGAGGGGTTATAGCCTTTTTGTACTTGTTCCCGCCCAAGCTGCGCAGTGCTGCTCCTTGGTACGGGCACGTGGTACGGATGGGCTCCACCCATAATACACCTGGTCTTCTCTTTTTTTAAGGTTTCTGTGAAAGTTGGTACGAACGGGTGTTACGGGCGGGATGCGCCCGTATGGGTGGTCGTTACAACCTTTGTGTCATCTTCCTATTTCCTTTGCTTGGTAACGAGGTCGGTACGGACGGACGGTACGGACACGTCCCACCATACCGGTGCTCGTTAAGCATGTAGTCACTTTTCTAGAAAATTTTCTACTTCTTTCGATGCGTCACATGAGCGGTATGGGCGCGCAGTACGGACAGGTCCGCCTGTACTGTTGCTCGTTAAGCTCACTGTGAACTCCAGAACAAGTTATTTTCTCCAAAAAAATTACTAAGGACCTGAAACGTTAGTCTAGCATCCAAAGAAAGCAAACACATATTTTTGTTGAGAAGATTTAACCAAGATATGCAACACATGATTAGAGCAACAAATAATTCTACCTTTTGAAGATAGTCCCAAGCCAACTCTAATAGGAAATCATGCAAAGATACAGGTGCCAATGTAACATGAATGCAACTAAACTCAAGACACAAAATTGAGAAAGACACCTAAAAACTTTTCCGTTGTCTCCCAAGAAAATCCCAATTTAAAACCATAGAGCTAGGCTACAAGAACCATCTATAGTCGGAGACAAACCCTCTTGTGGTGCATTGGCATCATATAAATAAATATGTATCTGCATGTTAGCGAGAATTTATACACAAGGTGTGGTGAGCGTGTACTCTGATTTTTCTGCCAAGATAAGGTTCACGATTTATGATCAATCTTCGAATCTTTACCTTGGCTAATATTTTGAGGATAAAGTTTATAATATTCTTCTGGAGCTAGTAGTTTTCCTTGTAGCAACAGACTTTCCTGCACCTCATTAGTAAAACAAAGGGCATAGCAAACATATATGGAAGGCATACAAGATTTTGTATTGGGCTCATCATCACCAGTATTCCCAAAAAGAGTATCTAAACAAACACTACTAGAATCATCAAAAATTTCTTTAGGGCAAACATCAAGAATTCTAGAATTATATAAGTCCTCATCATCACTAGAGTCATACACATCATAAGATGTAGAATGAGGATATGGATAAGGTTTGAGAGCGGGATACTTTACTTCCAATTCTTCTTCTTCTTCTTCTTCTTCTTCTTCTTCTTCTTTCTTCCTAGTTTTTGGATCTCTTCTATTCATAAGAGTGACCCATCCTAATCCAGCCTCATACTCCCTGCGTGTATACATCTTATCAGATTCAGTTAATTCATGATTCCCCTTACCTTCTTGGAAGCTTGTCGCGGGTATGATATGTTCAACACAAGGCTTCTTGATTTTAGGCTTCTTGGTTTTAGGATTCTTGGTCTTAGGCTTCTTGGTTTTAACCTTCTTTCCTGCCTTAATAGTACAACAAGTGGAAGATATAGGAGTAACATTAGAGGGTTGTTCTCCATTGTTAGTGATAGCAGTTTTAATATGATTAAACTAATTCTCTATGAAAGGCATTGCTTTAGAAAGAACATTTCTAACTATGGTGTCACCATAAGGAATATTTCCTCTACTATTTTCGTCTTTGAAGAAATCATTGACCAAACTTTCAAGACCAGTAGGGAGAGGTTTCCCCTCATGCACAATATTAACATGCCATTGATGAAAATTATTCTGCATTTTATTAAAAAGCTTCCAAGCTCCATCCACAGTTTTGCTAAGGAAATAACCATTAGACGACATGTCTAACTTATCTTTAGAAGTATAATTTAATCCCCCATAAAATATTTTCAACAATAACCAATCATCTAAATTATGAGGCGGACAATGACCGACGAGGGTTTAACTCGTCAATGCCCATTGTTATGGACTTGGGTTTTGGAGAAGGAGGGAGCACTGGAGGCATCAATCCACTAGCAAACAAGCATATAGGGACGCAAATTTTACCTAGGTTCAGGCCTCGTAGAGGGGCTTGTTCGTCTGCGGTACCAAAGTTCGCAGGCCAGCGCATGGCGGTACCTAAGTTGCCTGAAATTGCCGCGTTTCGAAATGTTGGGCCGCCAAGTACTGAGAGGGGCCATTTCGAGGCAAATTCATCTCACCCCTGCCAAATTCAAACATTCCATTAAACTGCCCCGTGAAGTAGACGGCCGGGACCCTCATGTCGGTCATCTGTCCGTGACGCGAGCGCCAACGCAGCAACCTCTTAGGCAAACCGAGTAGCTAAGTGGATTGGATGTGTTGACCAATTTCACAAATCCATTCCCACCTTTCCCCTAGCACCGACGGTGTCGGAATCCACCCTCCAGGCAGGACGATCCCTTCAGACATTTGACTTCTGGCGTCAAGTTGTTGCGCCCAGTTGCTGCGCCCAGTCGCTGATCCTGAGCTCCAATGGTGCATGCCGTAGCCGCCGTTGTGAGGCTCTAGCCCGCCTCCACCGCCTACGAGCCGAGCAGCTCGGAGGATGGCAGGTCCTACTACCAAGGAAGAAGAAGTTCTGGCTACAAGCGGGTGAGCTACCCTTCTCTTTGCTATTCGCACTAATTATAACTGCTAGCTGGCTACTGAACCTCAATTTTTTTGTTAGCCCAATGCTGACAAACATATTTTGTCCATAGTTTTCTGTCAAGTGGGATCTCCGCGGACCACCCTTACCTGGTTACGACAGTTCTCTTCAGGTACGACTCTAAGGGCAAGTGGTATGGACACCATTGTATCACAATGGAAGAAGCGCCTGCGCAGATCTGCACTATATCTGGTATGGTTGCTGCTCTCCGTAATCATGATGAATTATGGCCGAAGCAGACTGCAATTTTCAGCTTCATGGATGAACGTGGTATCATGGTTCCTCTAACGTGTGACAGTCAGCTAATTGGGTTGATGAAAAGGTATGCTTCGGATTGCATGTTTGAGCTGAATTGAGATGTACTGGATGTGGAAGCTGCTGCAACTAGGAGTCGCCCTTCTATTCTTGGACAGGGTGGTCGCTCGAACCCAATTAGCTCCTGGTAATCAAATGTCTCTTAGGGTTCACATGTTTGTGCTGAATTGTAATTTTTGTTTCATTTACTCTGTAGATACTGGGCAGTTATGCAACATTCCTGTTTCTTTGACAGGAAGCGCCGCAAGGTTAGAAACACGACTGCCAGGTCAGTCATTTTGCTGCCCGAAGAAATTAAAAACAAGTGGAAAGATGATGCTGGACACGATTCTTTCCCATTGTCCCGACGATGCAGAGTATGTGAAGCTAAGAAAATTGGCACCGAGGAAGAGGAAGAAGGCAGGAAATGAAGAACCAGTGGACGTGAAGGCTTGGCACCCAGGCTACGGAAGAAGGCTGCTGGAAATGAAGATGCATAATAATGTGTTGAACTTGAACCTATATATGTAATTCTATTAAATTTTGGAGCTCTATGTGTGGCACGTTGCTGGGCGAAACAATCTACCCACGTTCTCTGAGTAAAATATACAGCGACTTAGGGTTTGGAAACACCCAAGTCAGTAGTTGAATCCGAAATTGTGATTGTGCCACTGCTATCTGAAAACACGCAGCACAGGTTCCACGATTGCTGAGGGGCAGGAGGTCTCCAAATACGACGGAATGTAAGTGACATAGAAATAAATTATTTAAGCTGCCACACTCCACGAAGCAGTAGCTTATTTCAGATGTTGCACAACAACATGGCAACATAAACAACAATGGCAACCGATAATGCCCAGACGCTCGAGCCCGTTTATCTCACCACCTCCCTGCTCCTGCATCCCCTGCGTCTGGCAAAGCTCCCGGATCTCCATTAACCGGGTGTACGTGCTTCCACTTTATAAATTGTGGTTGTGCCATTTGCATGCGGCACAATCCACGTAGATTACGTTTAAACAAACCACCAATGTCAGAATCCCACCATGATCAGACAAAAGGAAGTGATGCAGGGTTAAGACAGACTAACGGGAGAGCAATGTTTTCCCTCCCAAGACTCCGGGACCACTAGTATAGACCGCTAGGTCAACAAGTACTAATATTATGACTTAAAAAGGCACGGAGCTCAAGCTAAATAAAACTAGTTTTCACAAATCTCCTTGATCTTCCTAATCTTAGCCCGATGCGCATCTTTCTACGAGAGCAAGGATCGATTCGTCTGCTCCTTCCTTTTAGCATCTTCCTTGCACAGCTTCAATTGTTTCTCTGTATTTTTCCTCATGAACTTGGCAATACTCGTAGTTGTGAACTGCAGTACTTTGTCCTGGTGAAGATTATTCCTTGCTTGAGTCAGTTCTTGCTCTGCTTTAGCCTTCAGGGCCAACGCCACGTCCCTCTCCTTCTCGACTTTGCTAACCTTGTCTTGCACCCTCCTAAGATCTTGGTTAAGCTTGGTCATGGAAACTGGGTCCCATAGCTTCATCTCAACACTGTCAAGAAGTGAGCTGACTACGGATTCTTTCAACTCAACAGTCATATCCCATAGTTTTTCCAGCGTTTTCTGCATCGATTTGGGCCACTCTGGATCTACCCATTTGACAACACCGCAACTTCCGCCTTGCATCATTGCATGATGTCCTTGACACCGTAGAAACCTCCTGCCTGTGTTTCGTCCTTCGAACGCTACAAATTTAGCGGGCACATGTCCATGTTTACATAGCAGAGGACTGTCTTCATCCACTAAACCGTGATAGTCTGAGTCATACATCGTCTGGTTGGCCTAACACATCATACGCGCATGAGTAAACAGAGTAGATCTAGCTCAAAAAATAGATAACTGGCCATAGATGATAGAGATAGAGATGAGACGACTCACACTGAAATCACCATCCCTGTCGTCATGACGCGTTTCCTCGTCGTCTCCCCTTGAACCCATGGCGAGAGGGGAGGGGGTGGCTGCTAGAGAGGGGATGGGGATGGAGGCGCCGTCGTCTTGCGGCTACGGCAGGATGGGAGTGAAGTGGGGAAAGTGGCTTCGAGGGGAAGGAAGAGAAGTACGGGGAGGAAGAGAAGTAATGGGGATGTGACACTGGGATATGGCCCACTGAACTCGTGAGTCGTGACACTCACAACAGGGGAGCGCCCGATGTTGCCAGTTTGTATAGAGCAAGCGTGGCCAATCATGCCGCAGAACAGCCTACTCGCGGATCGCTCTCACGAAGACCATCCCAATTGTCCAAGCGCACTGATCGAACAGTATGTAACAATCGCCAAGCAGAACAACTGTGTTAGGGCATGCCTTCTAGAAGACTCGGTCTAACAGCCACCCATTGGGGGGCTAAGGTTAGGGCTCTCCTAAGGTTAGGATCCATATGTGGTTTATGAGAGGATCAGACATGCAATGACACTGGATGTGGTTCATGAAAAGAACAGACATGCAATGACATTGGTGGATCCATATGTGGTTTGTGAAAAGAATAGACATGCAATCACACTAGGTGGATCCACATGTGGTTCATGAAAATAACAGACATGCAATGACACTGGTGGATCCATGTGTGGTTTGTGAGAAGAACACACATCCAATGACACTAGGTGTGGTTCATGAAAAGAACATACATCCAATGGCACTGAGCGTGGTTCATGAAAAGAACACACATCCAATGGCACTGTGCGTGGTTCATGAAAAGAACACACATCCAATGACACTGGTGGATCCATGTGTGGTTTGTGAAAGGAACATACATGCAATGACACTAGGCGGATCCATGTGTGGTTTGTTTATAGGAACATACATGCAATGACACTGGGTGCGGTTCATGAAAAGAACAGACATGCAATGACACTGGTGGATCCCTATGTGGTTTGTGAGAAGAACTGACATGCAATGACTATAGCTATGGTTCATGAAAAGAACACACATGCAATGACACTGGTGGATCCATGTGTGGTTTGTGAAAAGAACAAACATGCAATCACACTAGGTGGATCCATGTGTGGTTCATGAAAAGAACAAACATGCAATGACACTGGTGGATCCATGTGTGGTTTGTGAGAAGAACACACATCCAATGACACTGGGTGTGGTTCATGAAAATAACACACATCCAATGGCACTAGTGGATCCATGTGTGGTTTGTGGAAAGAACAGACATGCAATGACACTAGGTGTGGTTCATGAAAAGAACAGACATGCAATCACACTAGTGGATCCATGTGTGGTTTGTTTAGAAGAACACACATGCAATGTCGTGGTGGTGTCACGGCAGATGCCATTGATATGCTAAAGGTGGGGACTATATGCACTAGAGGAATCCAGGGAGGGATAGTGTGGTGATTCCACACACATATGCATTGTATTCAATAGGTTTCCAAGGTTACAAACGCTCCTTGAGCTGTATTGGGGAGAGGAGGAAGAAGGAACTCTCTTACTCTCACCACTAGCTAGCCCTCATGAACCAACTAGAGATCAACCAAGTAAAACCCAACCCTTTCTACAGATGCCCTAGCCCTCCTTATATAGGGGTGGCTAGGTCTCCAATTAGGGCATACGTGGAGGCATATTCCAGGGAATATGCCTCTTCCCAAAATAGTAAACTGACCGGGTCTCTTTTCCCCATCGTAAGCCATGTAGAGGCTACGTGAGCCTCTGCGGCGCCAGCATCATCCGACACAGGCAACATCACCCTTGTCGGCTATGCGTCGGTGGTCCTCCCCTCTATCCGCTTCGCTCATGCTCCAGCATACAATGGCCACCTTTTGACCGGCGAGATACCTTCCTTCTCTTACAAGCCTGATATAACCCGGATCATGCCTGGTTAATTCGGCCATGTGGGTACCTGCATACAAGTTGCATAAATCCTGCCGTCATACTTCATATGTCGGCCGGGACTCAATTAGGCGGACATCCTCCGGTCCGGGTTACTCCGTGATTCGGCCTGCCTTGAGGCGACTCAGCCAGCACTTGCTTTGACCTTGCCGTACCTTGGCTAACTCGGCCTTTATACCCTGGTGTGACCCTACCCGGGGGTATCCCCCCAACATTAGTCCCCGAAGCTGGTGCGGTCTTAGCATCTCCAGCTGCTAAGGCCACGGCAGGTTCAATTTTCCGAACCTTTTGCTCCTTTTTCCGAGTTATCTCATAGTCCGGATTCCATAGGCTAACTTTCCTTTGGCACATTCCGAGTCTTCACTCGCTGGCCGGGTCATCCTTTGGTTATCCGGGTTATCCTTCCTTCTCTCGTACGCTTCCCCACGTCCCACATAGAGGGTAATCATTATTTTGCCTCATTTTAAGGGCCTGCGCCAGTTACTGCTGCAGTTAATGTCAGGTGTTATTGTTGCACATGTCACATCACGTCTGTCTCCTCGTTAACTATATCATCACGCCATGTCGTGGGATCCGCTGCACCCTATGGCCCTTCCTGTGGCTCGCCTCTGATTGGCTGATCCGGATAATACACGACCACACCGTGTGGCCCTGCCATAGCACACGATCCCACTACCCCCACTGGGTCGCGGTTAAATAGGGGAGGGGCGCGCCCCTTGGTACTTTTCCCCATTCTCGCGCCCCTTTGCCTCTTCTTCTTCTTCTTCTTCTTCTTCTTCCTAGCGACAGCGCCGCCGCCGCACCTGCTTAGCAGCGCCGCCGCCGCCCCGTGCCTTTCTGCGCCAGCATCGCCGCCACTCCCGCGTAGCTCCACCGCCATGGGTCCGTGCCAATCCAAGGCACTGCCCCCCACCGCCGATAGGGCCAGTGAGGACAGGGATTTGGACATGACCGAAGAAGAGCTCACTATCACGGAGGCGGAGATGGAGGAGGAGGCGGAGAACGCCGAACGCAGCGCCTGGGCTGGCTCCTAGGTGTGCCAGGACGACCTATACTGGTTGTATCGGACCCGGCGCATCCCAGAGGGCGTGGTTGCCCGTCTCGCCGCCAAGGAGCTTGCTCCCTCACCTAATCCGGGTGAGTTCGTAGTGTTTCTCTCCCACTTCCAGCGTGGGTTCGGCCTCCCTGTTAGCGATTTCTTCTACGATTGGCTCAACATCTATGAGCTTCAACCGCACCACCTTCCGGCGAACGCCATCACTTCCCTTTCTTCCTTTGCCTCCACCATAGAGGGGTATGTCGGTTTGTGGCCCACTAAAGAGCTCTGGATCCAGATTTTTGGTCTTCGCCGGAACGTGATTCCGAATAAGGAGCTTGACCCAGAGGACAAACATCTTACTCAGTCTGGTGCTGCGTCCATTTGTCCTCGGAAACTATCCGTCTTTCCCCGGGTCATGGGGTTAGATTCCTGCAAGGGCTGGGCCCGAACTTTCTTCTATGTCAAAAATGGCACGAATGAAGATCTAATTCGGTTGCTCCCCTATGCTCCAGGTCCTCCTAATCCGGACCTGTGGGACCGGGTTTCCAAGAAACCCACCGTACTGGCGAATCAAGTCAACAAACGGTTTCAGGAGCTAAAAGATGCTGGGCTGTGCAACGAGGATGCGATGGTCACTTTCGTTCGCAACCGGATCTCCCCTCTCCAGAAACGCACACACAAGCTGTGCCATATGAGCTGGCATCTTGACCCCAACCGGACTTCCTCATTTGAACTGAGAAACACCGAGATATTCCGCCGGGTCAAGGCCGTCTTCACCACTGACAAAAACTTCTCCGCTGATTGGGAGTGGGGAATTGAACATTTCTGCCAGGATAGGCTTCCTCCTGTGGTAATTCTCGTGTTCCAATTTCTTTCCGAGTTATATTCTATGTCGGAGTATGTTGTTTATCTGATCTTTTCGTATTTATCTCTTAGCTGTTCCTTCAGCAAACCCTCGAGGATGGCACCGAGCCTTCTCTCAAATGGGCGAAGGATCGAGATGTCCCGGACGAGGAGGAGCCAGATCATGAAATGTTCCTGCCATTCCCTGATGCGACCAAGTGACCCACCAGTAAATTCTCTTCCTTAAGAGATTGGCCTGACGATGAAGATCATTCTGATGTTGAGGTGATGGAAGCATTTGATGATGTCCCCCTTTCTTACGCCTTTCCGGCATCAGCTAACCCGGGTGGGAAAATTCACGAAGATCCTCCTCTCGCCATGAGCGAGCCTGTCCCGGTCGCATCAAAGAAAAGGGGAGCTGCTTCTGCTTCTTATTCCGGACTTCCTAAGCCAACCAAGAGGCGAAGGAAGTCCGCAGACAAAGCCGCCACCAAGCCTACAACTAAGGCCATAACTCGGAGGGCTCGGAAGCCCAAGGAGCTGTTGACCTTGGATGAGTAAGTCACTTCTCTCTTTGTCCAGTTCTCTACTTCATGCTTTGCTATTCACATGCTTTTCCTTTGTTTTAACTTATCCTTCATCGTTTGGTTCGGCAGGGCTGCGGTGGAGGTTCCTCAGAGCGGATCCAGCATCGCTTCGCCCCTCCGGCATATCCCTTCTCCCCCTCGTGGCGACGATACATGCCCGTTGCGCCCCATTCAGGAGGGTTTAGCGGCTGCTCTGGGTTCTAGCCCACCTCATCCAGAGGAGGGCAACCTCAGAGCAGGGGGGAGTGGCTCTGCCGAGGCAGTGAAAGCTCCCAGCTCCTCTTCAGCTCAGCCGCAACCAGCCGCCACCGAGGTACCAACAGCACCACCGCCAAAACCAGCACCAGCACAAGTACCAACGCCAGCAGCATAAGTGCCAGCAGCACCAACTCCTTCCGCCTCGTCCGAGTCTTCCAAGACTCGGCAAGAAGACACAACTAGCACCAAGGCTAGCACCAAGGTTGTGCCCAAGGGCAAATCCGTTGCACAAACTTCAACTTCTCAGCAGCAGCCTAAGGCCAAGAAAACCTCTGATGCCGCCAGGGCAGCATCTATCGAGGCTGGACAGCGCACGCTCGCGTCCATGCTTCCGAAGAAGACCCCCTGAAGAAGGATGTCTCCCCGGGCCAGATAGCACGCAACTTGCATTGCACACCAGCCCTGCTGCTGCCCAAATTGGAAAGAGGGAAGCCCATGCCAAAGGTTTGATAGCGCCCCATATGCTTAGCGGAGAGCACTATCCTCCGGCCTTGATTGAGTTTGTCAATAACTGGAACAAGGCGGAGTTCGTCCATAACGACGATCTCTCGGAGAAATTTGGGCCTGCCGAGTTTGCCGCGCAGATGAACACAGCCGCCAAGGCTATCAACCTTGCCGGCCGGATGATGGAGGTACGCTACCTTGTCCTTTCTTTAACATGTACTAAATATTAGTGATATAACCATTAGTCCCCGAGCCTCCGGGGGAGTAACTTGTTACTCGGCCAGATGCTCCTTAGAGAACTAGCGTATCTCCTTAGTAGCTTCGAATATGCACACACCTAGAGCCGGGTTAAGTTCCACTCGGCCCGGATTTTATACCCTTCAAATATGCACACACCTAGAGCCAGGTTAAGTTCCATTTGGCCCGGATTTTGTACACTTCGAATATGCACACACCTAGAGCCGGGTTAAGTTCCACTTGGCCCGGGTTTTGTACACTTCGAATATGCACACACCTAGAACCGGGTTAAGTTCCACTTGGCCCGGATTTTGTACACTTCGAATATGCACACACCTAGAGCCGGGTTAAGTTCCACTTGGCCCGGATTTTGTACACTTCGAATATGCACACACCTAGAGCCGGGTTAAGTTCCACTTAGCCCGGATTTTGTACACTTCGAATATGCACACACCTAGAGCCGGGTTAAGTTCCACTCGGCCTGGATTTTGTACACTTTGAATATGCACGCACCTAGAGCCGGGTTAAGTTCCACTTGGCCCGGATTTTGTACACTTCGAATATGCACATGATCAAGTCAACTTTGCTCTTTTCAGGTGACTACCAATCGCCGGAGCGCTGAGTTTCAGCGTCTCTTGGACACACATAAGGCACTGCGCTTGAAACATTCTACTCTTCTCGCCGAGTTTGAGAAAAGGGGTAAGTTTTCTCCTTGGCTTTTCCCACCTTTCTTTGTCTTTTCCCGCCGAACTAATTTGTTATTCGGATTGGGCAACTGAAGTGGAAGCTGAGAACACCATCATGCGGAAGAACTTGGATCACATAAAAGGTAAGTCCATTTTGCCTAGTCTTCTTCTGCGCCCTCTCTCCTTTTCTTCTTGGCTCGGCAGATATTCATACCTCGGCTTTGCCGGGTCAACAAACTGTTTCAGCATCTCTTGAAGATAGTGTGCCCGTGCCTAATATGATGCTGCATTTTCTCGAACAAGCAGGGCAGCATCAGGCCGAACTTAAGAAGAAGAATGATGAGCTTGCCATCCTCCGGACCAAGGATGATGAAATTGCCAAGCTCAAGGCAGAAATGAAAAAACTCAAGGTGCTCCACAAATCCAAGATGGATAAAGCTGGCCAAGATTTTATTGAAGAGCGATAACGTCTCAACCTCCAAATTGCCAAAGATCAAGAACTGCTGAAGGAGGCCGACATTAAGCTTGAGTCGGCGAATGCTGAACTTGTGCAACTCCGGGAGAGGCGTGACAACTGCACCAAGGAGCTGACTCGGATCCATAGCCACGTCTCACGTAAACTCCTTTCCTTAAGCTGACGTGAATTTCTCCGGGTTAGGTTCTTTCACTTATTTCACTTGCTTTCTCTGTAGATAAATTCCCAGAGGGTAATGCCATTGCATCCAATGCCGTTACCAAGTTCCGCCTGAAGAGGGGTACTCCATCTGGTCTTGGCTCCATTCCTCTTGATCTGATAGTCAGCCTATCTTCCCGGGCTGAAATCATGAAGAACTATGGTTCGGGCCTCCTAGATTCATCTGTTCGGATCTTCCGTGCCCTCTGGCCTGATGAGGATATTCCGGAGGGATCCACGACTCTGATTAACAAGTTAATGGAGTGCGAGACCCAGCTTGACCTCTGGAGGGAATCCGCCGCACGCGCCGGAGCTGACACTGTCCTCCACTACGTGCTCACATGGTATGAGAAAATAAATGTGAATCTTCTGGAGCGCATGCGCACCGGTTCAAGGTGGTCCAATGGTCTGGATTGGATAGCTCGGCGCAAGGCTTGCGCCCATAACCTCATTCAGTATGCCCCCATCCATCAATGGAACGAGGGACCAAGCTTTCTCGATGTCGTTGACGACGAATATGTCGAAGATGGTTCAGGTGAAGAGGAAGAGGACGAAGCCTCGGACGTCGACGAAAATGAAGATGATGTTGAAGCTGAGGCCGGGGTTCCACCTGCTGCTCCTGCTGCTCCTTGATCACCAACAAACACTCTGAAGTTAATCAGATCCCCGGTATGCCGGGTGCAGATGTATTAAGCGCACAGATCATATTTTGCTACTAAGTTGCTTATGCTGTATTAACTTGGGCGTAGTCCCCGATTTTCATTTTCTTGTTTCTCCAATTTTCTGGTTCGCCTCGTGTCTACCTTGATTCGGTTTTGTGACTTACGAGACCTAGTTTCAAAAATTGACTTAACAATACTTGGAAAACTTTAGGATTAGCTCAAAATAATTCAGCATGGTAAAGGTAAAATAAACAAGGGGTTAGTCCGAACAATAAACATTGGCTCGATTTTGTTCCTTTCCTTAGTCGTTTTTCGTGTGCTACGCAATTCCAAACTCGTTCTCTTTCTTGCCATGAAGCCAATTCTTGTTGGATAGGAGCAAGTCGAAGAGTTGAGTTTTTTGGTGCTCACACACTACTAATCCGGCTTAGGTAGAGGCAACTTAAGCCAGCCGACATAAAAATAAATAACTAACGCAAATGATGAATAATATTACTAAGGCAGTCCCCGAGTTACTGCTCGAGGTGCCAAGATTTCATTGATAAACTCATTTCCGGCATACACACCAACATATGAGAGACTCGGATACACATACTTCTTTTTTAAGTGTAGAAAGGACGAAGTAGAGCTACATTCCATGGACGCTTCGATTCCTTGCCGGAACTGTCCGCCTTGTTCTTCTCCTGAGGTTTTGCATCGATGAGATAATAAGAGTCATTGTGCAATGCTTTGCTCACAATGAATGGCCCTTCCCATGGGGGGGGGGGGGTAACTTATGCATGCCAGCAGTACGTTGTACCAACCGGAGTACCAGATCACCTTCCCGGAAGATTCGGGGGTTTACTTTCTGGCTATGATAGCATCAGAGATTTTGCTGGTATATGGCGGGTCTGGACAGTGCCAGTTCTCTCGCTTGTTCCAGCAGATCAACATCATTTTGCCGGGGTTCTTGCACTTCGGCTTCTGTGTATTGGTCCCTAGGCGAATCATGCTCTATGTCGGCTGGTAGTACAGCATCTGCCCCATATACCAGAAAGAATGGGGTATAGCCTGTTGATCGATTAGGAGTTGTTCTTAAACTCCATAGTACCGCAGGTAGTTCTTCTATCCAGCACCCCGCTGATCTTTGTAGCGGCTCAATGAGCCGGGGTTTTATCCCGGATAATACTAATCCGTTGGATCTTTCCACTTGTTCGTTTGATGCGGGGTGGGCTACCGAGGCAACATCCAGCCGGATCTTCTTATCTCGGCAGAATCGTGCAAATGCTCCTTCAGCAAAATTGGTGCCATTATCTGTTATGATACTGTGAGGATAGCCATATCTCAAAATGATATCTTTGAGGAATGTCATGGCTGTAGCTCCGTCACATTTTCTTATTGGTTTCACCTCAATCCACTTCGTAAACTTGTCCACCATGACCAAGATATGGGTCATATTTCCTCTTGCCGGCTTAAACGGGCCAACCATATCCAAGCACCATATAGCAAATGGCTAGGTAATTGGTATGGTCTTGAGCTCCGACATTGGCATGTGTGCCTTGGTGGCATACCTCTGACAACCATTGCATTTTCTTACCAGATCCTCTGCTTGTTCCAAGGCACTTGGCCAATAAAACCCATGTCGGAAAGCTTTCGCTACCAAGGCTCTGGACGAGGCGTGATGCCCACATTCCCCTTGATGTATATCTCAGAGGATGTCAAGCCCTTCCTCCGGGTCAACACATCGTTGGAGGATGTTTGTAACACTTCTTTTGTATAGCTCGAAGTTGATGATCGTGTATGCCTTTGCCCTCCTCTAAGTTTGCCTTGAGAGCACTTCCTTGCTGGGCAAAGTTCCATCCTTCAGGAATTGAAATATGGGCAGTGCCCAAGCTGGTATAGCTCGCACTGGAAACACATCCTCATCAATTTCCATCTGATCCACCGTCATAACCTCAGCCAGATCACGCTGCGCAGTCCTCGGGTCTTGCGAAGTAGTCCCCGGGTTTGCTGAAGCAGTCCCCGGGTTCCGTGAACTACTTCCCACATCAATGTCCATGGGCCTAGCTTCCGATTCTGGATTTGCCAAGATATAAATTGACTCAGACTCTAGGGATGGCCTGATAGACGGTTTTCTGATGTGCTCTAGTGCTACCCCTAGCGGGATTGCTTGTCTGGTTGATCCGAGTTTTGACAGTACGTCGGCAGCTTCATTTTCCAGCCGGGGTATGTGGTGAAATTCGCATCCCTCAAAGTATCTTGATATCTTCTGCACATGAAATCTCTACAATGCCATATTTGCATCCAAAGCATCCCAATTCCCTGAAACTTGCTGGACTACCAGATCAGAGTCACCAAAGCACTGGATCCGGCGTATCCCAGTTTCTTTTGCCACTTTGAGCCCATGCACAAGTGCTTCATATTTTGCAACATTGTTTGATGCTGCGAAGTGGATTTGTAGCACGTATTTCAGCTGGTCCTTCTTGGGAAAGGTAAGCACAACTCCGGCGCCTAACCCGGTCTTTGTTTTTGACCCGTCAAAGTGCATTCTCTAGTAGTTCGGATCTGGCAATGGTGGCTCATATTGTACCTCGGACCAATCCACAAGAAAGTCGGCCACAACCTGAGACTTGATTGCTTCTCTCATGTCATATTGTGGCGCATAAGGGGATAGCTCAATTGCCAATTTTGCAATCCGACCACTTGCATCCTTATTGCTCATTATCTCGGATATGGGGGCTTCACATATTACTTTGATGGAGTGCTCTTCAAAATAGTGCTTTAGCTTCTTAGCCGCCATATACACACCATATGCCACCTTCTGATAGTGGGGATAGTTTTGTTTCGAAGCTGATAATACCTCGCTTAGATAATATACTGGCCTTTGCACTGACTTACCCTCTTCGTCGCGCTCTACCACTATTACTGCACTTACAACTCGGTTGGTTGCGGCTATATAGAGCAACATTGGCTCCTTTGATAGTGGAGAGGCTAACACTGGTGTAGTGGCTAACATTTTCTTTAATTGTATAAAGGCTTCATTGGCCTGCGGCGTCCAAATGAACTTGTCCGACTTTTTCATGAGTTGATAGAGAGGCAGTGCCTTTTCTCCCAACCGACATACAAACCGACTTAAAGATGCCATGCAACCAATGAACTTTTGGACATCATTGAGACACTTTGGCAATTCCATTCGCTCAATGGCCCGGATTTTAGTTGGTTAACCTCGATACCTCGGCTGGAGACAAGAAATCCATGTAATTTTCCAGCCGGGACACCGAAGGTACATTTCACCGGGTTAAGCTTCATTCGGAACCTCCTTAGGTTCGTGAATGTTTGCCTGATATCATCAAGGAGCGTTTCGCTTTCCTTGGTTTTTATAACCACATCATCCACATATACTTGCACATTTCGGCCAATTTGGTCGTGCAAACATTTTTGCATACATCTTTGGTACGTTGCCCCTGCATTACGTAAACCAAAAGGCATGGTGCGATAGCAATAAGCCCCATATGGGGTGATAAATGCAGTCGTTATTTGATCATTCGGATTTAGAGGTATCTGGTGGAAACCAGAATAGGCATCTATGAACGACAACAATTCACACCCAGCAGTAGAATCTATGACCTGATCTATCCTTGGCAGTGGAAATGGATCTTTTGGGCATGCCTTATTCAGGTTCGTGTAATCGATGCACATACGCCAAACCACTACTACATTCGGATCATCTTTTTTCTTTTCCACCAGCACCAGATTAGATAGCCAATCCGGGTAAAGGACTTCCATGATAAACCCAGCTGCTAGGAGCCAAGCTATCTCATCTCCAATGACTTTTCTCCTATCTTCGGCGAAGTGGCGGAGAGGTTGCTTCACCGACTTTGCTCCGGGTCTCACATTCAAAGAGTGCTCGGCCAACTCCCTCGGAACACCTTGCAAATCCTGTGTGGACCAAGCAAAAATATCCCGATTCTCATGGAGGAAGTTGACGAGCTCGCTTTCCTATTTATCATTTAACCCGGCACCAATTGTTACGGTGCGCTCTAGGAACAGATCATCAACTGGCACTTTCTTTGTATCCTTTGTCGCTTGAAACGAGACACTTCCATGCGGGTTACTCAGTGCCAGCATATACTGCTGTGCGGACTGGGCTAATGCCGCCACTTCTTGGATCTTTCTTTTCTCTTGCACGATTACGAGTGACTCGGCCAGGTTAGACCGACAGACGTACACTCAATGGAGCGTCGGAAATCTCTAGCTATGGTAATTACCACATTTGGCCCGGGCAACTTCATCTTTAAGTAACTGATATGAGTACTTGCCATGAATTTGTTCAGGGCAGGCCTGCCGAGTAACGCGTGATACGCACTCTCAAAATTGATAACTTCGAACTCCAAATTCTTAGTCCGACAGTTATCTCTTGTGCCGAACAATACGTCAACCCGGACTTTGCCAATGGGTTCACACGAAATGCCTGGCACAATGCCATGGAAAGTTGTCCTTGTTGCTTGGAGCATGTTCTCCGTGATACCCAACTTGCGCATTGTATCCACGTACATAATATTGATGCTGCTGCCATTATCGATCAGTACCTTTGAGAATCTCATATTGATATTTGGCCCAATGAACGTTGGTCTAGCACCAACGCATACGAACCACGGCTGGGCATAAGCTTGGGATGATCTTTGATGCTCCAGGTAATTTCCTGATCCGACCAAGGCATATACCTCGTTACTGCTGGCATAACTGCGTTCACCTCCATATGTCGGCGCTGCAAGCTCTTCCTATCCATTTCTTCCGTGGTAAACACACAATAACTCTGGTGATATTCTCTGTACTCATTTCT
The DNA here is from genome assembly GCA_910589775.1 of Avena eriantha. Lineage (NCBI taxonomy): Eukaryota > Viridiplantae > Streptophyta > Magnoliopsida > Poales > Poaceae > Avena > Avena eriantha. The sequence goes on from OU342744.1 coordinate 111,079,511, forward strand.
CCCCTCACTGTTGGGGTACCTTTGATCTGGCTGATGTTGATTTTCCACCTGATGCACTACATCCCTTCTCTCATGGTTATCATACCTCAGCGGAGGTGGTGGCAACATGAACTATTGCGTGTTCGCTCTAGAGAGTAATTGCTGCCGGGGTAACTCCTGCCAAGGCTTATCGTTCTGAGGTGCCTGAACATTCCCCGAACCACTTTGTTCTATCATCCTCATCCACTCACATTGTCGAGTCGTGTGACCCGCTGGGTTACTCGGATTTGGCGTGTGAAATTTACACGGCTGATCCAGCATTGCGTCATACGTATACCTTGGCCTGTCCTTCTTTTCTTGCCACTGTTTCTTCTGCTCTGGCGTCCAAGTTTTCTTGCCATCATTTCTTGGAGTCCATTGTTGCCCTCCAGTTTTCTGACGCTGATTACTCCCTGCACCGGGTTGATCTTGGTTTACAGCTGCAACTTGTTGCGAACTGTACCTGTAATCCAGTCTATCATCTCTTCTCTTACCCTGGTAATCATTCCACCGGGATGATCTGGCTCCATCTCGCTGGTAGTACTCCTTATTTGACTCATTTGACACAAGCCTAGGTTGAGTCGGATCACCCAAGGCATATGAATTAGCAATCTGGATCGTCTCTGCAAGTGTAGTTGGCATATCCCTTTGTAACCTTTGCCACAGCATGCTTGCATATCTGCACCCTTGCACAAACCAAGCTATGGCCTGTGATTCAATCACGCCCTCACATGAGTTTCGCACAGTGCACCAGCGGGTCAAGAATTCCCGGTCTATCTCGTTTGGTCTCTGCTTGCACATTGCTAGGGTCTATGGCCTATTGGTCCTCTGATACGTGCTTGAAAAGTTACTGACGAACATTTCCTCAAAATCGATCCAACAATTGATACTTCCGGGTGGCAAATTGTTTAGCCATACCCTTGCTGGCCCTTCCAACATCTGAGGTACATATCTCACAGCCCATCTCAAGTTGCCTGTAGCAATTTTTACCGCTGTCGCGTAATTAATCAACCAATCCTCCGGCTTGGTGCTGCCGTTATACGTCTTTGTGCCTCTGGGTAACTGGAAGTTAGGTACCGCAGGCTCCTTCATGATTCAGGGCCCAAAACACGCCGGACCCGGAGGACCTTGACTCTCAATTTGCTCCAACCTATAAAGCCGATCCAGTTTTAACCTGGCATCATCAGGCATCAAGTTCCTGCTTCCCAATCTTGATCCTATCACGTGATAGTCCGACCTAGGATACCCTTCGTTCACCATTTCCGAATCACCATCATTGTATCTATCTTGCTCTTGTGGAGCTGCTCTCTATTGCATACCTTGGCTGGCACTGCGCTCTTGCCGTGGTATATTCCGCTGCTGCAGTTGCCCTACACCCGCCAAGTTGCGCTTTCTGGCATTGCCGTTCATAGCGTTCCCTTGACCGGCATTGCCTTGGTCGTGGTTACCTCGGCTCACACTCCGTCGATCCTCATTTCCCTGCACTGCTTTTCCTTTCCCTGCCCTTGCCGGGTCAAATCGGACTACCTGTTTGTTTCTCCTCGCCGAGGTTACCACCTCTTCTCTTCTTGGGCCACCATGAGGTGATGATGCAGCTCTAGCAGATTTCTTCGGATTACCTATTGCTGAATGAACAATTTTGGAGGCCCCAGCCCTTGCCGGATTAGCCCTGAGCAACTCTTTGTTTTGTCTGTTAGCGATCCGAACTAACTCATTCACTCTATCATGCTGTCTTTGCCGGGATTCACCCATCAAACCCTCTAATTCGGATGCGGCTGCATCTGCTACTCTGAGGTTCTTTGCTGGGGTATTGTACTTCGGCAGCCCCACGGACAGACAGTTCTCTGATTCCTCAACTCTAGTATCACCCTCTTTGTTCATTTCACTAATGAGGTTTCTCCCCTTCACTTTTACAGCATCATCCTTATTTGCCTTTGCGTACTCACGCAGTGTCATATTCAACGACTGCTGAGCCGCGGCTATCTTTTTCACACCCTCTAGTATTTTCTGCCTAGTTTCCTCTAACTCGGCATGTGCCTGAGCCGGATCTACCACTGCTGCTAGTGGGCTTGCTAAGCTATCTATCGCCTGCTGTAACACATTCTCTGGACTCTCTAGAGGAGGACATCTACTTTTCCTCGGTGCTTTGGTTGTTACCTCCAGATCTGGTGCCGGATCTTTGCTCGTGCCAGCGCCAGGCATAGTCATCATCACCTCGGCGTGATTAGGGGAGCAAGTGATACGCGCCCCGCGAGCCGCGCTAAGGGGTGGCTCGCCTCCTTCGACGACGTGCCGCGGGTGAACGCACGATACATCAACAGCGACGTAGATCTTGTGCATGCCAAGCTTGACGAAGAGGCCGTTGTGCGGGAGAGGTCGCTTGCCGAAGCAGCCAACATTGTCGCTGATGAAGTCCAGTGCTCCAAAGCATTGAACAAGCCCGGAGACGATGCGTTCGCCGGTGCCGATTAGGTTTCTCGCCCGGATCTTCACTCTTGCTAGCACCGCTCGCCCCACGGTGGGCGTCAACTGTCGTGGTGGTGTCACGGCAGATGCCATGGATAGGCTAAAGGTGGGGACTATATGCACTAGAGGAATCCAGGGAGGTATAGTGTGGTGATTCCACACACAGATGCCTTGTATTCAATAGGTTTCCAAGGTTACAAATGCTCCTTGAGCTATATTGGGGAGATGAGGAAGAAGGAGCTCTCTTACTCTCACCACTAGCTAGCCCTTAGGAACCAACTAGAAATCAACCAAGTAAAACCCAACCCTTTCTATAGATGCCCTAGCCCTCCTTATATAGGGGTGGCTAGGTCTCCAATTAGGGCATACATGGAGGCATATTCTAGGGAATATGCCGCTTCCCAAAATAGTAAACCGACCGGGTCTCTTTTCCCCATCGTAAGCCATGCAGAGGCTATGTGAGCCTCTGCAGCGCCAGCGTCATCCGACATAGGCAACGTCACCCTTGTCGGCCATGCCTCGGTGGTCCTCCCCTCTGCCCGCTTTGCTCATGCTCCAGCGTATAGTGGCCACCTTTTGACTGGCGAGATACCTTCCTTCTCTTGCAAGCCTGATATAACCCGGATCATGCATGGTTAATCCGGCCATGTGGGTACCTGCATACAAGTTGCATAAATCCTGCCGTCATACTTCATATGTCGGCCAGGACTCAATTAGGCGGACATCCTCCGGTCCGGGTTACTCCGTGATTCGGCCTGCCTTGAGGCGACTCGGCCAGCACTTGCTTTTACCTTGCCGTACCTCGGCTAACTCGGCCTTTATACCCCAGCGTGACCCTACCCGGGGGGTATCCCCCCAACATTAGTCCCCGAAGCTGGTGCCATTGCATGTGTGGATCCATGTGTGGTTCATGAGAAGACCACACATCCAATGACACTGGGTGTGGTTCATGAAAAGAACACACATGCAATGACACTGGTGGATCCATGTGTGGTTTGTGGAAAGAACACACATGCAATCACACTAGGTGTGGTTCATGAAAAGAACAGACATGCAATGACACTGGTGGATCCTTATGTGGTTTGTGAGAAGAACTGACATGCAATGACCCTAGCTGTGGTTCATGAACATAACACACATCCAATGACACTAGTGGATCCAAGTGTGGTTCATGATAAGAACACACATCCAATGACACTGGGTGTGGTTCATGAAAAGACCACACAAGCAATGACACTGGTGGGTCCATGTGTGGTTTGTGCAAAGAACACACATGCAATCACACTGGGTGTGGTTCATGAAAAGAACACACATGCAATGGCACTGGTGGATCCTTATGTGGTTTGTGAGAAGAACTGACATGCAATGACTCTAGTTGTGGTTCATGAAAAGAACACACATGCAATCACACTGGTGGATCCCTATGTGGTTTGTGAGAAGAACTGACATGCAATGACTCTAGCTGTGGTTCATGAAAAGAACACACATGCAATCACACTGGTGGATCCATATGTGGTTTGTGGAAAGAACAGACATGCAATGACTCTAGCCGTGGTTCATGAAAAGAACCGACATGCAATGACACTGGTGGATCCATGTGTGGTTTGTGAAAAGAACAGACATGTAATCACACTAGGTGGATCCATGTGTGGTTCATGAAAAGAACACACATGCAATGACACTGGTGGATCCATGTGTAGTTTGTGAAAAGAACAGACATGCAATCACACTAGGTGGATCCATGTGTGGTTTATGCAAAGAACACACATGTAATGACACTGGTGGATCCATGTGTGGTTTGTGAAAAGAACAGACATGCAATCACACTAGGTGGATCCATGTGTGATTTGTTTAGAGGAATAGACATGCAATGACACTGGTGGATCCCTATGTGGTTTGTGAGTAGAACTGACATGCAATGACTCTAGCTGTGGTTCATAAAAAGAACACACATGCAATCACACCGGTGGATCCCTATGTGGTTTGTGAGAAGAACTGACATGCAATGACTCTAGCTGTGGTTCACGAAAAAACCCGACATGAATGACACTGGTGGATCCATGTGTGGTTTGTGAAAAGAACAGACATGCAATCACACTAGGTGGATCCATGTGTGGTTCATGAAAAGAACACACATGCAATGACACTGGTGGATCCATGTGTGGTTTGTGAAAAGAACAGACATGCAATCACACTAGGTGGATCCATGTGTGGTTTGTGAAAAGAACAGACATGCAATCACACTAGGTGGATCCATGTGTGGTTTGTTTATAGGAATAGACATGCAATCACACAGGTGGATCCCTATGTGGTTTGTTAGAAGAACTGACATGCAATGACTCTTGCTGTGGTTCATGAAAATAACACACATGCAATCACAATAGTGGATCCCTATGTGGTTTGTGAGAAGAACTGACATGCAATGACTCTAGCTGTGATTCATGAAAAGAACATACATGCAATGACACTGGTGGATCCTTATGTGGTTTATGGGAAGAACTGACATGCAATGACTCTAGCTATGGTTCATGAAAAGAACACACATGCAATGACACTGGTGGATCCATGTGTGGTTTGGGAAAAGAACAGACATGCAATCACACTAGGTGGATCCATGTGTGGTTTGTTAAGAGGAACAGACATGCAATGACATTGGGGGTGGTTCATGAAAAGAACAGACATGCAATGACTCTAGCTGTGGTTCATGCAAAGAACACACATCCAATCACACTGCTGGATCCATATGTGGTTTGTGACAAGAACTGACATGCAATGACTCTAGCTGTGGTTCATGAAAAGAACACACATGCAATCACACTGGTGGATCCATATGTGGTTTGTGGAAAGAACAGACATGCAATGACTCTAGCCGTGGTTCATGAAAAGAACCGACATGCAATGACACTGGCTGTATCCATGTGTGATTTGTGAGAAGAACACACATCCAATGACACTGGGTGTGCTTCATCAAAAGAACACACATCCAATGGCACTGGTGGATCCATGGGTAGTTTGTTTGGAAGAACACACATGCAATGACTCTAGCTGTGGTTCATGAAAAGAACACACATCCAATGACACTAGTGGATCCATGTGTGGTACATGAGAAGAACACACATCCAATGACATTGGGTGTGGTTCATGAAAAGAACACACATGCAATGACACTGGTGGATCCATGTGTGGTTTGTGGAAAGAACACACATGCAATCATACTGGGTGTGGTTCATGAAAAGAACAGACATGCAATGACACTGGTGGATCCTTATGTGGTTAGTGAGAAGAACTGACATGCAATGACTCTAGCTATGGTTCATGAAAAGAACACAGATGCAATGACACTGGTGGATCCATATGTGGTTTGTGGAAGGAACAAACATGCAATGACACTGGGTGGATCCATGAGTGGTTTGTTTAGAGGAACAGACATGCAATGACACTGGGCGGGGTTCATGAAAAGAACAGCCTTGCAATCACACTGGTGTATCCCTATCTGGTTTGTGATAAGAACTGACATGCAATGACTCTAGCTGTGGTTCATGAAAAGAACACACATGCAATCACACTGGTGGATCCCTATGTGGTTTGTGAGAAGAAGTGACATGCAATGACTCTAGCTGTGGTTCATGAAAAGAACACACATGCAATCACACTGGTGGATCCATATGTGGTTTGTGGAAAGAACAGACATGCAATGACTCTAGCTGTGGTTCATGAAAAGAACCGACATGCAATGACACTGGTGGATCCATGTGTGGTTTGTGAAAAGAACAGGCATGTAATCACACAAGGTGGATCCATGTGTGGTTCATGAAAAGAACACACATGCAATGACACTGGTGGATCCATGTGTGGTTTGTGAAAAGAACAGACATGCAATCACACTAGGTGGATCCATGTGTGGTTTATGAAAAGAACACACATGCAATGACACTAGTGGATCCATGTGTGGTTTGTGAAAAGAACAGACATGCAATCACACTAGGTGGATCCATGTGTGATTTGTTTAGAGGAATAGACATGCAATGACACTGGTGGATCCCTATGTGGTTTGTGAGAAGAACTGACATGCAGTGACTCTAGCTGTGGTTCATGAAAAGAACACACATGCAATCACACTAGTGGATCCCTATGTGGTTTGTGAGAAGAACTGACATGCAATGACTCTAGCTGTGGTTCACAAAAAAACTGACATGCAATGACACTGGTGGATCCATGTGTGGTTTGTGAAAAGAACAGACATGCAATCACACTAGGTGGATCCATGTGTGGTTCATGAAAAGAACACACATGCAATGACACTAGTGGATCCATGTGTGGTTTGTGAAAAGAACAGACATGGAATCACACTAGGTGGATCCATGTGTGGTTCATGAAAATAACACACATGCAATGACACTGGTTGATCCATGTGTGGTTTGTGAAAAGAACACACATGCAATCACACTAGGTGGATCCATGTGTGGTTTTTTTAGAGGAATAGACATGCAATCACACTGGTGGATCCCTATGTGGTTTTTGAGAAGAACTGACATGCAATGTCTCTTGCTGTGGTTCATGAAAAGAACACACATGCAATCACACTAGTAGATCCCTATGTGGTTTGTGAGAAGAACTGACATGCAATGACTCTAGCTGTGGTTCATGAAAATAACACACATGCAATGACACTGGTGGATCCATATGTGGTTTGTGGAAAGAATAGACATGCAATGACTCTAGCTATGGTTCATGAAAAGAACAAACATGCAATGACACTAGTGGATCCATGTGTGGTTTGTGAGAAGAACACACATCCACTGACACTGGGTGTGGTTCATGAAAAGAACACAGATCCAATGGCACTGGTGGATCCATGTGTGGTTTGTGGAAAGAACAGACATGCAATGACACTGGGTGTGGTTCATGAAAAGAACAAACATGCAATGACACTAGTGGATCCATGTGTGGTTTGTTTAGAAGAACATACATGCAATGACTCTAGTTATGGTTCATGAAAAGGACACACATGCAATGACACTGGTGGATCCATGTGTGGTTCATGAGAAGAACACACATCCTATGACACTGGGTGTGGTTCATGAAAAGAACACACATGCAATGACACTGGTGGATCCATGTGTGGTTTGTGGATAGAACACACATGCAATCACACTGGGTGTGGTTCATGAAAAGAACAAACCTGCAATGACACTGGTGGATCCATGTGGGGTTTGTTTAGAAGAACACACATGCAATGACTCTAGCTGTGGTTCATGAAAAGAACACACATGGAGTGACACTGGTGGATCCATGTGTGGTTCATGAGAAGACCACACATCCAATGACACTGGGTGTGGTTCATGAAAAGAACACACATGCAATGACACTGGTGGATCCATGTGTGGTTTGTGGAAAGAACACACATGCAATCACACTAGGTGTGGTTCATGAAAAGAACAGACATGCAATGACACTGGTGGATCCTTATGTGGTTTGTGAGAAGAACTGACATGCAATGACTCTAGCTATGGTTCATGAAAAGAACACACATGCAATGACACTGGTGGATCCATATGTGGTTTGTGGAAGGAACATACATGCAATGACACTAGGTGGATCCATGTGTGTTTTGTTTAGAGGAACATACATGCAATGACACTAGGTGTGGTTCATGAAAAGAACAGACATGCAATCACACTAGTGGATCCCTATGTGGTTTGTGAGAAGAACTGACATGCAATGACTCTAGCTGTGGTTCATGAATAGAACACACATGCAATCATACTAGTGGATCCCTATGTGGTTTGTGAGAAGAACTGACATGCAATGACTCTAGCTATGGTTCGTGAAAAGAACAGACATGCAATGACACTGGTGGATCCATGTGTAGTTTGTGGAAAGAACATACATGCAATCACACTAGGTGGATCCATGTGTGGTTCATGAAAAGAACACACATGCTCCTCGCTGAGTCTCGTGAACTCATTACGTGGCCAAGGAATGTCTCTCTGAGACCCCTTCCACCAGCTCTCGCCGACGTCACTCCGACGCCGTCGCACACCATACCATGGGTTCCTCTATTCTTGATTCTTCTGGTGGAGATTGGAAGATCACCTATTCAGGAAGTTCCACTAATGGTAAGTTCCTTGTAGGATCTCTGGTTCTCTCGGCTAAACGCTGGTTGGTCATTCTCAATGCCAATGGTTTTCCTCTGGAGGGTAAATGCATGGAAAATGGGGAGGTGCTCTCGATTGGATCAGTGGTGAGGTTCCCCTCTCATCTTGCTAGGATCAATGATTTCTCGACCTCCTCTCATGGTTTTCTTGGGATTTCTTCTGCTGAGGTTGACAAGGCTAATGATTTGAAACTTATGTGACACGTTACATGTCCTTCCTTGCCTTCTGATGATTCGGACAAGGCCCCTGGTTTTTTGGTCCTCTATTCTCTTGCTAAGCGGGTTGTGTTGCTTTATAAAGATAAGGTGGTGATTGATGCTAGATTCCTTCTTCAAAATGAGAAGATCTTCTCGGGAGTGACATTGGATCTTGTGGTCAAAAAAGTTGTTGTGTGTGCTCAAATTCTTGAAGACCTTAATTCTGACAAGGCACAAGTTTCATCGGACAAGATTAACAAGTGCATTTCTTTGGATTTCTCTAAAGGGAGAATTTTTGAGAAAAATATTTTCTAGAAGTTTGGTCATCACATCAATTTCTCAGGAGGTTTCCGAAGAAGAACTTTTTTTTGGTTGGCTCTTTTGGTCGTGCCAACTTTAAAATTGATATTCATACTATTGGCATTGCACTCCAAGCTTGTTTTGGTGGCCTAGCATGAAAATTTCAAGTCAAGATACTCCAAGACAGAACATTTCGATTTTCAGTCGCTTCACATGTTGTGGGTTTTGAAATCTATAATTCAAGTACTTTCTCAAATGAGTTTTTGTCTTGAAGATCAACCTTTAGGGTGAAGGAGGTACAAATTGGAGATTTGAGGAGAAAGAATATTACAAAGAATTGTACAAGTACTGGACTTTTGTTTCATACAAAAAGAAAAAAAATCTTCAGTATTTGAACGTATTGGATCACCGTTTTCCTCATCAACGACCCCATGCAATAACGGTCAAATCATGGGTGATATTAAGCGAAATAAACCTGGCACGTCGTTTGCGGAAATTGTGGTTAATGGGAGAGTTATTGAGGGTGTGAAATCTCCTGCAGACAACAAATCGTCCTCATTTAATCTGCCTGGTCTTTTACATTTTTTGAAATTCCCAACCTTCCCTTCACGTCCTTGGCCCGACAAATCCTACCTTAATTGGTTCAGGGCCCATGTCTTGCTGCAAGTATGGTGGCCCAGGGTGTTTGATTGTCTTAAGGATTTTGCCCTTGCCCAAAAAAACAAAATTCCCGAACCCCCTGCCTCCTCAACTCCCACGCCTGCAGAAACCCCAACTACGTTGCCGCTCGTTGCCGGCAACAACCATTACCACAATGGCGAACATTCTGCTTGACGCGCAGCCTTTCCTACCCCATGGCTTTGAGATTTTGCAGGTGGCTGGCAGGAATCGTGTCAAGAGGGTGGTGGTTCCGCATCGTCCAAGAGCTCATGAACAATATGCTATTGCGAACATTCATCCCCTCCCCCTGGTCCAGTTCCTTTCGAAAATATCAGAGATGTGTTGCAAGATTTCTTTTTCAATGAGGCTCGTGTTGATTTCCGTGATATTCAAGATTGTCCTTTTATCTCTGCATATGTTCAATTTAACAATGTCAGTGACCGTGACCGTTTAATCGCTGCTGTTCCAATCCCTTTCCAAGATGTTGCAATCTTATTTGCCAGGCATAATGAAGGCATTAGCTGGCATATAACTCAGTTTAACAATGAATGCTGGGTCATGCTTCTGGGCCCTCCTCTTGATCATTGGCATACCGATGATCTGAATGCTATATTTTCTGATATTGGAAAGGTGTTGCTATGGGAAAGAGACCCTGAGCACAAAGGCAGAATCATTGCTAAGCTCAGAGTCACTGACCTTTTGGATGTGCCTAAAAGTGTTAGATTCACCATTGGGGACCTTGTGGAAACTAAATCATGGACTTTCTCTGTGGAACTTTTAAACAGCAACCTCCTAGGTGGGGGCCCACCTGATGAGGACCCACTACCTGATGATGATGCTGACCCTCATCCTTTGCCTGTGGCGGGACCCATTTTTGGTCCTCCTCCTCCACCACCTCCTCCATAGCCTGAAGGTGACATTGGTGGATGGGACCAGTGGGTTGATCCTGCCCCTCAACAGAATAATGCTGGTTGGGGACAATGGAATGCACCTGTTCAAGGGCCAGTTTTTGTAGAGGGAGTGGACATGCCTATTGATAACTTGGATTTGCCACCTCAGGAGGATGACAGTGCTGTTACTGGTTCCATTCCTGCTGTCAATATTTCCTCTGAAAATGACAATGCTTCTGTCCATGGGGTTGATGATATTGAGGTTGAGCAACGGACTGTTGAAGTTACCCAAGCTGTGGGCATGGGTGATGGACTGCTCAACATTCTCTAGAATTACCAGGATGATGAGGAGGAGGGCCAACATGCTAATGAGGGGAATCAGCAGGATGATTGGATGATTGAAGACACAAACCTTCTCTCTCCCAATGAAGCTCATTTGCAAGTGGGACGGTTTGCACTCCTTTTGTCAATGCCTCTGATGTGCTATCTGCTAAGCAGTCCTTCTCCAAGCAAGGACTAGAAATCTGGGACCGATTCTTTGCTCCTCACATCAAAAATTCTTCACCTAGCAAAAACAGACTGCAATGTGATATTCCTGTAAGTTGGTTTAACTTTATCACCCTCATGCTCATCACTCCTGAAAAATTCAGTTGGGCAAAGCACTTTCTTACTTCTCCTCTTTGGGATATTATAAAGGAGCCAATTCCTGAAGAAAATACCTTTACTTTCATTATCCCTGATGAATGTGTTGGACAGATGCCTCCTCACTGCCTGAATGATTCTCCATCAGACCTGATGGTACCCAATGCTCCATCAAAAAAAAGAAGGGGAAAAGAACCTTTGGTGGACACTGAGGTGAGAAGGATTCCGAGAATTGTGGAGCTTAATGGGGGATTTAAAAGTCATGTGAACTGCTCTAATATTAACTGTCTCTCTTGCAATGCTGCTCCACCTTGTCTCAGCAATAAAGTTGTTAAAAACCTTGCTGATTCGTTTTGCAAGGTTAAGGAGGGTGAACTTGAGAAAAGGCTGTTGAAGAAGATCAGGATCAATGATCTGACAATCAAGCCACTTGGAAAAGCAGGACCAAAGAAGAATGGTTCTGACACAAACCTGTCAGGCAAGAAGAAAGGAGGAGCTGCTGAATCCTGTGGACAGCAGTCTAAGAAGAAAGCTCCTAAATAGATGTTTTAATGTCTACACAATATTGTCATTTTGTGTCTGGACCAATTGCTCTTGGATTCTGTTATGATCTTCTTAGAATCATTATGCTGCTATGTATGTTTATGACTTCAGTACCTTGTGATAAGCTTAAGTCTGTTTGTGTGACTACATATCTTGTGTCACCCCAATGTTATTTCATCCTGGTTATCAATGAATAACAACAAAAAGTGGAACATTCTGAACTGGAATCTTAGAGGCATTAACTCTGAGAAGAAGTGGTTGGCATTAAAAAGCAAAATCATTGAATCTGAATGTGACATCATTTGTATCCAAGAAACTAAGAGAGAAACCTTTGACATGAATAACTTAAAGAAATTCTGTCCAAGCAAGTTTGATAGCTTTTACTTTCTCCCTTCAATTGGTGCTTCTGGAGGGATTATCATCATCTGGAACAGTTCTTTGTTTAATGGAACCAGAGCATTTCAAAATGAATTCTCCACTTCTGTCACTTTCTCCTCCCAGCTTTCTAATGACTCCTGGACTCTTACAAACATCTATGGCCCATGTCAAGCTGATAGAAAAAATGATTTTTTGATTTGGTTTTCCAACATCATGTTGCCTGATAATATGGACTGGCTTGTCTTAGTAGATTTTAATCTTATCAGAAGACTTACTGACAAAAATAAAAGTGGAGGTGATGTTAATGACACTATGCTTTTTAATGAGGCTATCAGCAACCTAGGGATTATTGAATTACCTCTGAAAGGAAGGAAATTTACTTGGAGCAACATGCAGAAAGACCCCCTTCTAGAAAGGCTGGACTGGTTTTTTACTTCTAGTTCATGGACCCTCAAATACACATATACTTTTGTTACCCCCTATCCAAGCCTACTTCTGATCACCTACCTTGTGTCATTTCAATTGGAACAAACATTCCCAAAGCACAAATTTTTAGATTTGAAAATTACTGGCTTCATCATTCTGATTTTGAACAGATTGTGCAAAATGCCTGGAATATACCAGTGAATCACCATGACTTGGCAAAAAGGATGTGTGCCAAATTGAAAAATGTGAGGAGAGGTATCAAGATTTGGGCCAAGCAATTACCATGTTTAAAAGGCCAAATAAAGAAGGTTAATGACACAATTGACCTCCTGGATTTGCTTGAAGAGTCTAGAACTTTAACCATCAATGAATGGCACCTCAGGGACCTTCTGAAATCCCATATAATCTCTCTGCTCCAGAATCAAACCACCTATTGGAAACAAAGAGGAAAAATTAAATGGGTGAAACTAGGTGATGAAAACACAAAGTTTTTTCACTCCAAAGCAACCATCAGCTATAGACATAATTATATTTCAATGATTAAGAATTATAGTGGGCAAGAATTCATTACTCACTCTGACAAGGCTGACATTCTATGGAATGACTTCAAAGCTAGAATGGGTAGTTCGATCAAAACTGAGATGCTTTTCAATCTTGAAGATTTCTATGGAAATGGTATGACTAATGAGATGAAGATCTCCCTTGAAAGACCTTTTCTTGACAAAGAAATTGAGGAGGTTATATCTGATTTACCAAATGACAAGTCTCCTAGACCTGATGGTTTTAACAATGAATTTATCAAAAGCTGCTGGTCAATCATTGGAAATGATATCAAATTGCTCATCCATTATTTCTATAATGAGAAGGTCTGTCTTGAAAGTATCAACTCCTCCTACATTACTCTCATTCCTAAAGTTTCAAACCCTTCTACCCCTGCTGATTTCAGACCAATATCCCTATTAAACTGTGTTTTCAAAATCATTACCAAACTCCTTGCAAACAGACTTCAAACTGTTATTCTGGATTTGGTACATAAAAATCAATATGGTTTCCTCAAAAACAGATCTATTCAAGATTGCCTTGGATGGGATTTTGAACACCTCTTCCAATGCCACAAATCAAAGGAGGAAATCCTCATTTTAAAATTAGACTTTGAAAAGGCTTTTGATACAATTGATCACTCATCCATCATAAACATCCTAAAGGCTAGGGGATTTGGTAGGAAATGGATCAAATGGATTGAGATGATTTTTGAGTCTGGCTCCTCTGAAATTCTATTAAATGGAGTACCTGGGAATTTTTTTTACTACAGGAGGTGTGAGACAAGGAGACCCCCTTTCACCACTCCTTTTTTTTCTAGCTGCAGACCTCCTTCAATCTGTCCTGAATAAAGCCATGCACATGCAACTTCTGACCCCCCCAATAGATGGACCTCCTAACAATGACTTTCCTGTGATTCAATATGCTAATGATACATTGGTGGTTCTTAAGGCAGATGCTACTCAATTACTGTGCTTGAAAGCCCTTCTTCAAACTTTTGCACTGTCCACTGGCCTCAAAGTCAACTATTTGAAATCAAGCATGATGCCAATAAATTTATGCAATGAGAGGTTGATTCACTTTGCTCTGACAATCAATTGTCAAACTGACAGCCTCCCTTTCACTTATCTTGGATTACCACTAAGCTTATCAAAGCCATCCATGGAACATTTTCTGCCTATTGTTCAAAGAATTGAAAGAAGACTTTGTGGTATTGCTGACTTCCTGAACTATGGAGGAAAACTACAACTGGTTAAATCTGTACTATCCTCACTTCCTCTATTTTTCATGAGTTATCTGGAGGTGCCAATTACCATCAAAGATCAAATCATAAAATATATGAGACACTGTCTTTGGAGAAAAAAGACTAAAGATGTTCAAGCCAAGGGGCAAGCACTGGTATCTTGGGATAAAATTTGTCGTCCTAAAAATCAAGGTGGACTTGGAGTCCTAAATCTCTAGATTCAAAATACTGCCCTCCTTTTAAAGAACCTAGACAAATTCTACAATCACCATGATATCCCTTGGGTTCATCTCATTTGGGAAACTTACTATAAGAATGGAAAATTACCTAGAAGAAGCATGGAAGGATCATTCTAGTGGAAATCTCATATCAAATTAATTGATAATTTTAAATAATGTAAAAACACCCATGATAGGAGCGCTGCTAAGAGTCTCCTTGAGAGGCGTACTATTAGACCCAAATTGTCTCATGTTGCTAAGTTTGCTGCTTCTCCCATAAATATTAAAGATAAAGATTATGATTACTCCCTCGATCTATCTTACATAGCTATTGTTGAGAAAGAACCTTTTTGTGGGACTAAGAATGAAAGTGCGGTAGCACATATGAATGAGCTTTCTACCATGAGTGGCTTGTTTCCTGATGATATTAAGATGCGTACTTACTTTGTTGCTAAGATTTTCCCTTTCTCACTGAAAGGAGAAGCTAAAACTTGGTTTAGTAATTTACCTCCTAATCTATTGATAGCCCTAATTGCTTGATTAGTACCTTCCTGCATAAATATTTTCCTCCTAGTGCTAGACATGCTATTTTGCAGGAACTTTTTGATTTTAAACAGGGAGAAAAAGAGGTATTACCTGAATCTTGGGGGAGGTTTTGTGCTTTGATTCATGCACAGGCTGGAAGTCCATTACCTAAGAATGAGCTTCTTGATATATTTTATAATGGACTAACTGAAGAATCTAGGACATACCTAGATAGTTGTGATGGTTGTGTTTTCAGGAATAGGAGTCCTAAGGAAGCTGAAGAATTAATGGCTAAAATAAGTAAGAATTATGAAGATTGGACTCCTCCTAAACAAGCTATACCTGAAGTAATTGTACCTGAACCTACTATTCCTGTGCCTATTCCAACATCAAAGAAGAGGGGAGTTATTGAATTAAATGATGAAGTGATGAAGGAAGCTAAGAAATGTCTTAAGGAGAAGGGAATTAAAGCTGCAGATGTCAAGAATTTACCTCCTATAGAAGAATTATGTAAGCCTATTCCCTACTCATCCACTATTGAGGTACACTCTCTCCAACACTTTGATGAAGGTGATACCCCTTACTCTAAACCTCCTGATCAATGCTTAGAAGAATTCGATATCTTTATTGTTAAGCAAGATAACTTTAATAAAAGGGTGAAAAATCATCTAATGGAAAACACGAGAGCTATTGTTGAGTTGAAAGATATTGTGGAAAGAGCCTCTAATGATGTTAAAATGATTGTTAAACACTTTCAAATGGTTCAAACTCAAATAGATCAACTCGTTAAAGTGCAAAACGACTTGCTAGTTAATGCTGCTAAAGAAAAACATGCTTATGAAATTAGAACTAGAAGTGGTGCTGCTACCTAGGATCCTCTATATCGTGAGGGGCATCCCCAAAGAATTGAGCAGGATTCTCAACAAGCTGAAAATAGTGGTTCTACTCGTAAGAAAAGGAAAAAGAAGCATAAAACTGTTGTAGAACCCTCTGAACATGTTATAGATCTTAATAATATATC
Source organism: Avena eriantha (assembly GCA_910589775.1). Classification (NCBI taxonomy): domain Eukaryota; kingdom Viridiplantae; phylum Streptophyta; class Magnoliopsida; order Poales; family Poaceae; genus Avena; species Avena eriantha. Next base: position 111,095,736 of record OU342744.1, read on the forward strand.
TATCTCTGATGCTGAAACTGAAAGTGGTAATGAAGAAAACAAAGTTCCTAATGAAGAAAAAGTTGAAGAAGAATCTGAAAACCACACTAAGAATACTAAATACACCAAAGAAGATTTTATTGCTAAGAAACATGGTAGTGAAAGAGAACCTTGGGTCCAAAAACCTATGTCTTTCCCTGATAAGAAACACAAGTCAAAGGAAGATGAACACTATATTAAGTTTTGTGAGTGGATGAAGCCTTTATTCTTGCAAATCCCTTTGACTGATGCTATTAAATTGCCTCCTTACTCAAAGTATATGAAGGATATTGTCTCGAATAAAAGGAATATCCCTAATGAAGAAATTTCTACTTTTCTTGCTAACTATTCCTTCAATGGTAAGGTTCCTAAGAAACTTGGAGACCCAGGGATTCCAACTATCCCTTGCTCTATTAAGAATAGTTATGTTAGAACTGCTTTGTGTGATTTGGGAGCTGGAGTTAGTGTTATGCCTTTCTCTCTCTATAAGAGGCTTCAACTAGAAAAATTAATACCAACTGATATATCTTTGCAAATGGCTGATAAATCTACAACTATTCTTGTGGGTATATGTGAGGATGTACCTGTTCAAGTGGCTCATAATTGCTTGATATTAACTGATTTTGTTGTGCTTGAAATGCCTAAAGATGATAATAGGTCTATTATTCTTGGGAGACCTTTTCTTAATACTGTAGGAGCTGTTATTAATTGTAATCAAGGAAAGGTGACTTTCAATGTTAATGACAAGGAACATACTGTCTATTCCCCCAAGAAGATTGAAAGGACTTATGGTTTGAATTCAATAGAACATATTGAAGGCATTCAAGTTGGAGAAATATATTGTCCCATACCAAGAGAAAAATTTGGAAATATTATGATTGGGACCATTGCTGTCAAGGTTGAGGTAACATAATCATTTGTGGAATGAAAAGTTTTGTTTCATATGGAATTGTTTTGGGTAGCAAGACTTGATCAACCTTGTTAACAAAAGGATTTCATGGAACAAAACAATGTTTTCATTATGATTATCTCCGTTTATTTTTATCCTATGCATTTTAGTTTTTGCTTTTGTTTAGTTTTATTTTTGTTGTTAGTTGCTTGCATGTTAGAGTGTCTTAGAACTTCTGTAGTTCTAGCCTTGTTTTATCCTTGCATCTTGTTTCCAAAAAATATCTGTCTGTCTGAAAAATCATTCTTCTATTTCTGAAAATTTCCCAAAAATAAGGTGTCTCAAAAAATTCCAGAAAATTCATTTTAAATTTTTGCATGAAAAAAGAGGCAGAGGAGTACCTGGGAGGTACCAGGGGACCCACCAGGCAGGCACACCACCTGGTGGCACGGCCTGCCCTGGGTGGCGCCATGCCCTAGTGTTGGCCACCCTGGCCCCCCACTAACTCTCTCACCTGCCACTTTCTTCTCTCTCTCGAGTAAGGTCCAGTTCATGGCTCAAAATCTCGTTCTTGCTATGCTTGCTCTCGATTTTTTCGATCTCCTTGCTCAGCCCATCTTTCTTGCAGAAATTTGGAGCGTTTGTTCCCTGGTATGTGACTCCTCCCCTTGTCCAAGTAGATTTGTGTTTAGTGGATTATATATTGAGTATTTTGCTGCTGTAGGTGACTGGTTATGAGAGCTTGTAAGCTTATTTAATGCTTAGAGATATAGTTTTGATGCATGTTTAGGCCTCTTGCAAGTCCCTATGAGTAGAATCCTTCATTATATTTACTTTGCAATCACTTGTTTAATAGGTGTTTTAAATTTCAGAATAGAAGATGAGTGAGCACCACCTAAACCAACATGAATTATGTGTGCCTAAGATCATGAAGGTCCACCGGGAGGAGGAAGTTTTTCCCTCCATTTATCCATGCTCTGAGTTCATGAGAGCTACAGCAATTCTTCAAGATTTCCATACTTTGGTTTCTAATGCAGGGTTAGAGCACTTTTTGGAAGATGAACCTTGTCAATTTGTGAAGCTAACCATGTTTGTGGTGCAGGACTCCCAATTTAGTCACTCTTTGCCTAACCCCATGGTCCATTACAAAATTTACAATATTGCTATCGACCTTTCTCTTGATGATTTTTGTGCAGCTATTAAGGTACCTCAATGGGGATCATGCAGAAAGATTAAGGAGAGACCTGAACCACTCATGGATTTATACGCAGAAATTTGCCAAGGGAGCAGCTTCTCGAAGGATAGTGGAAAAATCCGTAAAATTCATCTTCCCTCCATTCACTACTTTGCCTACTTTATTGCCAAGTGTGTTCTTGCTAGGAAAACTGCCAATAAGTTATCTTCATTTGATCTAGCATTTATCTCTGCTGCTCTTAAACAAGATAGGTCTTACAACTTGGGTGCTTTGATAGCTTTCCGTCTTGCTACTAACCGTGAGAAAGGTGGAATTTGTGGAGGCCTCATTGCTTCTCGTTTACTAGAATTGCATGGTTTAGTGCCTTATCATCTAGACCTACAGTTTCCCATAGAAAGGCTTGATCTTAATTCCATGATACAACATAAATTTGTTTCCTCGTGGGCTAGTATGAGTGAGTTATCTTATGAAATAACCTTTCTCAAAGCTGGTTGGAGAAAGAGTAAGTCCGAGTGTGTTGTTCTTTTGCTTGCACCTGTTTTATTTAAGCTTGATAATAGGGAAGGATGGTCCCGCACTGAGGAGGAGTTTGACACGTACTTGGGAGAGCTCTCCCAACAGGAGCAGGACACTAGAAGGAAGGTCACGGATGATTCGGTCCAGCCCTCGAATGAGGGTGAGTCTTCATATCAGCAGTCTGCTTATGATTGGGTAGCTTCTTCTTCTTCCCACGGGCCCAATTACGACCATTCTTATCAAGATCCGCCTGCTTGGAACCCCTATTCGTACATGGATTGATACCCACTTAGGCCAAAAGCCTAAGCTTGGGGGGAGGTATGCCGACACCACACTCATCTCCATATCATGTTGCATCGATACTTTGTATATTCATGTTTTCATTCTCTTTTTAGTTTTCGTTCTTCTTTGCTTTTGCTTCCTAAAACACAAAAAGACCAAAAATATTTCTGTTGTTTCTCTTTGGTTTGCTTCTTCTTTTGGCCTTGGTTTGATTTTCCCTTTTTGCTTTGTTTGAACTATTTGAAAGACCCAAAAATATTTTGCTTTGCTTGTTCTTCCTCTTTTGGTTCTTGTTTTAAAAATCAAAAACAACAAAAATATTTGTCGTTCTTCTTTGGTTTTTGTGAGTTTGCTACAGGGTTCGGCAGTCCTCAGTGGATTATTGGTCTCATATTATTATTCAAGCCACACAAGTGAAGAGCAATAATGAGGATTAATGACAAATTGAGGCGTGGTAAGAGGCTGGTAACGAACTCTATTTGTTTTCATTTTTGTACATATACTCATCACTGTGGGCATGCTTAGTCCGTTCATGTAGAGTGTATGTTTTCTTTGGATGCTTTGTAGTTCTTGCTTTCTTATGATTAGCTCCAGCTCGTTAATAGTTTGTAGCATGTCTTATGAATGTTTGCTAGCATTGCTCTATTCATAAATTGGTATGACACCGTGGTATCCTCCTCTGAATGTTTCGTTTGAATTGACTTGGCACATGCTCACGCATGCACATGACTGTGATAATCAGTTAAGCCTTGATGAATTATTTTGCCTTGAGGATCTTGAATCACTTTCATGCCATGATTAGTCCTGTTTTGTTGCAAGTATGACTATGACAGCTATTGCTCTCTCGTTGGTTGCTCCCTCACTATTGCTAGCCTTCACTTCCACTGAGTGTTTTACTCATGTTTCCAACTCCCTAAACCAAATATTTCCAAAGTATCCACCATACCTACCTATTAGCATCATTTGCTACTCCCGTGCATATTCATTATGCCTTGTTTTCTTCCAGATAAAATGTTTGCTTGTTATGAGAAAGTTAGTTAGTAAAGCTCTCACGAACTTGATGGCACACCTTATTTTCTTGCACTTAATAAACCTGAACCATTGCGTCCTTCTTTGTTGCGTATATGCTTGCGCTTTATGAGCTGAAGTTAGCAGAACCATGTATCATGGGGACCGCTTTCAACCCTTCATTGGTACTTTGTACCTAGTTGATATCATGTTCTTTTGCTTATGGATCCAGGCGGTGTGAAATAAAAGTGGAACTTGTAAGATCATGGAGTTTGTATGTATGTTAGAGAAACGCCTAGGCCGCTATCCTAAGCCATTCCTAATCATGGTGGAAACTTGCAGCATAACCATAATGAGCACTCTATGAAGCATCCTCAATAAAATCTATGCTCATTGTCTGCTTGCCTTGTTATTTTGATTATGGGACAGCTCCCGTGTCATGTGCAAGGGGTACCCCGTTGGCGGTTCTCTATGATACGTATATACTTACAATGACAAGAGCTTACTTGTGACTGAAGTTGAGTAGCATGAGGATCGGTCTTCGTAAGTAAGGGGCATGAGACTTCGATTTATAACCTGTCAAGCATATCCTCTTAGTTGTGTCACTTTAACCTTAAGCATTTAAAGATGCTTATGATAGGGGCAATGAGAGCTTAAAGCTAACAAGTACCATACTTTCAGCATTTGGAAGCCTTTCAAATTATTCAAAACCTTTTCTTTTACTTGTTGAGTCTCCACACATTCTCCGAGCACTTTCTTAAGAGCATAGTTGTCATTCTTTGAGTTTGTCTCATTACTTGATTATTTGTGTTATTACTTTGATGCTTGTATCTTTGATATCTTTACTTCTAGTCATCACTTGAACTTCAGAGGTGCCTTGACATTCACAATCAAAGGCAAGCAAGATACCACTCTATCATACCTTTTTTATGAGCATTGTAATGTTGCTTATGTTTATGCTTCATGCTACTTATTATTTTTGAGTTGGAATCTATTCATAGCTTGCATTGACTATTAAGTAGACTCAGTAGCATACTCTTTATTATGAATTTCCTAAGTAGTTTATCACATGCTGAGAATATATACATCATATGAAGCAAATGTGTTCGTGAAAGTTCTTTTATCGCACTCAGTTTTCAACTGAATTGCTTGAGGACAAGCAATAAGCTAAGCTTGGGGGGAGTTGATACGTCCAAAATGTATCTACTTTCCCGAACACTTTTGCTATTGTTTCTCCTCTAAACTTGTGTGATTTGGATACAACTAACGCGGACTGACGCTGTTTTTAGCAGAATTGCCTTGGTGTCTACTTTTTGTGCAGAAAATCAACTATCAGGAAAAATCCCGGAAAATATGCAGAAAATCCTATTTCACCCGAAGACTCCAGGAGCCAGAATACGAGACGGAGAAGAGCCAGGGGGTGGCCACACCACCTGGTGGCGCGGGCCAGGCCAGGCCGCGCCAGGGGGTGGTGTGGGCCCCCCAGGCACCCCCTCGGTCTTCCTCTTCGCCTATAAGTCCGGGGGGTCGACGTTTTTCTAGAAAAACTCCGGGGGTCGACGTTTTTCCAGAAGGGGTTCCGCTCCGCCGCCACCACCAGATTCCACGAAACAGCACCAGGAACTCCGTTCTGGCACCCTGCCAAGACGGGGAATTGGAGGAGATCATCGCCATCATCATCAGCATGGCTTCTCCATCGACCATCCATGTTTCCCAATCTAAGAGTGAGTAATCCCCCGATGTAGGCTATGGGAATGGTAGGGATTGGATGAGATCATTCATGTAATGGCATCAGATTGTTAGGGCATGGTGCCTAGTATCTTTTATTAGTGCTTTATGACTTTGTTGCGACTTGTTGTGCTTAATGCTTGTCACTAGGGCCCGAGTGCCATGATTTCAGATCTGAACATGTTATTGATTCATTATAATAGTATTGTTTTTGGTCTTATCTACAAATTGTATACACACGTTGTTGTCCGGAACCAATGGCCCCGAAGTGACGGAAATCGGGATAACCGGAGGGAATGGCTTTGATGTGAGGATCACATGTGTTCACGGAGTGTTAATGCTTTGCTCCGGTGCTCTATTAAAAGGAGCACCTTAATTGCCAGTAGTTCCCTTGAGGCCCCGCTGCAAACTGGCTGGCAGGACAAAAGATGTTGTGCAAGTTCTCATCATGAGCACGTATGACTATATACGGAACACATGCCTAGGATTATCTAGTACTTGGATGCTTTATCTTATTTATCTGTAATTGCCCTATGTTCTGATTGCTATGTGAATTGTCTTGTCCATGCAACGCCCGTCCATCCATCCCTATGCCTACCGCACTCGAATCCTATTGTTTACTGCTATGGTTACTACTGTCTTTACTCTACTGTTACTGTTAGTTTGCTATTCCTACTACAAAACTGTTGCTACTGATAAACTCCTATGAGCAAGATTGTTTCCAGGTGCAGCTGAATTGACAACTCAGTTGTTAAGGCTTATAAATATTCTTTGGCTCCCTTTGTGTCGACTCAATAAATTGGGTTTCACTTCCCTCAAAAATACTGCGATGCACACCTATACTTGTGGGTCATCACCTACCTCTTTCCCAACAAGCCTACTCTGAGTTTTTAATCATGGAAGAAAGATGTCAGGAAATCCTTCCAACCATTCATGAGAATCTCCATGATAATTGGAGTTACATTTGGGGGTCAGATAAATTTGAAGTGAAAAAGGCCTACTCTTCCATAATTGGTTACTCCCCTTCACCACCTCTTTTCTCTTGGCTTTGGAATTCCTCTTGCCAGAATAAACACAAATTCTTCTTTTGGCTTTTGCTTCTGGACAGACTGAATACAAGAAATCTTCTAAAAAGGAAACAGTTTATTCTGCCTGACTACAATTGTGCAATTCTCAATTGTCACCTGGAAGAATCAGTTAACCATTTATTCTGGGAATGCTCATTTGCTAAAAAATGTTGGGATCATATTTGCAGAGACAGAACATCAAACTTATCAGGATTGGAGGCTTTTTCAGACATCAAAGACAAGTTACAGCTTCCTTTTGCAATGGAAATCATTGTCATGACTACCTAGGGTATCTGGATCTGCAGAAATGAGAAAATCCTTAATGATAAAAGACCCACATTCGAAAGATGGAACGCAATCTTGTATCAAGAGATGAGATGGATACAATACAAAATCAAAATAAAATACCAGGAGAAATTCAAAACCTGGCTGAGTCATCACCTAGATCAGAGATAGAGTAGACCTTTGCCCTCTTTAGAGGTGGTTTTTTTCCTTTTGATCTGCCTTAGATCAATACTCATATGTAATTTTCTCATTGTAACATACTCATACCATTATAATTGAAATTTTTTGCAGTGGGGACTTTCCCTACTATTTCACCTAAAAAAAGAACACACATGAAATGACACGGGGGGATCCATGTGTGGTTTGTGAAAAGAACAGACATGCAATCACACTAGGTGGATCCATGTGTGGTTTGTTTAGAGGAACATACATGCAATGACAGTGGGTATGGTTCATGAAAAGAACAGACATGCAATCACACTGGTCGATCCCTATGTGGTTTGTGAGAAGAACTGACATGCAATGACTATAGATGTGGCTCATGAAAAGAACACACATGCAATGACACTGGTGGATCCATATGTGGTTCACGAGAGGAATAGACATGCAATGACTCTAGCTGTGGTTCATGAAAAGAACAGACATGCAATGACACTGGTGGATCCATATGTGGTTTGTGGAAAGAACTGACATGCAATGACTCTAGCTATGGTTCATGAAAAGAACACACATGCAATCACACTGGTGGATCCCTATGTGGTTTGTGAGAAGAACTGACATGCAATGACTCTAGCTGTGATTCATGAAAAGAATAGACATGCAATGACACTAGTGGATCCATGTGTGGCTTGTGAAAAGAACAGACATGCAATTACACAAGGTGGATCCATGTGTGGTTCATGAAAAGAACACACATGCAATGACACTGGTGGATCCATGTGTGGTTTGTGAAAAGAACAGACATGCAATCACACTAGGTGGATCCATGTGTGGTTTGTTTAGAGGAACATACATGCAATGACACTGGGTGTGGTTCATGAAAAGAACAGACATGCAATCACACTAGTGGATCCCTATGTGGTTTGTGAGAAGAACTGACATGCAATGACTCTAGCTGTGGTTCATGAAAAGAACACACATGCAATGACACTTGTGCATCCATGTGTGGTTTGTGAAAAGAACAGACATGCAATCACACTAGGTGGATCCATGTGTGGTTCATGAAAAGAACACACATGCAATGACACTGGTGGATCCATGTGTGGTTTGTGAAAAGAACATACATGCAATCACACTAGGTTGATCCATGTGTGGTTTGTTTAGAGGAACATACATGCAATGACACTGGGTGTGGTTCATGAGAAGAACAGACATGCAATCACACTGGTGGATCCCTATGTGGTTTGTGAGAAGAACTGACATGCAATGACTCTAGCTGTGGTTCATGAAAATAACACACATGCAATGACACTAGTGCATCCATGTGTGGTTTGTGAAAAGAACAGACATGCAATCACACTAGGTGGATCCATGTGTGGTTCATGAAAAGAACACACATGCAATGACACTAGTGGATCCATGTGTGGTTTGTGAAAAGAACAGACATGCAATCACACTAGGTGGATCGATGTGTGGTTTGTTTAGAGGAACAGACATGCAATGACACTGGGTGTGGTTCATGAAAAGAACAGACATGCAATCACACTGGTGGATCCCTATGTGGTTTGTGAGAAGAACTGACATGCAATGACTAGCTGTGGTTCATGAAAAGAACACAGATGCAATGACACTGGTGGATCCATATGTGGTTTGTGGAAAGAACAGACATGCAATGACTCTAGCTGTGGTTCATGAAAAGAACATATATGCAATGACACTGGTGGATCCATATGTGGTTTGTGGAAAGAACTGACATGCAATGACTCTAGCTATGGTTCATGAAAAGAACACACATGCAATGACACTAGTGGAACCATGTGTGGTTTGTGGAAAGAACAGACATCCAATAACTCTAGTTGTGGTTCATGAAATGAAAAGACATGCAATGACACTGGTGGATCCATGTGTGGTTTGTGGAAAGAACACACATCCAATGACACTGGGTGTGGTTCATGAAAAGAACACACATCCAATGACACTGTGTATCCTTATGTGGTTCATGAGAAGAACAGACATGCAATGACTCTAGCTGTAGTTCATGAAAAGAACACACATGCAATGACACTGGTGTATCCTTATGTGGTTTGTGAGAAGAACTGACATGCAATGCCATTGGTTGATCCATGGATTTCATTGTACACGACACTCACTTTCCATTTTTATACTACTCAGTTTTGCCCTTGGTTTTTTGACACTACTCAGTTTTGCCCCCTCTCTCTATCTTTCGTAGAAGCCCAAACCTGTGCTCACTCTGTCTGCTACTCCCTGATTGGTTGTTATAGTTGTCACCCGGATCGTGCGCACCAACCGTTGATTCTATGCGACCCAACGATGATCGTTGCACATGTCGTGCCCTTCACAGTACAGCGTGAGACATCACGAATGTCTCCCTCAGCGAGACTTCTACAAGAAGGAACACGAAGCCGTCCATGGAAAAAGTCGTCGAGTGGTCATCTCATGTTTAATCAAGTCTGAAAAGCCTACTGCTGCTACTACTATGCCACAACACATGCGTCATCGAGTGCACAGTCGTCGATAAACAGCTGCAATTTATTGCCACTTGATTTTAATAAGACATATCCCATTTTTACACAGCGGCTCTCAATCTCACTTCCAACTGGGCCCCACCCTAAGAAGCTTGCACGCGCTAGCCGGAGGCCGAAGAGCTGAGATCTATGAGACCTAACGTCTCCGCCTTCATCGAGTCACTCGCAGCCATTAACACATCACTCTACCCGATCTAGCACAAACCCACAAATCTCGCCGTACAGCCACCTACCTTCCCCTCTGCATTTTCACTTTTAACTATCGCCAATTTTAGGGCCGTGTCAAACTTCGTACATAGAAATTGTGTATACGCCCTTTGCATGTGGCTCAATACAGAACCGCCGTGCATGGCCCGGGAAAAAAACGTGACATACCGTGCGTGTGTCGCGGTGCACTATGCAGTAGACTGCGTGGTGCGTTGCATGGTGGTGCAACAAAACGTGCCTTGTGATACATTGTAAATGTATCTATAATTTTTGATGTTCCATTCTTGGTTTTATCCACTTTCTTGTGTTTTGTTCCAACTTTGGAGTACTTTTCATATGATTTCTTGGACTAACCTATTAACAAGAGCCACAGTGCCAACTACCTATTTTCTGCTGTTTTTGGTTCCAGGAAAGTCAGAAAATGAATATTCTCGGAATTGGACGGGACAAAAGCCAAAGTGCCTATTTTTCCGGAAGTGATCAAGTGCCAGAATACGAGACGGAGAAGGGCCAGGGGCCCGCGCCACCTGGCCGCACGGCCAGGCTGGGCCCGCGCCAGGGGGTGGTGAGGCCAGCCCTGGCACCCCCTCGGCCTCTCCTTCCACCTATATATTGCCCTTGGGACGAAAACCCTAAGGACCCAATCAAAAATCCACGAAAGAGTCTATAGCCGCCGTTATCTCCATCCCTAGATTGGGAGGGATCTGAAGCTCTTCCCGGCACCCTGTCGGAGAGGGGAATTCACCCTGGAGGCCTTCTTCATCACCATGCAAGCCTCCGGTGTGATGCGTGAGTAGTTCATCCTTGGACTACGGATCCATGTAGTAGCTAGATGGCTGGTTTCTCCTCCTTTGTGCTTTCATGTTTAGATCTTGTGAGCTCCGTTCATGATCAAGATCATCTATTTGTAATCCATACATGTTGTGTTTGCGGGGATCCGATGGATATTGAGATGCTATTTCAGATTGATTATTGATTATATCATGTCTTTGTTATTTGAGATCTTCATGCTTTCCGTTGTTAGTAGCTATCTTGGCCAAGTAGATGCTAGCAACTCCAAGAGTTAGTATTTATGCTCAATAGTGGGTTCATGCCTCTGGTAATCTGGGGAAGTGATAGAAATCTCTAAGGTACTAGATGTGTTGTTGCTACTAGGGAGAAAATAACAATCCTTTGTTCATAGAACAATCGTATTGTTTACTTTACACGCAGTTCGTAAAGCAATAATCTGTTGCTTGCAACTTAATACTGGAGGGGGTTCGGATGATAACCTGAAGGTGGATTATTAGTCATAGATGTAGTTGGATGGCGGTCTATGTATTATGTTGTAATACCCAATCAAGTCTCAGAGGAGTCAAGATGATTAGTATATGCACGTATTGCTTTCTCGGTGTTTGTCAATTGCCCTGCTGTAATTTGTTCACCCAGCATGTTATTTATCTAAGGAGAGCCACCTATAGTGAACTATGGATCCCGGTCCTTTTTCTTTACATACAATCTACAATCTTTTACTGCTTTGTGTTTACTTTCTGCAAACTTTTACTTCTTTCCATTCGATACGTTTAATCCTTTGTTTTCCGCAAAACACGGTGAGATTGACAACCTCATCGCAAGTTGGGGACAAAGTTCTGTGGTTGTGTTGTGCAGGTCTCCACGTTGCTACTAGCACCGGTAGTGCGCCCTGCCAAAGCTTAGCTAGTAACACCTTTGGGGTGTTTCCTTGCTCCTACTGGTTCGATTAAACCTTGGTTTCATAACTGAGGGATAACTTACTGCTGTGCTCATCGTACCTTCCTCTTGGGGTTCCCAACGAGCTCTACGTCGAAAGTCGAGCGCATCAAGATTTTCTGGCGCCGTTGCAGGGGAGTCAAGGACATCTTCACAAGGGGAGTCCCTCATAACCAATCCTTTACTTTGTTGTTTTTGTTTTGCTTAGTTCTCTTTTTGCTTTGTTTGCTTGTTTTGTTCTTCAAAGAACACAAAAAAATTAGTTTTACTTGTTTCCTTTCTTATTTGAAAACCCAAAAAAATGACTACTCTTGAAAACACTAAGTTGTATGACTTCACTAGCACCAACAACAATGATTTTATGAGCACACCTATTTCTGCACCTGTGGCTGAAAATACTTTCTTTGAGATAAAACCTGCTTTGCTCAATCTTGTTAAGAGAGAACAATTTTCTAGTATTTGTAATGAAGATGCTACGTCGCATCTAAATAACTTTGTTGAACTTTGTGAGATGCAAAAGCATAGGGATATAGATGGTGATATTATTAAGCTGAAATTGTTTCCTTTCTCTTTGAGAGGAAAAGCTAAAGAATGGTTGAATTCCTTAACTAGGAATAGTATTGATTCTTGGCTAAGTGCAAAGATGCTTTTACTGGAAAATACTATCCGCCTGCTAAGATTATATCCATGAGGAGTGAAATAATGAAGTTTAAACAACTTGATAATGAGTATGTTGCTCAAGCTTGGGTAAGAATGAAATCTTTGGTAAAGAATTGTCCCACTCATGGACTGACTGCTTGGATGATCATCCAAACTTTTTATGCAGGATTGAACTATTCTTCAAGGAACCTATTGGATTCAGCTGCTGGAGGTACCTTTATGACCATCACTTTGGGTGTTGCAACAAAACTTTTGGACAATATGATGGTTAATTATTCTGAATGGCATACTGAGAGAGCTCCACAAGGTAAGAAGGTAAATTCTGTTGAGGAAACCTCTTCCTTGAGTGATAAAACTGATATTATTATGTCTATGCTTGTTAATGGGAAAGCCCATATTGATCCAAATAATGTTCCTTTAGCCTCTTTGGTTGCTCAAGAAGAGCAAGTTGATGTGAACTTCATAAGAAATAACAACTTTGGCAACAATGCTTATGGTAATAATGCTTATAGGAACAATTTTGGTAACAACAATTATAAGCCATATCCTCCCAACAATGGTAATGCTTATGGAAATTCTTACAACAATAATAAGAGTGCTCCCTCTGAACTTGAAGTTATGCTTAAAGAGTTTATTAGTAAACAAACTGCTTTCAATAAAACTATTGAGGAAAAACTCTCTAATGCTGAAAGAAATATAACATCTTTGACTGAAGCTCAATCTACTTTGAATAAAATGGCTGCTAAACCTGAAGCTAATGAGAATCCCTTTGCAGCTACTAATGCCATACAAGTAAGAACTGATGAAAATGTTAGACTATTAGCTGAATTACATGCTAAGTGGGAAAGAGAAGATGAAATTGCTAGAAACATTAGTGTTTCTACTATCACCACCACTAGTGTTGAGGCTAGTAATAGTTATACTACTTTAGATGTAAAGTTGATTTTGATCTTGATGGTTGCAATATCTTTGAAGTTATTAAGTTCCTACAAAAGCTTGCTAAAAGTCCTAATGCTAGTGCTATGAACATGACTTTCACAAAACACATTACTGATGCTCTCATAAAGATTAAAGAAGAAAAGATGAAACATAAAGCTTCTATTCCTATAAAGCAAGAAGATGGTTGGGAACCCATCATTAATATGAAAGTGAATGACTTTGATTTCAAAGCTTTGTGTGATCTTGATAGTAGTGTTTCTATTATGCCTAGAAGGATTTATGATATGCTTGATTTTCCTCCACTTGAAGATTGTTATTTGAATGTCCCACTTGATGCCAATACTAAAAAGAAACTCATGGGGAGTCTTAATGATATTCTTATTATGGTTAACGATTCCTATGTCCCCGTTGATTTCTATGTTTTGGATGTTGAATATAATGCTTCTTGTCCTATTACTTTGGGAAGACCTTTTCTTAGAACTGTTGGTGCCATCATTGATATGAAAGAAGGCACCATTAAATATCAACTCCCACTCAAGAAAGGTATAGAACACTTCCCTAAAAACAGAGAAAAGATTTCTTTTGCTTCTCCTATGAAAACAAAATTTGGTCTTAATGCTTCTTCATTTGAGAACACTTGATTCTTTCTTTGCTTCTTATGCCTAACTTAAAGGCGTTAAAGAAAAGTACTTGTTGGGAGATAACCCAAGTGTTTTAGATGAGTCTTGGAAGTTATTACCTCTGTAATAACCTCTCCTTATCCTTTTTATTTGCTTTTTGTGCCAACAGTTACCTCTAATGAGAGTGAAGTAATGATTGGGAAAGTTGTTGTCCCGAAACAGATTTTTGTGCTTCACCGTAAAACTTTCAGAGAGAGCTCTGTACGTCGGATTGATCTGTAATGTTTTGTGCTTCTGCCCCAGGTCGTTATCTAACTTTCGTTAGTTCAACACTTTTTGATTTGAGCAACAGAACGTCTTCTAAAAAATTCGTCTTTACCTGCTGGTCTGTTTTGACAGATTTCTGCCATTTTCTGCATTTGCTTCTTGTCAGTTCCTTCTTGAGTTCCTTTGGGGAATTGAGCTTTTTGAGGGAAGTTCTACAGTAGTTAATGTTCTAATGGAAGTTTATTTGGTGTTAGAACTGAACCTTGAGACTTATTTATCTTAAGTGCACTAATGTTGCTAATGAGACTGTGTGAAGTTTTGTATGGAGGAAAAATTTCAGGTGTATGGAAGGAATGAGTAATGAGATGAAGGATGGACTAAAGCTCAAGCTTGGGGATGCCATGCGAGTCACCCCAATAAATATCCAAGAATTACAAGCGTCAAAGCTTGGGGATGCCCAAGGCATCCCCTTCTTCATCAATAAAAATCCCAGGTTTCTTCCAAACGCTTTATTTTTATTGTTTCATGCACAGTTGTGTTTTTCTTGGAGTGTCTTCTTTTTCGTTTTTGTTTTGGTTTTCAGTTAGATTGGTTTGCTTAGTTTTCTGAATAAATTTATTGGACCCCCTCTTCCATACATTGGTTTGCAAATAGTTTGGTTTGGTTTGGAAAAGAGTAGGAAAGTTCATGCTTATGTGGTAAAAAGAGCTTGTTTTTTACTGTGGCATATGCTTTGTCATGCCATGTTTGATATTGTTTTGTCTTTATGCTTAGTATTCTTTGCTGTAGCATGACTTGTTATAAACATTTGAGATTGCTTAATGTGCCTTGGATGAATCATGCGTTGTTTTAGCATATTAAAGCATAGTATAGTGGTATTCTCCTTTGATGTTTTATTTGGGTTGACTTGGCGCATGCTCCCACCATGTTATGACTATCCCAAGTCACCATAGCCTTGATGATCCTTTAGTTTTCAACTTGTAGTATCACTTTATGCTTTGATCAATGATGTTTTGTCGCTCTGCATGATTATGGCCATTATTGCTCTCTTAGTTTGTCGCTCCCAGTATTTTGCTAGCCTCCACAACAAAGTATGAGTTTCACTCATGCATCAAACTCCCTAAACCAAGTTATTCCAAAGAGTCCACCATACCTATCTACTAGCTTATGCTATTCCAAGTATATTCATGCTTTTGTTTACCTTCCACTTGTTATGAGAAAACTAGTGATTAAAACTCTCACGAACTTGATGGCACACTTTACTTTTTGCCTCTAATAAACTTGAACCATTGGGTCCTTCTTTGTTGCGTATATGCTTGCGCTTTATAAGTTGAAATTAGCAGAACCATGTTTCATGGGGAACGCTTTCAACATTGCACTTGTACTTTGTACCCCGTTGATATCATGTTATTTTGCTTACGGATACCGGCGGTGTGAAATAAAAGTGGAACTTATAAGATCATGGAGTTTGTATGTGTGTTAGAGAAACGCCTAGGCCGCTAGCCTAAGCCATGCCTAATCATGGTGGAAACTTGCAGCATCATCATAATGAGCACTCTATGAAGCATCCTCAATAAAAACCTATGCAAATAGCAAATAAAAAGATCGTTGAGATGCTCATTGTCTGCTTGCCTTGTCATTTTGATTATGGGATAGCTCATGTATCATGTGCAAGGGGTACCCCATTGGCGGTTCTTAATGATACACATATACTTACAATGACAAGAGCTTACTCGTGACTGAAGTTGAGTACCATGAGGATCGGTCTTCGTAAGTAAGGGGCATGAGATTTTGGTTTATAACTTGTCAAGCATATCCTCTTAGTTGTGTCACTTTAATCTTAATCACCTTCAAGATGCTTATGATAGGGGCAATGAGAGCTGAAAGCTACAAGTACCATAATTTTTGGAAGCTCTTTATGAGACTTGAATCCCTACTTCCTTTTACAAAAGGCTTTTCTTCCACCATTATATTGAGTCTCCACCTTCTAACTTTATGCACCTTCTTTGAGAGCATAGTGGCCATTCTTAGTTCTAAGTGCATTGTCCCAGGACTAGTTGATTGATGCATAACTTGTTATTGCTTGTTTGAAACTATTGTATCTAGTCACTCTTAAGGTGTTCTATGCATTTATATTTGCTACTCTATTGAGGGACAAGCTGAATACTTTTATGCTATGTTTTCTTTATGTGAAACAAACAAACGTCTTGCAAAGCATTGTTATTCATGAATCTTTTGTTTGTGCCTTTTCATGTTGCATCATAGTTTCTTTGCCTATTGCTAGAACTTTGTCTTTCATGTTATGATTGAAGTACTATGATCCCAGCTTTGAATGTTTTGCAAATAATTTTATCAAGTCTTTGATGGTGCATGTCACCTCAAAAATTATTCTTTCTTTTTATCACTTACCTACTCGAGGACGAGCAGGAGTTAAGCTTGGGGATGTTGATACATTGTAAATGTATCTATAATTTTTGATGTTCCATGCTTGGTTTTATCCACTTTCTTGTGTTTTGTTCCAACTTTGGAGTACTTTTCATATGATTTCTTGGACTAACCTATTAACAAGAGCCACAGTGCCAGCTGCCTGTTTTCTGCTGTTTTTGGTTCCAGGAAAGTCAGAAATGAATATTCTCAGAATTGGATGGGACAAAAGCCAAAGTGCCTATTTTTCCGGAAGTGATCAAGTGCCAGAATACGAGACGGAGAAGGGCCAGGGGCCGGCCACACCACCTGGCCACGCGGCCAGGCTAGGCCCGCGCCAGGGGGTGGTGAGGCCAGCCCTGGCACCCCTCGGCCTCTCCTTCCACCTATATATTGCCCTCGGGACGAAAACCCTAAGCACCCGATCAAAAATCCACGAAAGAGTCTGTAGCCGCCGTCATCTCCATCCCTAGATCGGGAGGGATCTGAAGCTCTTCCCGGCACCCTGCTAGAGAGGGGAATTCACCCTGGAGGCCTTCTTCATCACCATGTAAGCCTCCGGTGTGATGTGTGAGTAGTTCATCCTTGGACTACGGATCCATGTAGTAGCTAGATGGCTGGTTTCTCCTCCTTTGTGCTTTCATGTTTAGATCTTGTGAGCTCCGTTCATGATCAAGATCATCTATTTGTAATCCATACATGTTGTGTTTGCGGGGATCTGATGGATATTGAGATGCTATTTTAGATTGATTATTACTAAAGCACGCAGAGGCCCCGGGATTCGGCATCCATGAAGGCGGCGAGCGCGAGACCATGAACATCAACGCCTACATCGCTGAACACCGGGCTCTCGGCATTCACCTCCGAAACCTCCAGCGGGTGGCCATCAAAGAGGGTCGCATGCCTCCAATTAGGCCCAAGGCCCCCAAGATCAAGGGACTGGGCAACAAGAAGTGGAGGAAGCGCCGGAGGGAGGAGGCGAAGGCGCGGGCGCATGAATGTAACTGCTGCTGCGGCGGCTGCTGTTGCTAAGCAGCTTCTTTTGATTTTCCATATTTTGCTTGCATCCTATTTCTGGCTGAATGCATCGAACCTCGTTAAGCAACCTACTTTCTATCGCTATATCCTATTTAGCTGCGTACAGCTATATCTACATTTGTTTTGTTTTCTGAATGAATGTATTCTGCCTGGTGTGATTTGCTACTCTAGATTTGTACCTGATCGGAGGCAAAAAGAGGTCCAAAAGGGAACAAATTATTGAAGTGAGAATCTTCTCTAGGTTTGCTACCAATTTGGAAAAAATGAAACATATATGTTTAGCGAGAGAGGAAAAGGGCACTCTTTCAAACTGCCAGTTAATGAGCTACCATCTTGACAAGCTACAAGACACATACATAAACATAACACAAAGAGGGTTAAATTTATTTTACTGCTATCACTTGAGGCGCTAGACATCTTGACAAGCTAACTGAGTTCCACAAAATAGAAACATAACACTGAGAAGTAAAATTTAATTCACTTCTCATCAGACCACTTGAGGCGCTTGCCATCGTTCGTAGGCGACCAACTGCGACCATTCCAGGTACTCCACAACTCACGAAATGCTTCATCCCACTTGGGATCTGACTTGCCTTCCCTATCTTCAGCGTCCTGCGGCATAATTAGCGGTGCATCACATGCCTGATTGTTGCCGCTAGAAGATGCAGCCTCTCTGTTTGCTGCTTCAGCTGCAGCCTCTCTGTCAGCTGCTTCAGCTTCAGCTGCAAGCTCTCTTTCAGCTGCTTCTTGATGACCCACAAGTATAGGGGGTGTATCGCAGTATTTTCGAGGGAAGTGAAACCCAATTTATTGATTCGACACAAGGGGAGCCAAAGAATATTTATAAGCCTTAACAACTGAGTTGTCAATTCAGCTGCACCTACAAACAATCTTGCTCACAGCAGTTTATCAGTTGCAACAGTTTTGTAGTAGGAATAGTAAAGTAACAGCAGTAGCAAAACAAAGACAGTAGTAAAAAAGTAGTAAACAGTGGGATTCGAGTGCGGTAGGCATAGGGATGATGGACGGGCATTGCATGGACAAGACAATTCACATAGCAATCAGAACATAGGGCAATTGCAGATAAATAAGATAAATCACCCAAGTACTAGACAATCCTAGGCATGTGTTCCATATATAAGCATACGTGCTCGCAATGAGAACTTGCACAACATCTTTTGTCCTGCCAGCCCGTTTGCAGCGGGGCCTCTAGGGAACTACTGGCAATTAAGGTGCTCCTTTTAATAGAGTTCCGGAGCAAAGCATTAACACTCCGTGAACACATGTGATCCTCACATCAAAGCCTTTCCCTTCCGGTTATCCCGATTTCTGTCACTTCGGGGCCATAGGTTCCGGACAACAACGTGTGTATACAACTTGTAGATAAGACCAAGAACAATACTATCATAATGAATCAATAACATGTTCAGATATGAAATCATGGCACTCGGGCCCTAGTGACAAGCATTAAGCACAACAAGTCGCAACAAAGTCATAAAGCACTAACAAAAGATACTAGGCAGCATGCCCTAACAATCTGATGCCATTACATGAACGATCTCATCCAATCCCTACCATCCCCATAGCCTACAGCGGGGGATTACTCACTCATAGACGGGGGAAACATGGATGGTCGATGGAGAAGCGATGGTGATGATGATGGCGATGATCTCCTCCAATTCCCCGTCCCGGCAGGGTGCCAGAACGGAGTTTCTGGTACTGTTTCATGGAATCTGGTGGTTGCGGCGGAGCGGAACTCCTTCTGGAAAAACGTCGAACCCCCCAAAGTTTTTAGGTCAGAAGGCTCCTTATAGGCGAAGAGAGAGGCTGAGGGGGTGCCTGGGGGGCCCACACCACCCCCTGGCGCGGCCTGGCCTAGCCCGCGCCACCAGGTGGTGTGGCCACCCCAGGGCTCTTCTCCGTCTCGTATTCTGGCTCCTGGAGTCTTTGGGTGAAATAGGATTTTTGGCATATTTTCCGGGATTTTTCCTGATAGTTGATTTTCTGCACAAAAAGTAGACAACAAGGCAATTCTGCTGAAAACAGCATCAGTCCGCATTAGTTGCATCCAAATCACACAAGTTTAGAGGAGAAACAATAGCAAAAGTGTTTGGGAAAGTAGATACGTTTTAGACGTATCAACTCCCCCTAAGCTTAGCTTATTGCTTGTCCTCAAGCAATTCAGTTGAAAATTGAGTGCGATAAAAGAACTTTCACAAACACATTTGCTTCATATGATGTAAATATTCTCAGCAATGTGATCAACTACTTAGACAATTCATAATAAAGAGTATGCAACCAAGTCTACTTAATAGTCATTGCAAGCTATGAAGAGATTCCAACTCAAGAATAATAAGTAGCATGAGGCACAAACATAAGCAACATTACCATGCTCATAAAAAGGTATGATAGAGTGGTATCTCGCTTGCCTTTGATTATGAATGCCAAGGCACCTCTGAAGTTCAAGTGATAACTAGAAGTAAAGATATCAAGGATACAAGCATCAAAGTCATAACACAAATAATCAAGTAATGGGACAAACATAAAGAATGACAACTATGCTCTCAAGAAGGTGCTCGAAGAATATGTGGAGACTCAATAAGTAGAAGAAAAAGGTTTTGAATAATTTGAAAGGCTTCTAAATGCTGAAAGTATGGTACTCATTAGCTTTGAGCTCTCATTGCCCCTATCATAAGCATCTTTAATGTGGTTAAGGTGAAAGTGACACAACTAAGAGGATATGCTTGACAAGTTATAAATCAAAGTCTCATGCCCCTTACTTACGAAGACCGATCCTCATGCTACTCAACTTCAGTCACAAGCAAGCTCTTGTCATTGTAAGTATATACGTATCATAGAGAACCGCCAACGGGGTACCCCTTGCACATGACACGGGAGCTATCCCATAATCAAAATACAAGGCAAGCAGACAATGAGCATCTCGACGATCTTTTTATTTACTATGTGCATAGATTTTTATTGAGGATGCTTCATAGAATGCTCATTATGGTTATGCTACAAGTTTCCACCATGATTAGGCATGGCTTAGGCTAGCGGCCTAGGCGTTTCTCTAACATACATACAAACTCCATGATCTTACAAGTTCCACTTTTATTTCACACCGCCGGGATCCATAAGCAAAAGAACATGATATCAACTAGGTACAAAGTACCTATGAAGTGTTGAAAGCGGTCCCCATGATACATGGTTCTGCTAACTTCAACTCATAAAGCGCAAGCATATGCACAACAAAGAAGGACGCAATGGTTCAGGTTTATTAAGTGCAAGAAAATAAAGTGTGCCATCAATTTCGTGAGAGCTTTACTAACTAACTTTCGCATAACAAGCAATCATTTTATTCGGAAGAAAACAAGGCATATTGAATATGCACGAAAGTAGCAAATGATGCTAATGGGTAGGTATGGTGGACACTTTGGAAATATTTGGTTTAGGGAGTTGGAATACTTGAGTAAAACATACTCAGAAAAAGTGAAGGCTAGAAATAGTAAGGGAGTGACAACGAGAGAGCAATAGCTATCATTATCATGCTTGCAACAAAACAGGACTACTCACGGCATGAAAGTGATTCAAGATCCTCAAGGCAAAATAATTCATCGAGGCTTGACTGATTATTACAGTCATGTGCATGCGTGAGCATGTGCCAAGTCAATCAAATGAAACATTCAGAGGAGGATACCACGGTGTCATACCAATTTATGAATAGAGCAATGCAAGCAAACATTCATGAGACATGCTACAAACTATTAGCGAGCTGGAGCTAATCATAAGAGAGCAAGAACTACTAAGCATCCAAAGAAAACATACACTCTACATGAACGGACTAAGCATGCCCACAGTGATGAGTATATGTACAAAAATGAAAACAAATAGAGTTCGTTACCAGCCTCTTACCACGCCTCAAGTTGTCATTGATCCCCATTATTGCTCTTCACTTGTGTGGCTTGAATAATAATATGAAACCAATATCCAGTGAGGACTACCGAACCCTGAAGCAAACTCGCAAAAACCAAAGAGGAAGGACAAGTATTTTTGGTGTTTTCGATTTTTAAACAAGAACCCAAAGAGAAAAACAAGCAACACAAAATCTTTTTGGGTTTTTCAAATAGTTCAAACAAAGCAAAAAGGGAAAAACAAACCAAGGCAAAAAGAAGAAGCAAACCAAAGAGAAACAACACAAATATTTTTGGTCTTTTTGTATTTTTAGTAAGCAAAAGCAAAGAAATACGAACACTAAAAAGAGAATGAAAACATGAATATACAAAGTACCGACGCAACATGATATGGAGATGAGTGCGGTGTCGGCGTACCTCCCCCAAGCTTAGGCTTTTGGCCTAAGTGGGTATCAATCCATGTACGAATAGGGGTTCCAAGCGGGCGGATCTTGGTAAGAATGGTCGTAGCTGGGCCCATGAGAAGAAGAGGAAGCTCCCCAATCATAAGCGGGCTACTGATATGAAGACTCTCCCTCATTCGAGGGCTGGACCGAATGATCCGTGACCTCCCTTCTAGTGTCCTGCTCCTGCCGGGAAAGCTCTCCCAGGTACGTGTCAAGCTCCTCCTCAGTGAGGGACCATCCTTCCCTGTTATCAAGGTTAAACAAAACAGGTGCAGGCAAAAGAACAACACGCTCGGACTTGCTCTTTCTCCAGCCAGCCTTGAGAAAGGTTATTTCATAAGATAACTCACTCAAACTAGCCCACGAGGAAATAAAATTATGCTGTATCATGGAATTAAAATCAAGCCTCTCTATGGGAAACTGTAGGTCTAGATGATGAGGCACTAAACCATGCAATGCTAGCAAACGAGAAGCAATGAGGCCTAAACATGCATTAAAACTATATCTCTAAGCAGCAAACAAGATTACAAGCCCTCATAACCAGTCACCTACAGCAGCAAAATACTCAACATATAATCCACTAAACACAAATCTACTTGGACAAGGGGAGGAGTCACATACCAGGGAACAAATGCTCCAAATTTCAGCAAGAAAGATGGGCTGAGCAAGGAGATCGAAGAAATCGAGAGCAAGCACAGAAAGAACGTGATTTTGAGCTATGAACTGGAGCTTACTTGGGAGAGAGAAGAAAGTGGTAGGGGAGAGAGTTAGTGGAGGGCCAAGGGTGGCCCACACCAAGGCATGGCGCCACCCAGGGCTGGCCGGGCCACCACATGGTGTGCCTGCCTGGTGGGCCCCCCTGGTACCTACTAGGTACTCCTCTGCCCCTTTTTTCACGTAAAAATTTAATATGAATTTTCTTGAATTTTTCGAGACACTTTATTTTTGGGCAATTTTCAGAAATAGAAGAATGATTTTTCTGACAGACAGATTTTTCTTTCTTTTTGAAACATGATGCAAGGACAAAACAAGGCTAGAACTACAGAAGTTCTAACATGCATGCAACTAACAACACAAAAAAACTAAACAAAAGCAAAAACTAAAATGCAAAGGATAGAAATAAACGGAGATAATCATAGTGAAAACATTGTTTTATTCAATGAAATCCTTTTGTTAGCAAGGTTGATCAAGTCTTGCTACCAAAACTATTGCATATGAGACAAAACTTTGTACTCCACTAATGATTATGTTATCTCAACCTTGATAGCAATGGTCCCAATCATAACAGTTTCAAATTTTTCTCTTGGTATGGGACAATATATTTCTCCAACTTGAATGCCTTCAACATGTTCAATTGAATTCAAGCCATAAGTCATTTCAATCTTCTTGGGGAAATAGACAGTATGTTCCTTGTCATTAACATTGAAGGTCACCTTTCCTTGATTACAATTAATAACAGCTCATGCAGTATTAAGAAAAGGTCTCCCAAGAATAATAGACATATTATCATCTTTAGGCATTTCAAGCACAACAAAATCAGTTAATATCAAGCAATTGTGAGCCACCTGAACAGGTAGATCCTCACATATACCCATAGGAATAGTGGTAGATTTATCAGCCATTTGCAATGATATATCAGTTGGTATCAATTTTTCTAGTTGAAGCCTCTTATAGAGAGAGAAAGGCATAACACTAACTCCAGCTCCCAAATCACACAAAGCAGTTCTAACATAACTGTTCTTAATAGAGCAAGGGATAGTTGGAATCCCTGGGTCTCCAAGTTTCTTAGGAACCTTACCATTGAAGGAATAATTAGCAAGCAAAGTAGAAATTTCTTCATTAGGGATCTTCCTTTTATTCGAGACAATGTCCTTTGTATACTTTGAGTAAGGAGGCAATTTAATAGCATCAGTCAAAGGAATTTGCAAGAATAAAGGCTTCATCCACTCGCAAAACTTATTGTAGTGTTCATCTTCCTTTGACTTGTGTTTCTTATCAGGGAAAGGCATAGGTTTTTGGACCCAAGGTTCTCTTTCACTACCATGTTTCTTAGCAATAAAATCTTCTTAGTGTATTTAGTATTCTTAGTGTGGTTTTCAGGTTCTTCTTCAACTTTTTCTTCACTAGGAACTTCATTTTCTTCATTACCAATTTCAGTTTCAGCATCAGAGATAGATATACTATTAGGATCTATAGCAGGTTCAGAGGGTTCTACGAAGTTTTATGTTTCTTTTTTCCTTTTTTTACAAGTAGAACCACTATTTTCAGCTTGTTGAGAATCCTGCTCAATTCTTTTGGGATGCCCCTCAGGATATAGAGGATCCTAGGTAGCAGCTCCACTTCTAGTTCTAATTTCATAAGCATGTTTTTCTTTAGCAGCATTAACTACCAAGTCGTTTTGTACTTTAACGAGTTGATCTATTTGAGTTTGAACCATTTGAAAGTGTTTAACAATCATTTTAACATCATTAGAGGTCCTTTCCACAATATCTTTCAACTCAACAATAGCTCTCGTGTTTTCCATTAGATGATTTTGCACCCTTTTATTAAAGTTATCTTGCTTCACAATAAAGATATCAAATTCTTCTAAGCATTGATCAGGAGGTTTCAAGTAAGGGATATCACCTTCATCAAAGTGTTGGAGAGAGTATACCTCAATAGTGGGTGAGTAGGGAATAGGCTTACATAATTCTTCTATAGGAGGTAACTTCTTGACATCTGCAGCTTTAATTCCCTTCTCCTTAAGACATTTCTTAGCTTCCTTCATCACTTCATCATTTAATTCAATAACTCCCCTGTTCTTTGATGTTGGAATAGGCACAGGAATAGATGGTTCAGGTACAATTACTTTAGGTGTAACTTGTTTAGGAGGAGTCCAATCTTCATAATTCTTGCTTATTTTGGCCATTAATTCCTCAGCTTCCTTTGGAGTCCTATTCCTGAAAACACAATCAGCACAACTATCTAGGTATGTCCTAGATTCCTCGTTTAGTCCATTATAAAATATATCAAGAAGCTCATTCTTAGGTAATGGACTTCCATCTGTGCATGAATCAAAGCACAAAACCTTGCCCAAGATTCGGGCAATACCTCCTTTTCTCCCTGTTTATAATCAAAAAGTTCCTGCAAAATAGCATGTCGAGTACTGGGAGGAAAATATTTTTGCAGAAAAGTACTAATCAAGCACTTAGGGCTATCAATAGATCCAGGAGGTAAATTATTAAACCACGTTTTAGCTTCTCCTTTCAGTGAAAAAGGAAAAATCTTAGCAACAAAATAAGTACGCATCTTAATATCATCAGAAAACAAGCCACTCATAGTAGAAAGCTCATTCATATGTGCCACCGCACTTTAATTCTTAGTCCCACAAAAAGGTTCTTTCTCGATAATAGCTATGTAAGATAGATCGAGAGAGAAATCATAATCTTCATCTATAATGTTTATGGGAGAAGCAGCAAACTTAGCATCAAGAGATAATTTGGGTCTAATAGTACGCCTCTCAAGGAGACTCTTAGCAGCGCTCCTATCATGGGTGTTCTTACATTCTTCAATAAACTCATCGGTCATCTCAACATAATCTTCTTCAGTATCATAACTCTCACTAGACTCAGGTGAGCTAACGGGTGTGGTGGTGTTTTCATTAGGAGTTTCGGTATTTCCAGCTATAGTTCTAGCAATCGTAGCATCTAGGAAAGGACCTAATGAACCACTCTTATCAAGCACAGTAGAAGCAGCATCATAAGCAACAGAAGTTTCAGATTCAGCAGTAGTAGCAGTGTGTGTAGCATGTGTATGTGGTGGTGTAACGAGCTGACTTATAACAGATGGTGAATCAAGAGCAGCAGGGGTGTTCAGAACCGTACCTCTTCTTGTAGTGGATGGTTAAATAGGAACCTTGCCATCACGAGAGTTACCCATGATGGATGGATAGCAGCGAACAATAGAAAATCCAAGTGAACTTGATAAATAAAGCTATGCTCCTCGGCAATGGCGCCAGTAAATAGTCTTGATGACCCACAAGTATAGGGGGTGTATCGCAGTATTTTCGACGGAAGTGAAACCCAATTTATTGATTCGACACAAGGGGAGCCAAAGAATATTTATAAGCCTTAACAACTGAGTTGTCAATTCAACTGCACCTGGAAACAATCTTTCTCATAGCAGTTTATCAGTAGCAACAGTTTTGTAGTAGGAATAGTAAAGTAACAGCAGTAGCAAAACAAAGACAGTAGTAACAAAAGCAGTAAACAGTGGGATTCGAGTGCGATAGGCATAGGGATGGATGGACGTGCGTTGCATGGACAAGACAATTCACATAGCAATCAGAACATAGGGCAATTGCAAACAAATAAGATAAAGCACCCAAGTACTAGACAATCCTAGGCATGTGTTCCATATATAGTCATACGTGCTCGCAATGAGAACTTGCACAACATCTTTTGT
Source organism: Avena eriantha (assembly GCA_910589775.1). Classification (NCBI taxonomy): domain Eukaryota; kingdom Viridiplantae; phylum Streptophyta; class Magnoliopsida; order Poales; family Poaceae; genus Avena; species Avena eriantha. The sequence goes on from OU342744.1 coordinate 111,122,112, forward strand.
CCTGCCAGCCCGTTTGCAGTGGCGCCTCTAGGGAACTACTGGCAATTAAGGTGCTCCTTTTAATAGAGAACCGGAGCAAAGCATTAACACTCCGTAAACACATGGGATCCTCACATCAAAGCCTTTCCCTTCCGGTTATCCCGATTTCTGTCACTTCGGGGCCATAGGTTCCAGACAACAACGTGTGTATACAATTTGTAGATAAGACCAAGAACAATACTATCATAATGAATCAATAACATGTTCAGATCTGAAATCATGGCACTCGGGCCCTAATGACAAGCATTAAGCACAACAAGTCGCAACAAAGTCATAAAGCACTAATAAAAGATACTAGGCACCATGCCCTAACAATCTGATGCCATTACATGAACGATCTCATCCAATCCCTACCATCCCCAGAGCCTACATCGGGGGATTACTCACTCATAGATGGGGGAAACATGGATGGTCGATGGAGAAGCGATGGTGATGATGATGGCGATGATCTCCTCCAATTCCCCGTCCCGGCAGGGTGCCAGAACGGAGTTTCTTGTACTGTTTCATGGAATCTGGTGGTTGCGGCGGAGCGGAACTCCTTCTGGAAAAACGTCGAACCCCCCAAAGTTTTTAGGTCAGAAGGCTCCTTATAGGCGAAGAGAGAGGCCGAGGGGGGGTGCCTGGGGGGCCCACACCACCCCTGGCGCGGCCTGGCCTGGCCCTCGCCACCAGGTGGTGTGGCCACCCCAGGGCTCTTCTCCGTCTCGTATTCTGGCTCCTAGAGTCTTCGGGTGAAATAGGATTTTTGGCATATTTTCTGGGATTTTTCCTGATAGTTAATTTTCTGCACAAAAAGTAGACAGCAAGGCAGTTCTGCTGAAAACAGCGTCAGTCCGTATTAGTTGCATCCAAATCACACAAGTTTAGAGGAGAAACAATAGAAAAAGAGTTCGGGAAAGTAGATACGTTTTGGACATATCACTTCTGCAGCCTCTTTATCAGCTGCTTCAGATGCAGCCATTTTGTTTGCATATGCAGCTTCAAACTCAGCTATTCTGCATTTTCTACAAAGGGCTCCCCTAAGCTCATCTTCCCTCTTGCAAATAGGAAAAAACACGAGGTAACGTAGAAAAAATGGATCTTCTTGTACAGGTGGTAGGTCATGTAAGCATCTATGGCTGCATACTTCAGGTTCATATCGGACAACGGCCACTCGTCCCAGAAATCGTGCCTATCCGTAGGGAAATCTTTCTTCATTCTATCGTACGACTCATCGAGGATTCTAGTTGCGAGTGATGCCATTCCATCCTTCCTCGAGCCCCCTAGGATCTTGACAAGACGCTGAATATCGATCCAGTTGTGCGCAGGAATTATAATTCCCTCTTGATAAAAGTTCAAAAAAATTAGTTGTTTTGTCGAGAGTGTAGAAAACAATTCCCTTTTCTATAAGGAACTGGCGTAGCACCGAACAATTCCTGTCAGTCCTGAAAGTATGTAGTTTGTCATCACCAAAATTTGTAACTACAAATATTTTGTCAATGCAAGATCATCATCTGAATATAATTTTGAAAAGTTTAGTAAATGCAAGATCAAGACTCTCAACATTGTCTTGTCATAATTTATTTGGTCCTAAATAAAATCCAGTAGTTGCAAGATGAGCAAGTGGATAAAGAACAAGAGGAGTAAACCCTAAAAGCGGTTAGCTATAGAGAGCCGATCTACAAATTGGGAGAGGTGGTAGACAAGGACGTGTTTCCACATGGCCAGTTGAACGACGGCGATTTCACTCCCTTCATATGCGTGCTCCGGGGTGTACTCCAGGTCCAATCCCACAAACTTGTCCTTGTCTTTCTCAAGCCAACCCTCGTACATCCTCAGGACTCGAACCACTGTCTCCTCCTCGTTGGTGTAGACAACATCTATCTTCTTATTGTCATGGGTAGTGAAGCTTGTCTCTAGAGTGTGACGATCTTCCATGGCGGCAAGGAGAAGACGGGAACAAGACAGATGACAGGAAGAAGAAGAGTGGTTTCTGTGAGGGAGGGAAACGGTGGAACCGTCAATGCGCTTTTAAGGTAGTGGTTAACGATTGGGACGAAAGTCCAAGGAGAGACACATGGCGGTGGCCCTTCCAGCTTTTGAGTAAACAAAAAATAATTATAACACCGATACATGTGCCCTGTTTTGTCACATCAATACACTGGGAAGGGGGTGTTGTCTTATCCACTGTGCCAGCGCTACAAGCCTACGTGACAGCCACCCCGCCTAAGTGACGGGAGCGACACAACGGCGAGAACTCACAGGGGGCCCAACTTGATGGCCGCTAGCCTGATATTTTGTATTGAAACGTAAAGTTGAATTTGTGCCGAAAAAGACCCTCTGAGTATTTGGCACGCCAACTTTGGGCAACGCAGCTGATTGTAAGCAACTTGGGTACCGCGTTGCCTGGACACCCCAACTTTCGGGCCGCAAAATGATATTCTCCTCGTAGAGGTCCTTACTCCTGCTTGTCTTCTCTTGGAATTAATGAAGGAATCGAAGATTACAGGGGCGCGCAGATGCAATCTGGCGAGAGTTGTGGAAACTAGGGTAGTGATTGTCCTCCTCGCCGCCTGATATGTTGCTAACGTATCCATAATTTTTGATGTTCCATGCTTGGTTTTATCTACTTTCTTATGTTTTGTCCACACTTTGGAGTACTTTTTATACACTTTCTTGGACTAACCTATTAACAAGATGCCACAGTGCCAGCTGCCTGTTTTCTGCTATTTTTGGTTCTAGGAAAGTCAGAAAATGAATATTCTCGGAATTGGACGGGACAAAAGCCAAAGTCAGTATTTCACCGACGGGGACATGGAGCCAGAATACGAGACGGAGAGGGGCCAGGGGTCGGCCACACCACCTGGCTGCGTCGCCAGGCCTGGCCCGCGCCAGGGGGTGGTCTGGCGACGTAGGGCACCCTCTCGGCCTCCCCTTTTGCCTATATATCGCCTCCGATACAAAAACCCTAAGTACCTCATCAAAATTACATGAAGAGTCTGTAGCCACCGTCATCTCCATCCCTAGGTCGGGAGGGATCTGAAGCTCTTCCCGACACCCTGCCGGAGGGGAGAATTCACCCTGGCGGCCTTCTTCATCACCATGCAAGCCTCTGGTGTGATGCGTGAGTCGTTCATCCTTGGACTACGGGTCCATGTAGTAGCTAGATGGTTGGTTCTTCTCCTTTGTGCTACCATGTTTAGATCTTGTGAGCTCCATTCATGATCAAGATCATCTATTTGTAATCCTACATGTTGTGTTTGCGGGGATCCGATGGATATTGAGATGCTATTTCAGATTGATTATTGATTCTATCATGTCTTTGTTATTTGTGATCTTGCATGCTTTCCGTTGTTAGTAGCTATCTTGGCCAAGAAGATGCTAGCAACTCCAAGAGTTAGTATTTATGCTCGATAGTGGGTTCATGCCTCTAGTAATCTGGGGGAAGTGACAGAAATCTCTAAGGTACTAGATGTGCTGTTGCTACTAGGGAGAAAACAACAATCCTTTGTTAGAACAATCATATTATTTACTTTACACGCAATGCGTAATGCAATTATCTGTTGCTTGCAACTTAATACTAGAGGGGGTTCGGATGATAACCTGAAGGTGGATTATTAGTCATAGATGCAGTTGGATTACGGTGTATGTATAATGTTGTAATGCCCAATCAAATCTCAAAGGAGTCAAGATGACTAGTATATGCGTGTATGCTTTCTCGATGTTTTTCAATTGCCCCGCTGTAATTTGTTCACCCACCATGTCATCTATCTTAAGGAGAACCACCACTAGTGAACTATGGACCCCGGTCCTTTCTTTTATCATCAATCTACAACTGTTTACTGCTTTCTGTTTACTTTCTGCAAGCTTTTACTTTCTTCCACACAATACGTTTAATCCTTTGTTTTCAGCAAAACCAATGAGATTAACAACCTCACTGTAAGTTGGGGGAAAATTTTTGTGGTTATGTTGTGCAGGTTTCCACGTTGCTGCTAGCACCGGTAGTGCGCGCTACCAAAGTCCAGCTAGCAACACCTTGGAGGTGTTTCCTTGCTCCTACTGGTTCGATAACCTTGGTTTCATAACTGAGGGAAAACTTATTGTTGTGCTCATCATACCTTCCTCTTGGGATTCCCCAATGAGCTCGATATATTTTGGGCCATCACCGCCCCTCCTAGACTTTATATAGATAGACTAGGTCTCGGGTAGCAGGTCGAGTCGGTTACAGATTAGGCTTTTCCCTTTGAACTTTCTATCTTAAGCTTCTTCTTGTCTCGCAAGCAATCGAGAGTCCGTGGGCCACCTGAATTCTATATTGGGCCTTGGCAACGCCGTGGGCTCCTTCCGTATCCGGGCCATATATACCAAACTCGAGTACCTGTAGGGTATACCCATGTCAGTAGCCCCCGAGTTTCCAGTGGAATCGCAGATTCGACTGGGGACTTTATGAAGCCTTTTGAGTGCATGACTGAGTATATTTTCGAGTGTTCAGTTTGTGTCATAGGGATTGTTGATATACGTGCCTGATTTATCCGATGTATCGGTATCAGTTAACTGCCTTAGGGCAAAACAACGCAATCGACTCAAACTCGAGACCCCAGACTCAAATTCAGAAAAGTGCTGGTGTAATTCGACTCAGGCCGTGGAGGTCTTACAGGAGTCGAATTCCAGTGTATAAGTGTGAGCACTTGACACGTCCGTCAAGGCATGTTCATCGTACCTGCAGGCACGGTTATGTTTCTAGTAGTGTGCAGCAGATGTGTTGCTAGGCCTTATTTAGGTCTTATCTTCACACTGTAAGCGCGGCATCTGAAGTTTTGTCATTGCGGAGATGATTCGGGTGGCCCAGGAGACGCGGTCTCTTTGTAGGGATAGTATGAGGCGGAGTCGCCATAGCATTCGAGTGTGGATGTTATCAACACACAGTATGATGTACAAATAATCATAGGGTGCGCGACCAACGCTCCCTATGGGCGCGAGTGCCTGGTTGAGTCGAAGACTCAAGCGGGGACTAAAGACCTTTTGCGACTACTGTCGTCTTTTGTTGCTTGTTTCAGTCAAATTTGCTTCTGGCGCTCCCTATGGGAGTAACCCATAATTCACAATCGAATCGTATATTTGAGTGGTGGGTATGTCCTGGATGTTCATATACTTGCATAAAGATAATCCTAGGGTGCGCGACCAGCGCTCCCTATGGGAGTAGCCCCCGAGTGCTTGGCTGAGTCGAAGACTCGAGCAAGGACTAAAATAGTCAAAATCTTCTGCTGCTGGAGTCGATGACGTCAGTGCTGACGATGTGATGACCTCAGTTGCTCGCGTGAGTGGCTTTGATGGGATGTGACGAGCGGTGGGTCCCACTTTCTAACTTCGATTTGACCGAGCGTGCATAATCTTCTATTTTAACTGCGTCTCCTCGATTTCCATGCGTAATGGGAATAGTGGGGGACGGTTCATGTGTCAGCTTCGCCACGTGTCGATGGTGATGTGCTCCACGTGTGAGGTAGGGTTTCCACTGGCCATTGGATGGTCTCCGCGAGGAGGTTAAGTAGCAGCACAGCTGCGGTAATTTTCCCCTTCTGTCTTCTTTACTCGTGCCTCCGTCGCCATTGCTGCTGCTCTCTCCTGCCTTGCGCACTCCCCTTTCGTGGCACTGGACCAGCTCCATGTCTTCCCTAATTACTTCCTCCGTTCACACCACCATCGAAAGATGGGCAAGAAGAAGGTAGGCGCCGCCGCTGGGTCCGTGGCCGCCATTGTTGCCACCAAGAAGAAGGGCGGTACCACCACCGCGGGCACCAGCGCTGCCGGTGCTGGGAAGAAGAGGGTGCGGGCACCCGCGTCACCAACGGCGCTCGGCGTGTGTCCATCATCAAGCCCGCCGAGCTGCATCTTCATCATCGAGATGGAGTTCTTCCGTCCGCGGAAGACGACTCGCGAGTGCCCGGCGAGGAGGTAATCCCTTGTCCTCCTCCTGGTTTCCGGGTGATGTTCCTTGCGTTCATCATCCGAGGTCTTTCTCTCCCCCTACATCCTTTCTTCAGGGGTCTCCTTTGCTTCTATGGGCTCCAGCTGCATCAGCTGTCCCCAAATTCTATTCTCCAGATCTCCTGCTTCATTACTCTTTGCGAGTGTTGGCTCAGAATCGAGCCGGACTTTGGCCTCTTCAAGAGGCTTTTTAAGCTGAAACGCCAGTCGGCGTCCGGTTTGGTAGTCGACGACGTAGGAGGCTGCGGAATCCATGTCGAATCCTCTGTCACCTACTTTGATATCAAGCTCACTGCGTCCGTCCAAGGGTGGAGAGACAAGTGGTTCTACATCCGCGACCAGAAGGCTGACGGAGAGCACTATGGACTCGCGCCCTTCGATCCCGTGACGCCGTGCAAGAGGAGGCGTTCTTGGAAGAATATCGTGATTCCTGGCGAGTCTGAGGAAACGAATGTGCTATATAAGCGTGTCTGCGACCTCGAGAGTCACATAGGCAAAGAAGAGGGAGGCGTTGCCCTCATTCGCACATGGTTGCACCGCCGTGTCCAGCCTCTGTAGGCTAGAGTCCACCCCATGTTTCGTTGGGCCGGTGCGAACGATGCCACTCGCGTATCTGCCGATGGCATTTCTACGGGTGAAGTAGATAGGAGGCTGCGATTGGTGACCAAATATACCGCCGAGGAGGATTTTCCGGGCAAACCAGTCGTGCTTCCTTTCGACGCCTCTAACCCTCCTCCTAAGGTAGAATTGTACTACAAAGTAGCTTTGTTTGTCGATTGCCATTAAGTACTTGATGTATAATAATGTGTCTTCTGAATGTAGGATTGGAAGTTGTCCTCCAATTTGCCTCCTCGCCCTGAAGGAGTTATCCCTCGCGAAGTGGAGGAAGAGGACGAGTCGGAGTCGACCGTCCCAGTTGAAGAAGAGGGAGCCCCTGAGTCCAGCGACCAGGACACTCGCAAGCATTCTCGGAGCGAGGATTCTGACGCTACTTCTCCGATGATGTCGGAGGGTCCTTCTGTCATTCATGTGCGTTCCATGGATCCTCCTGCCCGGAAGAAGATGCGACTACCGAAGGAGTCGTCGGAGTTGGAGGAGCAATCCTTTGACCTTGATAAATTTGACTGGTGAGTTCTGCATTCGCGACTTTGTATTGGTTTCTTTTTGGAGCTGCTTTCCCTGAAGGGTTTGCTGGATGTGTTTTGTAGTCAAGCGGTGTCGTCGTCTTCTGACGACGTCCAATTTGTGAAGGAATCCGGAGTTGCAGACTCCAAGGCCAAGGAAGTGGCCGAACGATCTTCCTCTCCTCCATTGGCGGCCCACTCCAAGCACAACTCGTCGAGTTCCCCGCATGCTGGGGGACACCAGATGGTTGCCCGGATGACTGCGCAACTGTCATCTTCGGAGTCTTTGGAGGATCATGTAAGCATCATTTTGCTGTTTTGGCAGTTGAATATATACTTGGTGCTGTTGCTGAACTTTTGTTTTGTTCTGATGCAGCTCATCATGAAGGAAGTTGCTCGCCTGGCGGAGCAAGTCCTTGACATGGGTCGACAACATGCACAGTTGGAAATCGTCAACGCATTGTTGAAGGTTAGTTTTGGCTTTGTCTTTATCTTCATGAAGTTTCTAGATTCAATTGATGATACGTCCTGTGCTTTGCAGTTGAGCATAACGAACTTCTTCGTCATGCTGCTTCCCTAGAAAAGGCGCTTGCCGCAGTGGCGAAGAGTCGCGATGAAGCAATCGCGGACCTAGAGGAGTCACAAAAGCGTGAAGAGGACTTGCGAAAACGCGAAGAGGACTTGCACGCCTCCAATGCTGAGAGGGAGAAGTTGTTCGAAGAACAACTTTTCTTGATTTCCCAGTCCCTCTCAGGTGATTGCTAGTTTTGATGTTGAATTCTTCCTTGTTTGATGTCATATTTTTGTGCTAACACCTTTTTTTACATAGATGCTGGTGGCCTGAGCTTCGACGCCCAATCTCTTCGCCGGGAGGATGCGCTGGCGGGTGCTGGGGCCGCAGTCGAAGACCGCAGCGCTTCCCTTCAAGGGATGTTGACGAAGGCCAAGGGTGTGCTCAGTCGCATCCGCGAAGATTTGACTCCCAAGGCTGAGCTTATTGACAACCTTGAGGACCTAGTGGAATCCCTTGCCGGGGGTGTTCCCATGGAATTCAAGAACTCTCAGCGATCCGTTGGCGCCACCATGGCACTCGCAATGGTGCAAGCCCATGGTGCGGAGGTGGACCCCGCCGCGATCTCCAAGGCGATTCCCGTCGGCGCGGATGGCCACCAGGTAGTGTTTGCTCCCTTCTCTACTGGTTGTGGTAAATATGAGCCGTAGCTCATCAATACAGTCGCAAAATACTCCGACGACCTGTAGCGAGCGAAGAAGGTGTCGAAGGTTGCGGCGTCAGGGGCTGGCATTTGAAAGTCTATGGCGTCAGAGGCTGCCACAGACTCGATGAGGCCCCCGAAGTCAAAGTCGAAGTCGAAGAAGCACACTGCTCCTTAGTAGCTAATTTGTAATAGTTGTAGTTTGAAACTATGCTTTTGTGGGAGTATCCCTGTCGAGACTTTGTCGTGCTTGAATGCATTCATGCCTTTTATCAATGTATTTGTGGTCCCTTATTTGCTCTTGCTTGGTTTGTGATAGGGTACGTCGAGTGGTCCTTCGAGTGGTCCTCATGATCCTCCACCCACCGATGAAACCTTTGCGCAACCGCGCTCAAAGGTGGAGGAGTTGTCTTTGCTTTTGCGACTACGCGATCACATTAAGCAATTGGAGCGTGAGTTTCCCATCCTCCGTGGTAGCGCAGATGTATGGAAGTCGAAGGCAGAGAAGGCCACCGCCCGTGAGAAGTATCTCTTGGAGGAGGTGGCGCAGCTGAGTGAGCGGTTCAAATGTTAGCTTTTTGCCCTCTCATCTTTTCTTTTAGTCAGTCACGGTGATGCCTTGTCTTCATACTTTGCTCTTTTGCTTGGTGTAGTTGTTAGTGCTCATCATCCGCAGGATGAGAAGGTCCGGATTGACATTCGAATGAATGACCTGACTCAGGAGCAACTGCAGGCGAGTAGGTACTTTTGGGTGGACCACGATCGTGCGATCACGCTTGTGACCCTTGATACATTGCAAATGTATCTATAATTTTTTATGTTCCATGCTTGGTTTTATCCACTTTCTTGTGTTTTGTTCCAACTTTGGAGTACTTTTCATATGATTTCTTGGAGTACCCTATTAACAAGAGCCACAGTGCCAGCTGCCCGTTTTCTGTTGTTTTTGGTTCCAGGAAAGTCATAAAATGAATATTCTCATAATTGGACGGGACAAAAGCCAAAGTGCCTATTTTTCCGGAAGTGATCAATGCCAGAATACGAGACGGAGAAGGGCCAGGGAGCCACCACACCACCTAGCCACGCGGCCAGGCCTGACCCGCGCTAGGAGGTGGTGTGGCCGCTCCCGGAACCCCCTCGGCCTCCCCTTCCGACTATAAGTTGCCCTCGGGACGAAAACCCTAAGTACCCGATCAAAAAATCCACGAAAGAGTCTGTAGCCGCCGTCATCTCTGACCCTAGATCGGGGGTATCTGAAGCTCTTCTTGGCACCCTGCCGGAGAGGGGAATTCACCCTGGAGGCCTTCTTCATCACCATGGAAGCCTCCGGTGTGATGCGTGAGTAGTTCATCCTTGGACTACGAATCCATGTATTAGCTAGATGGCTGGTTTCTCCTCCTTTGTGCTTTCATGTTTAGATCTTGTGAGCTCCGTTCATGATCAAGATCATCTATTTGTAATTCATACATGTTGTGTTTGTGGGGATCCGATGGATATTGAGATGCTATTTCAGATTGATTATTGATTCTATCATGTCTTTGTTATTTGAGATCTTGCATGCTTTCCGTTGTTAGTAGTTATCTTGGCTAAGTAGATGCTAGCAACTCCAAGAGTTAGTATTTATGCTCAATAGTGGGTTCATGCCTCTAGTAATCTGGGGAAGTGACAGAAATCTCTAAGGTACTAGATGTGCTGTTGCTACTAGGGAGAAAACAACAATCATTTGTTCATAGAACAATCGTATTGTTTACTTTACACGTAGTTCGTAAAGCAATAATCTGTTGCTTGCAACTTAATACTGGAGGGGGTTCGGATGATAACCTGAAGGTGGATTATTAGTCATAGATGTAGTTGGATGGCGGTCTATGTATTATGTTGTAATGCCCAATCAAGTCTCAGAGGAGTCAAGATGATTAGTATATGCATGTATTGCTTTCTCGGTGTTTGTCAATTGCCCCGCTGTAATTTGTTCACCCAGCATGTTATCTATCTAAGGAGAGCCACCTCTAGTGAACTATGGATCCCGGTCCTCTTTCTTTACATACAATCTACAACTGTTTAATGTTTTGTGTTTACTTTCTACAAACTTTTACTTATTTCCATTCGATACGTTTAATCCTTTGTTTTCCGCAAAACACGGTGAGATTGACAACCTCACTGCAAGTTGGGGACAAAGTTCTATGGTTGTGTTGTGCAGGTCTCCACATTGCTACTAGCACCGGTAGTGCGCCCTGCAAAGCTCAGCTAGTAACACCTTTGAGGTGTTTCCTTGCTCCTACTGGTTCGATTAAACCTTGGTTTCATAACTGAGGGAAACTTGCTGCTGTGATCATCATACCTTCCTCTTGGGGTTCCCAACGAGCTCTACATCAACACCAAGCACCAAGCACTTTTCTGGGCGCCGTGTATTGAGCCATCAAGCGATTTTCTGGCGCCGTTGCCGGGGAGTCAAGGACATCTTCACAAGGGGAGTCCCTCACAACCAACCTCTTTACTTTGTTATTTTTGTTTTGCTTTTCTTTTTGCTTTGTTTGCTTGTTTTGTTCTTTAGAAAACACAAAAAATTAGTTCATTTCTTAAGTTGCCTTTATGACTAGCTCTGCTCCAATCACTATTTCATTATGGATAGCTCACTCAGTTTCCTATTTGGGAACAGTTTTATGACTGCTAAGGTAATAGATGAACCACCGCCTTCTAGAACCTCCATGGAAGAAGAAATTGCTGAACCTCAAAGCTCATTAGATGAAAAAGAGTAGGAGAGTGATGGACAAAAGGAGGAAGAATGGATCTACCCATGCCTACCTTCTAATGAGAGTAAGTCTTTATCCCTTACATTATTTGATTGTCCCCCATGCTTATCAAAGGAGGGTGAATGTTATGTTCCCGAGGATTCTTTTGAAAATATTTATAATAAAGCTCTAGTGCTTGTAGATCATAAAAAGCATGCCTTATGTGATAGTTATATTGTTGAGTTTATTCATGAGGCTACTGAAAATTATTATGAGAGAGGAAAATATGGTTGTAGAAGTTTTTTTATGGTAATGAAACACCTCTCTATGTGCTGAAAGTTTTGAAGTTACTTTTGTTTTATCTTCCTATGCCTGTCACTTTGTTCTTTGTGCAATTATTTGCATACAAGATTCTGTGCATAGGAAGTGGGTTAGACTTAAATGTGTTTTGAATTTGCTTCTTGATGCTCTCTTTTACTTCAATTCATATTTTCTATGAGAGCATCTTCTCAAATTTAAATGCCTAACTTAAAGGCGTTAAAGAAAAGTACTTGTTGGGAGATAACCCAAGAGTTTTAGTTGAGTCTTGGAATTTATTACCTCTGTAATAACCTCTCCATATCCTTTTTATTTGCTTTTTGTGCCAAGAGTAACCTCTAATGAGAGTGAAGTAATGATTGGGAAAGTTGCTGTCCCGAAACAGATTTCTGTGCTTCACCGTAAAAATTCCTGAGCGAGCTCTGTACGTCGTATTGAGCTTTAATTTTTTGTGCTTCTGCCCCCGGTTGCTATCTAACTTTCTCTAGTTCAACACTTTTTGATTTGAGCAATATAAGGTCTTCGAAAAAATTCGTCTTTACCTGCTGGTATGTTTTGACAGATTTCTGCCATTTTCTGCATTTGCTTCTTGTTGGTTCCTTCTTGAGTTCTTTTGGGGAATTGAGCTTTTTGAGGAAAGTGCTACAGTAGCTAGTGTTCTAATGGAAGTTTATTTGGTGTTAGAACTGAACCTTGAGACTTATTTATCTTAAGTGCACTAATGTTGCTAATGAGATTGTGTGAAGTTTTGTATGAAGGAAAATTTTCAGGTGTATGGAAGGAATGAGTAATGAGATGAAGGATGGACTAAAGCTCAAGCTTGGGGATGCCACGCGTGTCACCCCAAGAAACATCCAAGAAGTACAAGCATCAAAGCTTGGGGATGCCCAAGGCATCCCCTTCTTCATCAATAAAAATTCCAGGTTTCTTCCAAACGCTTCATTTTTATTGTTTCCTGCACAGTTGTGTTTTTCTTGGAGCGTCTTCTTTTTAGTTTTTGTTTTGGTTTTTTAGTTTGCTTGGTTTTCTTAGTGTTCTGAATAAGTTGGTTGGACCCCCTCTTTCACACTTTGGTTTGCAAATAGTTTGGTTTGGTTTGGAAAAGAGTAGGAAAGTTCATGCTTATGTGGTAAAAAGAGCTTGTTTTTTACTGTGGCCTATGCTTTGTCATGCCATGCTTGATATTGTTTTGGCTTTATGCTTAGTATTCTTTGTTGTAGCATGACTTGTTATAAACAATTGAGATTTCTTAATGTGCCTTGGATGAATCATGCGTTGTTTTAGCATATTAAAGCATAGTATATTGGTATTCTCCTTTGATGCTTTATTTGGGTTGACTTGGCACATGCTCACACCATGTTATGACTATCTCAAGTCACCATAGCCTTTATGATCCTTTAGTTTTCAACTTGTAGTATCACTTTATGCTTTGATCAATGATATTTTCTCGCTCTGCATGATTATGGCCATTATTGCTCTCTTAGTTTGTCGCTCCCAGTCTTTTGCTAGCCTCCACAACAAAGTATGAGTTCCACTCATGCATCCAACTCCCTAAACCAAGTTATTCCAAAGATTCCACCATACCTACCTACTAGCTTATGCTATTCCAAGTATATTCATGATTTTGTTTACCTTCCGCTTGTTATGAAAAAACTAGTGATTAAAGCTCTCACGAACTTGATGGCACACTTTACTTTACTTTCCCTTAATAAACTTGAACCATTGTGTCTTCTATGTTGTATATGCTTGCACTTATTTGGCGAGAATTAGCAGAACCACGCTTTCATGGGGAACGCTTTCAACATTGCACTTGGTACTTGTACCTAGTTGATATCATGCTCTTTTGTATATGGATGTCGTCGGTGTGAAATGAAAGGGGAGCTTGTAAGTCCATGGAGTTATGTATATATGTTAGAGAAACGTCTGGGCCGCTGGTCTAATCCATGCTGACATGGTGGAAACCTGTAGCGTAACCATAATGAGCTGTCTATGAAGCATTCTTCTTATAACAAAAAGACTCCTATGCTGAAAAAAAGAGAAAAAGAGAAAAAAAAGAGATACTATGAAAAGAGGAAAGAGAGAAAAAAGCACCATATTCCCATGGTAAATAAGAAGAATGCTGAGATGCTCGTTGTCTGCTTGCCTTGTCATTTTGATATGGGGATTCTTCTGTATCATCGGGCAAGGGGTACCCCGTTGGCGGTTCTCAATGATACACATGTACTTACGATGACAAGACCTTACCGGTGACTAAACTTGAGTAGCATGAGGAGCGGCCCTCGTATACAAGGGACATGAGATCTCTGACTTATACTTCGTCAAGCATTTACACCATAGTTTGTTCACTTTAACCTTAATCACTTCAAGATGCTTATGATAGGGGCAATGAGAGCTAAAAGCTATGAGTACCATAATATTTGGAAGCTCCTTATGAGACTTGAATCCCTACTTCCTTTTACAAAAGGCTTTTCCTCCACCATTATATTGAGTCTCCACCTTCTATCTTTATGCACCTACTTTGAGAGCATAGTGGCCATTCTTAGTTCTATGTGCATTGTCCCAAGACTAGTTGATTGATGCATAACTTGTTATTGCTTGTTTGAAACTATTGTATCTAGTCACTCTTCTGAACTTTGAAGGTGTCCTATGCATTTATATTTGCTACTCTATTGAGGGACAAGCTGAATACTATTATGCTATGTTTTCTTTATGTGAAACAAACAAACGTCTTGCAAAGCATTGTTATTCATGAATCTTTTGTTTGTGCCTTTTCATGTTGCATCATAGTTTATTTGCTTATTGCTAGAACTCTGTCTTTCATGTTATGATTGAAGTACTATGATCCCAGCTTTGAATGTTTTGCAAATACTTTGATCAAGTCTTTGATGGTGCATGTCACCTCAAAAATTATTTCTTTTTATCACTTACCTACTCGAGGACGAGCAGGAGGTAAGCTTGGGGATGTTGATACATTGCAACTGTATCTATAATTTTTGATGTTCCATGCTTGGTTTTATCCACTTTCTTGTGTTTTGTTCCAACTTTGGAGTACTTTTCATATGATTTCTTGGACTAACCTATTAACAAGAGCCACAGTGCCTGCTGCCTGATTTCTGTTGTTTTTGGTTCCAGGAAAGTCAGAAAATGAATATTCTCGGAACTGGACGGGACAAAAGCCAAAGTGCCTATTTTTCCGGAAGTGATCAAGTGCCAGAATACGAGACGGAGAAGGGCCAGGGAGCCACCACACCACCTGGCCACGCGGCCAGGCCTGACCCGCGCTAGGAGGTGGTGTGGCCGCTCCCGGCACCCCCTCGGCCTCCCCTTCCGACTATAAGTTGCCCTCGGGACGAAAACCCTAAGTACCCGATCAAAAAATCCACGAAAGAGTCTGTAGCCGGCGTCATCTCTGACCCTAGATCGGGGGGATCTGAAGCTCTTCTTGGCACCCTGCCGGAGAGGGGAATTCACCCTGGAGGCCTTCTTCATCACCATGCAAGCCTCCGGTGTGATGCGTGAGTAGTTCATCCTTGGACTACGGATCCATGTAGTAGCTAGATGGCTGGTTTCTCCTCCTTTGTGCTTTAATGTTTAGATCTTGTGAGCTCCATTCATGATCAAGATCATCTATTTGTAATTCATACATGTTGTGTTTGCGGGGATCCGATGGATATTGAGATGCTATTTCAGATTGATTATTGATTCTATCATGTCTTTGTTATTTGAGATCTTGCATGCTTTCCGTTGTTAGTAGCTACCTTGGCCAAGTAGATGCTAGCAACTCCAAGAGTTAGTATTTATGCTCGATAGTGGGTTCATGCCTCTGGTAATCTGGGGAAGTGATAGAAATCTCTAAGGTACTAGATGTGTTGTTGCTACTAGGGAGAAAACAACAATCCTTTGTTCATAGAACAATCGTATTATTTACTTTACACGCATTTCGTAAAGCAATAATCTGTTGCTTGCAACTTAATACTGGAGGGGGGTCGGATGATAACCTGAAGGTGGATTATTAGTCATAGATGCAGTTGGATGGCGGTCTATGTATTATGTTGTAATGCCCAATCAAGTCTCAGAGGAGTCAGGATGATTAGTATATGCATGTATTGCTTTCTCGGTGTTTGTCAATTGCCCCACTGTAATTTGTTCACCCAGCATGTTATCTATCTAAGGAGAGCCACCTCTAGTGAACTATGGATCCCGGTCCTCTTTCTTTACATACAATCTACAACTGTTTACTGTTTTGTGTTTACTTTCTACAAACTTTTACTTCTTTCCATTCGATACGTTTAATCCTTTGTTTTCCGCAAAACACGGTGAGATTGACAACCTCATCGCAAGTTGGGGACAAAGTTCTATGGTTGTGTTGTGCAGGTCTCCACGTTGCTACTAGCACCGGTAGTGCGCCCTGCCAAAGCTCAGCTAGTAACACCTTTGAGGTGTTTCCTTGCTCTTACTGGTTCGATTAAACCTTGGTTTCATAACTGAGGGAAACTTGCTGCTGTGCTCATCATACCTTCCTCTTGGGGTTTCCAACGGGCTCTACATCAACACCACGCACCAAGCACTTTTCTGGGCGCCGTGTGTTGAGCCATCAATCCTGCAGGATCGTGCTTCTCTGGTGCTTCATTTTTTGAATAAGGCGCAGTCGTGCCTTAGGCATATTTACCAAACGATGTTTCAGCTGGACGCCGTCCCTTCAAGCCTATTGGCTCTTCTGGCGAAGTTCCAAGATTTGAGTGCGGTTTGCGAGTGCATGCGGCAGCAGCTAGTAGCTGGTGCGAAGGCTGCATTGTCGCTGGTGCGGCTGCATAGGCCAGATGTAGATGTTGCAGCTATTGCCGCTGGGCCACCGCCTCCACCAGAAGGTATGACCTAGGACATGGTTCCGCACTACCAAGCGGTTAATCGCCTAGCCGAGGAAATTGTTGATTTCTTCGAGGAACAAATGAACGTTCTTCTGTTGCAGCAGTAGTGTGACTTGTATCACGCACATAATTGTACAAGTGTTGTAAAGTTCGCATGCATATGTTGGATGTAATTAATACCATTTGATATGTGAAGAGCTTGCTAGCTTTTATATTTTGCGAGTGTATTTGTACTCTACAGTTCCTTTTCGTTAGCCTGACTTGTGTTATCTTAGCACCTTGCCAATCTGTCAGGTGCGTTGCAACTGGGTTGGTGTTTATCAAGGGTTCGATTAATGTTGTGTCAGCTACTCAGGAAACTGCAATTTGTTCGTATAATGAAAGTGTAAAGGGTGGCGCAGCCCCCGAGTGATAAATTTGCAGGAAAATAAGGAAAACACAGAGTTTTGGGGCACTTAGCTTTATTTATTCGCAGGATAGTACGACGTACAATGTGTGGCTAAGTAGCCTGGCTGAATAGCCTTATTTGTGAATGTAAAAACGACTAGGGGTAGAAGCGACGCAACTGCACGACGTTCCAGGGATTGGAGTATGTGACTCATGTATCGAGATCTTTAAGGCGATAGTCGCCACCTAGGATTACTTCTGTAATCATATAAGGTCGCTCCCAAGGGGACTCGAGCTTGAGATGCCCTTGTTGCTTAAGTCGCAGGACCAGGTCTCCTTCGACGAAGGATCTGGGGCGTAGCCTTCTACTGTGGTAGTTGCGGAGGCTTTGCTAGTAGATCGTTGATCTCTCCGCTACGATTTCCCGTGCCTCATCAAGAAGGTCGACAGAGTCTTCGAGTGCAAGAGTTGACTCCTGCTCGCTGTAAGCGACCACCCGCGGGGCTTTGTAGCGTACTTCTGCGGGTATCACCGCTTCAAAACCGTGCACCATGAAGAATGGGGTGTATCCCGTGGCACAGTTTGGAGTTGCTCGTAAGCTCCAGAGTACGGATTGCAGCTCGTCTGGCCAGCACCCGGCGGCTTGTTCGAGTGGCTGGAGGAGTTGCTTCTTGATTCCGCCATAGACGAGACCGTTGGCCTTTTTGACTTGACCATTGGTCTACGGATGAGCCACCGAGGCGTAGCTTATATTGATTCCCAGGTTTTCACAGAATTCCCGGAACTCCTTAGAGGTGAAGTTCATCCCATTGTCCTTGATGATGCTGTGTGGCACTCCAAAGAGGTAAACAATGGACTCGAAGAACTTGACAGCGCTGGCTCCTGATTGATTTGTCACCGGCATGGTCTCGATCCACTTGGTGAATTTATCGACTGCGACCAAGAGGTAGACGTAACCTCCTGGCGAGGATTTCGGGAGCTTGCCGACCATGTCGAGTCCCCATTGCGCGAAGGGCCAGGCCAATTGTATTGGCCGGAGTTCCGTGCCAGGTGCGTGAGGTTTGTCTGCGAATCGCTGGCAGGCGTTGCAGCGCTGGACGATGTCCTTGGCGTCGCGCATGGCTGTGGGCCAGTAGAATCCAGCTCATAGAGCTTTGGCAACGAGGGCGCGACTGCCGGCATGGTGCCCATAGGTGCCTTCGTGGATGTCGAGGAGGATGGCTCTTCCGTCCCTGTTGGAGACGCACCGTTGGAGCACTCCTATGATGTTGCGCTTGTACAGTTCGCCGTTGATGAGGGTGAATGCCTTAGATCGGCACGCCATGTGTCGCGCATCAGTCGGATCATCTGGCAGCCTCTTGCTGAGTAGATATGTGATGTAGGGTTGTGTATCAAGGTCCAGGTCGTCGAGTGCCATTGGCTCGTTGGGTGGCATAGCCCTCGAGTCCGTTGACGTGCTTTTCTTTTATGGAGCCTTTGGCTTGATGGAGCGTTCGCAGATGCGCTCGACCAATACCCCAGGTGGTATGGGGGCGCAGGTGGAGCCAATATTGGCGAGTAGATCTGCATCTTCATTGCTTTCGCGACCCACATGTCGCAGTTCATAGTCGTCGAAGTCCCCTTCGAGTGTGTCGTAGAGGTCGCGATAGGCAATCATGTTGTTGCTCAGTGCGTCGCACTCGTGCATCGTTTGGTTGACCACCAGTTTGGAGTCGCCGTAGATGATGAGCCTCTTGGTGCCACAGGCTTTCGCCATCTACATCCCATGGATTAGAGCCTCGTACTCAGCTTCATTGTTGGAGGCAGTGAACTGCATTCCCAGAATGTATTTCAACTTGTCTCCCTAGGGAAATGTTAGTATGACACCTGCGCCAGCTCCGTCCTTTCACTTGGACCCATCGAAGTGTATTGTCCAAAGATAGGACATATCTGGCCTGTCAGGGAGTTGGTTCTCCATCTAGTGCATGAGGAAGTCTGGGAGAACTTGCAACTTGATTGCGTCGCGCTTCTCGTATGTTATGTCTCATGGATACAACTCGATTCCCTAGAGCACGACTTGTCCGGTGGCATCAGGATTATTGAGTATATGCCCGAGAAGAGCGTCATTGACCACCATGATTGGATGCTCCTAAAAGTAGTGGCGCAGTCGCCCGGTTGTCATGAAGAGACCATAGGCCAGCTTCTGGTAGTCCAGGTACCGCTGCTTCGTTGGCGTGAGCACCTCGCTAAGGTAGTATACTGGCGCTGCACTTCATGGACTTTATTTTCTTTGGCTCGTTCCACCACGAGCACAGTGCTGACCACCTGGTTGGTGGTGGAGATGTAGAGTAGTAGTGGCTCCTTTTCGCGAGGTGTCACTAGTATTGGCGAGGTGGATAGTAAAAGTTTGAGGTCCTCGAATGCTTCTTGCGCCTCGTCTGTCCACTCGAATTTGTCAGTTTTGCGGAGAAGTTGGTAGAAGGGCAATGCCTTTTCGCCCATGCGACTGATGAATTGACTGAGCGCCGTGATTCTCCCAGTCAGCTGTTGGATGCCTCTTACATTCTTCGGCTTCACCATGGCTAGTATGTCCTTTATTTTCTTCGGATTTGCTTCGATCCCTCTCGCGGAGATGAGATACCCGAGTAACTGCCCAGATGGCACGCCGAAGGCGCATTTGTCTGGATTGAGCTTGATCCGGTAGCGGTCGAGGTTGGCGAAGGTCTCGCGTAGATCATCGATTAGAGAGGCGTCCTCTTTGGTTTTGATGATGATGTCGTGAACATAGACTTGGATGTTCCGACCAAGTTGATTCTTGAGGCAGGCCTGCATGCACCGATGATAGGTGGCTCCTGCATTTTTTGGCCCGAAGGGCATCGTGTTGTAACGGAACACACCAAAGGGCATCGTAAACATCGTTTTCTCCTGATCCTCCTCCTTCATTTGAATCTGATTGTAGCCTGAGTAGGCGTCGAGGAAGCAGAGGCGCTCACATCCCGGAGTGGAATCGATGATTTGGTCAATTCGCGGCAACGGGAAGTGATCCTTTGGGCAGTGCTTATTCAAGGAGATGAAGTCCATGCACATCCGCAGGATATCCGTGTCTTTTTTGGGCACAAGCACTGTGTTAGCGAGCCAAGTGCTTTCCTTGATCTCGCGTATGAATTTTGCGTCGAGGAGTCTGTTGATCTCCATCCCGACTAATTTTTCTCTAGGTTCAGATAGTTGCCGAATTGTCTGCTTGACTGGCCTTGCGTCTGGATTCACATTGAGTGAGTGCTCGGCGAATTCCTTGGCAACTCCTGGCATGTCCGCTGGACACCAGGCGAAATCTCCCAGTGCTCACGGAGGCGAGCGCGAGTTCCTATGCGGAACTCAAGTTGTTAGCGATGAGGGCCTCTTTGTCGGGTCCGTTGGATGGACCTCGACTTTCTTCGTGTGCACTGACGAGTCGAAGGCCAGGTCGGCTGAACTTGGCCTTCTCAGGGGAGGCCGACTGTTCTGTGTCGACTCCTTTAATCTTGCGAGTTCCTCCTGCATGTCGAAGGACTGGGAGATTCTGTTGAATTCCCTGTCGCAGCTATCGGACCTCTCGAAGTTGCCGTTGATTGTGACTATGCCGTTTGGACCTGGCATTTTCATCTACAAGTAGGCGTAGTGCGGCACGACGGTGAACCTTACAAACGCGACACGTCCAAGGATGCAGTGGTATTGTGAAGGCCAGTCGACGACTTCAAAGTCGATGCGCTCTCGCTGAAATTTTTGTGGCGTGCCGAAGATGACGTCGAGGTTGATTTTGTCCAGGGGATATATGCCTTTCCCTGGGACGATGTCGTGGAACGTCGTGTCTGAAACTTCCAGACACGTTAGAGGGATCCTCATCGCACGCAAGGTACTTGTGAACATGAGCTTAATGCCGCTGCCACCGTCCATGAAGACGTGACTCATGTCGAAGCCCTCAATCTGCGCCTCGAGTACGAGGGGATAGTCTCCTGGACAAGGAACTTGGCGCGGGTGGTCATGCCTATCGAAGGTGATGCAGGAGTCGCTTCCACTGAGGTACTCAGTGGTGGAAGGTGGAGAGTTTATCGCCAAGTTGACTTGGCAAGTGATGGCCTTTTGCACTCGATTTGAGGGACGCCCTTTTTGGATCATCCCCATGTTGCCCACGGCTCGTGGGTATGGTTCGCTTCCGTGATGCTTGACCGGCGCGACCGCGGGTGGTGGTCCGGGCAGTGGTGGAGGAGCTCCATGTGCCACGGCGCTTGGGCGGCTCCGTAGCCCCTGTTGACCGCGTTGCGATTCATCCGGGCCAAGCCCTCATGGAGTTTGAGGAACTCGTGGCCGTCTTTGAGAAGGTGGCTGGATTTCTTCTTGCCATCGTGCTTGTCGATGTAGAAGTGCATGTTGCATGGCCCGGACAGTTTGTCCTCGATAGATGCTGCGGGTCCCTCTTCGCGAGGGCGGCGTTGCCACAACCTGTGTGGTTTTTCCGCTGTCATGATATCCACCACTGCGGTATCCGCTGTTGCGGTTGTCGTCGCATTTGTCGGCGTAGCCGACTACGACCATATTGACCTCGTCACGGTCATCGTAGACGCGCATCCAACGTTTGCCTCGGTGGTCGCGTCTGCGCCCGAGGTTGTCGTCGTCATTGGAGTAGGTGCGGTTTTTCACCGGGTCTTCTCCGTCAGCCCATCGATTCGTGATTTCCATCAGGTGGTCGATCATTTTGGGCTTCGAGCGGCCCAGCTCCTTCCTGAGCTCTATACGGTGAACACCGCCATTGAACGTGTTGATTGCGTGGTCCTCCGAGATGTTTTCTGCGGAGTTCTTGATGATGGACCACCTCTGGATGTACGAGCATAGCGATTCGCTCGATCTTTGCTGGCAGCTTCTCAATTCTTTGATTGATGCGGGCCTTTTTAAAGTTCCCTTGAAATTGCGCACGAAGTTGTACACCAGCTCTTCCCAGCTGCGAATGGATCCGCGCGGGAGGTTGTTGAGCCATGCGCGAGCGGCGCCCTGTAGCTGTAGCTGCAGGCATTGCATGGCCGTGCTTCGAATCCCTCCATGTAGTTTGACGGAGGAGATGTGGTCCTCCAACCAGATTTTCGGGTCCTGTAGACCATCAAATTTTGGGTTCTCCGACGGGAGTTTGAACCCCTTAGGCATTCGCTTCTGCCTGATGGCCCTGCTGAAGCATATGGCGCCGCATAGCTCAGTCTCATCTTCTTCTGAGTCAGTCGACCGAGCGCGTCTTGCCCGCATCTTGTCGACTTTGCCTTGTGTGAGGTCGTCGCGCGCATCGAAGTCGTGATCATGCCGCCGTGAGCGACGTTGTCCTGACAGATCATGACTATCATCACTAGAGGAGTACGAGTAGTACTTTTCCAGAGCCTTGCTTTTCTTCGGCTCCGGTGTTGGTTCTTTGTCGAGGGCGGCCTCGATTAGCCCCAGGCCCGCGATCGTAGATTGGTGCATGGCAGCTCGCGGATCTCTAGCCGGAGGCTGGTTGTTGAGGAGGTACATGGTGGCCGTTGTTACCACAGCTTGCAGCGTTTTTTGGGAGCATGTTGCCCCACGTGTCGACTGTCATAGAGCTGAAGTTGAGGACTTTCGCGGCCTCCACGCATTCTTGCTCGGTGAGGTGGGCCAGTCGAGATCGCCTTTTGTTGGCGATGTACTCGTTGCCTTTCGAGGAGGATCCTCTGTGGGAGGAGAGCCTAGCTCGCCGAAGGCTTGATTCGTCTGCCGCCTTTTTACGCGCCTCGAGTTGCACGATTGCATGTAGCTAGCGTCTGTATTCCTCCTTCAACAGCCAATGGTAGCCCATCAGCATGTCCTATGGGGAATTGAGGGGCAGAGGATTGTCCCGTAGAGCTTCTCGGCAGCGGGCCCACTCGTTGTGGTTGAGCCTGATCACTACACGCTCTCCGGTGTTTTCGTTCACTATGGTCGGCGGTTCTCCTCCCTCTCCATTGTTGACGGGCGCGCCGTTGCCACGTTGGTGGGTCCGCTGTTAGGTATGTCGCCATTGGGTGGACCATCGTTGGGTATGCCACCATTGGGTGGCCCGGTGCCAGATCCGGTGCCGGCGTTATCGCGATTGGCGGTGGTGTCATCCGCGTTGATGATGGCGCACATGAAGTGGTTGGGGAAGCTGTTGCTCCCGCAACTTTCAGATGCGGAGCCGTAGGCTCCATCTTCTGTGGCTAGATCACCCAGATCAGATCCGCGACTGATGTTGCTGTCCGTGCTCCTGACTGTTGCCGGGGCGTTGAGCTCACTGAGGGTGCCGATTGGTGGAGGGAACCACGATGCTGGAGCAATCGCGGGTGCCATTGGCTGGTCAGGCATGCGAAGCGTGCCTAGCTGACCAACCTGGAAGCAGAAGCTCCCAATCGCCAAGCTGATCCCATCGCCTATGGACTCAAAAGCCGGGCGAGTGGCTGGCGTGTGGACGGTGAAGTCGAACGCGCCGAAGAGCTGGCGAATCTCCGCTGTTGCAGAGTTGTAGATCGCGGTTGATGGGGCCGAAGAAGCCACAACATCAGCACTCCCAATTCCCATAGACGGCGCCAATTGACGAGGGTTTAACTCGTCAATGCCCATTGTTATGGACTTGGGTTTTGGAGAAGGAGGGAGCACTAGAGGCATCAATCGGCTAGCAAACAAACACACATGGACGCAAGTTTTACCCAGGTTCAGGCCTCGTAGAGGCCCCTACTCCTGCTTGTCTGCTCTTGGAATTAACAAAGGAATCGAAGATTACAGGGGCGTGCAGATGCAATCTGGCGAGAGTTGTGGAAACTAGGGTGGTGATTGTCCTCCTCGCCACCCCCTCCTAGCCTTTATATAGATAGGCTAGGTCTCGGGTAGTAGGTCGAGTTGGTTACAGATTAGGGCTTTTCCCTTTGAACTTTCTATCTTAAGCTTCTTCTTGTCTCACAAGCAATCGAGAGACCGTGGGCCACCAGAATTCTATATTGGGCCTTGGCAACGCCGTGGGCTCCTGTCGTATCTGGGCCATATATAACAAAGTCGAGTACCTATAGGGTATACCCATGTCAATAACGCAACAAAGTTAAGAACCTATTATAAGTTGGCATTAAATCTTCATTGTTGCTTTGCTTAAAAGTCATGACGTCAAACCTTCGGTCATAAATTTTCTTTTCTAAAAATAGTAATTGAGAAAAGCATCAAAGATACCTTGCCATGATTTGAAGCGTCCTGCAGATTGTGAATGTAACCATTCTCTGGCTTCCCCTTTTAATGAGAATGGAAACAACATTAATTTCAGCTCATCATCTATCCAAATGGCCAACCTCACCATAGAACACAATTTGGTGAAGTTCTCAATATGCTCGTATGGATCATTCCCTGGATCTCCTGCGAAAGCTTTGCTTTCGATGATTTGTATTAGTTTGGGATTAATTTCATAATTCTCTACTGTGACAGGGCTGAGTAATAATAGGTGAACGTGAATAAATACTATTGAAAGTACCATACTCCCCAAGATCATTTTGTGCCATAGTTCCCATATTTTTGTATTTTTGATTAATACAAATAACAAGACTAGCAATAAAAGATTAACTATTTTTTGTTCTTTTCAAATGAATAAAAGAAGTAAGATAACAACAACAAACAGAAATAAACTATGTGCGAGTGGGTAGGAAATAACCAAACACTATGCTCCCCGGCAACAACGCCAAGTTGATGACTCGTTTCCTGCGTCCAACAACAGGGTTATTGCAGTACTTGTAGCGGTAACTATTTATTAGAAAGATCGATCCCAAAGGAGCTTTGCATGATGGAAATAACACAACCCCGCAGCCACATGGTTAATGCGGCCACGTTAGCACCCAAAACAATGTATAGGTTACTAGAATGGCAATGGTTCGAGAGAGGTTTGAAGTAACTAAGAACAAGGAGCTAAATAAAAACAAAGTAAAGCAATACCGAAAGTAAATGAAGGGGGTTGTAGATATAGAATTGACTAGAGTAAGGCGGTGTCTAGGCTTTCAGTTTCACTAGTACTAGAGGGGAAACTATGTAGCCATTTATTGGAATTAAACAAGATACATCTTTAGATAAATAAACGATCCCTAATGATTCTAGGTTGTCACACATGTGTACTACATAGAGACGTTAGCCTCACGTCGTTGTCACTCACGCAAGTCAATAATACACTCTAGACAAAAGGATCACATGAACTCATATATCTCCTCATTGTCACTAGGGGAGAGAGTAATATAATAGATCAAGCCACAAAGTCTAGGGTTACATACTATATCATACTTCAACCTAGAACGGAATCAATTACTCAATCATAGATGAACAATAACACAAACAATAATTCATGGATATCATCATCATCATGTTCAATCTAACAAATACTAAATACAAGAGAGAGGGAGATGGAGGCGTTGATGGCTATGGAGATGGAGATGGTGATGGTGATGGTGATGGTGATGGAGTCCGCGCTCAATGCGTGGTGGTGGTGATGACGATGGCCTCCTTATCTTCTTCCTCTTTCTTGAATGGTGTGGGGGTGTAGATGGAGATCTGGATCTTGGAGGTATGGCGGCTATGGAGATGGCACGGTGGAAGGGCCCCGCCATGGATGTTTATGGAGAGGTATCCTTCTCCCTTGGCTCCTCACCTCTTTATATAGGCCTAGGGGAGCCCCCAATAGTCCCCAATACGTTTATTATAACCTAAGGAAGGTCTAGGCTCAAACCGGGACGGATTCTGTGAAGAAACGCGTCTAGAAACACATTTCCGTGTGTCCAGACCCGTGGAACGGACGGACGGTACGACCGTACCCGCCCATACTAGTGGTCATTAACGACACGGTATACTTTCGTATTTTGGCCGCCACTTCTTCATACGAACTCCGATTTAGGTGTTCTTCAGATTGTTGGATTCGTATGGACGAGGGCTACAACACCATTTCCTTGGATATTTATTTTGAGTTGATGAAAAAATCACTTTTTCCACCCCTTGAATGGCTAAGTCTGGTGCCTGCAGCTCCTCCATATTGCATCCCCTTGATTCCTTTTGCCTTTCTTTATCCATAATCCATCATAACACCTACACACAAGTCAGGGACAAGAAAAAGGCAATAAAATCCTAATAAAACTAATAATGTGCAAAGTCCATGTGGAAATAAATGAGAACTAGGAATCAATACATAATAGGCATAGTTGTAGATAGATGTAGCATGTAATGAGTGAAAATATGAACAATTTATATACTTAGATATGCATCAATTTTGGACTCATCAGCCGCCCAGCAGGCTATGGGCCTTGCTACCAACTATGGGCCACCCAGGTTAGCCAGATTGGAGACATGTAATGGTGATACACATTTAGCCTATGCCCAATAGTAGCCACCGGAGGACTCTGAGATCTTGCGCCGTCTTGCCTCTTAATCTTGAATGCTTCGTCTGGTGATGCCGACAATTCGCCAAGCAATATCTCGAAGGTCTCCCAATGAACCCTACAATCCTCGCTATCTTCATTGTGTAAGCCAGAGATTCTTAAAGTCCTTCCTTCTAGAGTCGGATAGTTTCCATCTTCCATGGAATCTTCAGACACGACTCTTCCACTACAACTGTTAGAAGGATGACATAGGCTACAACCTACACTACCTCGAAACTCACATATTGCAGTGAATTAATCATTAACTATTTTTTCTTGCACAAACTCCGAAATGTTAAGCGGCAAATCAGGGGACATGGAAAAATTACCGCGCATGTTCATCCACTCGTTGTCGACGCAGTAGCTGTTAGATCTTCCATGCATGAATCTTGATGCCTAGGTCTATAAATGTTAACTGCGTCCAAATATTACTTTTTACCCGCATTCTCCCCTACATCTTCTTCTTCCTCTTACCGCGTGACCGTTCGACCTCTCTAGCAGAAAACCATAGCCAGACACTTGTTTTCCTCCCAACCTTCCTCCATCCATGCAATGGCCAGCAATAGCAGTACTCCTTCGATGGTGGCGGCTCCCGAGGCTACGGTCGAGCCATCACAAGGATTTTTCGTCCCGCCGAAGTGAGTGGTGATTCCTGTCTCCGCCATGGTGGAATCCATGGGAGGCGACCAGAAACAGGCGGCGCCTGATGCTGCAGAGGAGGATGATGACTCCCACAAGGGAGTGTGGAGGGGTTATGACCTCTCCACCGAGCAACTGCAAGAACTCATCGCAGAAGGGTACCTCCCCGCGACGAAGGACTTGGTCTGGCGGCTGGCGGCGGCGGTGATGTGGTCCCCTCTCCCCAAGCCGGAGAGAAGGTCTATCTCAAGTCCCAGCTGGTGCGTGGAGTTAGCCTGCCAGTCTCTGACTTCTACCTCGAGATCCTGCGACACTTCTGGGTACTTTCCCACAACCTCTCTCCCAACAGCATCCTCGTATTTAGCAACTTCATAGCTTTGTGCGAAGGATACCTAGGAATTAAGCCTAGGTTAGATCTGTTCATCTATTTTTTCACCATCAAGAGATATTCCGTAGAATCCAAGGAGGATTTGCGGAACCATTAGTTTAAGGATCCGCCCTTACCGAAGATTCCCCGACATCGTTGGTCATGAATCTTGCAAGAACTAGCAACGAACATATTTTTACGGCCCAGATACCCCTCTGGCCACCCGTCAAGACTCATATCTCGACTTCGTCGATGGAGCTACCGCCGAGGCCACCACCTGGACATCCCAAGGCCCCCTCCCGTCCAATGATGAGGCCTCTCACGCCGTAAGGCAGATGGAGTGGCTGGTAGATGGAGGGATGACCGGCTTGGACCTAGCCATGTGCTGGTTCACGAGGCGGATCCAACCCCTGCAGCACCACGCCGAGCTGATGTATAAGTACTCCAAGGATAGAAAAGATCCCATGTGGATTTCTAAGGACAAATTCTCCATCGACTCCATTAAGCTACGGATGAAGGACATCGTCAAAGTGAAGGACATGAAGCGTGGCTTTAAGATCATCTTTGAAATGTTTGAACGCAGCAAATGCCTAAAGGTAACTATGTTTCCTTTTGTTGCTTTTCATATATACTATAAGGCTTTCTATCTTGAATGTGTCGTTCATTTGACTTGTTGTTTGATCCATCAGCTGGCGACCTTGGTGGTGGATCAAATGGCCTCCTAAGTCTGATGGTAATGCTCCCAATGATCATCTAGCTCCGGTAGCCTGGAAACAGAAGAGCTCCACCTCTGATGCTGCTGTCGAGGGCAAGAAGAAGAAAACGGAGAGTGGAGTCTCCAGAAAATCCACTGTCGCCCTAGAGGCGGAGAAGAATAAATCCACTGGCATCCCCTTACCTAAGGCATTTGTCGTAGTGTAAGTACATTCATTCTCCAACTTTATTTTGCTTTGCACCTATTCAATACATGTACTTATACCGTGTATGTTTCAAGAAGATCCAGCGTTGGTTTGAGGTGGACCTCCAAAGATGTTGGAGGTTCCAAGAAAATTCGTGACATGTTCTCTAGATCGTCCCCCGTTGCTGCTCCCCTGAGCCCCGCCGCCAAGCCTAGAATAGGCTCCGCTAGAACTTCATCCCCCATCATTCCTGAAACCTCCATCATGCAGATAGACATCGATCCGACTCCGGATGTCTTAGGCTCTACCGACATGGACCTTAGTCCCAGTGGCCAGGTGACGCAGGAGAGTACTTCCTCCAAAGTGGCTGAAGCTCTGGCTAAGGATGCCATCGAGAAAGGGAAGCAGATGGAGGAGGGAGAAGAAGACGCAGCAGCAACAACAACAACGGACAAGCCGGGAGCCTCTGCGCCTTCCACTGCTATTATTGCGCAGGAGACAACCAGGGATTCATCCATGCCTTCGGCTTCCACAACTCCTCTGCCATCCACTCCTCCGACACTGAGTCTGGATGATCTTATTCAATAGGCAAACATTATTTATAAGAATGCTCGGACCTTCCATGACGCATATGCCAACTTGGCCAACAATCTGAGGGTTATTGCCATTGTAAGTCTTTGAACTTTACTCTTGTACTTTATAATATATCCCACTATAGCCCCCGAGATCTTAGGCAGAAAACCAGTAGTTATTGGCCTAAGTGCTCTAAAGAACTAAGTGTAGAAGTTGATAGTGTAGCCCTCGAGTGTCTAGTTAGAATAGATAAATTCTGACTAGATACTCTAAGAGAGAACACATCTGAATTAAAATCTTGTACCCCCGAGCGTTTAGTTGAGACCAAGAAGTTCCAACTAGATGCTCTAGAGAAATTAAGCAATTTATCTTTTGTAGAATGAGAATGCCCGGAGGAAAGCTGTCAATGAGAAATATGCCAAGCTACAAGATGTGCTGGACATTGAAAAGTGTAAAACAGCCTTTCTAAGGGAACAAATCACAAATAGCAAGTGTTTATTTTCCTCCAATCAGCTCCTCATTTTTCGCATGGAACCATTTCATCTGAATTCTCACAATGTTGTCTTTGCTCTGTCTTACAGAGACCATTGCCAAGGAAAAGAGCATTGTCAAGCAATCCAAGCATATCCATGAGCTCGACAATGAGAACAATTTTTTGAAGAAAGACCTGGTTGATGCCATCAAGGGCCATGAGGAGGCGATGAAGGTGATGCAAGAATCTGCCGACACCAAGATTTAGTGCCTGAAGGAGATTGAACAACTCAAGGAGTAGAACCAAGCTGGCAAAGAGCTGAATACTCGGGGCCTTGAGATGTACAAGAAGCTTCAGAAGGAGCAGGAAGTCTTGGCAGAGACATGCAATCAAGCTGAGATGAGCATCTTTGGTAACTTTCCTCCGTCTTTTGTCCATTTTGTAAGTCGGTCAAATGTGTTGTTATACTCATGAACTTTGCCTCTAACGAAAACACAGCTCCATTGGTTTAACCAATATGGGTGAAGGTGCTCCGAATTCAAAGGAATGCATGATTCTTGCTGGCAACTTCATCAACACCGCCAGCACCCAGGCTAAGAAGATAGCCCAGCCGTTGGATATCACCATCAAGGTGGCAGACTCTATGGCCAAGTACTCGGAAATCCTGCACCGATCCCTCGAGAAAGTCAAGAGCTAGAAATATTCTTGCGTCTAGGCTGGTGCAAGGATGGCCTTGTCCTTGGTCAAGGCACACTATGACGACGCCGACATGGACCTAGTGACTTATGGCATACCGAATCTTGACGAGGAAGGGAATGAAATCAATAGCGATGCTATATGGAACTCCCTTGCCAGCTATGATACCAAGGTTGCCAAGATGGTCAAGGCGGACGTCTTTGTGCCTGCCGAAGAGATGGACGACCAGCCCGCATCTTCAGAGTCTAGCTCGCGATCCTCCGAGTTTGATGATCTCTCCAGGCATGGTTCTCCTGCTGATGATGATGCGGTTTCTAATGCCCCTACAACAGAGCCATGAAAAACATGTTGTATTAAATGTATCTATCTAGTGTTTATGCAGAAAATATTTGTAAAAGTAAGGTGGGAAACTTGGCTGCAAGCCTCCTGCTACTTATCTAGATCCAATATGTATATATTTTTTAAGCAAGTGCTGGCTTATCCATTATTCTTGTTCGTATGCTTGAACTTTCGTGAGACGGAAGACTCACATCACAGAACCATGCTCTCAAGCGATGATGCTTAATAGCACCATCAAGACCTAAGAAAAAAACGCCAGCTTTGAGTGCCAAAAAGTCACTACTCCGGAATCCACATAAAAACATCAAAAAACATGTAGACTAGAAAACTTAAGCTAACACCCGTAGGCGGAATTTTCACAAGTGCAAATGCAAACTTGCGCATAAAGGATTTATATGATCCAAAAATAAACACTAAAGGAGGTAAAAGACTCAGAAAATATGAGTGAACTAGATGCTTTATTTCATCGATCATATAAGGTACATATTACATAATATAAAATATGCTAAGTGTAAAGATGACGTAGATGTGCTATGTTCAATGGCCGATCTATCTCCAGGAAATCATCATCGGAGTCACGTTGCTTGCACTTGCGCTTTTTTGGCCTATGTTTTAACTCGTGAATATCGACGAGGTAATAGGAACCATTGAGCAACTTTGCTTATGACGAACAGTCCTTCCCAAGACGGGGATAGTTTGTGTGACTTTTTCTGCTTGAGTCGAAGCTCCAGATCCCCCTCTTTAAATGAGTGATGCCTAACACGGTGACTATGGTAGCTACATAGCATCTATTGGTAGCTGGTGGATCTCTGGCATGCCAGCACGTGTTCCTCTTCGAGCAGGTCCACAGATAAGCGTCTAGATTCTTCAGCGTCATCTTCGTCATAGGAGGCAACCCTTGGTGCATCATGGAGGATGTCGGATGGTAGGACAACTTCTGCTCCATAAACCATGAAGAAAGGGGTTAAGCCGGTAGATCTGTTGGGCGTTGTTCGTAAACTCCACAAACCAGATGGAAATTCCTCCACCCAGGCTCTAGCTGCTCTATGTAGCGGTGCCTCTAAGTGTGGCTTGATTCCTTGCAGAATTAGTCCATTGGTTTGCTCAACTTTCCCATTTGACTGTGAGTGTGCCCTAGATGCTAGGTCAAGGCGGATGCCTTTTTCATGGCAGTACTCCTCAACTTCTCCAATAGACAAATTGTTGCCATCGTCGGTGATGATGTTGTGTGGGAGACCAAATCTCACCACTAGATTCTAGACAAATTTTAGGGATGTTGCCCCATCGATCTTTCTAATGGGTTTAGCTTCAATCCATTTGGTGAACTTATCAACTGCTACTAGCAGATACGTAAATCCACAAGGTGATGTTTGCAAAGGCCCAACCATGTCAAGCCCCCAGACTGCAAACGGCCAAGTAATTGGTATTGTTCACAATTCTTCAGCTGGAACATGTGGTTGCCATGCATAATACTGGCACCCAATACAAGTCTGCACCAGCTTGTCGGCGTCCGCCTTAGCGGTCATCCAGTAGATTCCTTGTCGGGAAGCTTTTTGCCACCAGCGACCGGGGAGCGGCCTGATGCCCACAATCTCCGAGATGTATTTCTCTAAGGATATGCATACCTTGTTGCTGGGAGACACACCGTAAACATATCTATAATTTTTGATGCTCCATGCTTGTTTTATATCAACTTATGTTTTGTTTACACTTTGAGGTATTTTTATACATTTTGTGGAACTAACCTATTAACAAGATGCCGCAGTGCTAGTTGCCTGTTTTTTGCTATTTTTGGTTTCAGAAAAGCTAGTAAGGAAATATTCTCGGAATTGGACGGGACAAAAGCCAAAGTCAATATTTTACCAGAAGGAACATGGAGTCCGAAGGGCAGCCGAAGTGGTGCCACGAGGTGGCCACACCTAGGGCTGTCGCGGCCACCCCCTAGGGCGCGCCGCCCCATGGTGTGGCCCCCTCGAGCACCCACCGACCTTGCCCCTTCCCCTATAAAAGTACCTCGATGCAGAAACCCTAAGGACCATATAAAAAATCCACAAAAGATTATGTAGCCGCCGCCATCTCTGTCTCTAGATCGGGGGGATCCGAAGCTCTTACCGGCACCCTGCCGGAGGGGAGAGATCATCCCGGACGCCTTCTTCATCACCATGCCAGCCTCCAGAGTGATGCATGAGTAGTTCACCCTTGGATTATGGGTCCATACAGTAGCTAGATGGTTGGTTCTCCTCCTTTGTGCTATCATGTTTAGTTCTTGTGAGCTCCGTTCATGATCAAGATCATCTATTTGTAATCCTATATGTTGTATTTGTGGGGATCCGATGGATATTGTGATACTATGTCAAAATTATTATTCATTCTATCATGTCTATGTTATTGCATGGTCTCCATTGCTAGTAGTTATCTTGGCCAAGTAGATGCTTGTAACTCCAAGAGGGAGTATTTATGCTCGATAGTAGGTTCATGCCTCTAGTCATCTAGGGAAGTGACAGCAATATCTAAGGTTGTAGATGTGATGTTGCTACTAGGGAGAAAACAATAATCCTTTGTCCATGGGGCAATTGTATTGTTTACTTTACACACTTTGCTTAATGCAATTATCTATTGCTTGCAACTTAATACTGAAAGGGGTTCGGATGATAACCTGAAGGTGGATTATTAGTCATAGATGCGGTTCGATTATGGTCTATGTATTATGTTGTAATGCCCAATCAAATCTCGTAGGAGTCAAGATGTCTAGTATATGCATTGTTATGCTTTCTCAATCTGTCAATTGCCCCGCTGTAATTTGTTCATCCAACATGCTATTTATCTTAAGGAGAAACACCTCTAGTGAACTGTGGACTCCAGTCCATTCCTTTACCATTGATATACCATCTACTATTTACCGTTTACTGTTTACTTTCTGCAAGCAATTACTATCTTCCACACTATACGTGTAATCCTTTGTTTTCAGCAAAACGAGTGAGATTGACAACCTCACTGTAAGTTGGGGCAAAGTTCTATGGTTGTGTTGTGCAGGATTCAAAGTTGCTAGCAACACCTTGGAGTTGTTTCCTTACTCCTACTGGTTCGATAACCGTGGTTTCATAACTGAGGGAAACTTGCTGCTGCGTTCATCATACCTTCCTCTTGGGGTTCCCAACGAGCTCTACATATCTTGAGCCATCAAGCAGTTTTCTGACGCCGTTGCCGGGGAGTTAAGGATAGCTTCAATCTCTTCCTCCTCGTCAATCACTTTTCAAGGAGAAAGAAGATTCTTGCAAGGGGAGTCTCTCACAACCAATCTGTTTACTTTTTTTGTTTTTCTTAGTTTATTTTGCTTTGTTTTGCTTGTTTCTTTATCAAAAACACACAAAAAATAGTTGTACTGGTTTGCTTCTTTTTATAAAAAGCACAAAAAAAATTAGTTATTTCTATAGTTGTCACGTCTTTCTTAGCTCACCATGTTGATCCCTAAGTTCACCCTGAAAGACCTTTCAATAGGTAGTGGCTCTATAATTGGGAAAGATAATATTGAAGAATTCTTTAATCATGTTAGCAAGCATGAGGATATTGAGGATAGATCCTTAGCAGAACTTGCTCCAAATTATGAAATTGCTGCAGCTTCTTTAGTTCACATGTTGGAGGCTAGTTTTGTTAACCTTAACCCCAAGATGCAAGTAATGTTTCTTAAACTAAAAGATATTGAGGATACTGAAAAGAGAGATTTTATTCTAGAAACTTTGCTTAAAGAATTCAATGATGTTGTTAAGGAAGCTAGAAAGGTATTTGATCATTTTAATATGCTAGGATCATGTGTAGATGTTATTGGTACACTAGAAAAGTTGGACAAAACCAAACCCAAAAATGGAGAGGAAATTAAAATACCAATACCTTTTAAACTTGTAGGAATGCATGAAGCCTTAGAAAAGAATTTTGATTGGATTGTTCCTGAAAACCCGTTTGATGAAAATAGTGAACCCAAGAGTATTGAGAGAGGATCCTCTAGAACTTATTTGGATGAGATACCTTGCCTCGTTGAAGATATTTCTGGTATTGATCTTAATGCTTCTTCATTCGAAAATACTTGAATCTTGCTCATATGCCTAGCTGAAAGGCGTTAAAGAAAAGCACTATTGGGAGATAACCCAAATTATTTTTACTTTCAGTAAGTTTTTCTTTTGTTGAGTCTTGGAAGTTATTGCCTCAGTAATAACCTCTCCTTATCCTTTTTGTGTGGTTTTTGTGCCAAGAATAATCTCTAATGAGAGAGAAGTAAGACTAGGGAAAGTTGTTGTTCCGAAACAGATTTTTGTGCTTCACTATAAAAATGGTGAAAAATCCCTGAATGTCTTATTGAGATGTAATTGTCTGTGCTTATGCCCCAGGTTATTATCTAACTTTCGTTAGTTTAGCACTTTTCGATTTGAGCAACAGAAGGTCTTCGAAAAAATTGTTTTTACCTACTGGTATGTATTGATAGATTTCTGCCATTATTTGCATTTGCCTGTTCATCTCTTTCTCTTTCAATTCTCTTTGATCACTTGAGCTTTTAGAATGAATTGCTACAGTAGCTTGTGTTTTAATGGAAGTTTTACTTGTGTTGAAACTAAACCCAAAGACTTATTATCTTGAATATACTAATGTTGCGAATGAAGATTGTGTGAAGTTTTGTTTGAAGGAAATTTTGAAGTGTAGAGAAGAATAATGTGATGAGATGAAGTATGGACAAAATCTCAAGCTTGGGGATGCCACCCGTGTCACCTCAAGAAATATTCATGAGGTACAAGCGTCAAAGCTTGGGGATGCCCAAGGCATCCCCTTCTTCATCAATAAAAATCTCAGGTTTTCTTCTAAAACACTACATTTTTATTGTTTCTTGCATGATTGTGTTGTTCTTGGAGAGTCTTTGTTTTTAGTTTTCTTTTGTTTGGTTTGCTTAAATAAATTGGTTGGACCCCCGCATTCATATGTTGTTTCAAATAAGTTGATTGGTGTTGGAAAAGAGTAGGAAGCTTCATGCTTATAAGTGGTACAAAAGAAGCTTGTTTTGACTGTGGCCTAGACTTTATCATGTCATGTTTGATGTTGTTTTGATCTTATGCTTAGTGATTATTGCTGTAGCATGAATTGTTCCAAACAATTGAGATTGCTTAATGTGCCTTGAAAGAATCATGCGTTGTTTTAGCATACAAAAGCATAATATTGTGGTATTCTCCTTTGATGCTTTATTTGGGTTGACTTGGCACATGCTTACACCATGTTAAGACTATGAACCAGTCACCTTAGCCTCTATGATTATTTTGTTTTTGACTTTGTCAGTTTATGCTTTAATTTATAATGTTTTGTCGCTTTGCATGATGATGGCCATTTTTGCTCTCTTAGTTGGTTGCTCCCAGTCTTTTGCTAGCCTCCACATGTACCACGTATGAGTTCCACTCATGCATCCAACCTCCAAGAAAACCAAGTTATTCCAAAGAGTCCACTATAAATTCCTATGCATGGTGTGTTACACCATACCAAGTATATTCATGTTTTTATCTATCTTCCAAATTAAAATTGTTATGTGAAAATTAGTGATTAAAGCTCTCACAAACTTGATGGCACACTTTATTTTCTTGCACTTAATAAACTGGAACCATTATGTCCAACTATGTTGCTTATATGCTTGCTGTAACACCCTCAAATCGGCCCTATGCAAATTTTAGCGATTCCCGCCAAACCCGCATAGAAACGATTCAAGGACGCCCACCAGGCACTTTCGTGCGGGTGGAAAACGAAGTAATACCATTACACATCAGTCCTCGATGGGACCCACATAACAGATATATACATCAGTGACTCCATGAGTCAATAATACAGATATAATATACAAAGATCCAAATCACCTCGAAAACGATAGAGCATCCGACTACGGACAAGATGCAAATGGGGCTAAGAGCCCTGAAGAATAACCAATGGCGTCCATAACCCTGCACAGGCCAAGCCGGAAGGGTAACCCTGCTAACGACGGCGATCTCAAACCTGCTAAAACAAAAGGGGTGCCGACAAAGGGCAAAGGAAAAAGAGGAGCGTCAGTACTGAGGCCAGTACACGGCGAGGCTAGAATTCGGTGGCTCTCGCCTACATAGGTATGGTGGGCTGTAGCGGCAGCGCAGCAGCACTAAACAACCTATAGAGACTCGATACAACTGGCGGTTATCAGAGAGGGATAAGAAAGACCTATTCGGATCCAACCTGAAGCTAACACCAAACAAACCCATCCTGGTTTTTCCCCCTCGAGACCAAACGAGGAAGTCGGACCAAGGAACTCACACAGTTGGCAATTTTACTCATTCCGTTATAGTTGCAGCAATTACTAATCAGAGATAAATATTAGGTGTCATCCTGAGAGCATAAGTAGTGGGCAGTTTTAGTTAACATCTCGTTGTAGTTGGAATAGTTACTAGTCAGATATAATTGTCCTGAGGAATCCCAAACCCAACAGTTGTTGACACTTTTATCACATTCCTTTGGAGTTGTATTACTTACTAGGCAGGTATATTAGAACACGATACGACCAAGATCCACCAGTTGTTGGCAGTTTTAATATCCATTCCGTTATACTTGAGTTGATTACTAGTCACATATTAAGTCAAATTTATAGCACTACTTTAGTTATGCTTGTCTATGATCGAGATACTGTGCTCCAAGTCGTCCATAACCGCGGACACGGCTTTCAGAATGTTTTACCCTGCAGGGGTGCACAAATAGCAACACACACTCGATCAACCTCGGAAAAACCAACTCAAAACCCAACGAGGCATTCACGACAAAGCGATCACAAGATTCAGAAATATTTCAGGGGGCCACCCCACTAAGCTACCCGCAATGAAGTTGGCCGGCTCCGGAACAGACCCAGGGTTTGTGTGGACGGCTGTAAACGACTGGGAACCCGAAAGTGTGACTGGGCTTGTCGATACAGCGAAAACGTGTCACGATCCTAAACAGTACAGGTGCTCCACGCACAATCGTAAATAAAGCAGTAACATGGCATAAGTACAGGATAGTAATAAATCCCCAAACTAGTTTGTGGCCCCAAGAAATAGAAATGAATCAAGCTCTGGCTTAGGGGGGTCCATAAGGCCTCCCGGATGTGGATAGTGCGAAAAATCAAGGAACAGGTATCAAGTACTCGGGGTCCTACGGGACACAAGTGAGCGTGGAAGAACCAAATAACATCTATTGCCCACCGATGCCTCTGCATTAGTTATATCTAGCATTTTAATAGTTGTATTTAAAGTTATGATCATCTCCACCATAAACATCTCCACCAATAAACATCTGCCAGCATTCCAACAACTGTGGTACTCGACAACACAAGATCACACCTGAGCAAGCGACTTGCAAGGCCAGCTATCTACCAAACACAGGTAATAGGAGGTGTCCAAGGCTATATAGAGGCTGCACGGGGTATAACTGGTGTACGGAAACTAAAGCATCGCGACACGGATAGCAATAGATCACCAGGACGAAATAAAGACTATAAATGCAAAATAGGTAGAAGGGGGAGAGATGCTCGCCTGGGAAACACTACCGAAGGTTCATATCCGGAGAACTTGTCGATACTCGCATCAACTCATCGGCCTAATCCGCGAAGAAGCAAAGCACTAAAAGAAACACCGGATGTAATATTTAATACTATGGCAGAAGATCCGGCATGATTATGATATGCATGCGAGATGAACAATTATTATGCAATAGGTTTTATCTATAGCATTTATAAAATAGGGGCTCGGAAAAGGTTCACACATCTGGGTTCAGAAGATCTTGGGTTCCGGGGTTCGGGGTTCAATAGGGTCCAGGGTTCGATGGGGATCGATCTCGGCGGGAACGTTCTCGGACAACGGAGTAGATCTTGGCGTTCCGGGAAGAAGGACTTGGTTCGGCGTCGGGGGCGCATCGGATTCGCCCTGGCCGGTGTCGATCTTATCGTCGATGGCGACTTGAGTGGATCGGGTATCGGGGTCTCCGGATCCGTGAAGTAGATCTTGTCGCACGATGTCCGGGTAGGCAAACTTGGCGGGTTGGGGACGATCTTGTTGGGTCCGCGTATCGGGTCGGTCTTGCCGTTCGGGATGAAGAACTTGGCGTTCCGCATTGGATACCTTGGCGTCCGGGATCTCGGGTATCGGCTCCGGGAAGAAGTACTTGTCGCATCTGTGGTCCTCGGATTCGGTCTTCGGATCCGTGTCGACGGTCTTGGAATGTGGTAAGTAGATCTTGGGATGAGGCAACGGATTGGTATTATCGACAAGACGATCTTGTCGCCCCCAAACTTGGCGTTGGTTTCTTTCCGAAGATCTTGGCGATGGACTCTGAGCTGCCGTAGTACCAAGGCATGTCCACCGAGGCAACACCTCCACAGCACAAGCATCACCACAACTACAGTGACACTCCATGTCGCTTCCCTAAAGGAATCCTTCACTACACGCTCGAATCTCGCAGAAGACACAGTACCACATTCCCAACATCACCACATCTCTGCAGCAGTAAAACTTCAGAAGCAATCTTCACTTTGGTAAACACTAATAGAAAAAAAACACAGCACGACGCGCTGGGATCTGAGGGCCATGGGCGGCGTCCACGCGGCCTCTGCGGGACCGAGTCGGGGCAGACGGGGTGGGGATGGCGAGGGCCAACCACGGCGGGAGGGCGGCGACGACGGGCTTGGGAAGGGCGCGCCGGAGACGCGGGGCCGGCCAGAGCAGGGGCTCGAGGTCGGGGGCCTGCACGACGGCGGTGCTGGCCTGGCGGAGAGGCAGTCGGGTGCAGGGAAGAAGGCGGCGGGGAGGCGGAGGACGTCAGGGTGGGCCCCATGGCTCCAGCGAGGAAGCGGTGGCACACGGCGGCGGTCGGAGCGGAGGTCGCAGAGGTCGGGGAAGGCGCGGCTGACGCAGGGAGAGGACGCGAGGGAGGCGGGGCAGGCGAGGCCGGAGGGAGGCCGGAGGGAGGGCGAGCAGGGGCGAAGAGGTCGCGGTCGGCGGCAACGTCGGCTCCAGAGGAGAAGGGGGTCGCGGCGCGGGGGAGAGGCGGGGTCGCGGACGGCGGCGATGTGCAGAGGCGGCGGGCGGAGGAAGGCCGGCGGCGGCGGGCGCCTGGGAAGGAGGCGGAGCGAGGCCGGCGGGGAGAGGCGCTCAGGGGTTGGCAGATGCGATGCGGGGAGGAGGGTTGCGGTAGGTGGCGAGGGCGAGGTGGTGGGGCCGGGTGGCGTGCGCGATGCGCGTGTCCACGGGTCGAGCGAGGCAGGTGGGCGGGAGAGCTGTCGGTGGGGTGGGACACGCGTGGGGGAGCGCGTCCAGGTGATTGGGAGCGAGCGGGAGTGGGCAGGGGAGGGCGGCGTGTCGGTCGGGGCGTGGTGGTGGGGCCAGGAGCGATGGAGGGAGTGGGTTGTGGTTGGTGGGATGCGCCCAGGTGGGGCTGGGGGGCTGTGCCGGCAGGTGGCAGCGGCTGGTTGGGTGGGATTTTGGGCCAGGGGGATGTGGCGAGCCGTGAGTCGCTGTGGTGATATGGAGGGGGCTGGGTAGATTAGGTTTAGGTAGAAAAAGGGTTTGGGTGTTTTCTAGTAAAGGTAGGATTTTTATCTGGAGGTGGCCGGCTGGGCTTTCGGGCCTGGCTGGCTGCCTCCCAAAAATAATTTGAATATTTTATTTATTGAAAACGAGGCTTTTGCAAACCGTTGGTAGACAAACAAAATATTTCGGAGACCTGGGTTTTTATTTGAAATAATAACGGGGCGTTTAGAAAACAGAAACAGACTTTGCGAAAATAGTTTTATGCAAACAAATGCAAGATGACATGACGATGCTCAAATGCAAGGTGGCATGATGACATGAGCATGCGGTCATGATGATGCAATGCATACAAATAACGCGATTTTCTAGTAGTGGTTTTGGCGGGGCGCCACACTTGCACTTTATAAGTTTTGAATTAGCAGAACCATGATACCATGGGGAACGCTTTCAACATTGCACTTATTATTCAGTTGTTATCATGTTCTTTTGTTTATGGATCCCGGCGGTGTGAAATAAAAGGGGAGATTGTAAGCTCATGGAGTTTGTATGTGTGTTAGAGAAACGCCTGGGCGGCTAGCCTAAGCAATACCTAACCATGGTGGAAACTTGCAGCATAACCATAGTGAGCATTATGTGAAGCATCCTCAATAAAAACCTATGCAAATAGCAAATAAAAAGATCGCTGAGATGCTCATTGTCTGTTGCCTTGTCATTTTGATATGGGAAAGCTCCTGTGTCATGGGGCAAGGGGTACCCCGTTGGCGGTTCTCCATGATACACATGTACTTACAATGACAAGAACTTACTTGTGACTAAAGTTGAGTAGCATGAGGTTCGGTACTCATAAGCAAGGGGCATGAGATTTTCAACTTATAACTTGTCAAGCATATCCTCATATTTGTGTCACTTTAACCTTAATCACCTCAAGATGCTTATGATAGGGGCAATGAGAGCTGAAAGCTAATAAGTACAATAATTTTTGGAAGCTCTTTATGAAACTTGAAATCCCTGCTTCCCTCTGTGAAGGGCCTTTCTTTTTTACTTTTATGTTAAGTCTCCATCTTCTATCTTTATGCACCAATTGAGAGAGCATAGTGGTCATTCTTAGTTTAATGTGCATTGTCCCAAAACTTGTTGATTGATTCATAACTTTGATATTGCTTGTTCTTAAATTATTTGTATCTAGTCACCCTTATGAACTTTGAAGGTGTCCTATGCATTTATGTTTTGCTATACCATGAGGGACAAGCTGAATACCACTCTTATTATGTTCTCTATATGTGAAACAAACAAACGTCTTTCAATGCATTGTTATTCATGATCTTTTGTTTTTACCTTTTCATGTTACAACATAGTTGCTATGTCTTATTGTTAGAACTCTATCTTTCATGCTCATGTTTAGAGTACTTTGATCCAAGCTATCAATGCTTTACAAATACCTTGATCAAGATTGTGATGGTTCATGTCACCTCAAAAATTATCATTTTTATCACTTACCTACTCGAGGACAAGAAGGAGTTAAGCTTGGGGATGCTTGATACGTCGTAAACGTATCTATAATTTTTGATGCTCCATGCTTGTTTTACATCAACTTTCTTATGTTTTGTTTACACTTTGAGGTATTTTTATACATTTTCTGGAACTAACCTATTAACAAGATGTCGCGGTGCCAGTTGCCTATTTTCTACTGTTTTTGGTTTCAGAAAAGCTAGTAAGGAAATATTCTCGGAATTGGACGGGACAAAATCCAAAGTCAATATTTTACGAGAAGGAACACGGAGTCCGAAGGACAGACGAAGTGGGGCCACGAGGTGTCCACACCTAGGGCTAGCGCGGCCACCCCCTAGGGCACGCCGCCCCATGGTGTGGGCCCCTCGGGTGCCCACCGACCTTGCCCCTTCTCCTATAAAAGTACCCCGATGCAGAAACCCTAAGGACCCGATCAAAATTCTACGAAAGAGTCTATAGCCGCCGCCATCTCCATCCCTAGATCGGGGGGATCCGAAGCTCTCCCCGGCACCCTTTCGGAGGGGAGAGATCATCCTGGAGGCCTTCTTCATCACCATGCCAGCCTCCGGAGTGATGCGTGAGTAGTTCACCCTTGGACTATGAGTACATACAGTAGCTAGATGGTTGGTTCTCCTCCTTTGTGCTATCATTTCTAGATCTTGTGAGCTCCGTTCATGATCAAGATCATCTATTTGAAATCCTATATGCTGTGTTTGCGGGGATCCGATGGATATTGAGATACTATGTTAGTTTGATTATTCATTCTATCATGTCTATGTTATTTGTGATCTTGCATGCTCTCCATTGCTAGTAGCTATCTTGGCCAAATAGATGTTTGTAACTCCAAGAGGGAGTATTTATGCTCGATAGTAGGTTCATGCCTCTAGTAATCTAGGGAAGTGACAGAAATATCTAAGGTTGTAGATGTGCTTTTGCTACTAGGGAGAAAAAACAATAATTTGTCCATGGGGAAATTGTATTGTTTACTTTACACACTTTGCTTAATGCAATTATCTATTGCTTGTAACTTAATACTGGAAGGGGTTCAGATGATAACCTGAAGGTGGATTATTAGTCATAGATGTAGTTGGATTATGGTCTATGTATTATGTTGTAATGCCCAATCAAATCTCGTAGGAGTCAAGATGTCTAGTATATGCATTGTTATGCTTTCTCAATCTGTCAATTGCCCCACTGAAATTATTTCACCCAACATGCTATTTATTTTAAGGAGAAACACCTCTAGTGAACTGTGGACTCCAGTCCATTCCTTTACCATTGATATACCATCTACCGTTTATCGTTTACTGTTTACTTTCTGCAGGCAATTACTATCTTCCACACTATACGTTTAATCCTTTGTTTTCAGCCAACGAGCTGCTGTGCTCATCATACCTTCCTCTTGGGGTTCCCAACGAGCTCTACATATCTTGAGCCATCACTGGCCATCAATTATGACGTAGCCCTTTGATCTGCGTACTATCTACCAGCTTTTGAATTCATCGTTGGGCAGTGTTCCATTTTGAAGGTAGTCCATGAACGGTTTCGTCCAAGCTAGAGAGGTCATTGTTACTGTATTAGCAAATGAATCTACTCTATCTGGATTGTCGAGGTCCGCTCCTTTCACGAATGGGGTCCGGAAATGCTCTAGGAAGATGCCTGGCGGAATTGGTCGGCGAGCTGATCCAAGCTTAGATAGCAGATCTGCTACCTCATTGTCCTCCCTTTTGATGTACTTGAATTCATAGTTAGCGAAGCACTTGGATATCTCGTCTACTTCATCTCGATATACTGCCATCATAGGGTTCCGCGCCTTCCAAGTGCTAGCCATCTACTAGGTAACCAAGTCGGAATCTCCATAGCAAACTATGCGCTTCATGCCAATATCCTTGGCTACATGAAGTCCATGAATGAGGGCCTCATACTCTGCCATGTTGTTGGTAGCATTGAAGTGGGTCTACAAGACGTACTACAACTTCTCTCTTGTTGGTGATTGCAGTAATACACCAGCCCCCGAGCCATTGAGCAACTTGGATCCGTCAAAGTGCATGACCGAATACTTTGACTCTGGCACAAGAGTGTTCTCTAGTAGTTCTGTCCAATCTGTGATGAAATCCGCTAATGCTTGAGATTTGATAGCATCGCGTCTTTTGTAGGTGATTTGAAAGTCGGCAAGTTCAATGCCCCACTTTGCCACTCTTCCTATAGCGTTGATGTTATTGATGATGTCGGACAGTGGAACTTTGCTCACCACTGTGACGGGGTGCTCCTGGAAATAATGCCTTAGCTTCCGGAAGCAAGGAAAACTCCATCAGATAGCTTTTGGTAGTGCGGGTAACGCTGCTTGGATTCCGTCAAGACCTCGCTTACATAGTAAACTAGTCGCTAGACTCCATGCTCATGCATTGGCTCCTTGCGCTCCACCATGACGATGATGCTGATAACCCGGTTGGTTGCCGCCATGTATACTAACATAGGCTCCATTGACTCCGGTGCTGCAAGTATCGGTGCGAAGGAGAGTATTCTCTTCAACTCCTGAAGTGTCGCATTTGCTTTGTCCGTCCATACGAATTTGTCGGCCTTCTTGAGCAACTTGTAACGTGGCATGGCCTTCTCTCCAAGTCGACTAATGAACCAGCTTACTGCTGCAACGCAGCCTGTGAGCCTCTGTATGTCCTTCAAGAACGTCGGGCATTTGATGTTGACGATGGCCTTGATCTTCTCCGGCTTGATCTCTGTGGTGCAAAACGATGAAGCCCAACAATTTGCCGGATGGCACCCTAAAGACACACTTCTTAGTGTTAAGCATCATGATGTACTTCTAAAGATTGTCAAAGGT
Source organism: Avena eriantha (assembly GCA_910589775.1). Lineage (NCBI taxonomy): Eukaryota > Viridiplantae > Streptophyta > Magnoliopsida > Poales > Poaceae > Avena > Avena eriantha. The sequence continues at coordinate 111,166,037 of OU342744.1, forward strand.
TTCCTGGAAGTTAGCGATGAGATTGTTTGATTTCTTTGACATCACCGTGATGTCGTCCATGTAAGCATGTATGCTGCGACCTATTTGGTCATGTAGGCAATGTTGCATCGTCCAAAGGTAGGTAGCACCGGTGTTTTTCAGCCCAAAGGGCATCATGACATAGCAATATGTGTCATAAGGTGTGATGAACAAAGTGGCCAATTGGTCCGACTTTCGCATCTTGATTTGGTGGTATCCTAAATATGCATCAAGAAAACACAGAAGTTCTGAGCTAGTCGTCGAGTCAATGACTTGGTCAATGCGAGGCAAAGCAAACGGATCCTTCGGACATGCTTTGTTCAAGCCAGTGTAATCAACGCACATTCTTAATTCTTTGGTTCCCTTTTTGGGGACAAGTACAGGATTTTCCACCCACTAGGTGTGAATAACTTTTCGGATAAAACTAGCCTTAAGTAACCTAGCTAGCTCTTTGCCTATAGCCCGTTGTTTTTCATCACCGAAGCCTCGTAGAGGTTTTTTCACCGGTTTTGCTTTAGGATCGATGTTTAGGCTGTGCTCGGCAAGTTCCCTAGGTACTAGGGTTGAAAACGGAACGGAAACGAACGGAAGCATACGTTATCATTTTCGTTTCCTCTTGTGTTATCGGAATCGGAAATGAAACGGAAAACTCCAAAAACGAACACAAAATCAGAAATCATCGGAAATGAATATGGTACGGATACGATACGAAAATGGACATTTGTCAGAATATAATAGTGGTGTAATATCATGGTGTGTAAATTAAAAGTAACGTATAACAGACAAAGAATATCTCACAACTTTGAAAAGCGACTATTGGATATACAGTAACACACATAATTTAACACTACAACAAGCACATAAATTCACGTAATTAGTTTCACATCAATGCTAAGTCACTCACTTGGTTAGTATGTCGCATGGGTTGGTTACATGTATTACATAGATCCTTCATATATTCCATGGCTCAACAAGCGCAAGAGAAATCACTAATGCAAAGTACTGGTTATATTTCCGGAAAGTTTCCATATTTGTTTATCCGATATTTCCTTACCCTTTCCGTTTCCGCCGGATATTGCTTCACCGTTTCCTTTTCCGTTTCTGTTTAAAATATTCCATTTCCGTTCCTTTTCCGTGAAATGCCATTTCCGTTTCATTTTAGCTCTCCATTTCCTTTTTCTTTGGAAACGAACGGAAAGTTTCCTTACTATTTTCAACCCTACTAGGTACACCCTTCATGTCGATAGGTTGCCAAGGCAAAGATGTCCCTATTCTCATGGAGGAACTCGGCGAGCGCGCCTTCCTATTTGGGATCCAGGTCCATGCCAATGGAGGTGGTCTTGGAGGAATCTCCTTCAACAAGCTCCACCTACTTGGTCATGATGGTGACCTTGAATGCGGGTCCGGAGTCAGAAATCTACTTCTTGGAAGCCGACATCTCTAAAGCATCGACCAGGCGCTGGATCTCCTGGAACTCTCACTGTAGGGGACCGCTTCAGCGAAGGTGGCTTCGCTCAGCTCGCACTCCCTTGCCTTTGTGAAGCTTCCAGCAACAGTGATGATGCCTTTTGGTCCGGGTATCTTGAGCTTGTTGTATACGAAGCATGGTATGGCGAGAAAGGAGTGGAAGATGTCGCGTCCAAATATGACGTGGTACACGCTCTTGAAGGGCACCACTTCAAAGGTCATGCACTCTTGGCGGTAATTATTAACATCACCAAAGGCGACCGGAAGGGTGATGCAGCCAAGGGAATTAGCTTGCCGGCCAGGAACATCGCCATGGAACACGATGCTACTCTTCCTTAGTTGGGTCTCCGTCAAGTCCATCTTGTGCGGTGTATCCAGGTACATGATGTTGATGCTGCTTCCACTGTCCACGAGGCACTTGGTGAACTCACTTTCGTCAATCAAAGGGTTGATGACCATGGCATACTGGTTCTCTGTTGGGATGAGCTCTAGGTGATCTTCTCTGTCCCAAGTGATTGGAATCTCTGACCACCTGACGTACTGGACCAATAGGTGTGGTAGACCGGAGCCTTCTTTTCAAAAGGATTCTTGCCCTTGACATCGCCCTTGTCGGCGGGTTTAGGGTCCGTGTCTCCATCCATATCATCTGAATCCTTGGAATCTTCCTCCTTCTTTTTCCCTTTGCCTTTTCGACGGGGTCTTTTCTTCCAACTTTGCTTGTAGCCGGACTCAGGGTCTTCCTTGAGGCCATTTACAAACTTGCATTGGTGGTTGGTGTGGGTGGCTTTTCCATTAGCGTCGAGGTGGACGAAACACGGCATATCACGATACGTCTGGGGAACACGGGGTGTTATGGGTGTAGAGTCACTCCGCTGCTTCCCATGACTAGCACCCCCCGGCCATGACCATGTTGTCCACCATCGCCTCTGCCAACGAATATCGTGGCGACCATGTCGGCTATCTGCTTTTCTTCTAGCAGATTCTTCTGCTTATTGTTATTATTCTTCTTAGCCTGGGTAGGGATGGCCAGTGCGAAAACGAACCACGAGCATCATCATCAGCGGCAGCAAATTCACTAGACATGGCAATCATCGAGTTGAGGTCAATCTTGCCATTGTCCTGATGGCTCTTCAGCGTATGTCGGAGCAATGTTCCCTTTTCTAGGCCGTCGATGAAGGCGGCCATAGCAATTTGATCGTGTACTCCCGCGCATGAGTTTTTCATGTCAAGCCAACGGGAGAGGTAGGCACGAGAAGACTCGTCCTTTTCTTGCACACACCGTTGTAGGTCACCGACGGTGAAGGGTCGTTTGTACATATCCTCGAAGTTCTTGGTGAACGCTTCATGCATGTCCAACCAATTGCAGATTGATTTATCTGGCAAGTCGTCTATTCATTGTTGGGCAGTACCGGTGAGCATGAGTGAGAGGTACTTGACGACGACATTGGGGTTTCCCCTGTGATTTAGATCACTTCGTGGTAGTCCTACAACCACGTAACAGGCCTGACAGTGCCGTCATAGGGCTTGATAGTCTTGTCAACTCGGAGGCCCTTAGGGTAAACTGTGGCCCGGATGACCGGTCCAAAGCAACGTGGCCCCAAGTATGGCTCTTCCTTGGTTTCTTGGATCTTGTCAAGGCCCGAACATGCATCGTACGGCTCCGGTTGTTTCCCTTTTTCGCCACGGGGAGGAGAATTGTGGTGCGAGCCCTAGGACCCGCGATGTCCTCCGCCATGGCGGCTGCTGGGTGGCGATGGTGGCGGTGGCAGCAGTGGGATAGCCTTCTTTCTGCTCCCTCCCTACGAATCCTCATGCCTGTCATGATTGCTTGTCGAACGCAGTGCCTCCTTGTGGGATATGCTCATGTGTCCTTCATTGTCACTGCGCTCTCTGTCATGCCTAGGATGCTCCCCTTGGTCGCGTATAACAATACTAACCTGGGGGCGCCTGGGAGGTGGCATGTTTGTACGGTACATTGGTTGTGGTTCCTCATGATGCCAGGAGCACGGTGGTGGCGGCGAGCAATGAGGGTAAGCCTTATCTCTATTGCTAGAGGATACCGGGATGGCATAGGTCGTGTTGCGCGCATCCCTCTACCTTCGTTCCATGGAGCCCGTGTGGGATCCTTCATCACAAGGAGATCTTGGTCTTCGGCGGTTGTTCATGCTTGACTAGCAAAGCTCCAGATTGGATTCCAGCCTCTATGAGGTTGCCTTCTCCTGCTGCGAGCAAGCCTTGGTGACAAGGTCATAGACCTGATCAACTGCCGCAAGTGACCTGTCATGTTCCAATAGTGTCTTGGCGACGACCATATTGAGGGAGGGAGTTGGCATGACTTGCTTCCCAGCTGAATCAATGTAAGGGGTAGCTTTTGCCGGTTTGGATGAAGCCCACTCCAATTTGTGTCGGACACCTGGATCTCCGACGACGTGAGTTGGGGCCTTCTTTGCCTTGTGCTTTAGTAGAAACTCTTTGTACTCAGCCTCCATTGCTCTTGCCGCCTTGATCGACTGTTGTGCCATGGCCAAATGCCTGTCCAGATGGGCACCCTGCTCCGCAATGCACTTGGCCTCTGCGAGGATCTCTACGCGTTTGTCGTCAAGCTCCATGACGCTCCAGATATGGGCGACGGTTATTGGCTCGATGAGGAGTGGGTCGTACATCACCTTGTCGGCTGGAGAAACCAAGGGGGTGCCAGCTGTTAACGTGGACGATGATGGCGGTAGGTATGTTGTGTTCGCAGCACTGGTCCGGTAGTGAGTTCATGTGGCTACTGCAGGGAATAGTCAGGGATGGCATAGCCTTAGCCTAACCCGGAAGATCGACGACCTTCTTGGCCTTGGCTGTCGCGACCCCTGCTTCTACCGCAGCCGGCGGAGCTTTTCCGGCCACCTGGTTCTGCTAGTCTTCTTCTATCACGTTCCCGATGGCCACCAGTACCTAGCGGGAAGTGATAGATTTCTCGGCAAGTTCCTCCCTCTCGATCTCCCTCATAGCAGCATCATATCCTCCGAGTTGGCATCAGAGCCGCCGGCATCCAAGTTTATGTCAGCATAGAGTGCATCAAGCACTGAGTCAGAGTTGGTTTCAGTGTTTTCGATGGCTGAGCTAGAGGGGGACGGTGTTGGGTCGTTGTTGTTTTTGCCTCCCCCGGTTGCAGCGGCGATGTCAGACTCAGCTTCCTCGCTGGCATTAGCGAAGCTGTTAACAGTTGCGATCATCTCACTGAGGGTAAGCAAGCTGACAGCCTATAGCCTCCTAAGCGTATGCAGGAGGAGTGTTCGAGGCGTGAGCCCTTCCACAAAGTGGTAGCAAGTTCATCAGTGCAATCAACATCTAGGGTTTCCCTCACCCTTAACCATCTAGAGAGGTATTCTCGAGGGGATTCTCCATCCCTCTTAACACATCTAGCCAGATCAAAGATGGTGATAACACCGAAAAAGTGTGACCTCCGCTTCTCGAATGCTCGGCAAGCCAAGGGGATATGCGGGGTCCTTCCACCGTTATATCCTGCATAGGGGTGGTTTGGGTGGGCCTTGAATTTTTCTGATCTAAGCTGGTGAACTCCAAAGAGAGATCTAGGCCATATCCTTTCGCGAACGTGTCCTAACCGGAGGTGGTCCGTGCAGGCCTTGATGAGTTTTCGACTTCCTGGGAGCTAGGATCCGAGTCGGTTTCGCTGATGAAGATGTGGATGTCCCCGACTAGGACAACGGAGCAGCGGATGGGGTCTGTCTTCGTCGAGATTCAGAACTCGTCCATAGGGACGATCATAACGTTGCTAGAGAAGAGGACATGCCTAATGGCCACGGTGTCGCCGATTCCCGTGAAGAGGTTTGACCTCGCCCGGTGTAGAGCTCTAAGCGCCTCTTGCCCCATGGTGGGCACCAATTGTCGTGGTATTGCCGACGAGTACGCCATGGAGGGATCCTCATAGAGCGTGTTTAGAGAGGTGGGGGAAGGCGGTGAGTTGACAGGTACAAGGTAACACGGCTTACCCAGGTTCAAGTCCCACGATGGTAGTGGAATTCTACTCCTGCTATAAATCACTATAATGGCAATACGCTGTGTTACAGGGATTCATTCGTTGTGCGAGGTGTTATGAATCGTGCCCTAAATACTCCCATAGGTCTGGCTTATAAAGGCGTCAGAACCTAGGGTTACAGGAAAAAACCCTTGCCGGACAGGTTACAGAGTCCTACACTAATACTAACTAGTCTTCATGTCTTGTACTCCAAAGGCTCCACGTAGGTCGGTGACAATGATGTAGCCTTCCTTTATCCGGCATGGGGCTCCCTTCTGAATCTGTCTAACTGGGCCGCCCAGCAAGCCATGGGCCTTGCTACCAACTATGGGCTACCCGGGTTAGCTGGATTAGAGACATGCAATGGTGGTACCCATTTAGCATATCATCAACAACCCGTACTAAGTGCAGCCGCCTCCTCCTTGTCAAATAGAACAACTTTCGTGAAGGTCACATAGCAAAAAAAAGAACACATCAACCACCATTCATTCCAGAAGAGAGGAAGAAGAGATCCGGAGAAGAAGAAGAATCCCTTTGATCTACTCCGAGATCTTCAACCTCTAGATCATCCATTCCCCTTGCATTATAGAGAGATGTTCACACTTGTAAGATCTGGGTTGGAGACTCTATTTTTACTTAGATTTGTATATCTGATTTGATCTTTCTTCTTATTGTGGTTTGCTACGGTAATATCGAGATGAACTCTATTTACTTTATAATAATATCAGTGTGTTATTCTCCTCTCATGTGCGAGTAAACCCCATAGACGCGGGAGATGTAGGGAATTGGTGAGATGTGGTGTGTCTACACTATTTCCATCCATATGTGATTGTTGTTATTATTATAATGTGTGAGATTGATTGTATTTATTACGTGTAATGCTTGCTATCTAATTTAAGGGTCCAAATAGCATGATTCAGAGAACCCCATAGATACTATCTTGGTTGCTAGAGAATCTTCGACATTTGGGTGACACGACCGATATCAAAAAAGATCTAGTATAATTCAAGGAGCACGAGGAACCATGAAGCTTAAAGCCTTGATTCGATCTCATAACCTTAAATGTCACGCTGACCATGACTAGTGGTAACATGCAAAAGAAACATGGGAGTTAGATGAATCCACCCAGAGGAGTCTTGGCTATTAATGGGTTGCTTGCCTACTTGCACACTTCTATGAAAACTTATAATTACTTATTTCATTTGGCATGTTTACTATCACCATGAACCGAATCTATCCACTCATAACCTTTCATCGGTAGGAACATCAATCAACCTTCGTGCTCTTTACTTTTATGTTATTAACTTTTAATCTTCGTACAAACTATATTTCACACTCAACCATACTCAACACCTTTTCACCTCCAATACTTGTACTCGATTCACTTAAGACTAGTGACACCTTGGGTGCGACAAAAACGTCACAAATAAACGCTTGCCTAGGCTACTTGCTAGGATTGATATAAAAACCGAAAGTATTATTTCCACAAAAATGTTATCTACGTTTTCAAGGCTCGGGTTACAAGGAGTCTGTTTTTTAGCTTGAGACACGGCTTTATTCATTCATAATAGACATGGGAATACAAGTAATGTCTGGTGTATCAGTAAACCAAATATGACGACCCTCCTCAAGAGAAGGGACCGCCTTCGCTAAATTGTGAGCATCTATATTTAACCCCCATAGTTCATGACTAAAAGACACATCCTCGAATTGACTTCCCTTGTGCCTAATCTCCGACAGTATCATAGCATACTTGCATGGTGCTCCTTTCTTCAGATTGGTAATAACTTTTGGACAACCAGAGCCAACTTGGCATTTTGATAGATTGAGGTCAAGAGCAAGAGAGAGAGCATCATTACATGCCATAGGCTTCCAAAGAGGCCAGGTCGCCCTGATAAACTACCGCTGATGCTCCTAGATACTTGCCAGCTCCATCACGACACAGAGCTGCAACAACACCTCGATCACCTGATCTAGCAACACTCGTGTCGACATTTATCTTTATAAAATTCTCAGCCGATGAAATCCAGCTCTTGTTCTCCTTAACTGGTGTTGAGATAACTCTCTTTAGTGCAGATGCAGGTAAAACTTAAAGCTCTTCAAGGTACTGGTTATAAGGAGTCTGCTGGAAATGCTCACCCTTAAAAACCCAGATGGCGAGGCCCATCACGAAATTGGCCCAATTTATGTTGGTTAAGCCACTAATAAGCCAGCATCTAAAAAAGGAAAAAGCCCACTGATATGCCAGGGCCCCAGAATACAGCTCCAATTTGAAAGCCCAGCCGAGCGAAGCCGAGGCGAAGCGAATCGCAGTTGCCCGTTGCTGGCGTGCATCCTGCGACTTCCCGACAAGAAAAAGAGAGAAGGTTTGACCCCCACCACTACTGCCCAACCTCCCCACCAGACCTCGAACCCCCCAAACGCCCAACGCATTTCCTCACCCCGAAGAGAAGAGAAGAGAAGAGAACCCTCCAGATGCAGCCGGCCGCCGAGATGGAGCAGCCCGTCGGCTCCCCGACCGCGCCCCAATCCGACCTCCCGCAGTCACCTCCTGCCTCAGATCCCTCCCCACCCCCTCCACCCCCACCGTCGGCGCCCGCGCCAGCTCCCGAGGCGGCCGATCCGCCCGCGTCCGCTCCCGCGCTGGCGCCGGTGCACCTGCAGCCGCACCCGCAGACGAAGTCCGTCACGTGGAGCGAGAAGCTGACGTCGGAGTCGCCCACCTACGTGCCGACAGCCACCGCCGCGGAGTCCAGCCAGTACGTCTCCCGCGGGCCCGCCGCCTCCTCGTCAAAGGGTAATAAACCTGCTCGCTGATCCGGTATTCCGGCGTCTCTCGCTCGGTTTTGGCGCAATTTTTTGGAGGATTATTTTTGGGGGTTCTGTTCTGACTGTGTTTCTGCGCAGGCGCGGTGGAGGCGATGAAGGATACTCTGTCGAGGTGGGGGAAGTCGATGGGGGAGACGACCCAGATGATCGAGAGCCTCAGCCGCGACACGTGGCAGCACTGTGAGATCTCACCGCCCCAATCCCCTGCATTTCTCTTGGAGTACTCTCTTGTTCGTAAGATTCATTTCTTGAGTGGCGAGATTGCGTGCCATGGGCCATGGTTCTAGGCTTTAGTTAGCCTTTTAAGGATGGAAGAAATAATGAGTACCGAATAAAGCTGTAAAGTAAAACCTCAGGAGATTCTTTGAAGAATCTGTGTGGGTTGGAAAGAGCTTGGGGGGGCAGGGCAAGTATCTTTTGCCTGAGAAAAGAAGAACCTGTACATTAGGTGTGCCTTTCCATGCCTATTTCACAGGCTTGGCAAGTATTTCCAGTTCACTAGTGGTTACAGCCTTCAACTTGTGATCAGTCATTAGTTTTCCAAAAACTTATAATGCTACTGACAATCCTCTTCCAATATCTATAGTGAATTCCTAGTATGTAGTATACTTGATCATTAGGTCTACCTTTCTATGCCTATTTTACAGACTTGGCATGTATTTTGAGTTCACTAGTGGTTACAACCTTCAATTTGTGGTTACAGCCTTCAACTTGTGATCAGTTTCCCTAAAACTTAATGCTATGGACAATCTTCTTCCAGTATCCATAGTAAATTTCCAGTACGTAATCTTTTTTTAAATGAAGAGGAAGGAGTTTTTGGGCGTTTCCTCTATTTATTCAGTTCGTGTCATTGGTTCTAGTGTTCTATGCCATGATATTTGTTGATAAAATGGTTAAAAGAGCGCTACCTATTTGAGATTTAACTACTCAATTCATCTGCGCAAACCAGCATATGCATGTGCAGGTTTTTTTTTCTTGCAATTAGCGCAAATTCCTTAGGGAAAATAGAGATTACGAGAATATGTGGCTCGTTGACATCAGATCTGCACTTCCTTTAGGTAACAACCATTCAGTTATGGGCTTAGGTGCCACTTAGCTTCAGAGAACCAGTGATGCATTTGTAATGCCAATATGTCATGGAACCAACATTTTTTCTGTATATGAATATATTTCCAAGAGAAGATTCAAGAATTCCCAGTTGGGTGTATGCTTGTCATATAAGCCGCAATACCTTCTAAACAATCAATGATGTTTCCAACTGAAGATTGCGATCATTGCTCCTGGAGTAATCTTCCATTGTACTTGTCTCAGATAGTTAGCTTGATATATAGAATGACTAAGTTAAGTACTTTGCAGAATCTCTTGCCTTCTGCACATAGCCAACCCAATGTTCTGCAGGATCTTGTATAACTAAATAATTATACGCAAGCTTTGGGATTGGCAGAACATAGAGTTAGCATGATAACTTTAATACCTTCTAACTCATTGGTAACAAGGTATATGTCTGATAATACCACCTTTTTTCTTCTTAACAGTCAAGACTGGGCCTAGTTTTACTGACGCTGCTATGGGACGCCTTGCTCAAGGAACTAAAGTATTAGCTGAAGGTGGCTATGAGAAAATATTTAGGCAGACTTTTGAGATTCTTCCGGACGAGCAGCTGAAAATATCTTACGCTTGCTATCTATCAACGTCTGCTGGTCCTGTCATGGGAGTTATGTACATTTCTACAGCTAAAATTGCATTCTGCAGTGACAATCCTCTTTCTTACAAAGCTGGAGATAAAACTGAATGGAGTTACTACAAGGTAATGGTTATTCACTACCGAAGTAACTTGTAATATCTATCTATCGATCATGTTTGTTAGTAGCTTTAGTTTATCATCTTTTTTACCTAGTCCGTTGCTAGAAGTGAAGTCCGGGGACTGTTGTATTTTGTATTTCATGAAGTAACAAAACTGCTGTAGGTTGGGAGGTAATAATAGTTAGTGACCTATAATTTTTTATTATCGAGGAAGACAATAAAATAAGGATGTGGTTTGTTTCCACACTGCTAGCTTGATGTGGGTTGATTCCATTACTAGATGCTTGTTTGTTTCCACGCTGGTAGCTTGATGTCTGATTGTGCTTAGGATACTCCCTTCATACTAAAATGCTGTTCTCTCTTTCCAAAATCAGGTGGTTATTCCTCTGCATCAGCTAAGGACAGCTAATCCTTCAGTGAGCAAAGTGAATGCCGCTGAGAAGTATATCCAGGTTGTCTCAGTTGAAGGCCATGAGTTCTGGTTTATGGGCTTTCTGATGTATGACAAGGCCGTTACCAGTCTTCAAGAAGCCCTGGACAGTGCTCGAGAGTTGCAACCTTAGATATCAGACTGAAGTTTCAGTTACTTCCAACCTTGTAGCTTCCTCGGGGGTATCTCGGGTTCTCCACTCCATGCCTTTGATTATGAGCTTCTCCTGTTTCAAATAGATCCTTCATGTGGTGCCCCTCGCAGCTTTCAGTTCGGTACACTCAGGAGCTTGTATACGTGTTTGTTCTTGTTCTTTACCTTCCCCGTGTTGTAATGATGATACTATATATATGGGAAAAACACTGGAGCTGTCCATTTCAAATGCGTTTGCTTGTATATGGGTTGAGCTGGAGGTTAAGATGGCAATTGTCCAGGAATTTCAACCCGGGTTGGACTAGATGTCATGTTTTCCAGTGGATTACAGAGGGTTGGTGATGGAGACGCTGCTGGATGAAGGAAGGTGGCGATGGAGGTGAAGAAAATGCCCCTGACAGCATTCTAGCACCGCCGGAAGAGAGGGGAAGGGGCCTTGATTATCCATTTTCCTTGGACTTCTCCCCCTCAAAAAGTGGAAAAACACTGGAGCTGTCCATGTTAAATGCTTTTGCTTGTTGAACTGGAGGTTAAGATGACAATTCTCCAGGAATTTCATCACGGGCTGAACTAGACGTCATGTTTTCCATTGTATTACAGAGGGTTGATGATGGAGATGCCGCTGGACGAAGGACGGTGGCGATGGAGTTGAAGAGAGTGGAAGCGGCCTTAATGATCCTTTTTCCTTGAACTTCTCCCCCTCAATGAAGAGATGCCTTCTACTTTCTTTAATGTGTTGGTGGTGGAGAACCAAAAGCCTCCCCATAGATTGAATCTAGCCTCCAGGGAGTCCTGTGTTCCTATTTCTGCCTCTCGTCACTGGTTTTTTAGCTGACAATGATCCATACTCCGAAAAATCTAAAATAATATCGAGGTTGTATAACTTCAGGGCCAAGCTTCCTTTGGGTTCACCCCTGCATTCTTCCAAAACTTCTCAATGCATTTTTCCTGGATGCTGGAAATATCTGAAAGTGGCCAAACAAAAAGGGGGAATCATCTATCAGTAGTTCAAGTACGTAGGTCCAAAAATACATGCGTTTATGGTTAAATTGATTATCAACACTAACTCTAGCGACTCTCTTATCTTATCAACCAATGCCGTCAACTGAACCTTTGTTTGAGATGGTTATTGTCATCATACCCTTTGTAGCCCTCATACATGTCTGGCACCTTTCCACCCGTGATCGCTTAACCCGAGCGAAATTCGGTGTGTCCCTAATTCGGTGTGTCCCTAATTAAGTTTCGAGTTCCAACATGTGTCACATATCTCTTGTCCACGTAGAAGCATCGGCAAAGCGTAGTATACGACCCCTTTGCTGATTCAAAGCAACAAAAAAACCAATCATGTAAATCTTGAAACAATCAGGTACACATAATCAAGTATTTTTTTCTCAGTGGGGGACTCCCATAGGGAAGAGGGGGAGGTGCCTTCAGTCCACCACTTACCATATACAGTCCCTTAGTCGATGCAAACCATCCAAAAAAAATCAACCATAAGCATACGTGGAAACAATTAATTAAAATCTAATCACTGGATATAAAGTTGCTTGCACATGAGGAAGGAGGAGAGGATAGACCATCACCACCATTCGCCATTTAATTGTAAAGAGAATTGTCCGTTTTGTCATTTCGTACTTGACTCGTAGCAGCTCATACAGAGTAATCGAAGCTCATACAGAGTAATCGAAGAACCGAAGATTAATGAATTATTCAAACAAGGGGCTGAAGATAAATTTAACAAAATAAGACAATGTGTCGTCGGGTGATTCCGCTCAGGTAATGTCGAGGATCCCAGGTTTACTGATACCCGAACAACAACAGCAACAACAACAATATATCCGTAAACCATTCATCTCTTGTATATTTTTTTTTTGGGAAAGGACTCAATATCTCTTGTGAGCTAGCTGCTTGAAGTTGATGGGCGTGGTACCCTGGGCCCCAAGCTCTGCCGCCCGCTGCGTGGGGTGGACCGAGTCCCAAAACGCATATGTGTCTCGGTTAGAGCACAACGTGGCATTTTTCATGCATGGGCCCTCCGCACCAAGCTTCCAACTCCCGCAACACACGCTGTCCGAACTCACAAACACTGCAAAAAAATCATGGCCTCATCAACACATATTTTATACCAAATTTATAAAAATAAACAAGAGAACTAGTACTGGAAATTTTATCTTTTGAGCAGGATCATGTTAGTTTTGGTTCAAATCCCAAACAACTTCCAATATCTATCGTCGCTTGCTTACCGACTGATTGCGGGTTGGTGAAGCTAGCCTGTGAGGCGGCGAAGGAGCCGGCGAGAGAGTAGGCGAAACCGGGGAGCTTCGGCGCAAGGCCAGCGAGCGCCGATTTCACGCCAGCCGCGAACCCAATATCGTAGAGGTTCATGGCGTCGTTGCATGCCCCTGTCACACTCAGCACACGAACTCGCGGCACGCACCACACCGGGCCCACATTGATGATCTCGAACTTCCTTGCTCCCAACCCTTACAGATCCTACACACATATTAAGAAGGATTAGTATTTATGTTTGTTAATTTTCTTACAAACGAACTAGACGAGATTCGAGCGTTGGTTACATACGATGATGGCAGTAGAGTAGTTAGAGACGAGGGTGGCATAGAGCGCGGCGACTTCAGCCGGGGACTTGGGCTTGGTTTGGAACATGTCGTTGCTGCCAAAGCCAAGGAGGAAGGAGTTAGCTAGGAGCATGGAGACCTTGCGGGTTCTCCAAGCCGACTCCATCTCCGCTGTAACATCCCAGTATTAGAGCTTAGAAATAAGCTGAGTTCTGGTGTGTGCATTGCATTCATGTATTGAAAATTCGGGAAATTTTTGCGCAAAACTAAAGGAGCCAATGAGGGATTGGAGTCTCTCTTGTCCTAATGAAAACATCTAGGCAAGTGCGATAGACTTAGACAAAACCTCTACTGTACCTTTGCTTTTGAAGGGTAGAATTTGAAACTTACTTTGACTTTCTAAATTCAATCTCTATTTGAAATTTAAAAATTTAGGAATAATCATAATTTAAACCAGTAAATGGAAATGATTATAATAATAATATAAAATAATTCTTTATTTATTAGAAGACATGAAGTAGTACGTTGTTCTTTTATAACAAAAGAATAAAAGTAAATTACATTTAAGTAATTAACAAATAATAGAAAAGGAAATAAACAAGAGAATTCCTTATTACATGAATACACCTATTACATTGTCTTTACAGTAAATGACTAAGGAAATGATACAGAAATAATTGCCACACAATCAAAAGAACTTTATTAAACAAATGCTTATTACAATGTCTGTACAGAAGTCAAAATAAAAGATTACAAAGGTAATGAAATAAAACCAGACTAATATCTAACTATTATTTCATCTAATGTCTTCATTCCTCACTCTGATTCCTGCAACACAACACAAAAGATAACAAAGCAAAAGTAAAAGAATAAAATGAAGGAAATTGTTTAGATTAGTGCTACTCTCAGACTGGTATAGTGTTGCTATGCTAAGTTCATCATTGAGTGTGGGTTAAATGGGCCACATAGGATCTGTTCTTATCATGTTATATGCCTCAGACTTGTGCATCATTAGCTTAGTAGCAAAAAGCCCTCATTTGGAGAATCAAAGAAATAAGTCAAAGGTTGAGAAAGAGATCTGTTCACTCAAGCTGATCCATAGGCACATGAGTTAAAGGTTGAAACTTGCACCCTATAGAGCCCACTTGACAGCAGCTCAGTCATTGCATGCTTTTGTGCTGTCAACGCAAGACCTCCACCAGGGGGGATAAGAACACATCCATAGCAGCAGAGTACCACTTTGTTGGTCACTCACCACACTTCATTTCACCAACATAGTAAAAGGAAATAGGTAAAAATTCCCAAGAAATATTTGGGTTCACTTGATCTAATCCAGATAGGCCAAACAGTGAAGCAGCTTACCCTGCTAACTGCATGCTATGTGTTGTCGACAGAGTAGCAGCAGTCCAAGCAGTCAAAAGAGAAACTCTGCCGTAGCACAGCTGCTGGTTATCTCATTCCATCACCACACGTTCAAGCACACAGCCAAGAACACCACTAATCTTGCTAAAACACCAACAAATCCACTAGACAATATACACAACAAACCACCAGATCATTTTCAGGATGGTGACATAGAGTGAGAGTGGTGTAGGAAGATAACAAGGTATGTAACAGATCAAAGGAACTAGGAGGAACATGACCAATACCAAGGGATGCAAAACAAGCTCCAAAGAGTGATCAAGCCACCAAGATCAAGTCAGTAAGATCAACCAGCAACAACACCAACAAACAACTATTGCGGTCAGTATTATAAAACCCTCACATGATCTAACTATCTCTTTTAGATAAAAAAATCATGTGTTGTTTTATACATCATTTCTCAGAAATCACCCAAGTGGAGTGTATCCATCCCAGAAATATTTAGATGAAAGCCAATGACCAATCTTTATAAGCAAAGCCAAGATCTCAGCCTATGCATCATAGATCTTGGATATAAACTTAAATCCCCACAATCCAATATAACAGCAGCCTTAGAACAAGATATCTGGGCACATCTCTTAAGGAGTAGTACCTCTGAACTCTAATGATCTTTAGGATCTATATTTAACAGTGAGGATGCCAATCATTTTCTTAAAGAATTCAAGAATCATTAGCTGATACTATGCATCAGAGCACATCTATGAGGGATAGCTAGTACCAAACTTAATTTTACTTAGTTATGCCTTAGACCAGCATCATAGGCTAATAAACTTGTAGCATCTTAGGATAATAAAGCCAGTAGGAGATTTCAATTCATTTAGCCCAACCATACTTGTACACAGGTAAAATCTAGCCAAAGAAGTATGGACACTTGTGTACCATTCTAATGAAGGTGTCACAAGTGTAACTTCTAAACCAAGCAAATGCTATACTTAGATTTCATTAGTAAACCTGAAGTTGGCTAACTAATCATTTTCCTGGAATGGGCACTCAGGAATCATAATGATGTTTGCATATATAGGGAATCATAGGAGTATCATATTAACTCCAATCTGAAGTATCAACACAAACTAGTGTATAAATATAAAGTGAAACATTACTAACAGTACCATTGTCAGTAATAAGATTAGGAAACAATGGTGAAATCCACATCACTAGAATAAGTGGACAAACATCCATGACAGTATAACCACTATAATCAATTCTAGTATAGTCATCATAATCAAACCGGAGGGATGAACCCTCATCAAACCATGAACCCAATTAGGGATTGCTCACTAGAAGCCCACAGAGGCTATCGAGCAGGGAAGAGGATAGAGAGCACCGAGAGAGGCGCAGAAAAACTTACTGAAGGTCCTCATGAGTTTAGAGAAGGGGGAGCAGAGGTCGGAGAAGAGGTAGTACACGGCGGCACGGGGAGTACCCTGGAGGGGCACTATGACCCGCGCCGAGCCGCAATCACGGCGGCCACAAGGTAGGGTGATACCCCACCATCACTAAGGCACTAGCGTGGCGTCAAATGGGCATCGGAGCGCCAAATCGCCGGCGGGCTCCTAACCCTAGATGCTAGGGGGAAGGTAGAAGCACCACCAGCAGAGGGCACGAGCCACGAATCGAAAAGTATAGGGCGATGTAGCATCGTCGACAACGTCACCCTACACAGCGGCGACAACCGGGGAGGCTTGGGGCCACCGGAATCGTAGCAGCGACGGTGTCGCCAGGGCATCGCTGGGGATAAGATCGAGAGGGAGAGTGTCAACACCCAGATTTTTAATCCTAGATGTCTATTATGCCATACATTGCAATCCCAGGATTACCATTTTTGTGAGACATAACAAATTGGATATCACAGTACATCATCCATTACAAACCATAATAAGGTCTTACACAAATAAAGGATCTCATGATCCAGTCTTAATACAATAAGCAACGGGATAAATACTAAGCATAGCGGTGGGGTCCATCTTTAGTGTCACAGGCAATGCTGACGATGGGAGATGATCCTAGTTGTTGTAGCAGTCCTGCTGTCCTTCCTCTTGGTAGTCTTCTTCATAGTCTGTCCACAGGAATAGCCAGGGACAAAAGCCATGAGTACTCTTTAAGTACTCGCAAACTATCACTAACAAGTAAGGTAGTTCTAGTAGGAATGCTAAACTCTAAGTTTATTTGCAAAGTTAAGTTTGAAACCTAAGCTGAGTTCAGAAACAAAGAAAGATAAAATAAAGTTTGAAATCACCTAAGTGGGAACTTAGTTGTCATAGTCACAACTCAGTTGTGGTCAAGTCATGTCACAAATCATTTCATAAGTCATTTTGAAAACATTTGACAACGGAACAGTATGGCCACTCCAACTGTCCATAACCGCGGATGCGGCTATTCGAATAGTTTGACACTCTGCAGAGGTGGTACACTTTCACCACAAAATCCGATACATCTGTCAGGGATAACCCTGAATCATCATACTTAGTATGCAGATAATCAGACATAACCTTTCCTTTACACACTCTAGTATAAGCACCTCTCCTATGAGCTTGGCCTCCCAGCCATGGCCATGTACCATCCTGGGCACTGCATAGGTGGACCACATTGAGAGGTAGCCTCAGCTCAAACCTCTCCCGCGAGGGAACTAGTACTAATGCATATAAATTTTTGGCTAAGCCTTACCCAATTCAGGTATTGTGGTTGTACGGTAAAATTGGAATTGTATCGCATCCGAACCCAACCATCAGTTTTTTTATAAAGGGCTAAGGCTCATGCCTCAACATTTTCATCATCATAAACCATTTGTGTTTCTCAACACATGTCAAAACATATCAATAGAATGACTCATCATTCCAAGGTTTTCACAAGTCATTTTCACCAAGTACTCCCATCTAAAGTGATCAAGTTTTTGGGTTTAGCTCTAAGCTACTAAGTTAAGAGTGTTCACTAATGGGGGATGCTAATATCAATCTCATGCCATAGAATGACATCTAAATCTAACTAGATAGGTCAAGTTTTATACTCTTTATGCTATCTATAAACAAAGTAAAGAACTTTGGTAAAGTAAAAGAAAGTAAAGCTTGTAAGAGAACTTGGGGTAGGTATAAATCAAAAGGTATAACCCAAGCATGCCTAATACATCTTGCTTAGGTCATCTTGCTTGCAATGATTAGCTTGCATTGTTAATGATGGCTTGCCTTGGTTGGTGCAATGGTTGAAATTCTCTTCCTCCTCTTCTTGGTAGAACTCCTCCTCCTCGAAGACTTGTTCGGTACTATCGTCTATAAATACATACGGGATACACAATCACCAAACAATACTTAACTAGTCTATTTAGCACACTAAGGCACACATTTGATGATCTATCATCATCACATTCAGCACAAGGTTTACTGAACTAGTTTCATTTATTTTATTTGAGAAAAGTAATTTCTACTCATTGAAAATAATTAAGATTTAATATTCTCTAATTTAAATATGGGATCATGTGGACACATGTCATCACCACATATTCTAATACATGGGAATGTGATTTAAATGTTGGATCACATTTTAATAAGTTTAAGTTTAATATTTAATGATTTAAAGTGACTAGAAATGCCTATATGGCATTATTATGGTACTAGTCCAAAGTCACTGCATGCAAACCTAATTATTATTACATATTCAGATAGGTATGGACAAATGTGATTTTTGAGAGTTGGAATCAACTCAAAAGATATTATGGTTGATTTTAGAAAAATGTTTGAATGCGAAAACGTATATGTCTTGTTAGTTTTTCTAGGAGAGATCTCTAACTCTAATTGATTTAAATCCAACAGGCTTGGATAGAAATTTTTATTATCTTTCTAACAAAATTGGAATCATTCAATTTGGATTTGTAAAACTCCCTAAATTGATTTTCAAACTAAAGGGCAGAAACTAGATTTAGGTTAAATAGAAAAATCTAAGTTTGAATTTTAGGGCCAGCACGGGAACACTAATGGGCCGGTGCAGTTTCACTCCGCGGCGCAGAGGACAACTAACATGGGGTCCTGCATGTCAGTGGCTCTTTAAACACGAAGTGGTACAGGGAAATATGGATCACACGATTAGAACTAGGATCTATAGCTGTGGCTTGTCGACGCCGGCGATGTGGAACCCTAGCGGCTCGGTGGGGTGTGCAGTGGGGGCATACCAGGGCTCCAGCTAACATGGCGATGGGGGCGATCGAACGAGGAGACGACGGCGGACTCAGGCGAGGTCGCAGAAGCTCCTAGGGTGCACGAAATCGACGGAGGCGTCTCCTCCTCTACTGCGGCTAACTCCGGCGCAATTTCGGTGACTGGCTGCTCGAGCCGCTCCGGCGAGAGGTAGGGAATGATCAGTGGTGAGAGGTGAGCTGAGTGGTGTGAAGAAATGGTGCTGGGGAGGGCTCATTATATAGGCTCGATGAGGGGACCGAGAGGGCAACGGCGAGCTCGTCGGTGGCGACGATACATGGCGCTAGAGGCGTGGGTAGGGTAGGCGGATGGTGGCTTGCCTCCTGGCGGTCATCTATGGCTTAATGGCGATGCTAGGGGCGGTGGCATTTGGTCGGGAAGGGCTGGCATTCTGCACGGCAGAGGCGATGCTTGACGCGGCGTGCGGTGGCTACTGGTCGCGCGACGGGAGAAGGGCGTGTTTGGCAGGGTGCTGGGGTTATGGCGGAGCGGCGCACGCGAGCTGGGCGCAAGGCGCGGCTTGTGCAGGCCTATCGGGGATGGCGCACTGGCGTGAGATGGACACGGCGCAGAGGCTCAGTGTGGGGGCTATCTGTGGTGGTCCAGGGGCTGGCTGCGCTTGGGGAAGGGACCGTGGGCGGCGGTGCTACCACGCCTACCTCCTTGGTGCAGCGGAAGAGGGCGAGGCGTGCTCCTACGACGTGGGCATGGTCGGCCGGAGATCATGGCGTCGGGGTGGTGTGGCACTACTGCTCAAGGCCAATTGGTAGCTTAGTTAGGGGCTGGTTAGAGCTAGGGGAGACAAGGGGACCAAAATGAGCCCAAATACTCGACAAAGCATTGATCATCAAATAGTGTTAGTTAGGCAGAATTTTTGTGCATGCCACCTGTTCGACACAATGGCCACATGAAACAAAGATTTTTTTAAATGATTTTTGGTGGAGTTGTTGGTCTTATGTTTGAGCATCTCTAGTTGCTGGGATTTGTCAAATTGAATTCATTTGAGTGGTTTTTAAAAAAGTGGGATCTAGATACATACACTTGATTCCATTTTCAAATGCCATTTAAATTTAGAGTTTGAATGTTTTTGCAAGATCACAAAGTGGGCCTTGGTACATCTTTACTTGTACTATCAAGGGGTGCAAAGATCCATAATTGTTTATGTTTGAAATTGAGTGCTAGGAACACCTAAACGGACGTAGTTGATTAAAATGACCAAAGTGACCATTTCCATTTATTAATTCTATTTGATTTCTTTTTCTTTGGATTTTGCTTGGGAATGATCTAGATGATGTGGAATTCATCTTAGAATCATTTTACAACCATTAGAACAAACAAACATGGCAATTCAAAACAATTCCATATTAATGCAACACACATATGCATTCTTATTTATTTCAATGGGAAAAGTTTTTGTTAACCCTAAATTGGGTGATTTGAATCTTATAACCTTGATTAAAGTTTTGGGATGTTACAAACCTTCCCCCCTTGAACAAAATCTCGTCCTGATATTTAAGAAAGAAAACTAGGAACTAAAGAGATCTGGGAACTCAGTCCTAATGTAATCTTCTTGCTCCTAGGTGGCTTCTTCTTCGGTATGGTTGCTCCACTGAATCTTGAGAAATTTGATACTCCGGGTCCTGGTGGTGCTGTAAGCTTCCTCCAAGATACGGATGGGCACTTCACGATACGTCAGATCCTTGTTGATATCCACGGCTCGGTGATCGATGTTCTTGAAAACTTTGGTCTTCTCCGACACTTCTAGGCATTTGCGAAGTAACGAGATATGGAACACATTGTGGATAGCAGACATCTCTTTAGGCAGTTCCAGTTGATATGATACTTCTCCTCGACAATTTCAGAATCTTGAAGGGTCCGATATATCTGGGGGCTAACTTTCCTTTCATACTAAAACGTTGCGTTCCCTTTAATGGCGAAACTTTGAGATACACAAAATCTCCGACATTGAAAGTCAGGTCTCTCCTTCTCTTGTCAGCATAACTCTTCTATCTAGATTGGGCGATCTTGAGGTGGTCACAGACTTTGTGAACCTTCTCTTCGGCTTCTCGTAGGATGTCGGGTCCGAAGATCTGACTCTCTCCTACTTGCGACCAATTTAAGGGGGTAAGACACTTTCTTCCATATAGGAACTCAAATGGGGACTTTTGCAAACTGGCTTGATAACTATTGTTGTATGAGAATTCTGCGAAAGGTAGGCAATCTTCCCATTTTGATCCATATTCTAACACACAAGCTCTTAACATATCCTCTAGGATTTGGTTAACTCTTTCAGTCTGTCCATCGGTCTGCGGGTGATAAGCTGTTCTGAAATTCAACTTGGTTCCCAATCCTTCTTGGACTTTATGCCAACATCTCGAGGTAAATTGGGTTCCTCGATCCGATACTATGGTCTTGGGGGTTCCATGCAAAATAACAATTCTAGCAATGTACAACTCTGCTAGCTTCAAACGTTGGTAGGTTGTCTTGACAAGTATAAAATGGGCTACCTTGGACAGTCTATCAACGATGACCCAGATTGAGTCATTTCCCCTACTAGAAGTAGGCAAACCGGTGATAAAGTCCATTCCGACGGAATCCCATTTCCATTCTGGAATCTGCAATGGTTGCAACAGTCCCGCGGGCCTCTAATGTTCCGCTTTGACTCTCTGGCAGATATCACACTTGGCGATGTAGCTTCCGATTTCTCTCTTCATCTTGTGCCACCAAAATTGCTCCTTCAAATCGCGATACATCTTTGTTCTTCTGTGGTGGATAGAATAAACAGTATCATGAGCTTCTTGCATGATAACTTGCTTCAGCTCCGAATCTGCTAGCACACAGATACGTCCTTTGTACCACAGAACTCCTTCTTCGTCTTCGGTGAATCCAGGTACCTTTCCTATACCAATATGATGCTTGATTCCATCGATGCTTGCATTTCCCTTCTAGGCTTCCTTGATTTGGCTAATCAAAGTGGGTTGAAGTTCAATGCTAGCTAAAAATCCTTTGCTAACTAGCTCAGTTCTAAACTGCTCCAACTCCTCATGCAAACTTGGTTGCTTCTCCTTGATCATGGTGTTTAACCTACACGGCAATCTGCTAAGAGCATCCGCTACCACATTGGCTTTTCCGGGGTGATAGTGAATGTCAGGGTCATAATCCTTGATTAAATCTATCCATCTCCTTTGCCTCATACACATCTGAGACCAATATTGGATGCATCACAATACACGTCAAACGACATCTTGATATCTGGCATGATCAATATTGGGGATGAAATCAATCTCTTTTTGAGCTCTTGGAAACTTGCTTCACATTTGTCGGTCCATTCAAACTTCTTGTCCTTCTTCAACAATTGGGCCATGGGTCTTGCGATGCTCAAAAATCCTTCTACGAACTTGCGGTAATATCCCGCTAATCCGAGAAATGCACGGACTTGGGTTTGAGTGGTTGGGGCTTCCCATTCTTTGACATCTTTGATCTTGGCGGGATCAACAACGACTCCTCCGGTAGACACAATATGTCCTAGGAATCCTACTTCTTTCAGCCAAAACTCACATTTGCTGAACTTGGCATACAACTGATGCTCTCTAAGGGTTTCAAGAATGATTCTCAGGTGTTGCTCATGGTCTTCTTCTGACTTGGAGTAGATAAGAATATCGTCGATAAACACCACGACAAACTTATCTAGAAAATTCATAAAATCGTATTCACGAGATTCATGAAATAAGCAGGGGCATTGGTTAATCCAAAGGACATGACCGTATACTCATACAATCCATATATGGTGGTAAAGGCGGTCTTTGGAATATCCGTTGCACGAATCTTAAGTTGGTGATAACCAGTCCTAAGATCGATCTGAGAGAACACACTGGCATGAGTCAACTGATCAAACAGATCCTCTATCTTTGGCAATGGGTACTTGTTCTTGATGGTGACGTCATTCAACTTCCTGTAATCTGTGCACAAACGATTGCCTCCATCCTTCTTGTCGATGAACAGAACAGGCAATCTCCATGGCGATGCGCTTGGTTGAATCAAACCTATCTCCGGCATAGCATCCAGTTGTTTCTTCAGTTCCACTAACTCGGAGGGTGTCGTGGTGGTGTCACGGCAGATGCCATGGATAGGCTAAAGGTGGGGACTAAATGCACTAGGGGAATCCAGGGAGGGACAGTGTGGTGATTCCACACACGTTAGCCTTGTATTTGATTCACCTTCTCAGATTACAAGTGCTCCTTGAGCTGTACTGGGGAGAGGAGGAAGAAGAACTCTCTTACTCTCACCACTAGCTAGCCCTCAAGAACACACTAGTAAACCACAACACACTAGAGATTAACCCCTTCTACAGAGGCCCTAGCCCCCTTATATAGGAGTGGCTAGGTCTCCACTTAGGGCACACGTGGAGGCATATTCCAGGGAATATGCCTCTTCCAAAATAGTAAGCCGACCGGGTTACTTTAATCCCGCGTCATCCATGCAGAGGCTACGTGAGCCTCTGCGGCGCCTGCGTCATCCGACATAGGCTTCATCACCTTTGTCGGCCACGCCTCGGTGGTCCTGCCTCTGTCCGCTTCGCTCACGCTCTGCGTACAGCGGTCACCTTTGACCAGCGAGATACCTTCCTTCTCTTACAAGCTTGATATAACCCGGATCCCACATAGTTGATCCGGCCACACCTGTTCCTGCATACAGGTTATATTCATCTTACCGACATACGGCTTAAGTCGGTTGAGACCAGGTTAGGTGGATGTCCCCTGGTCCGGGTTACTCCGTGATCCGGCCTGCCTTGAGGTGACTCGGCCAGCACTTGCTTTGACCTTGCCGTACCTCGGCTAACTAGGCCTTTATACCCTGGCGTGACCCTACCCGGGGAGGCACCCCCCAACATTAGTCCCCGAAGCTGGTGCGGTCTTAGCTGCCTTAGCCGCTAAGGCCACAACAAGTTCAATTTTTACTGAGCCTCTTCCTCCTTCTCCGAGTTACCTCATAATCTGGATTTCCTAGGTTTATTTTCCCTTGGCACATTCCAAGTTTTTACTTGCTGGCCGGGTTACCTCGTACTCATCTGGGTCATTCTTCCTTCTCTCGTACGCTTCCCCACGTGGAGGCTAATCATTACGTTGCCTCATTTTAAGAGCCTGCCATAGTAACTGCCGCAGTTATTGTCAGAAGTTACTATGGCAGACGTCACGTCATGCCTGCTTCCTCGTTAACTGTATCACAATGTCGCGTCGTAGGATCCGCTGCACCCTGTGGCCCTTCCTGTGCCTCGTCGCTGATTGGTTAATCCGAATCATACACGGCCACACGGTGTGGCCCGCCCGCAAAACACGATCCCACTACCCCCTTAAGGGAGTGGTTAAATAGGGGAGGGGTGCGCCCCTTGGGTAATTTCCCCCTCCGCGCCCTTCTGCCTCCGCTCTTTCCTCATCTTATCCATCGATAGCGCCGCCGCCACCGCATCTGAGCAGCAGCGCCGCCACCGCACTGCTTCCACGCGCTCTAGCGCCGCCACCACCTCTGCTCATCCTCTCCGCCACGGGTCCCCGTCAGTCCAGGCCGCTGCCTCCCTCCGCCGCTAGCGCAAGTGAGGAGAGCGACCTTGAGATGATTGAGTAGGAACTCACCGTTGCCGAGCAGGAGATGGAAGAAGACATGGCGAATGCCGACCGCGGCGCGTGGGCCGGATCCTGGGTCTTACAGGATGACCTGGATTGGCTCTACCGCACCAGGCGCATCCCGGAGGGTGTCGCCGCACGCCTTGCTTCCGCCGAACTTGCCCCTCACCCAATCCGGGTGAGTATGTGGTGTTCCTTTCTCATTTCCAACGCGGATTTGGTCTCCCAGTTAGTGACTTCTTCCACGACTGGCTAAACACTTACGAGCTTCAGCCGCACCACCTTCCGGCTAATGCCATCACTTCTCTCTCCGCCTTCGCCTCCACCATCGAAGGTTATGCCGGACTATGGCCCACGAAGGAGCTCTGGATCCGGTTCTTCGGCCTTCGTCGGAACGTGATTCCGAGCATAGAGCTAGATCCGGAGGACAAACAGCTCAAGCAGTTCGGCGCTGCGTCAATCTCTCCCTCGAAGCTGTCCGTCTTCCCTCGAGTCACGGGGCTTGACTCCTGCAAGGGATGGGCCCGGACTTTCTTCTATGTCCGGAACAACACCACCGAAGATCTGATCCGGCTGCGCCCCTATACTCTAGGTCTTCCTAACCCGGATTTGTGGGATGCTATCCCCAAGAAGCCCACCGTCCTGGCGAACCAGGTCAACAAGAGGTTCAAGGAGCTGAAGGATCTCAGATTGCGCAACGAGGATGCCATGATCACATTTGTCTGCAATCGGATCTCCCCCCTCCAGAAGCGCACACATAAGCTCTGTCACATGAGCTAGGGCCACGACCCCAACTTGACCTCTTCGTTCGAGCTAAGAAACACAAAGATCTACCGCCAGGTCAAGGCCCTTTTCACCACCCACAAGTACTTCTCCTCTGAGTGGACGTGGGGAATTGAACACTTTTGCCGAGATAGGCTCCCTCCCGCGGTTAGTCTCGTGCCCCAAACTCTTTCCGAATTAAATCATAAGTCGGTCTTTTGTTGTAGGTTTTAATCATGTTGCCTTTTATTTTCCTTAGATGTTCCTTGAGCAAACCATCGAGGATGGCACCAAGCCTTCCCTCAAATGGGCGCCTGACCAGGATACCTCGGACGTGGAGGAACCGGATCAGGAGATGTTCCTTCTGATGGTGGATGCGACCAAGCGACCCACCGGTAAACTCTCTTCCATTAGAGACTGGCCCGACGATGAAGATGATTCAGATGTTGAGGTGATGGAAGCATTTGACACTGTCCCCCTTTCTTATGCTTTTCCGGCATCAGCTAACCCTGGTGGGCAGATCCATGAAGACCCTCCCCTTGCCGTGGGTGAGCCTGTGCCGGTCGCGCCGAAGAAAAAGAGGGGAGCTGCATCCACTTCTTCCTCCGGACCTTCTCAGCCAGCCAAAAGGCGAAAGAAGTCTGGGGACAAAGCCGCCACCAAGCCTGCAACCAAGGTCACAGCTCGGAGGGCTCGGAAGACCAAAGAGCCTCTGACCTCGGATGAGTAAGCCTCTTCTCCCTTCGCTATTTACTTGTTCTTATTTTATTATTGTTTCTCATCATACATTATTTGATTCGGTAGGGCCGCGGTGGAGGTCCCATAGAGTGGATCCGGCATTGCCTCGCCGCTTCGGCACATCCCATCTCCTCCTGGTGGCAAGAATTCACGCCCGTTGAGCCCCATTCCAGAGGGTTTAGCGGCTGCTCCGGGTTCCAGCCCACCTCGTCGAGAGGAGGGCAACCTCGGAGCGGGGGAGACTGGCTCTGCCGAGGCAGCAGCAACCACCACTTTGGCTCCGCCGCAACCAGCTACCACCGAGGTTCCCTCAGCACCTCCGCCGAAGCAGAAATCAGCACCAGTACCAGCACCAACCCCAGCACCAGCAGCAAACGCAACAGTAGCAGCACCAAGAGCAACAGCAGCACCAAGCCCCTCCACCTCGTCCGAGTCTTCCAGGGCTCGGCGAGAAGACACCAGCAGTGCTAAGGGAAGCACCAAGGCAGCTCCCAAGGGAAAATCTACTGCAGCAACTTCCACCTCACAGCAGCAACCCAAGGGCAAGAAAGATCCTGAGGCCGCCAAGGCAACGTTCGTCGAGGCTAGACAGCGGACCCTTGCGTCCATGCTTTCAATGAAAACTCCACCACCGAAGGACGCCCCTGCCGAGCCAGCTGATGTGCAACTTGTTTTGCACACTAGCCCCGCCATTGCCCAAGTTGAGAGGAGGGAAGCGCATGCCAAGGGTTTAGTGGCGCCCCATATGCTTAGCGGCGAACGATACCCTCAGACCTTGATCGAGTTTGTAAATAACTGGAACAAGGCGGAGTTTGTCTACAATGATGATCTCCCGGAGAAGTTCGGTCCCGCCGAATTTTCTGCGCAGATGAATACTGCCGCCAAGTCAATTAATCTTGCGGGCCGGATGATGGAGGTACGCCACTTCGTTTTTTCCTTAACATGCAGTAGACATTAGTGATATAACCATTAGTCCCCGAGCCTCCGGGGGAGTAACTTGTTACTCGGCCGGATGCTCCTTAAAGAACTAGCATAGCTCCTTAATAACTTCGAATATGCACACACCTAGAGCCGGGTTAAGTTCCACTTGGCCCAGATCTTGTACACTTCGAATATGCACACACCTAGACCCGGGTTAAGTTCCACTTGGCCCGGATTTTGTACACTTCGAATATGCACACACCTAGAGCCGGGTTAAGTTCCACTCGGCCCGGATCTTGTACACTTCGAATATGCACACACCTAGAGCCGGGTTAAGTTCCACTTGGCCTGGATCTTGTACACTTCGAATATGCACACACCTGGAGCCGGGTTAAGTTCCACTTGGCCCGGATTTTGTACACTTCGAATATGCACACACCTAGAGCCGGGTTAAGTTCCACTTGGCCCGGATTTTGTACACTTCGAATATGCACACACCTAGAGCCGGGTTAAGTTCCACTTGGCCCGGATTTTGTACACTCCGAATATGCACACACTAGAGCCGGGTTAAGTTCCACTTGGCCCGGATCTTGTACACTTCGAATATGCACACACCTAGAGCCGGGTTAAGTTCCACTTGGCCCGGATCTTGTACACTTCGAATATGCACAAGACTAAGCTGTCCATTTTTGCTCTTTCAGGTGACCACCAATCGTCGGAGCGCTGAATT
Source organism: Avena eriantha (assembly GCA_910589775.1). Classification (NCBI taxonomy): domain Eukaryota; kingdom Viridiplantae; phylum Streptophyta; class Magnoliopsida; order Poales; family Poaceae; genus Avena; species Avena eriantha. Next base: position 111,193,715 of record OU342744.1, read on the forward strand.
TCAGTGTCTCCTTGATACTCACAAGATGCTGCGTGCCAAGCAGAGTGCGCTGCTCGCCGAATACGAGAAAAGGGGTAAGTTTTCTCCTTGTCAATTTTCCATCTCTCTTCATCTTTTTCGCCAAACTAATCCCTCATTCGGATTTCGCAGCTGGTGTGGAAGCTGAGAATACCATCATGAGGAAAAACTTGGAGCAAATCAAGGGTAAGTCGTTTTTGCTCAACTTTGCTATGCTCTCTATCTCCTTGTCTCCGTGGCTCGACAAACATTCATATCTCGGTTTTGCCGGGTCAACAAATTATTTCAGCGTCACTTGAAGATAGTGTGCCCGTGCCTGATATGATGTTGTATTTTCTCGAACAAGCAGGGCAGCATCAGGCCGAACTCAAAAAGAAAGATGATGAGCTCACCCTCCTCCGAACCAAAGATGATGAGATTGCCAAGCTCAAGGAAGATATGAAGAAGCTGAAAGCACAGCACCAAGCCGAACTTCAAAAAGCTGGCCAGGACTATACTGAAGAGAGGGAGCGCCTCAACCTCCAGATTGCCAAGGACCAAGAATTACTTAAGGAGGCCGACATCAAGCTTGAGTCGGCGAATGCTGAACTTGTGCAACTCCAGCAGAGGCGTGACAACTGCACCAAGGAGCTAACCCGGGTTCACAGCCACATTTCTGGTAAGTTCTTTTCCTTCGACCGACATTGATCTTTCTAGGTCTACTTCCTTTACTTACTCCCCCTCTGTCATTTTTTCAGGCAAATTCCCAGAGAGTGATGTCATTGCATCCAACGCTATTACCAAGTTCCGTGTGTAGAGGGGCACTCCGTCTGGTTCTGGCTCCATTCCTCTTGATCTCGAAGACTTGATAGTTAGTTTGTCCGCCCGAGTCGAGACCGTGAAGAACTACGGCAAGGATATCATGGATGTAGTAATCCGGATCTTCAACGCCTTTTGGCCTAAAGAAGATACTCCGGAGAATATGGCTGTTCTTTTTTCCAGGCTTATGGAATGCGAGACTCAGCTCGATCTCTGGAGAGAATCCGCTAGACGTGCCGGAGCTGAGACCATTCTCCACTACGTGCTTACGTGGTATGAGAAGATCGACCTCAACCTCCTAGCGCGCATGCGCACCGGTTCCAGATGGTCCAGCGACCCGGAGTGGATTTCTCGGCACAAGGCTTACGCCCATAGCCTCATTGAATATGCTCCCATTCATCAATGGAATGAGGGTCCAAGCTTCCTTGGCACTGCTGACGATGAAAACACCGAAGATGGTTCGGGTGAGGACGAGGGACACGATGCCTCAGACGTCGAAGACAGCGAAGATGACGCTGAACTTCCTCCCCCTGCTGCTCCTTGAGCGAGAAAGAACTTTAAAGTTTATCAGATCCCCGGTATGCCGGGTGCAACTATATCTAAGCACACCAGTTATATTTTGCTACTAAGTTTTTATGCCGGATTAACTTGGGCATAGTCCCCGAGTTTCATTTTCTTGTTCCTCCAATTTCTTGGCTCGGTTCGTGTCCACCTTGGTTCGGTTTTATGACTTACGAGTCCGAGTTTCAAAAATTGACTTAACAATACTTGGAAACTTTAGGATTAGCTCACAATAATTCGGCGTAATAAATGTAAAGTAAACACGAAGTTAGTCCGAAAAACAAACGTCGGCTCGATTAAGTTTCTTTCCTTAGTCGTTTTTCATGTGCTACGCAATTCCAAACTTGTTCTCTTGCTTGCCATGAAGCCAATTCTTGTTGGACAGCAGCAAGTCGAAGAGTTAGGCTCTTGGTGCTCACACACTACTAATCTGGTTTAAGTAGAAGCAACTTATGCCAGCCGATGTATAAATAAATACAGAAGACAAACAATATTATTAAGGCAGTCCCCGAGTTACTGCTCGAGGTGCCAAGGTTTCATTGATAAGCTCATTGCCGGCATACATACCGACATATGAGAGACTCGGATACATACACTTCTCTGCTGAGTGTAGAAAGGATGAAGTAGAGCTACATTCCATGGACGCTTGGATTCCTCACCGGACCTGTCTGCCTTGTTCTCCTCCTGTGGGTTTGCATCGATAAGATAATAAGAATCATTGTGCAATTCTTTGCTCACAATGAATGGCCCTTCTCATGGGGGGGATAACTTATGCATGCCAGTAGTACGTTGTACCAACCGGAGTACCAGGTCACCTTCCCGAAAAATTCGGGGGCTTACTTTCTGGCTATGATAGCGTCGGAGATTTTGCTGATATATGGCGGATCTGGACAATGCCAATTCTCTCGCTTCTTCCAGCAGATCTGAAGGGTAACGGGTAGGCTACACTAGCGTAAAATCAAAAATTTCTACCGCGTCAACCAGGAATACTATTGTCATAGATCACGGGATTACCGCTAGACGCGCAGGTGCGGAACTCGATGAAGCACGTTGCGGCAGTGTAGATGTTCTACGTCTCCTCCTCGTCCTCGTCCCACGAGCAGCTCCCGTTTGCGCGGCTCGTCCAAGTGCTACAGATGCAGCACCTCCGAGGTATCCACACGTCCGGAGTGGAAGTCGTCACACGCCAGACTGCTAGGTCTGCGCGTGCAACACAGGCAGAAGAGGAGTGGCGGCTGGGTGGAATGCTCTCACCTTTTCAGCTCGCCTCACTCCCTCTTATATAGGCATCCCTGGTGGGCTTCTACATTAGCAGCCCATTAGCAGCCTAAGCCTGGTCTAATTCGGATCCAATCCTCATTAGGCTTCCAGCCCCTAAAGTGTGTGACCCTATAGGTTCATACACGTATAGACATGACGCGAGTACACTTACTCCGTCAATAGTTGGTAGCGGCCTCTAGCAAGACGTGCCAACTCCTAAACGCATATAAAGATCATTCGGACGAACCATCACAAGGTTGAGTACATGTCTTTCCCTTTGCCTCACGATATTTGGTCTAGCTCTAAGCTGACCTCTCTTTCTCGATACTGTGATTCAGAATCCCTTTACTAGGTTAACTCTTAACCATATGTAGCACGGCCATGCATTTCTGGATCCGATCACTCGAGGGGCCCAGAGATATCTCTCTCAAGTAGAGAGGGGCAAATCCCATCTTGATTGACCGATGCCTTGCAGCATGTATCAGGACAAACCCGAAAGCTACCTTTATAACTACCCAGTTACGGAGTAGTGTTTGATAGCCCCAAAGTAGGTCGATCCACATCTCAAGTACATGCGACAATCTCAGGTCTAAGGACAAAACGTACACGATGTGTAGAGAGAGCTGCAAGTATTATTGCTAGTCTCATGTTGGGTCAGTCCAACCCCATGTTCATAACATGTGTCCACATCATTGGTTTGACATCTCCATGTCAATGACTTGCGAAACATAGTCATTAACCAATCGATGTGCTAGTCTAAAATTCACGTGTGTCCTCGCATGAACTCCGACTAGGGACAATTATTAGATAACCATACAAGTAAAGAGTTTCACAAACAATTCACATAATTGCCAATCAATACAAGTTGCCTGGTATATGGATATTCAAGGAACATTATAATAACTCATGGATACACATGAAATACAATCATCTCTATGATTGCCTCTAGGGCATATTTCCTTCAAGATCAACATCATTTTGCCGGGCTTCTTGCACTTCAGCTTCTGTGTATTGGGTGACCCTAGGCGAGTCATGCTCTATGTCGGCTGGTAATACAGCTTCTGCCCCATATACCATAAAGAATGGTGTATAGCCTGTTGATCGATTCGGAGTTGTTCTTAAACTCCACAGTACTGTTGGTAGTTCTTCTATCCAGCACCCCGCTGATCTTTGCAGTGGCTCAATGAGCCGAGGTTTTATCCCGGATAACACTAATCCGTTGGATCTTTCCACTTGTCCATTCGATGCGGGGTGGGCTACCGAGGCAACGTCTAGCCGGATCTTATTATCTCGGCAAAAACGCGCAAATGCTCCTTTGGCAAAATTTGTGCCATTATCTGTTATGATACTATGAGGATAACCGTATCTCAAGATGATGTCTTTGAGGAAAGTTACGGCAGTAGCTCCATCACATTTTCTTATCAGCTTCACTTCAATCCATTTCGTAAATTTGTCAACCATGACCAGGATGTGGGTCATGTTCCCCCTTGTAGATTTAAATGGGCCAACCATATCCAAGAACCATACGGCAAACGGCCATGTAATTGGTATGGTCTTGAGCTCCGACATTGGCATATGTGTCTTTGTCGCATATCTCTGACAGCCATTGCATTTTCTCACTAGATCTTCTGCTTGTTCCAAGGCGCTTGGACAATAAAACCCATGGCGGAAAGCTTTTGCTACCAAGGCTCTGGATGAGGCATGATGCCCACATTCCCCTTGATGTATATCTCGGAGGATGTCAAGTCCCTCCTCTGGGTCAACACATCGCTGGAGGACATTAGTCACACTCCTTTTTTATAACTCAGAATTGATGATCATGTATGCTTTTGCTCTCCTCTGAGTTTGCCTGGAAAGTACCTCCTCAGCGGGTAAGGTTCCATCCTTTAGGAATTGGAATATGGGTAATGCCCAAGCTGGTACAGCTCTCACTGGGAACACATCCTCATCAATTTCCATCTGATCCACCGGCATAACTTCTACCGGACCATGTTGTGCAGTCCCCGGGTTTGTCGCGGCAGTCCCCGGGTTTGCCAAGGCAGTCCCCGGGTGTCGCGAACCACTCCCCACATCAATGTCCATGGGCACAGCCTCTGATTCCGGATTTGCCAGGATAAAAATTGACTTGGATTCCGGGGATGGCCTGATAGATGGTTTTCTGAGGTGTTGTAATGCTATGCCCGGTGGAATTGATTGTCGGGTTGATCCGAGCTTCGACAATACATCGGCAGCCTCATTTTCCACCCGGGGTATATGATGAAATTCGCACCCCTCAAAGTAACTAGATATCTTCTGTACATGAAATCTGTACAATGCCATGTTTGTATCCAAAGCATCCCATTGTTCGGAGACTTGCTGGACTACAAGATCCGAGTTGCCGAAGCATTTGATCCGACGTATTCCAATCTCCTTTGCCACTTTGAGCCCATGTACAAGTGCCTCATATTCTGCAACATTGTTTGATGCAGTGAAGTGGATTTGCAGCACATACTTCAGTTGGTCCTTCTTTGGCGAGGTAAGCACAACTCTGGCACCTAACCCGGTTTTTGTTTTCGACCCATCAAAGTGCATTTTCCAGTAGTTCGGATTTGGCAACGGTGGTTCATATTGTACCTCGGCCCAATCCACAAAAAAGTCTACCACAGCCTGAGATTTGATCGCTTCTCTTCTGTCATATTGTGGCGCATAAGGAGCTAGCTCAATTTCCCATTTTGCAATCCTGCCACTTGCATCCTTGTTGCTCATTATCTCGGATATGGGGGCTTCACATATGACCTTGATTGGGTGCTCCTCGAAATAGTGCTTCAGCTTCTTAGCTGCCATATACACGCCATATGCCACCTTCTGATAGTGAGGATAGTTCTGCTTCGAGGCTGAGAATACCTCGCTCAGGTAATATACTGGCCTTTGGACTGACTTACCCTCTTCGTCGCACTCTACCACAATTACTGCACTTACAACTCGGTTGGTTGTGGCTATATAGAGCAACATTGGCTCCTTTGATAGTGGAGAGGCTAACACTGGTGTAGTGGCTAATATCTTCTTTAATTGGATAAAGGATTCATTGGCCTACGGCGTCCAAATGAACTTGTCCGACTTTTTCATGAGTTGATAGAGAGGCAGTGCCTTTTCTCCCAACCGACATACAAACCGACTTAAGGATGCCAGGCAACCAGTGAACTTCTGTACATCGTTAAGACACTTCGGCAGTTCCATTCGTTCTATGGCCCGAATTTTAGTTGGATTGACCTTGATACCTCGGCTGGAGACGAGAAATCCGAGTAATTTTCCAGCCGACACACCGAAGGTGCATTTTTCTGGATTAAGCTTCATTCGGAACCTCCTTAGGTTCGCAAACGTCTGCCTGATATCGTCAAGGAGAGTTTTGCTTTCCTTGGTCTTTATCACAACATTATCCACATACACCTGCACATTTTGACCAATTTGGTCATGCAAACATTTTTGCATACATCTTTGGTACGTTGCCCCTGCATTACGTAAACCAAAAGGCATGGTGCGATAGCAATAAGCCCCATACGGGGTGATAAACGCAGTCTTTATTTGATCACTTGGGTTTAGAGGTATCTGGTGGAAACCAGAATATGCATCAATGAACGGCAACAACTCACACCCAACAGTGGAATCTATGACTTGGTCTATCCTTGGTAGTGGGAATGGATCTTTTGGACATGCCTTATTCAGGTTCGTGTAATCGATACACATACGCCAAACCACTGCCACGTTCGGATCATCCTTCTTCTTTTCCACCAGCACCGGATTAGACAGCCAATCCGGGTAAAGCACTGCCATGATAAATCCTACAGCCAACAAATGAGCTATCTCATCTCATATGACTTTTCTCCTGTCTTCGGCAAAGCGGCGGAGAGGTTGCTTCACCGGCTTTGCTCCGGGTCTGACATTCAAGGAGTGCTTGGCCAACTCCATCGGAACACCTTGAAAGTCCTGTGTGGACCAAGCAAAAATATCCCGATTCTCACGGAGGAAGTTGACGAGCTCGCTTTCCTATTTATCATTTAACCCGGCACCAATTGTTACGGTACGCTCAGGGAACATATCATCAACAGGTACCTTCTTGGTATCTTTTGTCTCTTGGAATGAGACACTCCCATGCGGGTTACTTAGTGCCGGCATATATTGCTGCGCGGACTGAGCCAATGCCGCCACTTCTTGGATCTTTCTCTTTTCTTGCGCAATCACGAGTGACTCGGCCAGGTTAGACCCGGTGGATGCACACTCAATGGAACGTCGGAAATCACCAGCGATAGTAATCACACCATTTGGCCCGGGCAGCTTCATCTTCAAGTAACTAATGTGGCAACTTGCCATGAATTTGTTCAGAGCTGGCCTGCCGAGCAACGCGTGATACGCGCTTTCCAAGTTTACAACTTCGAACTCCAAATTCTCAGTCCGGCAATTATCCCTTCTGCCGAACAATACGTCAACCCGGACCTTGCCTATGGGCTCACATGAGATTCCTGGCACAATGCCGTGGAAAGTTGTCCTTGTAGCTTGGAGCATATTCTCCGAGATACCCAACTTGCGCATCGTGTCCACATACATGATGTTGATGCTACTGACATTATCAATCAGTACCTTTGAGAACCTCACATTGATGTTAGGTCCAATGAGTGTTGGATCCAACACCAGTGCATATGAACCAGGGCTTGGCATGAGCTTCGGATGATCCTTGATGCTCTAGGTAATCTCCTGGTCCGACCAAGGCATATACCTCGTCACGGCCGGCATAACTGCATTGACCTCCATATGACGGCGTTGCAAGCTCTTTCTGTCTGTCTCTTCCGTAGTGAACACACAATAACTCTGATGATGCTCTCTGTACTCATTTCTCCCCTCGTTTCCGGGGTACCTCTGATCCTGTTGGTTTTGGTTCTCCACCTGATGCACTGCATCCCTTCTCTCATGGTTGTCATACCTCGGCGGAGGGGGAGGCAACATTAACTGTTGCGTGTTCGCTCCGAAGAGCAATTGCTGTCGGGGTAACTCCTGCCGAGGTTGATCATTCCGAGGTGCCTGAGCATTCCCCGAACCACTTTGTTCTATCTTTCGCATCCATTCACACTGTCTGGTTGTGTGACCCGCTGGGTTACTCGGATTAGGCGTGTGAAACTTACACGGCTGATCCAGCATTGCCTTATAGGTGTATCTCGGACGGTCCTTCTTTTCTTGCCACTATTTTTTCTGCTCTGACGTCCAAGTTTTCTTCCCATCATTCCTCGGCATCCATTGCTGCCCTCCAGTTTTCTGACGTTGACTGCCTCCTGCTCCGGGTTGATCCTGATTCATACATGCAACTTGTTGCGAACTGTACCGGTAATCCAGTCTGTCGTCCCTTCTTTTACCTCGGTAATCATTTCTTCGGGATGACCCGGCCCCATCTCACTGACAATACTCCTCGCTTGACTCGTTTGACGTGAGTCTAGGTTGCGTCAGATCACCTAAGGCATATGAATCAGCAATCCAGATTGTTTTTCTGCCAACGTGGTTGGCATATCCCTTTGCAACCTTTGCCATAGCATACTTGCATATCTGCATCCTTGCGCAAACCAAGCTATGGCATGTGACTCAATCACACCCTCACACGAGTTTCGCACAGTGCACCAACGGGTTAAAAACTCCCGGTCAGTCTCATTGGGTCTCTGCCTGCACATCGTTAGGGTCTGTGGCCTGTTGGGCCTTTGGTACGTACTTGAGAAGTTGCTAACAAACATCTCCTCAAAATCGATCTAATAGTTAATACTTCCGGGTGGCAAATTGTTTAGCCATACCCTCGCTGGCCCTTCCAACATCTGGGGTACATATCTCACAGCCCATCTCAAGTTGCCTGTGGCAATTTTTACAGCAGTTGCATAGTTAATCAACCAATCCTCCGGCTTAGTGCTGCCGTCATACGTCTTTGTGCCTCTAGGTAACTGGAAGTTAGGTACCGGAGGTTCCTTCATGATCCGGAGCCCAAAACAAGCTGGACCCGGAGGATCTTGACACTCAATTTTCTCCGACCTATACAGCCGATCCAGTTTTAGCCTGGCGTCATCAGGCATCAAGTTCCTGCCTCCCAATCTTGACCCTATCACGTGATAGTCCGGTCTGGGATAGCCAGCATTCACCATCTTCGAATCACCATCATTGTACCTATCTTGCTCCTGTGGAGCTGCTCTCTGTTGCATACCTTGGCCAGCACTATGCCCTTGCTGTGGTATATTCCGTTGCTGTGGTTGACCTGCACCTACCGAATTACGCTGTCCGGCATTGCCGTTTACAGCATTCCCTTGACCGGCATTGCCTTGGTCACGGTTACCTCAGCCAGCTTCACCTCGGCTCACACTCCTTCGATCCTCATTTCTCTGCATTTCTTTTCCTTTCCCTGCCCTTGCCGGGTCATATGGGACTATCTGATTATTCCTCCTGGCCAAAGTTACTACCTCTTCTCTCCTAGGACCACCATGAGGAGACGATGCGGCTCCACCGGATATCTCCGGGTTACCCACCGCCGAATGAACAATCTTGGAGGCCCCAGCTCTCTTCGGGTTAGCCCTGAGCAATTCCTCGTTTTGCCTGTTCGCGATCCGAATCAACTCATGGACTCTATCTTGTTGTCTTTGACGGGCTTCACCCTTCAGACCCTCTAACTTGGACGCAGCTGCATCCGCTGCTCTGAGGTTCTTTGCCGGGGTACTATACTTCGGCAGCCCCACGGACAAACAGTTCTCTGATTCCTCAATCACAGTATCACCCTCTCTGTTCATTTCACTCATGAGATTTCTCCCCTTCACGTTTACATCATCTACTTTATTTGACTTTGCATACCCACGCAGTGTCATATTCAACGACTGCTGAGCCGCGGCTATCTTTTTCGCACCCTCTAGTATTTTTTTTGCCTAGTTTCCTCTAGCTCGGCCTGTGCCTGAGCCGGATCTACTGCTGTTGCTACTGGGTTTGCCAAGCTATCCATCGCCTGCTGCAGCACATTCTCAGGCCTCTCTAGCGGAGGTCCTCTACTCTTCCTCGGTGCCTTAGGTGTTACCTATGGATCTGGTGTCGGATCTCTGCTTGCGCCAACGCCAGGCGCGGTCATCATCACCTCAGCGTGGTCTGGGGAGCGAGTGATACCCGCCCTACGAGCCACACTAAGGGGTGGCTCGTCTCCTTCGATGACGTGCCGCGGATGAACGCACGACACATCGACAACAAGGTAGATCTTGTGCGCACCGAGCTTGATGAAGAGGCCGTTGTGCGGGAGAGGATGCTTGCCGAAACAGCCAGCATTGTCATTGACGAAATCCAGCGCTCCAAAGCGCTGAACGAGCCCGGAGACGATGCATTCGCCGGTGCCGATGAAGTTTTCCGTCCGGATCTTCACCCCTGCTAGCGCTGCTAGCCCCACGGTGGGCGCCAACTGTCGTGGTGGTGTCACGGCAGATGCCATGGATAGGCTAAAGGTGGGGACTAAATGCACTAGGGGAATCCAGGGAGGGATAGTGTGGTGATTCCACACACGTTAGCCTTGTATTTGATTCACCTTCTCAGATTACAAGTGCTCCTTGAGCTGTATTGGGGAGAGGACGAAGAAGAACTCTCTTACTCTCACCACTAGCTAGCCCTCAAGAACACACTAGTAAACCACAACACACTAGAGATCAACCCCTTCTACAGAGGCCCTAGCCCCCCTTATATAGGAGTGGCTAGGTCTTCACTTAGGGCACACGTGGAGGCATATTCCAGGGAATATGCCTCTTCCCAAAATAGTAAGCCGACCGGGTTACTTTAACCCCGCGTCATCCATGCAGAGGCTACGTGAGCCTCTGCGGCGCCTGCATCATCAGACATAGGCTTCGTCACCTTTGTCGGCCACGCCTTGGTGGTCCTGCCTCTGTCCGCTTCGCTCACGCTCTGCATACGGGGTCACCTTTGACCAGCGATATACCTTCCTTCTCTTACAAGCTTGATATAACCCGGATCCCACATAGTTGATCCGGCCACACTTGTTCATGCATACAAATTATATTCATCTTACCGACATACGGCTTAAGTCGGTTGAGACCAGGTTAGGTGGACGTCCCCTGGTCCAGGTTACTCCATGATCCGGCCTGCCTTGAGGTGACTCGGCCAGCACTTGCTTTGACCTTGCCGTACCTCGGCTAACTAGGCCTTTATACCCCGGCGTGACCCTACCCGGGGGTATCCCCCCAACAGAGGGGTTCATGCTATAGGGTCTCTGAGCTATGGGTCCGGTTCCGGGGATTAGTTCGATAATGAATTCGATATCCCAATCTGGGGGCATACCGGGCAATTCATCTGGGAATACGTCGGGGTATTCACAGACTACTCTGACTTGGTCTATGGTGGGTAGGGCTAGACTCTTGTTGCACTTGAATTGACGGGGCAAGGTTTCAAATATATGCTCTACTGACACTCCAGAGCTACTGGTCATGGTGATGGCTTTCTTGGCACAGTCTATCAATCCCTTATGCTTCGACAGTCAATCCATTTCTAGTACTACTTCCAAACCTTTGGTTCCAAGTACTATTAGATTGGCATATTAATCTATCCCATGTATTCTGATAGGTATAGCTTTGCAAATTTTTCTAGCTTTTATGGTTGAACCAGGTATTTGAACTATCATGACATGCTTCAAGTTGGTTGGGTGAATCTTACTAGTGCATGCAAATTATTCGGTGACAAACGAGTGCGATGCTCTAGAATCAAACAACACTCTTGCTAAAACTGAGTTGACAGAAAACATACCCAGCACGACATCAGGTGCTTCTTGGGCTTCTTCGGCGTTCAGGTGGAAGAGACGGTCGTTGCGGTTGTGAGGGTTCCCTAGGGCGAATCTTCTTCCGGGCTGAACATGGCGTTGCTGCTGAGCTGGGGCATTCACATTGGTAGTGGCGGCAATCTTCTTGGGACACTCATTGGAGTAGTGACCCTTAACTCCACACTCAAAACAAGTAATCTGAGACTTGTCTTGGTTGCAACAAGCACAACATTGCTTCCAGTCCAAGGGGCAGTGTTGTTGTTGTTATTGGGCTTGGGTGGTGCACGGTTGAAGTTGATGGAGTTGCCGGGGTTGTTGTTGTTGTTTCCTCCGGTCTTCACATTCCCTCCGCTATGGTTGGGGTAGCTTGGACGAGACATTGGGGGTATATTGTTCCGTGGGGCATATCCGGCAGACGGGTTGGGACGGTACTTCTGGTGACTGTTGGATCCAGCTTGGTGCATCATCCGACGTTTGTGGTTGTTGTTTGCTTGATTGATCTTCCCTTCCATCTGAATGGTAGAGTCGACTAGCTCTTCGAGATCCTCGAAACGGATGTTGACAAGTACAGTCTACATCTCATCATGTAGTCCGTTCAGGAATCTCTCCTTCTTCTTGGCCTCCGTGTTGATTTCATCAGGTGCATACCTGGCTAGGGACAAGAATATGTCACGGTACTCCACTACAGTCATTCTGCCTTGCTTTAGCTCTCTGAACTCATCTCTCATTCGGGTGACTAAACCCTGCGGCACATGGGTGCGGCTGAACTTGACTTTGAAGGCTTCCCACGTCATTACTTGACCGTGGTTCATGTTACGGGTGCTATTCCACCATGCTCTTGCATCTCCTGCCAGATAGTGGGTGGCAAACAGAACTTTCTCGTTGGCATCCACTCCTACGGCTTCTAAGTTGTTCTCCATGGTCTATAACCAATCATCAGCATCCAGCGGGTCTTCAGACATAACAGAATACCATTTTTGCGAGACATAACAGATTGGATATCACAATACATCATCCATTACAAACCATAATAAGGTCTTACACAAATAAAGGATCTCATGATCCAGTCTTAATACAACAAGCAACGGAATAAATACTAAGCGTAGCGGTGGGGTCCATCTTCAGTGTCACAGGCAATGCTGACGATGGGAGATGATCCTAGTTGTCGTAGCTGTCCTGCTGTCCTTCCTCTTGGTAGTCTTCTTCATAGTCTGGCCACGAGAATAGCCAGGGACAAAAGCCATGAGTACTCCCATCTCAATAGAATGACTCATCATTCCAAGGTTTTCACAAGTCATTTTCACCAAGTACTCCCATCTAAAGTGATCAAGTTTTGGGGTTTAGCTCTAAGCTACTAAGTTAAGAGTGTTCACTAATGGGGGATGCTAATATCAATCTCATGCCATAGCATGACATCTAAATCTAACTAGATAGGTCAAGTTTTATACTCTTTATGCTATCTATAAACAAAGTAAAGAACTTTGGTAAAGTAAAAGAAAGTAAAGCTTGTAAGAGAACTTGGGGTAGGTATAAATCAAAAGGTACAACCCAAGCATGCCTAATGCATCTTTCTTAGGTCATCTTGCTTGCAAGGGTTAGCTTGCATTGTTAATGAGGGCTTGCCTTGGTGTAGTGGTTGAAATTCTCTTCCTCCTCTTCTTGGTAGAACTCCTCCTCCTCGAAGACTTGTTCGGTACTATCGTCTATAAATATATATGGGATACACAATCACCAAACAATACTTAACTAGTCTATTTAGCACACTAAGGCACACATTTGATGATCTAGCATCATCACATTCAGCACAAGGTTTAATGAACTAGTTTCATTTATTTTATTTGAGAAAAGTAATTTCTACTCATTGAAAATAATTAAGATTTAATATTCTCCAATTAAAATATGGGATCATGTGAACACATGTCATCACCACATATTCGAATACATGGGAATGTGATTTAAATGTTGGATCACTTTTTAATAAGTTTAAGTTTAATATTTAATGATTTAAAGTGACTAGAAATGCCTATATAGCATTATTTTGGTACTAGTCCAAAGTCACTGCATGCAAACCTAATTATTATTACATATTAAGATTGGTATGGTCAAATGTGATTTTTGAGAGTTGGAATCAACTCAAAAGCTATTATGGTTGATTTTATAAAAATGTTTGAATGTGAAAAAGTTCTCTATCTTGTTATTTTTGCTAGGAGAGATATCTAACTCTAATTGATTTAAATCCAACGGGCTTGGATAGATATTTTTAATATATTTCCAACAAAATTGGAATCATTCAATTTGGATTTGTAAAACTCCCTGAATTTATTTTCAAACTAAAGGGCAGAAAATAGATTTAGTTTAAATAGAAAAAGCTAAGTTTGAATTTTAGGGCCAGCGCGGGAACACTAATGGGCCGGCCCAGTTTCACTCTGTGGCATAGAGGATAACTGACATGGGGTCCCGCATGTCAGTGGCTCTTTAAACATGAAACGGTACAGGGAAATGTGGACCCCACGATTAGAACTAGGATCTACAGCTGTGGCTTGTCGTCGACGAGGGACAGGTTGCCGGCGAGATGGAACCCTAGCGGCTCGGTGGGGGTGCAGTGGGGCATCCCAGGGCTCCAGCTAACATGGGGATGGGGCGATCGAACGAGGATACGACAGCGGACTCTGGCGAGGTCACGGCAGCTCTTGGGGTGGACGAAATTGACGGGGGCGTCTCCTCCTCTGCTGCAACTAACTCCAGCGCAATTCCGGCGACTGGCTGCTCGAGCGGCTCTGGCGAGAGGTGGGGAATGATCAGTGGTGAGAGGTGAGCTGAGTGGTGTGAAGAAATGGTGCTGGGGAGGGATCTTTATATAGGCTCGATGAGGGGACCGAGAGGGCGACGGCGAGCTCGTCGGTGACGACGATACAGGGAGCTAGAGGCATGGGCAGGGTAGGCGGACGGTGGGTTGCCTCCTGGCGGTCAGCTATGGCTTAATGGCGATGCTAGGGGCGGTGGCATTTGGTCGGGAAGGGTTGGCGTTCTGCGCGGCAGAGGCGGTGCTCGACGCGGCGTGCGGTGGCTACTGGTAGCGCGGCGGGAGAAGGGCGTGTCTGGCGGGGTGCTGGGGTTATGGCAGAGCAGCACACGCGAGTTGGGCGCAAGGCGCGGCTTGTGCGGGCCTATCAGGGACGACGCTCTGGCGCGGGCTGGGCACGACGTAGAGGCTCAGTGCGGGGGCTATCTGTGGTGGTCCAGGGGCTGGCTGCGCTTGAGGAAGGGACCGTGGGTGGCGGTGCTACCCCGCCTACCTCCCTGGTGTGGTGGAAGAGGGCGGGGTGTGCTCCTATGACGTGGGCATGGTTGGCCGGCGATCATGGCATCGGGGTGGCGCGACACTGCTGCTCTAGGCCAATTGGTAGCTTAGTTAGGGGCTGGTTAGAGCTGGGGAGACAAGGGGACCAAAATGAGCCCAAATACTTGACAAAGCATTGATCATCAAATAGTGTTAGTTAGGCAGAATTTTTGTGCAGGCCACCGGTTCGATACAATGGCCGCATGAAACAAAGATTTAAATTTTTAAATGATTTTTGGTGGAGTTGTTGGTCTTATGCTTGGGCATCTCCGATTGCTGGGATTTGTCAAATTGAATTCATTTGAGTGGTTTTTGAAAAAGTGGGATCTAGATACATACACTTGATTCCATTTCCAAATGCCATTTAAATTTAGAGTTTGAATGTTTTTGCAAGATCACAAAGTGGGTCTTGGTACATCTTTACTTGTACTATCAAGGGGTGCAAAGATCCATAATTGTTTATGTTTGAAATCGAGTGCTAGGAACTCTAAATTGACCTAGTTGATTAAAATGGCCAAAGTGACCATTTCCATTTATTAATTCTATTTGATTTCTTTTTCTTTCGATTTTGCTAGGGAATGATGTAGATGATGTGGAATTCATCTTAGAATCATTTTACAACCATTAGAACAAACAAACATGGCAATTAAAAACAATTCCATATTAATGCAACACACATATGCATTCTTATTTATTTAAATGGGAAAAGTTTTTGTTAACCCTAAATTGGGTGATTTGAATCTTATAACCTTGATTAAAGTTTTGGGATGTTATAGAGAGAGAGGAAAATGACGAGGCCGATTGAGGATGGCCCAGTGACCCTAGGTTGGTTTGACCCAACCCAATGGGCTGGATTGGGCCAGAACAACCCAGCGGGCCGGATCGGATCGGGACAGCCAGTGGGCCAGGCCCATGTCTTAGAAAGAAAACCTTAGGAAAAGGTTAAATTACGAATATACCCCTGAACTTATTTCAACTCTAGGAAAATAAATCAAAATCTTAAAAATATATATAATATATTAAAATGATCACAAAAATAATATCTACCAAAGAAAAATATAACTTAACTTATTTAAGTTTAATCAAATGCAAATAAACAATAGCACTATTAACTTCCAAATGAAATTTCATGAAATCAGTAAAAGTCCTAAAAATCAATATAAAAAAATCATGTCTGTGTACTAAAATCATTATACTACCTTATAAAAATTATTACCTTTAATTATTACAAATAAAACTTAAAGCAAATATTTAAAAATCTAAAATCCTTTATGGAATTTTGTAAAAATAAGGATAACACCAAAAATCAAATAAAATTCACTTCTAAGATCTGAAGTAAGTATGTTTTACTAGAAAATACTAATTATATTCCCCCGACACATTTTAAGGTTCTTAAGAACTAAATCCTTATTTATTATATATAAAATACTTATTTTATAAATTCCTGAGAAACATCTTTAAAATAAGAAATAATCATAAAACCTTAACTCCTTTATATTCAAATACTAGTTCCAAAACCATATCTTGGATTTATGCAAAACTTAAAATATAAATTATTAACTGTATAAAACTCTTTTAAACCATAAATTCAAGTAAACCAACAAGTTTAATTAAGTTTTCAAACATCAATCATTATTAATAAAAATATAAGTGTCTTACCTTTTAACTCAACCATGTTTAACATAGTTTTGAAACCCTAGCACATTAATGTCCTTAACCAAAATTATTTTCCTTAATAAGTCAAATCAAATTCATAATAACCAAGCACATTTAAACTTATCATTCAGTTAAATCAAAAGTGAATGATCTCACAGTCTCGAACATGCTTATTATAAAGCTTAACGCTTTTAAATACTTTAAACACATCACACCTAGGTCTGTTTTAAACCTAACTTGGGTCCATACAGTTATGTAGATAGTATATAAAGTTTGATTATGTTTTATAGTTAACTTTTCTCTATTCCAAGTTAAGTCATAAAGCATCTCAAATCTAAACATATCGAACAAACGCAAATGACATCGATCACATTTTACTAACCATAAAGATTGGTTAAACCTTATCAAAGAAACCTTTCCTTCAAAAGTTATTTGTTTTGCCACTTCAAACGATAGCCTTATAAATAAGTTCTTTAACTCTTACCAATCTATCACACCAACATCCATTATAAATACTAATAAGAAATCACCTCAACCTCAAAGTGTTATTACACTCCACTTGCACACTTTGCATATTAAATATTTAAATTCTTTGTAGTTATCTTGACTTGAGAAGTAAACATGAAAAATAGCCAAATCTTAAAAAAGTGTCACCTAAAATAACTCATTCCTATTATTGGGGATTTATATCAGGATTTTACAAAATGCATTACATTACTTATGCATCAGCATATTGCTTCTTTAAACATTAGTCCTTACCGGACCAATGATGTTGTTCATAGAATTTGGATCTTCTATTGTCTAGAAGACCGTGAGTGCATAATCTTGCAATCACAAAAGGCAAGTTCACAACTTTCTCATGTCCTTTGATTATTTTCTATCAAATGCTTGTAACACAAATTTGTCATCACCTGCATTTCAAAAGGGATAGAAAATATTAGTTTCATAATAATATGATTATGGATTATTTACCAAGTGGTAATAATCTATTGATACAGTTCCGATGGTAAAGGAACATAAAATCTAGGACTTAACAACCAATATCGCCAGTGATTCTAGCACCGTATATTATGCGTTAACCATGAGATTTGGAATGGGATAGAGAAGTCAGTTGTATCTTCTTCCTTTCATATGGAGGCAAGATGACCTTATCGTGACGTTGGGATTCTCGGTGTGGATCCAACTTATGGGTGGGCACCCTTAGGCCCCACGATTTTGGTGTCTAGATTATTTATGATGGCTACCGGAGGTATAGTTAGGCCTTTTAGGGAGCTTACCAGGGGCATCACCACTTCATAGAGTCTTCGGCAACTCACCAGGGTTATAGCTTGCCCTAGTTGGAGGCTTAGCAGAGGTGTAGTCAGCCCCGGAGGATCGTGCAGACATATGGGGTCGTGGAGAGGGCAGTGATTGGCTTGGATCACCTACTAGGCCCCACATCAAGGAATTGTGGACATGAAAGATCGCCCGGTTGTGCAACAAGGAGTTGGTCTCTCATGGGTAAAGCAACGCACCTCTACAAAGTGTAAAAATTGTGACATGTTACTCCCTCTTCCGGGAAGGAGCTACGAACGCGGCAGGAAAGGAACTCCATGAAATTCTGGTCAACCTGTGAAGGCTGTCGGACATAGTTTTCAGAATAAAAGCAACCTTTGAAGAAATGTTTATGAAAACCTGCACTGCCTACGACCTATGGTTTGTGGCTGTAGAGATAGTGCATCATACACTCCTTTTTAGTGAACTTGGTGAGTACTCTCGTACTCAACCGTATCTTCTTAACCCTTGCTTGATTCTAAGCCGTTGAAGACGACGTCAACATCAATTCCTGCTCAAGAAACCATCATCGATAGCTCAAGTTCTTCAATAAAGTCAATGGAGTCAACATATTCATCAACCGAAGTGAAGACGAAGTCTCTGTTTAGATAAGAATAGATACTCTAGCCATAAAACCTACTTCTGTAGAGCATTGCATTAACAGCAATTGCAAACTAATTAGTTCAGATGCTAGGCTTAGTTACTAGATAGTTTTGAGTTATTACTTCTGGTTCTTCTTTGTAAGAAGTTTCTTTCTCTCTCTTTAACCTAGAATGTTCTCTAGATCTTTTGAAAAAAGTCAAGTTGTATTCTATAGTCATGTCTTGGACCTGCTGTGTTTCTGTTGTACCACTCTGAGGGATGTAATACTAGTGAACGATGTTTGATTGGTGTTATGCCAACGACTATAGTGTACTACATCATGCAGTGGTATGCTGGGTCACCGCAGCTGGTATCAAAGCATATGCTTTGACCTTAGGTTGGTAAACCTAGTAAATGGGTAGAACATGTAGGAAGGATGTTAGCAACCATAAAGAGTTCTCTAGAAATATGATGGATATTCAATTGGGAATAATCTCGTCATGTTCCTAGTGCGATGATTCGTTATCATGCAATTTTAAATGAGTACCATGAGTTTTAACTCAATATGACTGATGATAATCTCTTAGCTACAGTACAAGAATGGCACCTAGGTATCCACCTCGGAATGTTCAAGTGTTGAACAAGACCTTAGATGACTATAAAGATTCTTGGACAATCACTCTAAGACAACTTTTATGGAGTCTGGATTGTGAGTCTCAACTTCCGGTCAAGGTTTACAGTTTCTATGATGGACGGATATTGGCCAAGTACCGTATCTGTAACATCCCAATTTCAGCAACCCTGATTAGTTGTCCATAATGCAAAAATCAGGGGGAACAAAAACTTTTCTTGTGCTTTGGTGTAGTGCTTGCTTGTTGTTTGTTTGCACTTGTGCTTATGAACTGTATCTTAGGATACTCCTTACCTCAACCTCAGTTGGCAAAAGCTATTTACCAAAACTATCTTGGCTTACCTTACATATCCTCAAACGTTCTGGCATTTCAAAACATGAGCCAAGATGCCTATGTAACCAAAACTATTTTGGTAGCCTCTATTAACAAAACTATGGAGAGATATATAATATAACCTCCTTATGTTTCCAAGATAGAACACTCAACTAATCTTACCTCTAGTTTTCCCAAAACTCTTGTTCAAAGCATTTTGAATTCTACTCTTGGTAGAGATACCAAGAACCCTCATCTTATTCAAAACTCAACCTCTTCAAAATGACCTAACCTTACCTCAAGCTAAGCTTGATGGTAACCCCATTAGTGGTTATGCTTAGTATAAGATGAGTTGCCTTGATCTGTTGTCTGGTGAGTTGCTTTGATCTGCTGATTGACTTGTTTGCTTAGGGAGTAGTATGAGCCACTCTAGTAGCTCATAACTAGGATCAAGGTGTCTCCCAATCATCAAGCCCTAGACAAGAAGGCAAACCTTGTTGTGATCATCTAAAGCCCTTAATCAGATCCATTCTAAGGATTTCCATCCTAGTGGTTCTCAAGTCCCTAAAGACTAATATCAATCAAGGATATCTTCTACTCACTCTACACTTACTTATCACCCCTTTTGTAAAGCTCTGATACCTTGCAACTCCTCCAAGAACATTCCCTCTCATACTAAAGTCAAATTCCTCAAAACTGCCAAATTTGACTAAGTCTGGAAACAGTTCCAACATCACCTTTTTGAATGCCTCCTTTTCCCAAACGATGTGCATTTTTGGAAATGCATCCGAACCATATTGTTAACCATTCTAAGGACTACCAAGGCCTTTGGCCCCTGGTTAGATCCTCCTCCAACCCACTTGTCCATGATGGTTTTGTAGACAAGAAAATAACATTTCCTGCAAATCTAGTCATCATACCTACTTTGGTAGAAGCTCACACCACCATCCAAACTTCTTTGGACCCACTCTCTGCATGGTTGTGTTCTACTCATTGATGTCTATCAAAACCTACTTCACTTGCTCCAAATGGATCTCTGTGCTGACTAAACCCACATGGTTTATAAGGCATCATAACTCTTTTTTGCATGGCAACCTTAATTTCAACAAA
Organism: Avena eriantha; assembly: GCA_910589775.1. Classification (NCBI taxonomy): domain Eukaryota; kingdom Viridiplantae; phylum Streptophyta; class Magnoliopsida; order Poales; family Poaceae; genus Avena; species Avena eriantha. The sequence goes on from OU342744.1 coordinate 111,214,095, forward strand.
GTTTGCCATCAATTCTAGATCATCCCAAATGCTATCAATTAAAACTCCTCCTGCCATGATCATCTATATTGCTTGGCCTACTTACCCATCTATCCCTTGCACCAAGGTGAGCTTTGAGCTCCAAGATGCAAGCATGTTCTGGTGGTATAAAAATAACACCACCCTAGATCATCAACTCATTGTTTTCCATCCTTTTCTAATTGGAATTTCTTTCCACAAGGTTGCAACTGTTTGCTACACCTTTTATATCTCATCTACTTTGATCCCCAATATTTATAAAATATTATCCATAATTATTATGGCCCCAAAACTATTTAATTACTTAAATAGTCAAAATCTCCAAAACTCCCTCCATAAAGGAAAGTTTGGTTTTTACCAAACCACTTCCCCAACTTTTGGCTCTTGTGAGTTCCATATATCATACCTCAACTTCCCATCTAAAAAATACATATTTTTGAGAAGCTTTATTATTTATTTTTGTCCATTTTCTTAAATGGCTAAATTGGAATAATAATCATTTTAATTAATTTTATGCCTCAATAAATCTTGGGAAAATTCCCCCAAGTGTGTATTCACATTTGGGACCCGTCCCCATCAAAATACACCCTTGCCCAATGGGAATCTAGCAAAGGATCTCCTAGAAATCATTTCTGTCCTTTTTGAGTAATTGGATTTAAGTGGACTAACACCCCACCTAAAAATCCCAAATAATTCCAAGAAGTCTACCTTTACCTTATCCAACTATCAGTACCATTTCCCCCTCTGGTCCAATGCAAGTTTTTGGATCTCCTTCACAACCAACAATTGGATCAATTTTGGCAAACTAGCAAACTACTAGTCTAAACCACTTCCAAATCTCACCAAAGCTTGATCAAAGCTCATCCTTTGCACCAGGACACACCCTGGTCGAATAGCAATGTAGCTCTACCTCAGCCTTTCCCATTCTACCCTTGCACTAGTATTAAGAGAGAGAGACAACCCAATCTTACAAAGATCTACTCTAATTAATTACCAAAGCATCTCTCCCTCCCCACCCTGCCCCTGCACGACCCAAATACCAACAATAGCCCTCTCCACCTCCCTCTGGACCAATCCTTGGCCAGCCCTCCCTCTCCACCATGCCCAAATGGGTAATTTACTGCCTCTACTCCTCCCACTCTGTATAAAGCCAGCAGGCCTCCCCCAGCCAGCCCTCAGGAGCCGCCCCCTAGGGTCCCCTCCCCGCCGGTCTCAGACAGAGGAAGGAGAAGCCCGAGGGCCGTCGATCTCCACTAGATCTGACGGCCAGCACTCCCCCATACCCCCTGCGCCCCCTCACTCGCTGACGCTCGGGTCCCACCCGTCAGATTTCAAACGGGCACCCCGCGCACCGCCTCGCCCCAGATGGGCTGTAAGTACCCTGCTTGGCCCAGTTCGACGGGATTCCCGGCCTAGCTCTGTCCCTTTCTTTTCTTTTAAATAGATCCTAAAAATCTAGAAGTTGACCTCTAGTTTAAATCGTTTCAAAAATTCTAGGCAACTCCATTTTACCAGATCTAAAATCCCCCATGTCCCTGTGCGTTTTGTGCAACATGCAGACCCTAAACCTTGCCAAAATTAATTTTCAATAATTGGAGTAATTCTTTTGCTGCCAGGTATATCCTACACTAATTAAATCCCACGGAGAGTTATACATCTCCATTTGAGATGAACCAAGGTCCTACTGAAAGGTATTTGACATACCTATCATCCAGCATAGGCCTCATACCCAAGGTGAACAATAGGTTTCCTTTAACAAAAATAACAAAACTAGCAACTTTCTGTCTTAGATAAATTCCCAGGCCTAACCAAATGGGGTATGGACCTGATTCCAATTCCCAGTACCTCATTTTATCAATACCTACCAAAGCCCAGCAGTTCAGAATTTATTGAGCTCTGGTTGAATTTTAGTGATTTAAATACCTTTGTGATGGGTATTTTCACTAATTAAATCACTCCTGGAGTTTGGCAACTCCAATTTGAGTGAATCCAACTCCTACAGAAAGGTATTGGACATTCCTATCACATTCCCTTGGAACCAACTCATTAGCTTCTGTAGAATTAATCTGGTGAAAAAGAGAAGAATCATACATAACTGTCTTTAGGAATTTCCTGAGGGCATTCTGGTAATTCTTTTGACCCAATTCCAACTCTAGGTGGTTCAGTACATCAAGTACTACCTAACCATAGAAGGAAATAACTTTTGAAACTCCAGAACTTTTCTGGTGAATTATTTTCTTAAACTAGAGTTTAATCCACCATAAAAACCATATCTAATTCTAGAAATTTGGTAATCAAGTGAAACCACTTGTGATGGTTTTGTCTTGACTATACCTATCTAAGGATATCACTTTTGCACACTGATAACCTACTAACCACAGATCCCAAATCCAAGCTCCTTATATCTAGCTTTGACAACTATCTTCCAAGAGAAAACAACCCAGTAGCAATCTTGTAAATCCCACCTTTTGAATCCCACTTCCCCAACAACCCTTCCAAGTCCAGTAGTATTCCTCATGCTTGTTTGCTATATGATTTGCTGTTTGTATGCCTTGTTTTGATTGTGGTATTGTCTGCTTGCATGTGTACCCGATGACGACGATAGTGTGAGTGTCCGACGACAAGAAGAATGGGTTTTCTTATTATTTATATTATTGGGTATTCTTGGTCATTTGAAGAAGTCCAGGGACTTACTGCTGATCACAGGCAAGCCGCCACTTCCTGAACTCTATTACATGTCCTAATCTCTTTTACCTGTTCTACATCTTCTTTACAAATTGCATACTCTACCTGCATGTCCTGTTTTATAAATACTGCAGTAGTAACTTGGCTCCTCCAAGTTATGATTTCATGTCCTTCGAGGCACCACCCCGATGTACCTACCATTTTACCCCTTTAGACCGAGCGTACGATGGTTAGCATCCTACCTCCTTGGAAACCCCGGTTTTTTTGAGAAAATAAACTGTTTTGGGATTTTTCCCCACTAGAAATGTTTCAAAAACGACTTTGTAAAACCCTGGGAAGAGGCATCGTTCCTAGTGGAAGTTTTAACAAAAGAACTAATGATGAGGAGAAACAAGAAGATGTGATGGGATGTTCTACGCCTTTACTGGAACAATTTTTACCGCAACCACATTACCCCAGGTTGCTGGGGCTTAACCCGTAGTTTGTCCGCATTAGCCGAGGCACTTCTACCATGCTTATAGGGAGAAATCCCTGGAAGACCGGGCACGCGTCCCAGATCCTGGATCTGAAGCCTGTCGCTTGCTTCGTCAAGAGTGAGCTTGACCTGGCAGGAGGCCGGTGCAACAATTGGGTCTCCCGTGGACGGTATGACTTAGGTAGTACGGAAGGAAGTGGAGTCTCTAGAATTAAGGTATATGCCAAGTTGCGGCTTGGGTATGCGCATGTACGGAAGGAAGGACTATGGCTGGGAGCCACATACACGTTGCCGGGGAGATAAAACCCAACAGGAAAAGCATGCCTTTGCTAGTGTAGACAAGCGAAAAGTTAGGTTTGATTATCCGGACCCCCATCTACTGAGGTAGTGGGCCATGGTTGTATCCCGGCGGATGTATTGATTCTTGTGGGTAAAGTGTGCAAACTCTGCAGAGTATAACCTATTCGAATAGCCGTGTCCACGGTCAAGGACGGTTGTAAAGGTGTTGGCTAGGAGTACCAAAACTGTGCTTGTTTGGGAAGCAAGTACAAAAAGGACGAAGGTTCCGGGGGAACCCGAGTTCGAAGGCTTTTGTTTTGACCCGAGGGGTCGAAGATGTTTAAAAAGAGTTTTTATTACAAAACTGTTTTCAAAACTCTTATTCAACAAAGACATGGAGATGTCTTGATTTCCAAAACAGAAGCATGTTTTCAAAACTCTTTTTTTCAACAAAGATATGGAGATGCCATAACTTCAAGATTAGTTTAGGCGTTTCAAAAGCAACCCTAGATAGAGCTATCTCGCCATAGCCAGAATTGCATTCCTTGTTTCACTTATCTCGGTGGTTTGCGAGTACCTTCAAAAGTACTCACGGCTGTGTCCCTGGCTATTTACTTGGCCAGACTTTCAGGAGTTTAAGGTGACGTCCAGTGAGCTAGGCCATCTTCCCAGTCAGCTGCCTATAGGTTGAGGCACGATTGGACTCTACGCTTGGCGATGTTCCGCTGCTAATGAAGATGTAGCCATAACGGCTTCTATGTAAGTCTTGTAATTCGTTATGTTTCGGATGTTGTAATGGTACCTGTCGATTATGTTCCACGGCTCACTGATCATGGGAACGTGGATGTATGCATAACAGGGATTTTCTCGGATGAATAATCCGGGGGTCCACCGTATCCTTATCATGTTACCCAAGAAGTTGGGAGTGCATGGGGAAATGCCATCAGGAGAAGCAAGATGTATGGCAACAGCCTATCAGATTGCAGTAGTAGCAGCCATAACCAAGATAAGGGAACAGAATTCCAAGGCACTGGAGGGTACTACCTATACTGCTATACCTCACGAAACTCCTAGTTCTGATCCAGAGTTAGATCATTCTGCTCTAGTATGGACCAAACCTACTCTGGCAGTAGAGTATATGGATCGTTATAAGTCTTTACTGTACACGTTCCATAGCACTAATCAAGTGCTAGTTCAAGAGTTGGACACTGTCATTGAGGATTTCACTAATCCTGCAAAGGCAAAGGCACGTAGAAAGAAGTTTGTTAGAGAAGCAAAGCTTTCAAAGCCAATCTTTTTCAGAGAGGTGTTTGAAGAAACAGAGTTTAATGACCCACACTCTGAAGTCTATGCCTATTATCCAGTCGAACCTCAGCAACTAGTAGACCCATGGACCAAATACGAGGAGGAACAGAGGATATGGAATGTACCCAACCCCAATAATGTCATTGGAGATTCTACCGGATGGGAAGGTCAGTCCTATGATGAAGTCATGGGACGAGCTACACTTCATGAATCGGGTAAGGGAGTAGAAACCAATTATAATACTATAGAATCATATGGACCATATGGGGGTAATAGTATTCCCATCGAGTTGGAAGAGTGTACTGGTAGTTACTACACCAATATGTATGACTGGATTGTGGAAAAAGCAAAGAATGCCTCTTACTTTGAAGATGCGCCCGGAGAAGGGCAGAAGAATACTGAAGAAATAAATGAGTTTGATAGTCATTTTTCAATGACTAATCTCACTCTTGGTACTTCTACTCAAGGTTATGCACCTACTGGATGTTCAGACGCACCAGAAGGCAGTCGTCGAACTTCGGGTCATCGTGGATAAAGATCTGGAAGCCCAGAAGTGAGTGAAGAAAGTAAGAATGGACGTAATCTAGTTAGTAGCGTGCTTGAATAATGTACATATTGGGTAATGCGTATTGTAGTGCTTGTGAGGCTTGCTGAAATAAGTGAGAGTATGCTCACATAAGCAAGAAATCCCTTGTAATATAAGGAGGAAGTGTATAGCGGGAGTGTCTTGTTGTGGTTGGGAGTTGTAAATTTCGAAGATATATGTTTAATACATGGTATATGTTTGAGTATTTCTTGGTTTTTCTTGCATCTTCTTGATTGATTATATATGTGCATGAAGTTTGACTTGGTGTACAAATGCATGTGCATCATCAAGTTATTACTTAATGTTATAGACCTAGATAGAAAGGGGAATTCGTGTAAGGGGGTGACAAGTTCTGAAGACCAAGAGAAGACTTGCAAAAAGAAGGAAGCTACATATAAGGTGTATTAACACTATTTTGAAGAATGGATTAATTCCAACTTATTAGTAGTTAAGTAACAAGGAATACTAGTACAGAAAAAGTGTGGAGCAACATTAGAAGAATTCAGTTCAACCTAAGTAGGTGATGTTGCTTCGAAGCTAATAATATAGTCGTACCAAGTTCATGGAAATATCATGAATTAATGTGAAGGAGAAGTTTGGAAACCGTAGCTGGTGTTCAAGCTCTAACAACTTAGAGAGAATGTCAGTAGTAAGCCCCAAACCTGTATGGTAATTAGTACACCTAGGAGGATCCACAACTAGTATCCGTAGTTGGTATCTGCAGCTGGTATCCTAATGATGTAGTGAAGTAAGTCATATTTTTGTAATCTAAAGAGTATAAAACTTGGCCTAAGTTAAGTCAGACCTAAGGAAGTATGAAATTAAAGATCATCTTTCGAAACGTTTCGTGAAAACGGGCTTACCAAAATGAAAATTCCCAAAAGGTTAGAAGTAAGACAGATAGTGTTGGAAGATTCATTACAGAGATCCACTACTATGTGGGTGTATCGTAGATTCTTTCGTGAGACTTTATTTAGGTAAGATATAAACTAGATAGAGACTAATATCCTTATTATTGAGTTAATGGGTATTATACATGTAGTTAGAGACCATCAGAAAACCCCAAGAGGGAGAGTAAACAATAAACACTGAAGTGTTGTTGTTTAACCTTCTAACTACAGTTGGGGAAGAAGTATTAAACAATGATGAGATTAGGCCTTACTCTCATAAGGATATAAGAATTCATCATAAAGTATTCTCTAGAGTATGTCCGAATGAAAGATCGAAGGAGATATAACTACTTAACCCTAGTGGACTAGTTGTAAGGGGGAAACAGCTGGTAAGTTTTTCCTTAGGAGGGAGAAGAGCCTACTAAAATAGTATAGTATACAGTAATAGGACAATTGTCTTGGAAAGAAAAAAATGTGTCCATAATTAATCCTAAATTGGAATGTAAGGATATATTCCAAGAGATTGTAGTAACCAAAAATGTAGGATACACTAGAAATGATTAGGTATATTGTCAAGAATGAAAAGGATTCAAGAAGGAAGATTTAGATTCGGGATATCAGAAATATTCACAAATGTAATCATAACGAAATTTGAGAAATGGTGTGATCAATACAAGTCAATACCTCCTGACGAAACGTAAGAGAGTATGAACTTCGGGGACGAAGTTTATTTTAAGGGGGAGAGTCTGTAACATCCCAGCATTAGAGCTTAGAAATAGGCTAACTTCTGGTGTGTGCATTGCATTCATGCATAGAAAATTCAGGGAATTTTCGCGCAAAACTAAAGAAGCCTGTGAGGGATTGGAGTCTCTCTTGTCCTGATGGAAACATCTAGGCAAGTGCGATAGACTTCGACAGGACCTCTACTGTACCTTTGCTTTTGAAGGGTAGAATTTGAAACTTACTTTGAATTTCTAAATTCAATCCATATTTGAAATTTAAAAATTTAGGAATAATCATAATTTAAACTAGTAAAAATAAATGATTATAATAATAATATAAAATAATTCTTTATTTATTAGAAGACATGAAATAGTACGTTGTTCTTTTATAACAAAAGAATAAAAGTAAATTACATTTAAGTAATTACACAAATAATAGAAAAGGAAATAAACAAGAGAATTCCTTATTACAGGAATACACCTATTACATTGTCTTTACAGTAAATGAGTAAGGCTATGATACAGAAATAATTGTCACGCAATCAAAAGAACTTTATTAAACAAATGCTTATTACAATGTCTGTACAGAAGTCAAAATAAAATATTACAAAGGTAATGAAATAAAACCCTAGACTAATATCTAACTATTCTTTCATCTGATGTATTCATTCCTCACTCTGATTCCTGCAACACAACACAAAAGATAACAAAGCAAAAGTAAAAGAATAAAATGAAGGAAATTGTTTAGATTAGTGCTACTCTCAGACTAGCGTAGTGTTGCTATGCTAAGTTCATCATTGAGTATGGGTTAAATGGGCCACATAGGATCTGGTCTTATCATGTTATATGCTCCAGACTTGTGCATCATTAGCTTAGTAGAAAAAAGCCCTCATTTGGAGAATCAAAGAAATAAGCCAAAGGTTGAGAAAGAGATTTGTTCACTCAAGCTGATCCACAGGCACATGAGTTAAAGGTTGAAACTTGCACCCTATAGAGCCCACTTGACAGCAGCTCAGTCATTGCATGCTTTTGTGCTATCAACACAAGACCTCCACCAGGGGGATAAGAACACAGCCATAGCAGCAGAGTACCACTTTGTTGGTCACTCACCACACTTCATTTCACCAACATAGTAAAAGGCAATAGGTAAAAATTCCCAAGAAATATCTGGGTTCACTTGCTCTAATCCAAATAGGCCAAACAGTAAAGCAGCTTACTCTGTAACTGCATGCTATGTGTTCTCGACACAACAGCAATAGTCCAAGTAGTCAAAAGAGAAACTCTGCCGTAGCATAGCTGCTGGTTATTGATGGCCCAAAATATATCGAGCTCGTTGGGGAACCCCAAGAGGAAGGTATGATGAGCACAGCAGCAAGTTTTCCCTCAGTACGAAACCAAGGTTATCAATCCAGTAGGAGCAAAGAAACACCCCAAAGGTGTAGCTAGCTGAACGATGGCAGGGCGCACTACCGGTGCCAGCAGCAATGTGGAGACCTGCACAACACAACCATAGAACTCTATTCCCAACTTGCGATGAGGTTGTCAATCTCACCGGTTTTGCAGAAAACAAAGGATTAAACATATCAAATGGAAGGAAGTAATAGTTTGCAGAAAGTAAACACAAAGCAGTAAACAGTTTATAGATTATATGTAAAAGAAAGGACCGGGATCCATAGTTCACTAGAGGTGGCTCTCCTTACGATAGATAACATGCTGGGTGAACAAATTACAGCGAGGCAATTGACAAACATCGAGAAAGGAATACATGCATATACTAATCATCTTGACTCCTTTGAGATTCGATTGGGCACTACAACATTATACATAGACCGCCATCCAACTGCATCTATGACTAATAATCCACCTTCAGGTTATCATCCGAACCCCCTCCAGTATTAAGTTGCAAGCAACAGATTATTGCTTTACAAATTGCGTGTAATGTAAACAATACGATTGTTCTATGAACAAAGGATTGTTGTTTTCTCCCTATTAGCAACAACACATCTAATACCTTAGAGATTTCTGTCACTTCCCCAGATTACCAGAGGCATGAACCCACTATCGAGCATAAATACTAACTCTTGGAGTTGCTAGCATCTACTTGGCCAAGATAGCTACTAACAATGAAAAGCATGCAAGATCAAAAATAACAAAGACATGATAGAATCAATAATCAATCTGAAATAGCATCTCAATATCCATCCGATCCCCACAAACACAACATGCAGAATTACAAATAGATGATCTTGATCATGAACGGAGCTCACAAGATCTAGACATGAAAGCACAAAGGAGGAAAACCAGCCATCTAGCTACTACATGGATCCGTAGTCCAAAGATGAACTACTCACGCATCACACCGGAGTCTTGCATGGTGATGAAGAAGGCCTCCAGGGTGAAATCCCCTCTCCGGTAGGGTGCCGGGAAGAGTTTCAGATCCCTCACGGTCTAGGGATGGAGATGACGGCGGCTACAGACTCTTTCGTGGATTTTTGATCGGGTACTTAGGGTTTTCGTCCGTAGGGCATCTTATTGGCGAAAGGAGAGGCCGAGGGGGTGCTGGGGTCGTCCAGACCACCCCTGGCGCAGGCCAGGCCTGGCCGCGCGGCCAGGTGATGTGGCTGGCCCCCAGCCCTTCTCTGTCTCGTATTCTGGCATTTGATGACTTCCATAAAAATAGGCACTTTGGCTTTTGTCCCATCCAATTCCGAGAATATTCATTTTCTGACTTTCCTCGAACCAAAAATAGCAGAAAACATGCAACTGGCACTGTGGCTCTTGTTAATAGGTTAGTCCAAGAAATCATATGAAAAGTACTCCAAAGTGTGGACAAAACACAAGAAAGTGGATAAAACCAAGCATGGAACATCAAAAATTATAGATACATTTGCAATGTATCAGTTATCTCATTCCATCACCACACGTTCAAGCACACAACCAAGAACACCATTGATCTTGCTAAAACACCAACAAATCCACTAGACAATATACACAACAAACCACCAGATCATTTTCAGGATGGTGACATAGAGTGAGAGTGGTGTAGGAAGATAGCAAGGTATGTAACAGATCAAAGGAACTAGGAGGAACATGACCAATACCAAGGGATGCAAAACAAGATCCAGAGAGTGATCAAGCCACCAAGATCAAGTCAGTAAGATCAACCAGCAATAACACCAACATACAACTGTTGCGGTGAGTATTATAAAACCCTCACATGATCTAACTATCTCCTTTAGATAAAAAAAATCATGTGTTGTTTTATACATCATTTCTCAGAAATCACACAAGTGGGGTGTATCCATCCCAGAAATATTTAGATGAAAGCCAATGACCAATCTTTATAAGCTAAGCCAGGATCTCAGCCTATGCATCATAGATCTTGCATATAAACTTAAATCCCCACAGTCTAATATAACAACATCCTTACTACAAGATATCTGGGCACATCTCTTAAGGAGTAGTACCTCTGAACTCTAATGATCTTTAGGATCCATATTTAACAATGAGGATGCCAATCATTTTCTTAAAGAATTCAAGAATCATTAGCTGATACTATGCATCAGAGCACATCTATGAGGGACAGCTAGTACCAAACTTTATTTTACTTAGCTATGCCTCAGACCAGCATCATAGGAAAATAATCTTGCACCATCTTAGGATAATAAATCCAGCAGGAGATTTCAATTCATTTAGCCCAGCCATACTTGTACACAGGTAAAATCTAGCAAAAGAAGTATGGACACACTTGTGTACCATTCTAATGAAGGTGTCACAAGTGTAACTTCTAAACCAAGCAAATGCTATACTTAGATTTCATCAGTAAACCTGCAATTGGCTAACTAATCATTTTCCTGGAATGGGCACTCAGGAATCATAATCATGTTTGCATATATAGGGAATCATAGGAGTATCATATTAACTCCAATCTGAAGTATCAACAGAAACTAGTGTATAAATATAGAGTGAAACATTACTGATAGTACCATAGTCAGTACTAAGATTAGGAAACAATGCTGAAATCCACATCACTAGAATAAGTTGACAAACATCCAAGACAGTATAACCACTATAATCAGTTCTAGTATAGTCATCATAATCAAACCGGAGGGATGAACCCTCATCAAACCATGAACCCAATTAGGGATTGGTCACTAGAAGCCCACAGAGGCTATCGAGCAGGGTAGAGGATAGAGAGCACAGAGAGAGGCGCGGAAAAACTTACTAAAGGTCCTCGCGAGTTTAGAGAAGGGGGAGCAGAGGCCGGAGAAGAGGCGGCACACGACGGCACGGGGAGCACCCCGGAGGGGCGCTGCGACCCGCGCCGAGCCGCAATCACGGCGGCCACAAGATAGGGTGATACCCCACCATCACCAAGGCATTAGCACGGCATCAAATGGGCATCAGAGCGCCAAATCACCGGCGGGCCTCTAACCCTAGATGCTAGGGGGAAGGCAGAAGCACCACCAGCAGAGGGTGCGAGCCACGAATCGAAAAGGATAGGGCGATGTAGCATCATCGACAATGTCACCCTACAAAGCGGTGGCAACCGGTGAGGCTTGGGGCCGCCGGAATCGTAGCAGCGACGGCGTCGCTAGGGCATCACGGGGGATAAGATCGAGAGGGAGAGAGAGGAAAATGATGAGGCCGATTGAGGCCGGTCCAGTGACCCTGGGTTGGTTTCACCCAACCTAGTGGGTTGGATCGGGCCGGGCCAACCCAGCAGGCCGGATCGGATCGGGACAGCCAGTGGGCCAGGCCCATGTCTTAGAAAGAAAACCTTAGCAAAAGGTTAAATTACGAATATACCCCTGAACTTATTTCAACTCTAGGAAAATAAATCAAAATCTTAAAAATATATATTATATTAAAATTATCAAAAAATAATATCTACCAAAGAAAAATATAACTTAACTTTTTTAAGTTTAATAAAATGCAAATAAACAATAACACTGTTAACTTCCAAATGAAATTTCATGATATAAGTAAAAGTCCTAAAAATCAATAAAAAATCATTTCTATGTACTAAAATCATTATATTACCTTATAAAAATTATTAACTTTAATTATTACAAATAAAACTTAAAGCAAATATTTAAAAAACTAAAATCCTTTATGGAATTTTGTAAAAATAAGGATAACACCAAAAATCAAATAAAATTCACTTCTAAGATCTGAAGTAAGTATGTTTTACTAGAAAATACTAATTATATTACTCCGACACATTTTAAGGTTCTTAAGAACTAAATCCTTATTTATTATATATAAAATACCTATTTTATAAATTCCTGAGAAACATCTTTAAAATAAGAAATAATCATAAAACCTTAACTCCTTTATATTCAAATACTAGTTCCAAAACCATAACTTGGATTTATGCAAAACTTAAAATATAAATTATTAACTGTATAAAACTCTTTTAATCCTTAAATCCAAGTAAACCAACAAGTTTAATTAAGTTTTCAAACATAGATCATTATTAATAAAAATATAAGCTTCTTACCTTTTAACTCAACCATGTTTAACATAGTTTTGAAACCCTAGCACATTAATGTCCTTAACCAAAATTATTTTCCTTAATAAGTCAAATCAAATTCATAATAACCAAGCATATTTAAACTTATCATTCACTTAAATCAAAAGTGAATGATCTCACAGTCTCAAACATGCTTATTATAAAGCTTAATGCTTTTAAATACTTTAAACACATCACACCTAGGTCTGTTTTAAACCTAACTTGGGTCCATAAAGTTATGTAGATAGTATATAAATTTTGATTATGTTTTATAGTTAACTTTTGTCTATTCCAAGTTAAGTCATAAAGCATCTCAAATCTAAACTTATCAAACAAACGCAAATGACATCGATCACATTTTACTAACCATAAAGATTGGTTAAACCTTATCAAAGAAACCTTTCCATCAAAAGTTATTCGTTTTGCCACTTCAAACGACAGCCTTATAAATAAGTTCTTTAACTCTTACCAATCCATCACGCCAACATCCATTATAAATACTAAATAGGAAATCACCTCAACCTCAAAGTGTTATTACACTCCACTTGCACACTTTGCATATTAAATATTTAAATTCTTTGTAGTTATCTTGACATGAGAAGTAAACATGAAAAATAGCCAAATCTTAAAAAAGTGTCACCTAAAATAACTCATTCCTGTTATTGGGGATTTATCTCGGGATTTTACAAAATGCATTACATTACTTATGCATTAGCATATTGCTTCTTTAAATATTAGTCCTTACCGGACCAATGATGTTATTCACAGAATTTGGATCTTCTATTGTCTTGAAGACCGTGAGTGCATAATCTTGCAATCACAAAAGGCAAGTTCACAACTTGCTCATGTCCTTTGATTATTTTCTATCAAATGCTTGTAACACAAATGTTGTCATCACCTGCATTTCAAAAGGGACAGAAAATATTAGTTTCATAATAATATGATTATGGATTATTTACCAAGTGGTAATAATCTATTAATACAGTTCCGGTGGTAAAGGAACATAAAATCTAGGGCTTAACAACCAATGTCGCCAGTGATTCTAGCGCCATATATTACGCGTTAACCATGAGATTTGGAATAGGACAGAGAAGTCAGTTGTATCTTCTTCCGGCAAGATGACCTTATCATGACGTTGGGATTCTCGGTGTGGATCCAACTTATGGGTGGGCACCCTTAGGCCCCACGATTTTGGTGTCTAGATTATTTATGAGTGGCTATCGGAGGTATAGTCAGGCCTTTTTGGGAGCTTACCAGGGGCATCACCACTTCATAGAGTCTTTGGGAACTCACCAGGGTTATAGCTTGCTCTAGTTAGAGGTTTAGCGGAGGTGTAGTCAGCCCTGGAGGATCGTGCAGACATATGGGGTCGCGGAGAGGGCAGTGATTGGCTTGGATCACCTACCGGGCCCCACATCAAGGAATTGTGGACGGGAAAGATCGTCCGGTTGTGCAACAAGGAGTTGGTATCTCATGGGTAAAGCAACGCACCTCTGCAGAGTGTAAAAATTGTGACATGTTACTCCCTGTTCCGGGAAGGAGCTACGAACGCGGCAGGAAAGGAACTCCATGAAGTTCTGGTCAACCTGTGAAGGCTGTCGAACATATTTTTCAGAATAAAAGCAACCTTTGAAGAAATGTATATGAAAACCTGCACTGCCTACGACCTATGGTCTGTGGCTGTAGAGATAGTGCATCATACACTCCTTTTTAGTGAAGTTGCTGAGTACGCTCGTACTCAACCGTATCTTCTTAACCCTTGCTAGATTCTAAGCCGCTGAAGACGACGTCAACATCAATTCCTGCTCAAGAAACCATCATCGATAGCTCAAGTTCTTTAATAAAGTCAATGGAGTCAATATATTCATCAACCGAAGTGAAGACGAAGTCTCTGTTTAGATAAGAATAGATACTCTAGCCATAAAACCTACTTCTGAAGAGCATTGCATTAGCAGCAATTGCAAACCAATTAGTTCAGATGCTAGTCTTAGTTACTAGATAGTTCTGAGTTATTACTTCTGGTTCTTCTTTGTAAGAAGTTTCTTTCTCTCTCTTTAACTTAGAATGTTTTCTGGATCTTTTGTAAAGAGTCGAGTTGTAATCTATAGTCATGTCTTGGACCTGCTGTGTTCTGTTGTACCACTCTGAGGGATGTAATACTAGTGAACGATGTTTCGTTGGTGTTATGTCAATGACTATAGTGTACTACATCATGCAGTGGTATGCTGGGTCACCGCATCCGCCTTGGTTGACGCGAAGTAGCGCACCTGCTTTGATAACGAAATGTTGTCCCCCGTGTTCTGCAGTAGGTCATGGTTAGTTTCTAAATTGCTATTATAACAACTATGGCTAACTAGACATTGTTCGAAGTGGAATCGTGTTTACCCCTTCATAATACTTGTCATGGTTTTGGTTTAAATTTAAACTAAGATCACGATGATTTATTTTAAATCGGAGGGAGTAATATTTTTTAATGGAGTCACCGCCCAACTTGAGTTAGTGGATACTAGGTCAGGAGGTGATTGAGACATAGGCGAGTACATATAACCCTGAACTACCATAAAAATGCCGGCGTGACGTAACTCGGGTTGTCTACTCTGGACTAGACAGAGATCACATATACAAGGACGATCTTGCTTCGACAAGCAGGCTAACATCCAAGGACATAGCTACCGATTGTGTTGACACGCGATCATCTTACACCAAATTGGAACTAGTTAGAAGCAGGGTAGACTAATTTAACTAGACTGTCGTTGTGATTTGGAGTGCTAGTTCGTTGTTGATTGTGATGATCGCCTACCTATGAACGACTTGCAAGTTTCTTTAGTCAGTATTACATGTGATGAGATTCTCGCAAAAAAGAAATTTACATGTGATGGTACGTGTTGTGAGTAATATAACTCGATGGGTGTGGGATCCCACGTTCCTCCCTCGAACCATGGTGCTGTGCCATGTTAAAACATGCCTCGGCACGCGCGATCTCCAGCTAGCAAGTCAATGCTCAACATGAACGAATCCACCGACATCGTAAGCCGCGTATTTCTAGTTAAAACTTCAAAATTTTGATTAATAAAATAGTCAAATCATGCGTACATAGATGTTCGTCTCAAAAAAGTATTTCTGAAATATATTCACTTTTTATACAACTATTTTACACTACATTGCAATAGAAACTAGTGTTCAAAATTGCATCTTTAAAACAACCTAAACACCACTTAGCTATGAACCAAAGAAAGTAGTTTTTAAACATATTGTATATTTTGGCAAACTTAAGGCACACTTATTACCGTGGAGTCGAGGATCTCAGCTCCTGCGGACGCGTAGCTTACGCCTCTGGTGAGAGCGCTAGGGATGAGGTAATTGCGTGACTTGAGCACCAGATAGGCCAGAGGGCTTCTCTCGAACCCCAGGTGCTTAGCTGCATCCATGGATGAACCGAACGTACATGATCAGCATGAGAATGAGATCATCATATGTGGTTTATTTGAGGCACATGAACACACATACGAGACGTACATACGTACGTACCGATGAAGTCGGCGATGTTGTAGCCTGTACATTAGGTGTACCTTTCCATGCCTGTTTTACAGGGCTTGGCAAGTATTTCCAGTTCACTAGTGGTTACAACCTCAACTTGTGATCAGTCATTAGTTTTCCAAAAACTTATAATGCTACTGACAATCCTCTTCCAATATCTATAGTGAATTCCTAGTATGTAGTATACTTGATCATTAGGTGTACCTTGCTATGCCTATTTTACAGGCTTGGCATGTATTTTGAGTTCACTAGTGGTTACAACCTTCAACTTGTGAAGATTTTCCCAAAAACATATAATGCTACTGACAATCTTCTTCCAGTATCCGTCGTAAATTTCTAGTATGTAGTATACTTGATCATTCATGCAGAATAAGCTAATTTTTGTGTGTTTCTTCTGTTTATCCAGTTCACCTCATGCGTCTGGACTTTGTGATGTTTCTGACATGGAATATTCACAGTAGCATTAAGTACTAGATATTTAAACAATCAATTCGCCAATGTAGCTCAGCATCTGCATGTAGAATGTTGTTGCCTACAATTAGCACAAACATGTTAGGAAGAATGCAAACCACTTCAGGGGAGCCATAACATACTGGAATTTGATTTTCTGTTACTCTTACGCATCCACCCTTCCGTTTGGGTCTTAGGGTTACACCTAGTTGTTTTTGACCTGGGTATATTGTATGCCAATTTATTTTGTACCTGAAGGCTTATAATTCTGAAAAATCGAGACCATATGAGTAGGAACTTCGGTATTTACCTAAGAGAGAAACTGAACTTATAATTCTACTGCTGGCCTTCATCTTTCTGTTAATTCAGTAACTATAATTATAGTAAATTTCCAGTATGTAATCATTTTTTTAAATGCAGAAGAAGTTTTGGGGTGTTTCCTATATTTATTCAGTTCATGTCATTGGTTCTAGTGTTCTATGTGATGATATTTGTTGATAAAATGGTTAAAAGAGCGATTTAACTACTCAATCCATCTGCACAAATCAACATGTGCATGTGTAGCTTTTCTCTCTCTTGCAATTAGCACAAATCCTCAGGGAAAATAGAGATTATGAGAATCTGTGGATTTTTCACATCAGATCTGCACTTCCTTTAGGTAACATTTTTCTGTACATGAATATATTTCCAAGAGAAGATTCAAGAATTCCCAGTTGGGTGTATGTTTGTCATATAAGCCGCAATACCTTCTAAACAATCAATGATGTTTCCAACTGAAGATTGTGATCATTGCTCCTGGAGTAATCTTCCATTGTACTCGTCTCAGATAGTTAGCTTGATATATAGAATGACTAAGTTAGGTACTTTGCATAATCTCTTGCCTTCTGCACATAGCCAACCCAATGTTCTGCGGGATCTTGTATAACTAAAGAATTATGCGCAAGCTTTGGGATTGGCAGAACATAGAGTTAGCATGATAACTTTAATACCTTCTAACTCATTGGTAACAAGGTATATGTCTGATAATACCACCTTTTTTCTTCTTAACAGTCAAGACCGGGCCTAGTTTTACTGACGCTTCTATGGGGCGCCTTGCTCAAGGAACTAAAGTCTTAGCTGAAGGTGGCTATGAGAAAATATTTAGGCAGACTTTTGAGATTCTTCCGGACGAGCAGCTGAAAATATCTTACGCTTGCTATCTATCAACGTCTGCTGGTCCTGTCATGGGAGTTATGTACATTTCTATAGCTAAAATTGCATTCTGAAGTGACAATCCTCTTTCTTACAAAGCTGGAGATAAAACTGAATGGAGTTACTACAAGGTAATGGTTATTCACTACCGAAGTAACTTGTAATATCTATCTATCGATCATGATTGTTAGTACCTTTAGTTTATCATCTTTTTTACCTAGTCCGTTGCTAGAAGTGCAGTCCGGTGACTGTTGTATTTTGTATTTCATGAAGTAACAAAACTGCTATAGGTTAGGAGGTAATAATAGTTAGTGACCTATCATTTTATTATCGAGGAAGACAATAAAATAAGGATGTGGTTTTTGTTTCCACACTGCTAGCTTGATGAGGGTTGATTCCATTACTAGATGCTTGTTTGTTTCCACGCTGGTAGCTTGATGTCTGATTGTGCTTAGGATACTCCCTTCATACTAAAATGCTGTTCTCTCTTTCCAAAATCAGGTGGTTATTCCTCTGCATCAGCTAAGGACAGCTAATCCTTCAGTGAGCAAAGTGAATGCCGCTGAGAAGTATATCCAGGTTGTCTCAGTTGAAGGCCATGAGTTCTGGTTTATGGGCTTTCTGATGTATGACAAGGCCGTTACCAGTCTTCAAGAAGCCCTGGACAGTGCTCGAGAGTTGCAACCTTAGATATCAGACTGAAGTTTCAGTTACTTCCAACCTTGTAGCTTCCTCGGGGGTATCTCGGGTTCTCCACTCCATGCCTTTGATTATGAGCTTCTCCTGTTTCAAATAGATCCTTCATGTGGTGCCCCTCGCAGCTTTCAGTTCGGTACACTCAGGAGCTTGTATACGTGTTTGTTCTTGTTCTTTACCTTCCCCGTGTTGTAATGATGATACTATATATATGGGAAAAACACTGGAGCTGTCCATTTCAAATGCGTTTGCTTGTATATGGGTTGAGCTGGAGGTTAAGATGGCAATTGTCCAGGAATTTCAACCCGGGTTGGACTAGATGTCACGTTTTCCAGTGGATTACAGAGGGTTGGTGATGGAGACGCTGCTGGATGAAGGAATGTGGCGATGGAGGTGAAGAAAATGCCCCTGACAGCATTCTAGCACCGCCGGAAGAGAGGGGAAGGGGCCTCGATTATCCATTTTCCTTGGACTTCTCCCCCTCAAGGAAGAGAAGCCTTCTCCTGCTTTCTTTGTTGTGTTGGTGGTGGAGAACCAAAAGCCTCCCCATAGATTGAATCTAGCCTCTAGGGTATGTTCCTATTTCTGCCTCTTGTCACCGGTTTTTTAGCTGACAATGATCCATACTCCGAAAAATCTAAAATAATATCGAGGTTCTATAACTTAGGGGCCAAGCTTGCCTCCGAAGCTTCCTTCCTACATCCTTTCAAAACTACTCTTTATTTTTCCTGGATGCTGGAAATATTTGAAAGTGGCTAAACAAAAAGGGGGAATCATGCCTTCTAGCATCTATCAGTACGCTGGTCCAAAAATGTAATACATACTATACGTTTATGATTAAATTGATTATCAACACCAACTCTAGCGACTCTCTTATCTTATCAACAAACGACGTCAACTGAACCTTTGTTTGAGGCGGTCATTGTCATCATACCCTTTGTAGTCCTCATACATATCCGGCACCTTTCCACCCATGACCGCTAAACTCGAGCGAAATTCCTTCTTGCGGTGTGTCCCTAATTAAGTTTCGAGTTCCAACATGTGCATATCTCTTGTCCACGTAGAAGCATCGACAAAGAGTGCAGGAAGGTCTTTCGTTCGTGAGTGAAGATCAGGGATCTGAAGGGACGCGAACAGATATGAGATTCCTCATAACCTTGGGAAGCCAGCACTCCGAGCTCGCTACTAGTGATAAATCCAGGGAAAGTGCGCAGTCGAGACATCTAGACCGCTAAAGTAAAGTGAGCGGTCGTAATGGATCGATAGCGGAGATAGTAAATATCGGAGCGTACCAAAGGGACTTCCGGGGAGGCCAAAGGCCGAAGGAGGAATAGCATATTTGTTCAAGTGACAGAGGAGAACTGATCAACGGAGGGTAAGGTAGGGTAGGGAGCGGAAGACCGAACAAACAGAAAGATGCTAGCTTTTCGAGTTTGTTTTATCAACTAGTCAGGGCCTGGGCCAGCCGCAGGCGTCAAGTCAAGCCTAACAAGAACGGTTATAAAGTCTATCTCTTCGGAACCCCTTGATAGGGGCAGGGGTAGATGAGTTCAAGTCCAAGTAGAAGGCAAAGCTAGTCACTTGTCAAAGAATAGATCTAGCTTTAGCTGTTCCAATACTTTGGGAGGGGGGAGGGAGAGGCCGATAGGCCGATACCCGTGGGGGGAACCCTTTCCCGCATAATAAATATCCCTTAATCCATTGATAGTATCCTTATATATAGTACCATATATTCTATAGCTTAATCGTGAGAGGCTGAGGCTCCTCTCAGCCTATCTGCCAATCTGTGTGTCTGACGCATGGGTCCAAACTTCTGAATACGTACACATGACTCGACACTTCTCTCTCCTCACCCGACCCAAGCCCATGCGTCCTATCCTCTTCCTCCCCTTCTTGCCTGCCGCACCAACCCTGCCTATGCTTAAGGAAGAAATCCCCAATCCCATAATGTGTCTCCCAAGCTCTCCACTGAGATAAGCTCTCGTTTTAAGTAAGGCCGAAAGACATAAATCCCCAATCCCTTTAACAGTTATGTACTTCAAAAGACTGGAATAAGAAAAGGAATACCTGTCCCTTTAGGTAAAAGAACTACCAATGCTCCCACATTGGATTAGGGTAATGTATATTTTCAGGGTTTAATCACCCTAGATTCAGATAAGGGAAACGGCTGATTGTATAGCTCAATCAACGTTCAAATAAGACTTCAAGTAGGATCATACATATGATCCCTTCCAAATGCCAAATCTGAAAGATTTGTTTAGTTATAATTCCGTTTATCCGTGAATGGAAGAACCATCAAGTCAATAGCACTGCTATTGCCTGATGTACAATCACATTATAGGCAGGTAGACGATCCCTTTGCTGATTCAAAGCAACAAAAAAACAATCATGTGAAAATCTTGAAACAATCGGTAACACATCTAATCACGTGTTTTTCTCAGTGGGGAAGAGGGAGAGGTACCGTCAATCCGCCGATTACCATATACAGTCCCTTGGTCAATGAAACCATGAAAAACACAATCATAGGCATATTTGGAGTAACTAAAATATAATCGCTAGATATAGAGTTGCTTGCACATGAGGAAGGAGGAGAGGATAGACCATCACCATCATTCCCCTTTAATTGTAAAGAGAATTGTTTGTTTTGTCTGTTGGGAATATGCCCTAGAGGAAATCATGTATGATGTTATTTTCAATGTATTTATAAAATTATTGTCCATGTATGAACTACTGATATGTATCATTGAATATGTGATTCGATTGTGGAACTGCATATTCATGTTGTTCATACTAATTGTCCTTGGTCGTTGAGGTTGTGTTGGACACACAACTTAGACTAATATGAAAGTCGGCAGATGACTCGGTTCCACTTGTCATGGGCATAGAGATGCTATTCCGACTTACACGGATTCAGCTAAAGAGCTTAGCGAGTCGGACTGACCCATATTGAGATACAACGAATAAGTCATCATGTGTATATCTCAATCAATGTAATCCTTAGACTTGAGGTTATTGCACAATCCGAGTTGAGGATCACAGACTTAGGTTCTGTCAAACATTGTTCCGTCACTAGGTAGTTATAAAGGCGGAGTTCGGGTCGACTGAAAATCAAGCTGCGTGATGTGAATAACCAAGATGGGATTTTGCCCATCCATCCGGAGAGATATTCTCTGGGCCCTCTCGGAAGATATGATTCGGAAAGCATGGCCATGTGTGACTCGGTTAAGTATTAACCGAGGCGATCGACTAAGAGTTAGTCGGATGAATCACTTATCTTGGATCGAGAAAGAGAGTCGAACTATTTAAGGGATGACGATTATTCGCCTATAGTTTGACAAGGTATATCGTGAGGCAAAAGGGACTCAGACGAAAGTTGCATTGGAAGGTATGTCATCGTGACTCTTTGATACTTGGGAGTCGGCACGTTCTGCTAGGAGTCGCTACCGACTGACCGGTCACGAGTGAGACTCGGATCGTGTCTGGGTCACCATGAGCCTGTCGAGTCACACACTTAAGAGCGGGATCATATTTGGGTTGGACCCCAAAAGAAAATGGACTGAGTCAGTGAGTTGGACTCGCAGTGACTAATATAGGCATTTTAGTGAATGGGCCACAAATGAGTGGAGCCTACTTTCACTTCCTATATAAGCTGGGACGCAGGTGCTTAGAGCACAAGGTTAGGTCACTCCATGTGTTGGAAACCCTAGCTCCAGTCCAGTCATGTCGCCGCCGTACCGGACCTAGAAGTCCATTGCCGGCGCTCCTCCTCGTACGTGTGGATACTGGCGGAGGTGTTGTACGTTCAGCACTTCGATGATCGTGGATCGGAACGGATCATGAGGACTGCACTGCATCAAGCGACGTGCTACATCGATTCCGCAACCGCGCGTCTAGTGGTAATTCTCGTGACCTACTACCTCAGCTAGATCTTAGGATCACCGCATAGGAAAAAAGTTTTGTTTATCTCTGAGTGGCCCAACATTGTCATTTCGTACTTGACTCGTAGCAGCTCATACAGAGTAAATGGAAGAACCAACAATGTGCATATGAAGATTAATGAATTATTCAAACAAGGGGATGAAGATAAATTTAACAAAACAAGACAATGTGTCGTCGGGTGATTCCGCTCAGGTAATGTCGAGGATCCCAGCTTTATTGATACCCGAATAATAAGAACAACAATATATCTGTAAATCATTCATCTCTTATGTATATTTTTTCTGGGAAAGGACTCAACATCTCTTGTGAGCTAGCTGCTTGAAGTTGATGGGCGAGGTAAGCTGGGCCGGGCCATCGAACACTCCCTGGGCCACAAGCTCTGCCGCCCGCTGCGTGGGGTGGACCGAGTCCCAAAACGCATACGTATCTCGGTTAGGGCACAACGTGACATTTTTCATGCATGGGCCCTCTGCACCAAGCCTCCCACTCCCGCAACACGCGCTCTCCAAACTCACAAACCCTTAAAAAAAATAACGGCGTCATCAACACATATTTTATACTAAACTTATAAAATAAACAAGAGAACTAGTACTACAAAATTTATCCTTTTAGCATGATCATGTTAGTTTTGGCTCAAATTCCAAACAACTTCCAATATCTATCATCGCTTAATTACCAAATGATTGCGGATTGGTGAAGATGGCTTGCGAGGCGGCGAAGAAGTCAGCGAGAGAGTAGGTGAAGCCAGGGAGCTTCGGTGCAAGGCCGGCGAGCGCCGATTTCACGGCAGCCGCGAACCCGACAGCATAGAGGTTCAGGGCGTCGTTGCACGCCCCTGTCACATTCAGCACACGAACCTGCGGCACGCACCCCACCGGGCCCACATTGATGATCCCGAACTTCCTTGCCCCCAACCCGTACAGATCCTACACACATATTAAGAAGAGTTAGTATTATGTTTGTTAATTTTCTTAAAACATAATACTGACCTCGCACATATTAAGAAAGATTAGAACATTGGTTACATACGGTGATGGCAGTAGAGTAGTTGGAGACGAGGGTGGCATAGAGCGCGGCGACTTCGGCGGGGGACTTGGGCTTGGTTTGGAACATGTCGTTGCTGCCAATGCCAAGGAGGAAGAAGGAGTTGGCTAGGAGCGTGGAGACCTTGCGGGTTCCCCAAACGGCCTCCATCTCTGCCTTGGTTGACGCGAAGTAGCGCACCTGCTTTGATAATGGAATGTTGCCCCCCGCGTTCTGCAGTAAGTTGCATGGTTAGTTTCTAAAGTGCAATTATAACAACGATGGCTACCTAGACATTGTTCGAAGTAGAATCGTGTCTACTTTCTCCAATCCATAATACTTGTCATGGTTATGGAGATTATTACGGATTAGAGGGAATAATATTTTTAATGGAGTCACCGCCCAACTGGCTTAGTGGATAGGTCAGGAGGTGATTGAGACATAATGCGAGCACATGTAACCATTGACTACCATAAAAATACCGGTCTGACGTAACTCAGGTTGTTTACTCTGGACTAGACAGAGATCACATATGAGAACGATCTTGCTTCGACAAGCAGGCTAACGTCAAAGGATATAACTATCAATTGTGTTTGATCATCTTACACTAAATTGGAACTAGTTAGAAGCAGGTAGACTAATTTAACTATGTTGTTGTGATTTGGAGTGCTAGTTCATGTTTCTAATTGTGATGATCGCCTACCTATGATTCTATGAACAACTTGCAAGTTTCTTTAGTCACAATTACATGTGATGAGATTCTCGCAAAAAAAACGATTACATGTGATGAGACGTGGTGTGAGTAATATAACTCGACGGGTGTGGGATCCCAACTTCCTTCCACGAACGATGGTGCCGTGCCATGTTAAAACATGCCTCGGTACGCGCGATCTGCAGCTTGCAAGTCAATGCTCAACATGAACAGATCAACCGACAGGTAAGCGGCATAATTTTTAGTTAAAACTTCAGAATTTTGGCTACTAGAATTGCCCAATTATGTGTATGTAGATGTTCGTCTCGAAAAAATATTACTGAAATATTTTCACTTTCTATATAGTACTATTTTACACGTACAATGCAAGTGCTTCAGTGCTCCTCCCTTCCCCAAACTTAAAAGGGCAATTTGATCTTTTATCATTAATTAATCTCTAACCCTTTGTTAATCTGTTGATCACCTAACTCCAAATTTAAACCTGGATTACCCATGTGTATATCCACATATTCCTATAAAGGGATCGATCTAACTACCCTTTTTTTTACATAAGCGCCTTGTTAGACACCGGTGAGGACGAGGACATGGCAGATGCAAGAGGCGAAGGCAGAGGTAGCAGCACAATTTTCTCTTCACTCGTCACTCCCCTTCCACCTTGCACTGAATTCGCACCCTAATCTCACTTAGTTATGAACCAAAGGAAATAGTTTAACCCATAAAATGGATTAGGGAAGTAGTTTTAAAAACTATTTTTGCTAGTATCTTACATGAGATGGTTCCCAATATGCAAACTTAAGACACTTACAGTCGAGTCGAGGATCCCAGCTCCTGCCGAAGCGTAGCTTACGCCTCTGGTGAGAGCGCTAGGGATGAGGTAATTGCGAGATTTGAGCACCAGATAGGCCAAAGGGCTTCTCTCGAACCCTAGGTACTTAGCTGCATCCATGAATGAACAGAAGCATGATCATCATATGTGATTTTAGCCACATGATGTCCATGAACACATATATTATATATAAGACGTATGTACCGACAGTATGTACCGATGAAGTCGGCGATGTTGTAGCCGTTGCTGAACCGTCCGGTGGGCTTAGGGCCGCCAGGGAAGTCGACGCCGTAGAAAGGCGCGTTGGCCCTGGGCATGCCCTCCCCCGGCAGGTGGTTGTTGTTCCCCACATCCAGCAACGAGTCCCCCAGCACAAACACGGCCGGCACCACCGCCGGCGCGCCTGAGCCGACGACGGCGAGCGCCGCCACTACCGCAAGGCCGAGAAGCGGTACAAGACCCTTCATGGCCGCCTTTCCTTGTGCACAGTACCGCACGTGTACACAATAGCTAGCTAATCTCATGTACTGGTCGTGGTTTCGGTTGATCGCAAGGGGTAGGTACTTATAATTTATAAACCCAGAGTTCTTTCGTCCTTCGACGTGATCAACTAGCTAGTAGTGATTTAGTCTTCAAGACCACAGCTCTAGTACATTATACCAAGTCCGGGTCTTCTTGTAGGAGTAGAATATATCTGATCGAGGAGACGACTATCTTAGTTGTCCGCATCGACGACGATCCTTCCGTTGGCGTGTCTCCTGTCGAGCTCAACGTCACTCATGTCTAGCTAGCTAGAGATCGACGACCACGTGGCAACGTGTAATTGTTTTTTTTTTTGGAAATAAGCGCTTTGTTACTAATGTTTACACCTGGTCTCTTCATAGTTAAGATGCACACAGCCGATCAACTATACAACAAGTGACAAAAACAAAAGTACCATTATTATAAAACATGCTATGAAAATAAAGAAAGCCTCAATCTATGGCAGCTCTATCCGTAGATCACGTTGCCATTCATGTCGGAAGAAAATATCTCGTCGTGTCCTTCAATCGCGTAAACCCCTCCACAAACAAGTCGTGAAACTCCATACGTTGGAGAGTAGTCCAGGATCGAAGGATAACCGTGGCTCGATAGATAACATGCAGAGAATAAGACACAATATTATCAAAAATCTTATCATTTCTACATAGCCAGAGCGACCAAATAATGGCAAGCACTCCCACCGTAAATAAAATCTCGTATTTATCATGTATCTCTTACAACCCGTTACCAAATACATTTTACCGAACATGGAGGAGATAAACCAGAGGCAATTTAGATGATTGACCATATAGCACGAGCAAATTTACACTAAAAGAATAAATGCCGGATTGTCTCATTATGGTAAAAAATTGTGTACTTCTATGCCATTTTCTCTTAACAAGATTATCATTTATAAGAATTACCCTCTTACGGAGATACCGTGCGAATATCTTTGTTTTAAGGGGTATTTTCATCTTCCAAATTTTACTATTATCATCGACTGGGATATCAGGTTGGATCAAAGCTCTATACATAGAGTCAACAAAAATTTACCACTCTCTAGTAATTTCCATTCGAACTCGTCCATACCCTCCGACAGATAAAAGATTGTTCCAAGATACCAGTCTAGGACCTATGAGACTTCTTCTGAAAGACACATTAGGAGGATTAGTTTCTATTATTGTGGAAAGTGTATCTCCTTTGTGTCTAATAATCGAATATAGAGATGGATATTGTTCACGAAGAGAATTTTGGCCAAGCCATTTATCTTTCCAGAACCTAATTTGCGATCCATCCTTAATATTGAAAACACCAATATAGAAGAAATATTTTTTGGATGCCATTAGTCCAGCTAAAAAATGTGAATCACCGGGTTTCCAAACCACTTGAGACACAACTTTAGAGCCAACATACTTCCTCCATATAATGGTTTGCTAGACACCATCTTCTGTAAGTAGTTTGAAAATCCATTCCAAACAAAAGCATCAGGTCCTCTTTGATAATTTCTGAGAACTTTTGATAAAATTCCGCTGGAAAGCCATCAGGCCCTGACGCTTTGTTATGTTCCATTTAGAAAACAGCTTTCTTGACCTCGTCCGTATAAGGAGCGGTTAGAAAGTCGTTTTCCTCATCAGAAACCCGAGGAATATCTGTTGTCTGGGACTCATCTAACGAGAAAGAGTTTTCCGGCGATGTCCCAAACAAGGATTTGTAGTAATTTGTAATATAAGATTTTAGTTGCTCCTGACCCTCAATTATACCTTCATCCTGAGTTAAAGAGTGAATAAGTTTCTTCTTATGATTGCCATTGGCAACAACATAGAAGTATCTTGTATCCGTGTCTCCTTCAAGAATGGATTTCGCTTTGGAGCGTTGGTATCATTTGAGGTCCTCCTCGCGGAGTAGTCTGGCAATTTCTGCATTTGATTGGCTTTTAAGCTCAATCTCTTGTGCAGTTAAAGGCCTGACTTTCGTAGAATCTTCTAAATCATTAATAATAGATGAAATGCGTATTTTCTCTTTTTTAAGGATTTCAGCAGTATATTTGGCCCAACCACGAAGGAATTTGCGTAGAGCACGCATTTTGTTGTTCCATCGCTGTATAGGCGATTGACCACTAACAGGTTTTTCCCAAATAGCCTTCACCAAATCATGGAAACCATCACGATCCATTCATCCAAGTTCAAATTTAAAACTATGTTTGGATTTTCGTGGTGGTGTTCCAATAGATAGAAGTAAAGGAACATGATCTGACAAAGCCTCTATACGCTTTAGAGCACGAACAGTTACTAGAGGAAATTTCTCTTCCCACTCGGTATTTATAAGTACTCTATCTAATTTTTCATTAATTGGCTCCGGAAGACTGTTCACCCACGTGAACTGTCTTCCTAACATAGTTACCTCTCTTAAGTCCAAGCTCTTAATGACAACATTGAACAAGAAAGACCAATGTTCGTCAGAACGGCCCCGACTTTTTCACAAGGGAACCTTGGCAAATTAAAATATCCACCTATAAGTATAGGATATAGATTATCCTTTGCTAGATTTACTAACTCACATAAAAGTCAGATTTATAAACATCCTGAACGGCTCCATAAATAGCGACTAGAGACCATATGAAATCATTAGCCTTATTTTGTATATGAAGTTTTATAAAAAAATCTCCAACCAAACTAGCTAATACTTTCATAGTCTCATCTCGTACGTCTAATACGATCCCCAGATCTTCCACGCGGCGGACGTGATATCCTCGTGAAGTCCACTCCAGCAGAAAGACGATTGAGTAGGGCTTGTGAAAAATCACGTCTACCAGTCTCAGAAATACCCAGAAAATCTAACTTATAATCTCTCACACAATCAGTAAGAAACAAAGGTTTAGCCAAGTCACGAAGACCTCTGCTATTTGAGAACATGACATCCATTGAGATACTATAGAAAGTTTGGATACATGGGGTCTCTTATGAGATTTCTGGCTCTTTGATTTCCGACTAGATGCTTTTAGCTCATACAGGGAGCCAAGCCCAGTCTCATCGAAGCCCACCTCTGATACTTAACCAACTAAGTGAGACAGGAGTGACCATCTACTGTGGCATGCAACTCCTCCTCCTCTATTTATGAAGTATCAGAAACGACAGAGACCTTAGAAGTAATCGTTAGACGGTCAACCTCCATGTGTCTCAAAACAATAGAAGAAAAAAGAACTTTTTTCACAGAGCTTACCGGAGCTAACGCCAACATTGGCCAATTTAAAAGTAATAACTGGGGTATAAAAATAAAAAAGGGACTTGGATTTATTATAAGTACGTATCTTTTTTTTAGGCCATTAACAGATCGTTACATCTTTAGAAGGTGACAGCTCAACTGGCCATTTTGTACGTAAATTTATTTTGTACCTGAAGGATTATAATTCTTAAAAATTCGAGACCATATGGGTAGGAACTTCGGTATTTACCTATGGGAGAAACTGAACTTGTAATTCTACTGCTGGCCTTCTTCATCTTTCTGTTAATTTAGTAGCTATAGTAAATTTCCAGTATGTAATCATTTTTATAAATGGAGAAGTGTTGGGGAGTTTCCTCTATTTATTCAGTTTGTGTCATTCGTTCTAGTGTTCTATGTCATGATATTTGTTGATAAATGGTTAAATAGTGCTACCTATTAGAGATTTAACTACTCAATTCATCTGCGCAAATCAGCATATGCATGTGAAGCTTTTTTTCTCTTGCAATTAGCGCAAGTTCATTAGGGGAAATAGAGATTACGAGAATCTGTGGCTTGTTGACATCAGATCTGCACTTCCTTTACGTAACGACCATTCAGTTATGGGCTTAGGGGTCACCTAGTCTCAGAGAACCAATGATGCATTTGTAATGTCAATATGTCACGGAACCCAACATTTTTTCTGTACATGAATATATTTCCAAGAGAAGATTCAAGAATTCCCAGTTGGATGTATATTTGTCATATAAGCCGCAATACCTTCTAAATAATCAATGATGTTTCCAACTGAAGATTGTGATCATTGCTCCTGGAGCAATGTCTCGGATAGTTAGCTTGATATATAGAATGACTAAGTTAGGTACTTTGCAGAATCTCTTGCCTTCTGCACACAGCCAACCCAATGTTCTGCAGGATCTTTTATAACTACAGAATATAAGCAAGTACTGGGATTGGCAGAGCATAGAGTTAGTAGGATAACTTTAATACTTTCTAACTCATTGGTAACGAGGTATGTGTCTGATAATACGACCTTTTTTCCCTTAACAGTCAAGACTGGACCTAGTTTTACTGAAGCTGCCATGGGACGCCTTGCTCAAGGAACTAAAGTCTTAGATGAAGGTGGCTATGAGAAAATATTTAGGCATACTTTTGAGATTCTTCCGGACGAGCAGCTGAAAATATCTTACGCTTGCTATCTATCAACGTCTACTGGTCCTGTCATGGGAGTCATGTACATTTCTACAGCTAAAATTGCATTCTGCAGTGACAATCCTCTTTCTTACAAAGCTGGAGATAAAACTGAATGGAGTTACTACAAGGTAATGGTTATTCACGACCGAAGTAACTTGTAATATCTATCTATCGATCATGTTTGTTAGTAGCTTTAGTTTATCATCTTTTTTACCTAATCCGTTGCTAGAAGTGCAGTCAGGGGACTGTTGTATTTTGTATTTCATGAAGTAACAAAACTGCTATAGGTTGGGAGGTAATAATAGTTAGTGACCTATCATTTTTTATTATCGAGGAAGACAATAAAATAAGGATGTGGTTTGTTTCCACACTGCTAGCTTGATGTGGGTTGATTCCATTACTAGATGCTTGTTTGTTTCCACGCTGGTAGCTTGATGTATGATTGTGCTTAGGATACTACCTTCATACTACTTTCCCAAATCAGGTGGTTATTCCTCTGTATCAGCTAAGGACAGCTAATCCTTCAGTGAGCAAAGTGAATGCTACCGAGAAGTATATCCAGGTTGTCTCAGTTGAAGGCCATGAGTTCTGGTTTATGGGGTTTCTGATGTATGACAAAGCCGTTACCAGTCTTCAAGAAGCCCTGGACAGTGCTCGTTAGTTGCAACCTTAGATATCAGACTGAAGTTTCAGTTACTTCAACCTTGTAGCTTCCTCGGGGGTATCTCCGGTTCTCCACTCCATGCCTTTGATTATGAGCTTCTCCTGTTTCAAATAGATCCTTCATGTGGTGCCCCTCGTAGCTTTCAGTCCGGTACACTCACGAGCTTGTATACGTGTTTGTTCTTGTTCTTTACCTTCCTCGTGTTGTAATGATGATACTATATATATGGGAAAAACACTGGAGCTATCCATTTCAAATGTGTTTGCTTGTACGTATATGGGTTGAACTGGAGGTTAAGATGGCAATTGTCCAGGAATTTCAACCTGGGTTGGACTAGATGTCACGTTTTTCAGTGGATTACAGAGGGTTGGTGATGGAGACGCCGCTGGATGAAGGAATGTGGCGATGGAGGTGAAGAAAATGCCCCCGACAGCATTCTAGCACCGCCGGAAGAGAGGGGAAGGGGCCTTGATTATCCATTTTCCTTAAGACTTCTCCCCCTCAAGAAGCCTTCTCCTACTTTCTTTGTTGTGTTGGTGGTGGAGAACCAAAAGCCTCCCCATAGATTGAATCTAGCCTCCAGGGTATATTCCTATTTCTGCCTCTTGTCACCGGTTTTTTAGTTAACAATGATGCATACTCCGAAAAATCTAAAATAATATCGAGGTTCTATAACTTAGGGGCCCGCATCCTTTCAAAACTACTCGATTTATTTTTCCTGGATGCTGGAAATATCTGAAAGTGGCCAGACAAAAAGGGAGAATCATGCCTTCTACTAGCATCTATCAGTACGTTGGTCCAAAAATGTAATACATACTACTACCTCTGTTCGTAAATATAAGACATTCTAACTTTGTGAAACAAATGTATCTAGACATCTTTTAGTGTATAGGTTTATTCCGAACCTCTCTGAACCTATACACTAAATGATGTCTAGCTACATTCGATTCACAAAGCTAAAACGTCTTATATTTCCGAACTCGGAGGGAGTATATACGTTTATGATTAAATTGATTATCAGCACCAACTCTAGCGACTCTCTTATCTTATCGACAAACACCGTCAACTGAACCTTTGTTTGAGGCAGTCATTGTCATCATACCCTTTGTAGTCCTCATGCATGTCTGGCACCTTTCCACCCATGATCGCTAAACCCGAGCGAAATTCCTTCTTACGGTGTGTCCCTAATTAAGTTTCGAGTTCCAACATGTGTCATATCTCTTATCCACGTAGAAGCATCGGCAAAGCCTAGTATACGATCCCTTTGCTGATTCAAAGCAACAAAAAAACAATGATGTGAAAAACTTGAAACAATCGGTAACACATCTAATCACGTGTTTTTTTTCTCAGTGGGTGACTCCCACAGAGAAGAGAGAGAGGTACCGTCAGTCTACCACTTACCATATTTATTTATTTTGAAAGGAGCATATATTAATATCATAAAATACCAATTACACCCAGTCTCTGCAACAACGTATTGCCCTAGCGGTCATACGGATGCACACAGCCAAAAAATAGAAAGAAGAATTACAAAAAAGAAGAGTCCTGCTACGGTGACTTGTTCGTTGAAACGGCGGTACTACCACCACCAAGACAGCACCAGAAGTTCAGCTTCTCCAAAAGCGACGCCTCTAAGAAGGGAACAATGCACAAACACCGTCATCGTCCGATCAAAGATCTTAGGTTTTCACCCTTAAGAAAGTCCACGCTCTCAAAACAATATCGTCAACAAGGTCATTGCGAGACACAACCAATTAAGGCCAGGCCCTAGGTTTTCACCCTGGAAGGTAGGACTGTGAACCTCTCCTATGCAGTCGTCCCCACTTGCGTGCCACTGCTCCAAGTCAAGAGTCACCAAGTCAATTTCTCATCACCACCCAGACTCGAACCACCATTGCTAGTCATCAGATCTCGATCTCCATGACATTCTCCCTCAGCACCATGGAACGAGAACATGCCCCATGATATTAACAACCAAGAGAGCTTCGAAGCACTCCCTCTGAACACAAACGGTCAGAGTAAAAACATGGGTGCACACAACCGAATCCCTCTAATCCGATAATCTCCAGGCATTATTCGCAGATGGGAGTTCGCCGCAGCCTTCCGGAACTCGCCACTCTTACCATATACGGTCCCTTAGTCAATGCAAACCATAAAAAAAACACAGTCATATGCATATTTGGAGTAACTAAAATTTAATCACTGGATATAGAGTTGCTTGCACATGAGGAAGGAGGATGGGATAGACCATCACCACCATTCCCCATTTAACTGCAATAAAGAGAATTGTCCATTTTTTCATTTCGTAGTTGACTCGTAGCAGCTCTCGTATAGAGTAATCGAAGAACCAACAATGCGCATATGAAGATTAATGAATTATTCAAACAAGGGGTTGAAGATAAATTTAACAAAATAAGACAATGTGTCGTCAGGTGATTCCGCTCCGGTAATGTCGAGGATCCCAGCTTTATTGATACCCGAACAATAACAACAACAATATATATGTAAATCATTCATCTCTTGTAAGTATATAGTTTTTCTGGGAAAGGACTCAATATCTCTTGTGAGCTAGCTGCTTGAAATTGATGGGCGTGGTAAGCTGGGCTGGGCCATCGAACACTCCCTGGGCCCCAAGCTCTGCGGCCCGCTGCGTGGGGTGGACCGAGTCCCAAAACGCATACGTGTCTCGGTTAGGGCACAACGTGGCATTTTTCATGCATAGCCCCTCCGCACCAAGCCTCCCACTCCCGCAGCATGCGCTATCTGAACTCATAAACCCTTCAAAAAAAATCACGGCATCATCAACACATATTTTATACTAAATTTATAAAAAGAAACAAGAGAACTAGTACTAGAAAATTTATTTTCTTAGCAGGATCATGTTAGTTTTGGCTCAAATCAGAAACAACTTCCAATATCTATCGCCTCTTAATTATTACCGACTGATTGTGGGTCGGTGAAGTTGGCCTGTGAGGCGGCGAAGGAGTCGGCGAGAGAGTAGGTAAAACCGGGGAGCTTCGGCGCAAGGCCGGCGAGCGCCGATTTCACGGCAGCTGCGAACCCGGCAGCATAGCGGTCCAGGGCGTCGTTGCACGCCCCTGTCACATTCAGCACACGAACCCGCGGCACGCACCCCACCGGGACCACATTGATGATCCCGAACTTCCTTGCCCCCAACCCGTACAGATCCTACACACATATTCAGAAGGATTAGTATCATATACGTTTGCTTAGTTTCTTACTAGTACAAATGAACTAAACGGTACTAGAATCTTGGTCACATACGGTGATGGCGGTAGAGTAGTTGGATACGAGGGTGGCATAGAGCGCGGCGACTTCGGCGGGGGACTTGGGCTTGGTTTGGAACATGTCGTTGCTACCAATGCCAAGGAGGAAGAAGGAATTGGCTAGGAGCATGGAGACCTTGCGGGTTCCCCAAGCGGCCTCCATCTCCGCCTTGGTTGACGCGAAGTAGCGCACCTGCTTTGATAACGGAATGTTGTCCCCCGCGTTCTGCAGTAGTAGGTCATATGGTTAGTTTCTACTAAATTGCAATTATAACAACTACAGTAGTAGTATGGCTAACTAGACATTGTTTTTAAGTGGAATCGTTCTACTCGGAGTGAGTAATTTTTTTTAATGGAGTTACCGCCCAACTTAGGTTAGTGGATACTAGGTCAGGAGGTGATTGAGACATAGGCGAGCACATGTAACGATGGACTGCCATAAAAATGCCGGCCTGACGTAACTCGGGTTGTCTACTCTAGACTCTGACCATATACGGTTCCTTAGTCAATGCAAACCATAAAAAAAACACAATCATATGCATATTTGGAGTAACTAAAATTTAATATTTAATCACTGGATATAGAGTTGCTTGCACATGAGGAAGGAGGATAGGATAGACCATCACCACCATTCCCCATTTAACTGCAATAAAGAGAATTGTCCATTTTTTTATTTCGTAGTTGACTCGTAGCAGCTCTCATATAGAGTAATCGAAGAACCAACAATGCGCATATGAAGATTAATGAATTATTCAAACAAGGGGTTGAAGATAAATTTAACAAAATAAGACAATGTGTCGTCAGGTGATTCCGCTCCGGTAATGTCGAGGATCCCAGCTTTATTGATACCCGAACAATAACAACAACAATATATATGTAAATCATTCATCTCTTGTAAGTATATAGTTTTTCTGGGAAAGGACTCAATATCTCTTGTGAGCTAGCTGCTTGAAATTGATGGGCGTGGTAAGCTGGGCTGGGCCATCGAACACTCCCTGGGCCCCAAGCTCTGCGGCCCGCTGCGTGGGGTGGACCGAGTCCCAAAACGCATACGTGTCTCGGTTAGGGCACAACGTGGCATTTTTCATGCATAGCCCCTCCGCACCAAGCCTCCCACTCCCGCAGCATGCGCTATCTGAACTCATAAACCCTTCAAAAAAAATCACGGCATCATCAACACATATTTTATACTAAATTTATAAAAAAAAACAAGAGAACTAGTACTAGAAAGTTTATTTTCTTAGCAGGATCATGTTAGTTTTGGCTCAAATCAGAAACAACTTCCAATATCTATCGCCTCTTAATTATTACCAACTGATTGTGGGTCGGTGAAGCTGGCCTGTGAGGCGGCGAAGGAGTCGGCGAGAGAGTAGGCAAAACCGGGGAGCTTCGGCGCAAGGCCGGCGAGCGCCGATTTCACGGCAGCTGCGAACCCGGCAGCATAGAGGTTCAGGGCGTCGTTGCACGCCCCTGTCACATTCAGCACACGAACCCGCGGCACGCACCCCACCGGGCCCACATTGATGATCCCGAACTTCCTTGCCCCCAACCCGTACAGATCCTACACACATATTCAGAAGGATTAGTATCATATACGTTTGCTTAGTTTCTTACTAGTACAAATGAACTAAACGGTACTAGAATCTTGGTTACATACGGTGATGACGGTAGAGTAGTTGGATACGAGGGTGGCATAGAGCGCGGCGACTTCGGCGGGGGACTTGGGCTTGGTTTGGAACATGTCGTTGCTGCCAATGCCAAGGAGGAAGAAGGAATTGGCTAGGAGCATGGAGACCTTGCGGGTTCCCCAAGCGGCCTCCATCTCCGCCTTGGTTGACGCGAAGTAGCGCACCTGCTTTGATAACGGAATGTTGTCTCCCGCGTTCTGCAGTAATAGGTCATATGGTTAGTTTCTACTAAATTGCAATTATAACAACTACAGTAGTAGTATGGCTAACTAGACATTGTTTTTAAGTGGAATCGTTCTACTCGGAGTGAGTAATTTTTTTTAATGGAGTTACCGCCCAACTTAGGTTAGTGGATACTAGGTCAGGAGGTGATTGAGACATAGGCGAGCACATGTAACGATGGACTACCATAAAAATGCCTTCCTGGCGTAACTCGGGTTGTCTACTCTGGACTAGACAGAGATCACATATGAGAACGATCTTGCTTCGACAAGGCTAGCATCCAAGGATATAACTATCAATTGTGTTCGTGTTGACGCGATCATCTTACACCAAATAGGAACTAGTTAGAAGCAGGTAGAATAATTTAACTATGCTGTTGTGATTTGGAGTGCTAGTTCTTGTTTTGCTTGTGATCATCGCGTACCTATGAACAACTTGCAAGTTTCTCTAGTCACAATTACATGTGATGAGATTCTCGCAAAAAAGAAATTTACATGTGATGGGACGTGGTGTGAGTAATATAACTCGACGGGTGTGCGATCCCACGTTCCTCCCTCGAACGATGGTGCCGTGCCATGTTAAAACATGTCTCGGCACGCACGATCTGCAGCTAACAAGTCAATGCTCAACATGGACGAATCCACCGACATCGTAAGCGGCGTATTTTTAGTTAAAACTTCAGAATTTTGATTACTAAAATCGCCGAATCACGTGTACGTAGATGTTCGTCTCGAAAAAGTATTTCTGAAATATATTCACTTTTTATACAACTATTTTACACTACATTGCAACAGAAACTAGTGTTCAAAGTTGCATCTTTAAAACACCCTAAAACGTCACTTAGCTATGAACCAAAGGAAGTAGTTTTTAAACATATTGTATATTTTGGCAAACTTAAGACACACTTACCGTGGAGTCGAGGATCCCAGCTCCTGCGGACGCGTAGCTTACGCCTCTGGTGAGAGCGCTAGGGATGAGGTAATTGCGTGATTTGAGCACCAGATAGGCCAGAGGGCTTCTCTCGAACCCCAGGTGCTTAGCTGCATCCATGGATGAATCGAACATACATGAGCATGATCATCATATGTGGTTTGAGGCACATGAACACGTGGTACTCGTACCGATGAAGTCGGCGATGTTGTAGCCGTTGCTGAACCGTCCGGTGGGCTTGGGGCCGCCGGGGAAGTCGACGCCGTAGAAGGGCGCGTTGGCCCTGGGCACGCCCTCCCCCGGAAGGTGGTTGTTGTTCCCCACGTCCAGCGTCGAGTCCCCCAGCACGAACACGGCCGGCACCACCGGCGGCTGGACGGCGCCTGCGCCGACGACGGCGACCACTACCGCAAGGCCGAGAAGCGGTACAAGACCCTTCATGGCCGGCCTTTCCTTGCGCACGTGCACACGCACTAGCTAGCTAATCCGATCGTGTACTGGTTGTGGTTCCAGTTGATTGGCAAGGGGTTGCTACTTATAAACCCAGAGTTGTTACATCCTTAGGTCATTAACGACGAACGATCGTGTACTAGTTCTACATATACCGAGTCCGGGTCTTCTTGTAGGAGTAGAGTAATATATCTGCTCGAGTTCGATTGAGGAGACGATCGACTAGCTTAGTTGTCTGCATCGACGACGATCCTTCCGTTGGCGATTGGGGTGTCTGCTGTCGAGCTCATTGTCAACTCGCTCATGCTAGAGATCGGCGACCACGTTCTGTATTTATTTTATTATCTTGTTTTAGGTCATTAACAGATCGTTACATCTTTAGAAGGTGACAGCTCAACTGAACACCATGTTTACATATATCCACTTGAACTGGCAGCTAGCTCACTCAAAATATACAAAATGTTAAAACGGTGTGGTTTCTGTGGCTGCAGCATCCGCCTTTCCAGGCGCATATGCTGAAGCTAGGATGTGCACGGATGGGCTGGAGCGATGGACCAGCTTGGGGATGTTAGGTCAAAGATAATGCACAAGTTCTGACATTTTATTTGCCGTCCAAACAATATACTCCTATATATACATGTCTGCATACGGACACTGTATATATCCTGCTTTCGGCTGCATCAGAACCTCATCAGAATTTTCTACTCCCTCCATATCGATTTAGATGGCACGGATTTATCTAGATACAAATATATCTAGACATATTTTAGTATATCGATACAACTAATTTGGGGAGGAGGGAGCAGTATTCAATTATCAGTCGAGGCAACTCGTCATACTACTATATGTAATGTCTCCTTTCATGCTGTCAGACATGTGAGGTAGCAGTGGGTTAGTTCATGGTACGTGGCACGCTGACCCTGCAAAATGACGGTATACCAGGGTAACTGCCCCCACTCAGGCCTTCTTTGCATCCGCCCATGTATACGGGTCTCTCCAAAGTTTATGACACCAGTTATAAATTTGTCAGAGTACAAGCTATACTATGCTCTTCAACAAATATTTCTCCCCAAAATATGCACTTTTAACAAATGATATTCATATATAATGAGAAAACTAATCAAAGATGCACATAAAAAAATTGATGTCAGTGTCCCAAACGGCAAAAACAGAAAAACAGAAAATACAACAAGAAATCAACACGGTTCCACCAAAAAATGGCGTGGAAAGGATCACTATTGGCTCAATGTAGCCATTCTCATGTATATACCGGTAAGTAACGCTCCAACAATCTATAGCAATTTTACTAAAGCGTCAAAAACCAAACTCCACATAGCTTTACTGATGGGACTGTGTTGAGGACTTGTAAATCATTTCCTAGCAAAGAAAAAGGAGAGCTCGTAATTATTTTGTATGGCTTGTCTATTCCATATGAACCAGCAGTCCTATTCTCGCGCCCCAAAAATTGTGAATTCTCGTGGCCAAAATGAATCTTGACCAGATGTTAAGGTCCTGCTCACAACGGCACAGCTTGGGCAAAATGCATCTCTGAGGCCTCAA
Organism: Avena eriantha; assembly: GCA_910589775.1. Classification (NCBI taxonomy): domain Eukaryota; kingdom Viridiplantae; phylum Streptophyta; class Magnoliopsida; order Poales; family Poaceae; genus Avena; species Avena eriantha. The sequence goes on from OU342744.1 coordinate 111,252,677, forward strand.
CTCGCCACCTTGCTCAGTGCATCAGCATCAGATAAATCAGTATGACAATGCCAAGCCCGACCACGAAAGTTTGGCTCTTCATACTTTCAACAATTAGCTCCAACCTGTAAGTATTAACCAGTAGATAGCTGCTCGTAAATCCTGTTTGAAATTTCATCTTTATTACTACCATATGATGCAAGCTATAAAACAGAACAGATGTCAATGAAGAATGTTGTGGGACAGATGAAAACTTTGCTTGCGCAATGGGCTTACCAGGCTACAGCGATCAAAATAAGGTAAAGTCAACTTATCGATCAACATTGATAAAGAATGCAGTTTTCATTTATGTCATGTATTTTCCGTGATGGTCAAAGATGATCAAAGTAAAAGGTGAGGCAGTTGATTACCAGTTTCCTGCTGCAAAAGAACTCTGTTCTTTTATGGCTTCCTCCACTGCAAATTCTTCCAACAGCACACGCTGATGTTCGTTAACCTTCCTGCAGATTAAAATTTGTAATTTGTAGTGATGACTCATGCTTTAGCACAAAAAAACTCCACATAAAATTTAAAAGATTAGCGCAATGCCCTTTGAATGCCGCTTGGCACAGGACGCTAAAGCCACTCCGTAAAGAACTGGCCTCCGTGACCCTTCTCCGTAGTCAAATTTGAACAATTGTATCTCAATAACCAGTGGGCTGCCTATAAAATGATTGGCGTTGGACGGATACTATCATACTAGCTTCAAACATTATTTACTGAAAGCCAGTTAGTGAACCTCCAGTATTTCCACTTCCACCTTGGGCAGAGTTCGAAGTTCTAATTAATCTCCATTTCCTGTTGTTTCATGTGCCGACCAGTTCACCAAAAGCATCAGCTGTTAGAGAAATAAGAACAATGTACTCACACATTGACACTACGATATTTCCACTGAAGAGTTCATAACTGGGCTATTCTCAGAAATGTCACGTTGCCACAGAACCTAACACCATTAACAGTGTGAAGAGTTGATAACTGGGTCAGGCTCCGTAATGTCATGGCTCTCACAAAACTTAACATCATTAATCATTTGAAAATGCAATAGGACGTTAAACTAAGTATTAGCAAGTTAAACTCGTAAGTCTAACCCAACCTTCCCGACCATTCAGTACTACAATGATACTTTAATGATTATGCAGGCTCAGACAACTACTCCATCTTAAAGGCCTTCTCTCGAAAAAATATCAACTGGCCTCAGGGTTAGCCTTCTCAAATCCTGCATGTTACCCATAAACCTCTCCAGTGACAAGTCCAAAGCTCCTTGCTGGCCTCTTAGGCTGCAAACTGGCTTTCTTGGGTTAGTCCTTAGCCTGTCTAGACCTCGCATCAGCGACTATGCTCCCCTCTTCAACCGAATCAACTGTCATGTTGCCACTACTGCCTCCTTTCCTTTGACAGCAGAATTGTTGTCACCAAAGCCATCTTGAGTGCCCTCCCCACCTTTTGTCTCTGCTCCCTCAAGATCCCTGACAGTGTTATCGACCTGATAGGTAAAGCGAGGAGAATTTGCCTCTGGGGTAAATCTGAAACCTCTAACCACCCTAAATTGCATGCTGCTTGGGACCCTCTGCATGCCTAAAATAAGGGGGATCTCGGCATCACTAACCTCTTGGTTAAAAATGAGGCTCTCGTTAAAATTCTCCACAAGTTCTTCAATAAAGAGAATATCCCATGGGTTGCACCTCATTTGGAGTATATACCCTAACTCTACACCACAAGCCTCTGGTGTCATTGGCCCTTTTTGGTGGAGAGATACCCTAACTCTACACCACAAGCCTCTGTTTCTTGTGAAATTTCCACCGGTGATTCTGCTCTGTTCTGGGGTGACAGTTGGAGCCCTGAGACCTTATTCTCTAAATTTCCTAGGCTCCACTCTTTTGCCATCAATAATCTAGCATCTGTCAAGGACATCCTATCCTTGTCTGATCCTATTGATGCCTTTCATCTCCCTCTGTCTGCCCAAGCCTTTGATGAATTCCACAAATTCAGGCAGATGAGCCTTCAAGCTCAAATATTCCTATAATGGGGATAGATCTGATAAATGGGACCCTCCGTTTCAAAATAATTGAAGTTCTAGGTTTGCCTTAAGTCAAATTATTTTAGGTTTGACCAAGTCTGTAGAAAAATATATCAACATTTAAACATCAAATTAGTTTTATTACATTAATCCGACAATAAATTTTGTATTACATAGATTTACCGTTGTAGATATTGACAGATTTTCCTACAACTTCGATCAAACTTACAGAAGTTTGTCTTAAGACAAACCCAGAACATCAATTATTTTGGAACGGAGGAGTATTAGACATCCAGGCTCCCATGTTCTCCAAGTGGATTTGGAAATCAAAATGCACTGCCAAGATCAAATATTCCTTCTGGTTCATTCTCTATGATCTCCTCAATACAAAGGATATATGCTTCCAAGGAAAAGTTTCTGGATTGACGACAATGGGGCCTGCACTCTTTGTGAAGATGGCATTCCTGAAACTAGAGATCGCCTTTTTTGGAGCTGTCAGTTTAGCAAACACTGTTGGCGATCACTCAGCATCAGACTGAATGACAACCATGACTTAACCAGCATGCTCTCTTCAACTAGAGTTTCTTTTGGCAAGCTCTTCTTCTTTGAAGTACCTGCTACTACAACCTGGTCTATCAAGAAGCAAAAGTATGTGCAAATCTGAGATAATGTAAAATCTAGCTTTAGTGCCTAATCTTATAATACCCCTTATCACCTGGCAGACTTGCTGTAATTCCCCCTTGGCTACGCTCTTTGTAAATCCCCCTTCACCCTCTCTCTTGTATGTATTGTTCCCTTCAAGAAAAAAATAATGTTCGTCCTATCTGGGCTTCCCCGATAGTTATCTGTTCAACCAAACTATAGTACGACTTCATGTTGCCACAACTAGTTCTAAAAAAAATCTATTGCATCCAATATGCCTTGTGTTAAATGGTGCAAGTTTTCTGGATGAATTAGCAAAGCCAGTTGAAACTTGAAACAGAATCAAACATAACCATTTTAACTTCATGTACAAATACATGATCAAAGGAAGTAGAATATCAAACGTATGATACAGCGCAATGCATAGACCAGAGTAAGAAATTTTGAGTGCAGCAAAAAGCAGTGTTGAGAAAAATACAAGCAACTTACGAGGGAAAATGTATCCTGAATCGGACATGTTGGTCCCCAAAATATCCTGCCTGGTTTGGCAATCCTGATCACAAAAATATCCTTAGGAGTCCATCAGAAGCAAAGTCTGGTCTTAAGTTTATCTATTTGCACAACATACCTTTTCCCCTTAAAACTACAACTTGCCCTGGCTGAACTCCTTTGGGTATCTGAACAAAAATAGAACAAATGGCAACTAAGAGAAACAATAATCAGAAGAATTTGAAGAGATATTCTGTAGAATTTGACAGCATGCCCGCTCAACAAATAGATGGCTTTGCATGCTTCTCAAATGAAAGAACCAGCCATACTAGGCCCAGGCATTCTAACAAGAAAAAGGATCCACTCTAGTGAGCATTAAAATTTGAAACACGGAGGTTAACCTACTAACTAAGCGCTTATAAAATACAAGATACTATAATGACATAAGTTAGAAGTGCTTTTGAAATTTTTCAGTAGCAATACATGCATGTCTTTTTTCACCAACTATTTACCTTAATTTCTGTGTAACCATCTAAAGTGGGCACTTCAATTTTTCCACCAAGCATTGCCTACATAACAAAAGGTAAGTGATCAGCAAAAACCCAACAATAAGGCACCAATTAAGAATAGAAATTTAAATGTCCACACGAATCAACAAATGCAGGAATTGGTGCAAGAGTACCCGATTTAAAACTTTATCAGCTAATGGTCATGACAATGATGCCACCTAATTTCTAACTTTAACAAACTATCATTTCTGATTCTCCACCTCTTTAGGTTCATCATTATCAAAAGGTCCACGTCCACGGGTAAATATTAATGGTGGAACCAAAAGATCCGATAATAAAATCAAGAACTGTTTTACTGATACTAAAAAAATCCTTAATACAGAATTAGAACCAATTATAACATCCAATCTTGGCATAAGCTGTAAGATACAGAAATGGAAATGGAGTTGCACAATGTAGGAGTAAGAAAACAGTTCTTGAGAAATAGGACACTTGTTCAAAAGCTTACTCCACAAGGGAGTGAAATAGTAGGACAGCAATATGAAAAAAGTTCCTGAAAAAGAGTTGCTACTACCTGTGTGAAGCTTATCTTTTTGTCCACATGGACATCAGCACCATCTCGAACAAACACTGGATCACTTGCTACCTATAATATACATGGTTCATGGAAGAATTTAAAGCAGGATTGCTTGAGATAAGAGAGCAGATAGTGCAGCAGCATTCTATGAGTTTATGACAGCAGAGGGTACTAGCCATACACCAGGCAGCACCACAGTTGCGCAAATAATTTAAATTCATCACATACACCTAAAACAAACTACTTGTTAGATTCCATAAGTAACAGTGCAATGCATATGGTCTCAAATCTCAATCAAACACACACACGCATAGTCATTACTCGTGTGGACAAAACCACACCTTATAGAGAGAGAGGCATATCAAGTCCAGTAGCATCAAACATGCATAAAGATGAGGAACCGACAATACAAAGAGAATTCCTTATACTGGTCATAAATGCTTTGACAAACCAAAATCAACTGGTGCACGTTGTGGAGGTAAGTCCTCTAAGGAGATTAATCTGATCATTGCTATTAAGCAAAAGCCAATGTTACCACTTCATAACGAAATACCTAGTGAGATATGGACCAGTACTATTTGTGGGTCCCAGAGGAGGAACCCTGTAAAAGTGATCTGACAGAAATGCTGAAATGCAAAAGTTAATACACCTACTGAGTACTGACATACTATTCATCTCAGCTAACACAATTTTCTGATGTTTTGCAGGCAACTCAATGGAAAAATATTACACCTTACTATCTTGAAACAAACAAAGTCACATAAATACAGTAAACAAATTCAATTAATCCTTATACAGTTTGTTCTAATACACCCAAATAGCTCAAAATATCAAATGTCATGAATATTTTTCATGAGAAAACATATCTGCTTCTAAAACCTTGTTATTTTTGGCACTTTCAGTACTAATTAATTTACTCCCTCCGTACCAAATTATAAGACATTTTATCACACTAATACCAAATTATAAGACGTTTTAGCACACTAGCACAATGATTAAGTGTGCTAAAATGTCTTATAGTTTGGTACAGAGGAAGTAAATCCGATAACAATTAACCAAGTTCGGGAAACACGTGAAGTTATGAACCAATGGACCTCAATATTTACAGAACAAATAAGTGGATATACAAAATAAAGAAAAACATGCAGGATCGTATTCTCACTCGAAGCTTAATATATAGACTTCCAGGTAAGGTCCCATGTCCACCACTATTTCCAGCCTCCCGTACATGAATTGTATCACCAGAGTCGACTCCTACGAAAATAAATCTTTAGCTAAGTCAAGAGAAAACAATATTTACAGTATGTGATAGCTCCGCCTTCAAAGGACATAACTCCAGAATAGTCTAAGATTGTAACATTTGGCAACTGCATTAGAATGTAAGGCCGGCTCCAGAGGAAGTAACTCAAAATTGTTCAAAATTATGATCAAATGTAGGCATTTCCGAGAAAGAAGCTGACTGACAAAGCACAGTTGAACTACTGAAGGGTAGTTGCACAGTACCTGCTGGAATGATCACATTTGCATATTTCATACCATCTATCACCCCTGAACCTTTGCATGTCAGGCAGTAATCCTGTGGAAATCATCATACGTGAGATAGACTACAAATAGACAGGCTTTACATGCTATTCACAGAGACCAATACCTTAATTACTTTCCCAAAGCCTCTGCAAGAAGTACAAATGGATGTGAACGGATACATACTAACCTGCACAAAGCACCGGTGCATAGTTTAGAAAGAAGCTACACCATTGATAGTAGCAAGGAATCTTTTAACATTAAAGAAAAAACTTACTTTTCCTACACCTTTACATGAAGGACAAACGTATTTTCTTGCATTTGCCGAGTACCCTCTCCCATCTACATAGAAATATATACGAGCTTGTGTATAACAAAAGAAGATGTGCATGGGATAAAGCAGGAGAATAACCTTATACATAAGAGTAAGACTACAGCTTTAAGGCAAGCATTTATTGATGTTTTAATATTATCCGATTGTAACGTTACATCATTATAAGCAAGGCATCACCAACATAAGCATTTCAAGTCCTATATATGTCCAATAAAAGTATCTTATCTATCACCGGCATGGGGATCACACCACATACACGGTGTAACTATAGTTCACCGCATTATTTTCCACACTAGGAAATGGTTCGAAATGGGTTGCTGCTGATTACTGAAGTATAATTTAGATACCTTGTAATATACACATATAGTGTCCAAACAGAGGACAGAAAACACATACAAACCTACCTATCTTACAGTTCATTGAAATGTGTGGATGATTTCATATACAGCTGTCATCTGAATATGCTTTGAAAAGAGTAAGGGGTAACGAGGAGACCATGATGATGCTATCTATTTATATCATATGGCTTAGAACTGAAATGTGAACCATGGCAACCAGTAATAGGTGCACATTCTGAATACCACGAAAAAATATCCACAGAGATGAAATACACAAAACAAATAGATTCGGGAAATTGTCAAAATATAATACTGCGGCAGAAAGTTGACATTGAGGTCTGTTCCAGAAAAATTATTGCTGCATAAATATCTACAAAATCGCTTCATACAACAGATATAATATAACCGAGCATATTAATAGGTAGCATAAATGTGTACTCACCACATGAGTAGCAAAGGTTCTTTGCACTGAACGGAACTTGCTTCGTACACCCTTTAGCAGCTTCGCCAAAAGATAGATTCAAGTCTACCTACTTAAGTCAAGAGTTCAAACAAGTTCATGCCTAAAGACATTGTAATTTAGACATGAAAGAAGAAGAATCCGAAGAATGAACCTCAATGTCAGTGGCGTGTAAATCTACATCATGCTCAAAAACCTGAGAACATAGAGAATTGGTGGTAGTTCAATGTGAAAGGTTGGAGTATAAATATAGGAGTGAAGGGTATGGAGTGTAACAGAATTACCTCAGAGAATATTTTGTAAAATTTACTAGAGAAAGGGCCATCATTTTGTCTGTAAAACTCTGCAAAAGGGTCCTGGTTCTGTTTGTCGAATCCTGAAAATGGATCTTGATAGGATCCATCAAACTCCCCCCTACCCCTTGTGAAATTTTCATCTGAGCCTCTAGAAAATAGCTGCAGTGTTACAGCATAACATACCTTTAACAACACTATACATGATGTCACAAACTTTAAATTGGAAAAATTACAAAGTAATGATCCATAGGGCCATTACAGTAGTGGATTTTGGAAATTGGAATTTTGGATCTTCATAAATAAACAAAAAACTACTACACAAGAAACTAAATAAATATGAAAAGAAGAAGATAAAGACCAGCTTATTACCAGATCATATTGCTGTCTCTTTGAAGGATCCCGCAAAGTCTAGAGTCCAACAGTACCAACATATGACACTGTTAATTAAGCATAATAATCAACATCAAAGCTAAACACATGGTGGTAACTTACTTGCCTCATATGCGTCTCTTACTTCCTGAAACGTTCGTTTTGCAGCAGTATTTCCCCTATTTGTGTCTGGATGGTGCTTCTTTGCAAGCTACCAAAAAATTGTTTTGAGGCTTAGAAGCAGAAAAATGTAAATATTTCAATTAAGTAGACACATGATGCGAGTGTCAATAATTTTTTTTCCTTTCGAAAGTGGATCAATATCGTGAGACAGGTTAGAAGATCAGTTGTCACGATTATATATCTGTCAACGTAAACCTAAGTACTCCCTCCTATCCAAATTAATTGACATAGCATTGTCTTAGACGTGTTTTAGGTGTAGATACATGTGTATCTAGACAAAGCTGCATCAGTTAATTTGGGACAGAGGGGGTACTCTTTTTAATGTTCAGTAAATCTAGTTCATCTTATCCCAATCCCAGGTTGGTCCATTTATATATGTACAAGAACACAATCCGTTTTCAATTGCCGGATAGATTGATCGTGTTATCAACAACATATACCCCAGAAACATTCAATAATGGTACTTCACACAAATAGGTGAAAGCAACTATTGCCTTTTGTCGAAGCTAACAGCATCACGCACAAATGAATGATAGAAAGTGGATCAGATTACCGCTTCTTAAAAACGGATACTAATTTCATCACATGGCCATGTTAAACAAACAGTGAGCAAGCCTAGTCAGATTTCAAGATTTTTGAACTCGGGTGAGATACTCACAGAATGAAAAGCCTTCTTTATGTCATCCTGTGAGGCATCTTTAGGAACACCAAGAATTTTGTAGTAGTCCTTCTCCATCGAACACCGTTGACCTTAAAAATACACCCAAAAAAATTTATTGGCAAATGTGGTTGCAAGAAATTGACGATACTATCAAGTTACCAACAGGATATTGTCATATTAAGGTTCATTCATGTAAGACCAGAATAGCAACCTGTAGAATGAAAGAACCTGCTCAATACAGATGATGACAACATGGATCGACCATAGAATCTATCAGCGATAGATGTGCCACTAGAGCTGCATGCTGTGGACATTCCAGATAAAACAAATATTACAAGGAGATAGATAAGGATCAATTTAAGAAATAAAAAATATCAACAATATTAGATATTGAAATAATAAAAGTAACTAGTAAATGCATATGTTTGATTTTATCTGCATCTAACCATCACATATACCAGTAACTCGTCTTATTTTGTGGATGGGGGGACAATTTGTTTGGTGTCATTACCATATAAAAATTGCCTCCGACCATATGTGAAACCTACTCATCCACATAAGTGTACAGGACAAATCAAGATCAGCAACTTATCCTACATAACTAAAAAGCTACTCCTTCTGTTCCATATTAGTTGTCGCTGATTTAGTACAAGAACTAATATGAAATGGAGGGCGTAGCTCACACTAACGTAATTTTACTGCTGCGTGGTAACTGGTAAGGCCACATCATCTGATCATCACTTTTATAGTCAGTATTTGGTTGATCATTGAGATGTCTAGATTTCCTCCAATTTCAAGGCCGTTGGATCCACTTGAAGCGCTTATATATGGTACATACAACAAAAAATATTGCTTTGACCGTTGACTCCTATTTGCAAACATCAGCAAGCAATGAATCCAACCAGGCAAGGGGTCGGGCTGCCTTTATTTTCTTTGTTGCCCCCCTTCTCAAACCACTCTCCTAGTTCACTGCTATTTCACTGCTCACCAAACCTAATGAAGAAATATTTCACACCTGTTATGGTTTTACTATGAATAATGAAACATCCCAGCATTTGGTGAACAGCATTAACAGGAATATCCCATCAAACGAACGATTATTGGAAATTTGGAACTCCAGCACATAAAATTGTCAACCAGCGTTACCCCGGTAGCAGTTTTCCCCAAAAAACAAACCAACACGAAATTAACAAAACACCAGGCGGAAGGAAATTACGTGTAGACGGCCGAATCCATATGCTCCTCCGCGCAGACACCTGCAGGAAGAAGTCGAAATTAAGCATAGAACAAGAACTCCGCAAAACCAAGGACTAAAACAGGGGAGTGGAAAAGATAGTAGCGAGCTCGCATTACCTCGCCAGAGCGGAGCGTGAGGGACCTTGACGCGAGACGGAGCCATCCGAACCGGCCCATCGAGGGCAGCGCACGGCGCACACTGCGCCGAGAGAATGAAGAGCGGTAGGACAGGAGGGGATCGAGGGTTGAAGGGGGACGTGGAAGACCAGGCTATGGGAGAGGAGAGGAAACTGGGACGGGAGCTCTGGGTGAGTAATCGCCTTGGCTGCCGCCTCGACAGTAGGCTACGCCGCTACGGGAATGGCGAGAGGTTCGACCGCCGGGCCGCTGAGAGGGCGGCGTGGGAGGAGGACGAAGGCGGCGGCTCGGTCGAACCGAGAGATTCCACCAGAGCTCTCCAGACAACGAAGCCAGGCCCATGGACAGGGCTCGAAGATTTGACGGTCACATGGCCCAATACGTCAGCAGCAGAGAAGAGGCCCAATATGTGAGTTCAAATTCTGCCGCGAATAGGCTTTGAGCCCTCTCCCTTTACTTAACTGCTGGATGATAATCTAAAAAAAAGTAACTAGACGAAAAAATTGAGGCGAGGCCAACTTTAAAGAAAAAATTACCTTTCTATGCATTATTCTGCACTTTTTGACACAAAATCTAATAAATCAACAAAGATGAGCTGGAGCAAGAAATACAGAAGAAATTTGATAAATCTGCCCCACCAGGACAAGAGAGCTAATAACAAAGTGATGGATTAGTAAGATAACGCTATTACAATGATAGTTTTTAATAAGCAGTATTTTATTGAAATGATATCTGGATGTCTTACTCGATCAAGAATAATGCGTTGATTTTTGTGTCTTAAATTGTATTGATGGCTCTTGGAATACGTGTAAAATACGTTTTAGCGCTACAAATATACAACGACTGGCCCTCCCCCTCGCGTCGCCCCCTCCTGGCGACCGAGGGGGCCAAACCCTAACGGCGCCGCCACCTCCTCCCCCTCCATCCATCTCCCTCCTCGTCGCCTCCGGAGGTCCGCCGGCCTAAGTGCGCGGCGCCGGTGATGGGGGCAGCGGGGATCTGGCATCCCGGCCCCAGCGCGACGGTAGGGAGGAGAACGTTGGCGCTGGACGGGCCCCCCTCGCCATCAACGTCTTCGCGGCTCCGGCCGGCGGTGGCTTCGTGGGAGCTTGGATCTGGAGGCGGCGGCCTCTACCGGCGTGGAGCGGGTGACGATCTGGTGGAGGAGGTGTCGGCGATGGGATTCCGTTGGAAGACCTAGATCGGCTCTCTATCCCTAATTGCCTGCTCGATCCGTTCTCCGGGAACCGGCCGGCGGTGTGAGGATCGCTGCGTCGGATCTAATAAAGGAGGTGGTCCTTTGGTTTCTTTCGCACGAAGACAAAGATCTGCTTGATATCTGCCCTCGTTGATCTGGTCTGGAGAGGCTGGTTCCGGAAGGCTCCGCCGGCGAACTCCCATGGGCGTATCATGCCTGGAGATTGCGGGATCGGAAGGTATTCGGTCATGCGCACCTTGTTTTTCTGTCCGTTTGGTTTCAGCGGAAGCGTTGCGAAGCTCTGTTGTTTGTTCCCACCAAGTGCTATTCTTTGAGCCATGGTGAAGTCAGATGCGGAGAATGTCAGGAAAGCGGAAATATGAGGGTAGCGATGGTGATTTCAGTTCTTGTGGCGACGGAGAACTGGCTGCGTGATCTGGGACTCGTTGCAGTGACTGCTGGTGCGGGAAGACAACACAGGGAGTTTTCAGTCTTAACTTGCAGGGTGAAAATCCAAGGTCTGGCCTTGACTGGTTGTGTCTGGCAATGACCTTGTTGTAGGCATTGTTCTGTGAGCGAGGACTTTCTCCAAGATGAAAACCTATGATCTTTGATCGGGCAACGACGGCTTGGGCACTGTTTCCTTCTTAAAGGCGTTGTTATTGGAGTGGAGGACTACCGGTGTTGTTCGGATGGTGGCAGTGACATTGCTTTGAGGATTAGTTCTCTGTAGCGCAATTTTTCTTTTTTTAATTCTTTTTTCTTTTTTCTGGATTGTGTGCATCCGTAGGACCGCTAGTGCATGCGTTGTTATAGAGGCTGGGTGTAATTGATACCCCCTATGATATTAATATTTTTTTTTTTCCAAAAAAAATATACAACGACATAAATAGGGGATGAGCTGCGGGTGAGATTTGGGATGGGTACATCTCCAGGTTCTCGGATGAATATGCGTATAAAATAGGGGATATATATACTAGTAGGACCAAATGTGAAAACACCTTGCCACTAGAATCTTGGAATACCATCATGGTGCTCCTGTCTACGCACACCGACTCTCCCTCGTTTATTCAACAGTCAAGAACAACTAAAACTTTTAACATTTTATATGCTACCAATCTCCCAAAAAAATAAGTAATCCAAGGAGAAGAAAATGAATTAGGAACACAAGCTAGCCGGCAAACAAATTTCAACGCGTGCACGAGCTGCTTCGTGGAAGATTCGCATGGTTCGTACGTCGGCCATGACGAGTCCTTCCGCGGCATCTCATTTTCAAATCCTCGTCGCTCATTTTGATTCTTGATCGATCCGCTAATTAATAATACGTGCCGCGCGTTGACGTTTGAATCGTTTGATGCGACCGTCCGAAGAAGTGGACAGCGCACCGAGACGAACGAATCTTTGGTCCGCTTCAGACTCGCCGGACGATCGCCTTCTCCTCCTCGGCTTCGTCCTCGCTGTCGCCGGCGGCTGAGCTGACTCTGGCGCCTGTGACGCCGCCACCGAGGCAGTCGAAGCGCAGGCTCCCCTTGGCCGAACTCGCGGACGCGTCCACCGTCGTCTTTTCATGGATGGTCGCGGGCGTCGTCGTCGTCGAGCCCGCCGTCTCCACGTCCGCCGGCGCCCTGGAAGAGAACGCCGCCCAGAACGGCACCCTGGAAGAGAACGTCCTGGCGATGAACGACGGCCAGCGGTCCGAGCGGCCGATCCGCGCGCTGCGGCCCACCGTGCGGCGCATGCTCTCCTCGCCCGCGGCGGCCATCATCTCCCTGCGCACCTGGTCCGGGAGGCGCAGCGTGAAGCGCTCGAGGTCGCCGTCGAAGCGCGCGGAGAGGGAGTGGCCCGTGGAGTGCGCGCGCGAGAACGGGCGCCCCGACCGCGACCGCGACCGCACCGCGCGGCGCAGGCTCCCGATCCGCTCCAGCTCCCTCCTCTCCTCCTCGTCCTCCCCGTCGCGGTTCACGGCGATGGCCACCTCCGGCCGCCGCAGCTCCTCGTTCTCAGAGCCGTTCGCTTCGGGCGCGGTATCAGCTGCAGGCTTCTCCTCTGGCGGGACGAGGCTGCGGCGGCAGACGGGGCAGGTGACGTGGCCGGCGAGCCACTCCCCGATGCAGTCCGGGTGGAAGGCGTGGCTGCACTCGGGGAGGAGCCGGAGCCGCTCCTCGTCCCCGAACTCGCTCAGGCACACGGCGCACTCCAGCGCGGCGTCCCCGCCGCCGTGCTCCCGGAGCGCCCTCGCCTCGGCGTAGGTCATGGTCGGGAACGAGGCGAGCACGTCCGGGTCCAGCCCGCGCAGCTGCCGGTTCGGCTGCTGCTGCTGCTCCTGCCGCGACATGGCGAGCAGCGCCGCGGCCGGGACGGAGCGCGAGGGGGATCCACCGCCGCGCCCGCACTGCCGGATGTAGATGGAGAAGAAGCCGATGAAGAAGAAGGTGGCGATGAGCGCGACGAGGAGCACCACCATCGGCGCGCTAAAGCTGGTCTGCTTCCTCGCGCTTGGCATGCCCACCCCGCCGCCGTCGTCGTCGTCGTCGCCGTTTCTCCTGTACCAAGGATCGCGCTCGTCCGGCTGCGCGGCCGCGCTTGCCGCCAGGAGGAGCAGCGCGGCGAGTAGCAGCGCGTGGCGGTGGGGCGTCGGCATCGGTGGCGCGTTCTTTGGGACGGTTGTCAGACGGTGGGTGTCGCGGGCGCGCGCGGAGGTGTTAAAACGAAACGAACTGGTGAAGCAAGCAAAGCGTGACGACCGGAACGGGTCCTGTCTGTCGTCGCTCGTGGCGTCTCTGGTGGGGCTGACTGTGGCGTACGCGAGCCGCAGGTCAGTTTTGTTGGGGCTGGAATTTCTCGTCGCGCGCGGCGTGCTGCCGTCCAGGCGTACTGTAGCCGCGTAGGTCGGCGTGGTGCCGGTGCATGGGTTGGACTTTTGGGATACTACTTGTGCTCGCATTCTGTGGCTGGGCAAAACACACGTACGCAAGGGCACTAGCTAGACTGGTCAGAGATTCAGAGACATGCTACGCGATTAGACAGTGAAGATCTAGAGGACGTACGGACGGTGCTGCAAAGCTTGGACAAGCAACGTACGTGCGTGGCTACTGCTCCTAACGAACACGACCAGTTCCAGTCTCCAGACATGAAAAGTAGTAAGTAAGCGACTGTCAGTTTCAGATGAACGCTAGCGACGGCGGCTAATAATCCCACCCCATTGAACTGCTCCGTGTCCGGTCCGGATCGTTGCAGCCGCGCGCTGCAGCTAGCGTGCCGAGACCGCACCAAGACCTAAGCCGTGCGACCTGGTCTAGCACTCCGTTAAGCCGTCGGGAAAAAAGACCAACACTCAGAGTCAAAGCTCTACATGTGGAACCGAGCTCGTGGCGAGCTGCACGGTCGACCTCGATCGGATCACGACCGGTTGCTCGATTGATCGGGGCGGACTACCTTTTTCGATAAAAAAACATGTAATACTATAAGAAGAAACCAGTTGCACTTGGCTCTCCACCGATATGATACCGAGCATTAGTCAAAACGTCGCAAAAGGTAGAAGAACACTTATTTAAGAACACTTATTTAGGGACGGAGGAAGTAAGGTATCAGTACAAAACTTGAAATGTCTTTTTTTTCGAAATTCCACCGATCTATTAATAATCATCAACGGCAGTACAAAAAGTCTTAAAAGTAATAAAAATTATAAATAAGTCATTGGACCACCTAGCGACGACTACAAACACTGGCACGAGCCGAAGGCGCGCCGCCGTCCTCGCCCCTCCATCACCGGTGCCGGGCAAAGCTTGTCGTAGTAGAGTTGTTGTAGTAAACGGACGAGAAGTCGGCGTGCTAAGACTCCAAAGTACCAGAGCAGCAACCATTGTGGATGAACAACTAGATCGGGAGAGACTGACATCAAAACACACATACGAAAAACAACCGAATCCCAAGGAATGCGTCGGATACGTAACTTCACGCGCCCTCCACTGATGCTAGACGCACCATCAGAACGAGGATAGGGCGAGAAAGACCTTATTCTGACCTCAGGATGTAGCAGCCGGCTCAACATCGTGAAAAAGAAACTAAAATAACAAAACACTGAAACCTCCCGCCGACGAGCGGCCGTGGTCCGCCACGCCTCTAAAGCTCTAAGACCGTCGAAGACGGGACGGACCGGTGGCGTCGCCAGCGGAGGGAACGAACCCTAGATGGGTTTAGAGACTTTAGAGACTTTAGGGCATCTCCAAGAATTTCTCGTCGCGGCGGCGTGGTGCCGTCCAGGCGTAGGTCGGCGTGGCGCCGGTGCCGGTGCTTGGGTTGACTTTTTGGAGGCGTGTGTTTCGCATTTTGTGGCTGGGCAAAACACACGTACGCAAGGCACTAGCTAGACCTGATCACACGTTCACGTGATTAGACAGTGGATATCTAGAGGACGTAGAGAAGAAATCAGCTCCGCGCTACGGGAGAAGGTAACGAGTCGGAAGGGAAAAAAAACCTCTCGCGGCCACGTCGTCCCCCGCGAGCCAATGGGCCGCGACACCACCTCCCGACCTCCAGTACCTGACCTCTCCCCCTCCCCCGCCGTCATCGGTGTGTGCGTTGTCGGGCAAGGCCCGAGCGGGAGCGGCGGCTCTTCTGCTTCTCCCTCCTCCGTGGAGCTCGCGCGGGGCGGGCCTCACTCGAGTGATGCTCCTAGGCGGTGGCGGTCCGGCGAGGTGGCGGGATGTCCCGGCGCGGGCGCGGGTGGACTCTGGCGTGGTGGCGCGACCCTTGGGGGCGAGGCAGCGAGGTGGTGTTGGCTGGTGGTGATTGCGCCCGTGCGGCAGATCTGGGCCATTCGGGCCACAGATGCGCTAGCGCGGGCCGGCGGCGCAGCGGTGCTGACATTGTCCCCTGGAGGTGGGCGTGGAGCTAGGCTTTGGGGTGGTGGCAGCACTGTCACCGGCTTGCTGCAACATGGCGACGGGAGCTTTGCAGGTCCTTTTTGTGCCCGGCCGGGACAGGAGGCCAGGTGTGCTCCTATTGCTGTGTCCGGTTGGCTACCACTACGGCGGTGGAGGTAGTTCCCTCCCACACGGCTTCGGGACTGTCGCTCTCATTCCCTTGCGCTCTCTTAGTCCATCTTCTAGGTCTCATGATGGTACTTTCATTGAGACAACGATGGTAGCGTCAAGACCATGATCACGCATGTTGGTGGGCGATTTTGCTGGGTGGCAAACTTTGAAGCGTTCGGGATGAGTTAATTGCAAAAAAACCACCACATATGCGTGAGAAGTTCAAAAATCCACTGGGTTATTTGCAAAAATCCACCACATTTGAGCTGGTTTGTTGCAATGTGCACTGATGCCGAGATTTGGTGGCGCTAACCATGATTCTGACAAGCAGGGACCCACAGTCTAGGGTGACGTGGCATGGCGCGGGGATGGTCGAGGACCCACCAATGTTAGACACATCTAACGTTTGGATTTTTTATTAAATTTTTGCGGGACCCACTTGTCAGTCCTCTCCTTTCTTTCTTTTCTCACTTTTTGTTAGACTTAGTTTTATTTCCTTTTATCTTTCTCTTCCAAATCCGGTATGCACAGGTCAAAATAAATTTTAAAAAAACCACCTGTGGCACAGGCTCCCGCGGCGAGCTCAGGCGAGGGTCTGCAGGCGAGCGAGGTACGGGGCGGGGCACCGGCGCGCGGCTGCCGGCGAGTTCGGCCCAGGGCGGAGGCGAGCTCAGGTGAGGGGCTGCAGGCGAGCGAGGGGCAGGGCAGGGCGCCGACGAGCTCAGGCGTGCGGCTAGCAGTGCTGGTCCGCCCCTGGACTTGGACGGAAGAGTCAGGAGCGGGAGCCTCGCCATGGAGGGTCCGTCGCCGATGCATCCCCCGTGAAAATCGAGGTGAGACCACACTGCACGGGGAGATCGACGTGAAGGTCTGGGATGCGTCGGAAGCCTCATTGTGGAGGGCGCAGCTCACGCATCGCCGCAACGAGGGACTGCGCTGGGCGTCCTCACCGTTGAGGGGTGGGTGTCGGACTGTGCCGACCCACGCAAGGGGAAGTTTTTTTGGTCCTGGCCCATGCTCGTGCTCGCGGCGACAGACGGTAGGAAGTAGGTACACGGAAGAAGGAAGATGTGGAGGCTCTTGGTCGGGATGATGTACCCTACGAGGGCTGCACCAAAACCGCCTCGGAGCCGCAGGTGCGCACCAAATCGATCCGGTGGCAGTGCAAATCCAATCAGCGATCCCCTCACACCATACCGAGGACCTAGAGCTTGGGGGATTTGTGCTCCTCACGCCGATCTACGAAGAACGGGGTGGGATTGGAACACATGTGACTAAAATTCAGATCCATGGGGATTAGACTCTACAAATTCTAATCGAAAAGAAGATAGGGTTGTAGTTGATTTGGTCGCTAGGTGAAGAATACCAAGCGATTGGAGAGGGGCAGTTTATGTGCGGTGGTACTGTCAGAGGGTAAGAAATATTTTTTATTAGATATAAATGCAATTAGTGCGGTCCACCACGTCGTTCCGACATGAATGTATCGATTTTTTGTATCGGTGCTCTCCTGCCTCTCCACCTGTTTGACCGTATGCTCGCAACAGCTGAATCAATCAGGTGTCGATTGTTTGTAAGTTGTATCCGTAAACCGTGCTCTCTATGTTGGGGATACCCGGGTAGGGCCACGCCGGGTATAAAGGCCTAGTTAGCCGAGGTACGGAAAGGTCAAAGCAAGTGCTGACCGAGTCACCTCAAGGCAGGCCGAATCACGGAGTAACCCGGACCAGGGGACGTCCACCTAACTGGGTCTCAACCGACTTATGTCGTATGTCGGTAAGATGTACCTAACTTATATGCAGGAACAGGTGTGGCTGGATCAACTAGGTACGATTCGGGTTATATCAAGCTTGTAAGAGAAGGAAGGTATCTCGCTGGTCAAAGGTGACCACTGTACGTAGAGCGTGAGCGAAGTGGACAGAGGCCAGGACCACCGAGGCGTGGCCGACAAAGGTGACGATGCCTATGTCGGATGACGCGGGTGCCGCAGAGGCTTACGTAGCCTCTACATGGATGACGCTGGGCTAAAGTGACCCGGTCGGGTTACTATTTTGGGAAGAGCCATATTCCTTGGAATATGTCTCCACGTATGCCCTAATTGGAGACCTAGCCACCCCTATATAAGGAGGGCTAGGGCATCTATAGAAAGGATTGGTTTTTCTGGTTGTCTCCGAGAGAGTTGTGTTTTACTAGCGGTGAGAGTAAGAGAGTTCTTCTTCCTCCTCTCCCCAATACAGCTCAAGAAGCACTTGTAAACCTTGGAAGTGAATCAAATACAAAGCTACTGTGTGTGGAATCACCACACTATCCCTCACTGGATTCCCCTAGTGCATTTAGTCCCCACCTTTAGCCTATCCATGGCATCTGCCGTGACACCACCACGAAAGTTTGCGCCCACCGTGGGGCTAGCAGCGCTAGCAGGGGTGAAGATCCGGACGGGAAACTTCATCGGCACCGGCGAACGCATCGTCTCTGGGCTCGTTCAGCGCTCCAGAGCACTGGATTTCGTCAGCGACAACGCTGGCTGCTTCGGCAAGCGTCCTCTCCCGTGCAATGGCCTCTTCGTCAAGCTCGGCGCGCACAAGATCTATGTCGCTGTCGATGTGTTGTGCGTTCATCCGCGGCACGTCGTCGAAGGAGGCGAGCCACCCCTTAGTGCGGCTCGTGGGGCGCGTATCACTCGCTCCCCGAATCACGCTGAGGTAATGATGATCGCGCTTGGCGCTGGCGCAAGCAAGGATTCGGCACCAGATCCGGAGGTAACACCTAAGGCACCGAGGAAAAGTAGAGGTCCTCCGCTAGAGAGGCCTGAGAATGTGCTGCAGCAGGCGATGGATAGCTTGGCAAACCCAGTAGCAGCAGCACTAGATCCGGCTCAGGCACAGGCTGAGCTAGAGGAGACTAGGCAGAAAATACTAGAGGGTGCGAAAAAGATAGCCGCGGCTCAGCAGTCGTTGAACATGACGCTGCGTGAGTACGCCAAGGCAAATAAGGTAGATGCTGTAAAAGTGAAGGGGAGAAATCTCATGAGTGAAATGAACAGAGAGGGTGATACTAGGATTGAGGAGTCAAAGAACTGTTTGTCCGTGGAGCTGCCGAAGTATAGTACCCTGGCAAAAAACCTCAGGGCAGCAGATGCAGCTGCGTCCGAGTTAGAAGGTCTGACGGGTGAAGCCCGTCAAAGACAGCAGGATAGAGTTAATGAGTTGGTTCGGATCGCAAACAGGCAAAACAAGGAATTGCTCAGGGCTAACTCGAAGAGAGCTGGGGCCTCCAAGATCATTCATTCGGCGGTGGGTAACCCAGAGAAATCCGCTGGAGCCGCATCGTCTCCTCATAGTGGTCCTAGGAGAGAAGAGGTTGTAACTTCGGCCAGGAGGAATAAGCAGATAGTCCCATATGACCCGGCAAGGGCAGGGAAAGGAAAAGAAGTGTAGAGAAATGAGGATCGAAGGAGTGTGAGCCGAGGTGAAGCTGGACGAGGTAACCGCGACCAAGGCAATGCCGGTCAAGGGAATGTTGTAAATGGCAATGCCGGACAGCGTAATTCGGTAGGTGCAGGTCAACCGCAGCAGCAGAATATACCACGGCAAGAGCACAGTGCCGGCCAAGGTATGCAACAGAGGGCAGCTCCACATGAGGAAGATAGATACAATGATGGTGATTCAGAGATGGTGAACGTTGGCTATCCTAGGTCGGACTATCACGTGATAGGGTCAAGATTGGGAGGCAGGAACTTGATGCCTAATGACGCCAGGTTAAAACTGGATCGGCTGTATAGGTCGGAGCAAATTGAGTGTCAAGGTCCTCCGGGTCCAGCATGTTTTGGGCCCCGGATCATGAAGGAACCTCCGGTACCTAACTTCCAGTTACCTAGAGGCACAAAGACGTATGACGGCAGCACTAAGCCGGAGGATTGGTTGATTAACTATGCAACAGCTGTGAAAATTGCCACAGGCAACTTGAGATGGGCTGTGAGATATGTACCCCAGATGCTGGAGGGGCCTGCGAGGGTATGGCTAAACAACTTGCCACCCGGAAGTATTAACTGTTGGATAGATTTTGAGGAGATGTTCGTTAGTAATTTCTCAAGTACGTATCGGAGGCCCAACAGGCCACAGACCCTAGCAATGTGCAGGCAGAGACCGAATGAGACAGACGGGGAATTCCTGACCCGCTGGTGCACAGTGCGAAACTCATGTGAGGGTGTGATTAAGTCACAGGCCATAGCTTGGTTTGCGCAAGGATGCAGATATGCAAGCATGCTATGGCAAAGGTTGCAAAGAGATATGCCAACCACCTTGGCAGAAACAATCCGAATTGCTGATTCATATGCCTTGGGTGATCCGACGCAACCTAGACTCACGTCAAACGAGTCAAGCGAGGAGTATTGTCAGCGAGATGGGGCCGGGTCATCCCGGAGAAATGATTACCAAGGTAAAAGAAGGGATGACAGACCGGATTATCGGTACAGTTCGCAACAAGTTGCAGCTGTGAATCAGGATCAACCCGGAGCAGGAAGCAGTCAACGTCAGAAAACTGGAGGGCAGCAATGGACTCCAAGGAATGATGGCAAGAAAACTTGGACGCCAGAGCAGAAAAACAGTGGCAAGAAAATAAGGACCGTCCGAGGTATACCTATGAGGCAATGCCAGATCAGCCGTGTAAATTTCACACGCCAAATCCGAGTAACCCAGCGGGTCACACAACCAGGCAGTGTGAATGGATGTGAAAGATAGAACAAAGTGGTTCGGGGAATGCTCAGGCACCTCGGAATGATCAACCTCGGCAGGAGTTACCCCGGCAGCAATTGCTCTCCGGAGCGAACACGCAACAACTAATGTTGCCTCCCCCTTCGCCGAGGTATGAAAACCATGAGAGAAGGGATGCAGTGCATCAGGTGGAGAACCAAAACCAACCGGATCAGAGGTACCCCGGAAATGAGGGAGGAATGAGTACAGAGAGCATCATCAGAGTTATTGTGTGTTCACTACGGAAGAGACAGACAGAAAGAGCTTGCAGCGCCGACATATGGAGGTCAATGCAGTAATGCCGGCCGTGACGAGGTATATGCCTTGGTCGGATCAGGAGATTACCTGGAGCATCAAAGATCATCCGAAACTTATGCCAAGTCCTGGTTCGTATGCGCTAGTGTTGGATCCGACATTCATTGGGCCTAACATCAATGTGAGGTTCTCAAAGGTGCTGGTTGACAATGGTAGTAGCATTAACATCATGTATGTGGACACGATGCGCAAGTTGGGTATCTCGGAGAACATGCTCCAAGCTACAAGGACAACCTTATATGGCATTGTGCCAGACATTTCTTGTGAACCCATTGGCAAGGTCCAGGTTGACGTGTTGTTCGGTACGAGAGATAACTGTCGGACTGAGAAATTGGAATTCGAAGTTGTCAATTTGGAAAGTGCGTATCATGTGTTGCTCGGCAGGCCTGCCCTGAACAAATTCATGGCAAGTTGTCACATTAGCTACCTGAAGATGAAGTTGCCCGGGCCAAACGGTGTAATCACCATAGCTAGGGATTTTCGACGTTCTATTGAGTGTGCATCTGCCGGATCTAACCTGGCCGAGTCACTCGTAATCGCGTAGGAAAAGAGAAAGATCCAAGAAGTGGCGGCATTGGCTCAGTCCGCGCAGTAGTATATGCCGACGCTGAGTAACCCGCATGGTAGTGTCTCGTTCCAAGCGACAAAGGATACCAAAAAAGTGCCTGTTGATGACATGTTCCCTGAGCGCACCGTAACAATTTGTGCCGGGATAAATGACAAATAGGAAAGCGAGCTCGTCAACTTCCTCCGTGAGAATCGGGATATTTTTGCTTGGTCCACATAGGACTTGCAAGGTGTTCCGAGGGAGTTGGCCGAGCACTCTTTGAATGTCAGACCCAGAGCAAAGCCGGTGAAGCAACCTCTCCGCCGCTTCGCCAAAGACAGGAGAAAGGTCATAGGAGATGAGATAGCTTGGTTGTTGGCTGCAGGATTTATCATGGAAGTGCTTTACCCGGATTGGCTATCTAATCCGGTGCTGGTGGAGAAGAAGAAGGATGATCTGAACGTGGTAGTGGTTTGGCGTATGTGTATCGATTACACAAACCTGAATAAGGCATGTCCAAAAGATCCATTCCCACTGCCAAGGATAGACCAAGTCATAGATTCCACTGCTGGGTGTGAGTTGTTGTCGTTCATTGATGCATATTCTGGTTTCCACCAGATACCTCTGAACCCAAGTGATCAAATAAAGACTGCGTTTATCACCCCGTATGGGGCTTATTGCTATCGCACCATGCCTTTTGGTTTACGTAATGCAGGAGCAACGTACCAGAGATGTATGCAAAAATGTTTTCATGACCAAATTGGTCAAAATGTGCAGGTGTATGTGGATGATGTTGTGATAAAGACCATGGAAAGCAAAACACTCCTTGACGATATCAGGCAGATGTTCGCGAACCTGAGGAGGTTCCGAATGAAGCTTAATCCAGAGAAATGCACCTTCGGTGTCCCGGCAGGAAAATTACTTGGATTTCTTGTCTCCAGCCAAGGCATCGAAGTTAATCCAACTAAAATCCGGGCCATAGAGCGAATGGAACTGCCGAAGTGTCTTAACGATGTCCATAAGTTCACTGGTTGCCTGGCATCCTTAAGTCGGTTTGTATGTCGGTTGGGAGAAAAGGCACTGCCTCTCTATCAACTCATGAAAAAGTTGGACAAGTTCATTTGGATGCCGCAGGCCAATGAAGCCTTTATCCAACTAAAGAAGATGTTAGCCACTGCGCCAGTGTTAGCCTCTCCACTATCAAAGGAGCCAATGTTGCTCTATATAGCCGTAACCAACCGAGTTGTAAGTGCAGTAATTGTGGTAGAGCACGATGAAGAGGGTAAGTCAGTGCAAAGGCCAGTGTATTATCTGAGCGAGGTATTATCGACCTCAAAGCAAAACTATCCTCATTATCAAAAGGTGGCATATGGTGTGTATATGGCAGCTAAGAAGCTGAAGCACTATTTCGAAGAGCACCCAATCAAGGTAATATGTGAAGCCCCCATATCCGAGATAATGAGCAACAAGGATGCAAGTGGCAGGATTGCAAAGTGGGCAATTGATCTAGCTCCTTATGCGCCACAATATGACACAAGAGAAGCAATCAAATCTCAGGCTGTGGCAGACTTTTTTGTGGATTGGGCCGAGGTGCAATATGAGCCAACATTGCCAGATCCGAACTACTAGAGAATGCACTTTGACAGGTCAAAAACAAAAACTGGGTTAGGTGCCGGAGTTGTGCTTACCTCACCAAAGAAGGACCAGCTGAAATATGTGCTGCAGATCCACTTCACTGCATCAAACAATGTTGCAGAATATGAGGCACTTGTACATGGGCTCAAAGTGGCAAAAGAGATTGGAATACGTCGGATCCAATGCTTCGGTGACTCGGATCTTGTAGTCCAGCAAGTCTCCGGACAATGGGATGCTTTGGATGCAAACATGGCATTATACAGATTTCATGTGCAGAAGATATCTGGTTACTTTGAGAGATGCGAATTTCACCATATACCCCGGGTGGAAAATGAGGCTGCCGACGTATTGTCGAAGCTCGGATCAACCCGACAAGCTCCACCGGGTGTAGCATTAGAGCATCTCAGAAAACCATCTATTATCCCGACAAATCCGAAATCGGAAGCTGTGCCCATGGACATTGATGTGGGGAGTGGTTTGCGAAACCCGGGGACTGTCTTGGCAAACCCGGGGACTGCCTTGGCAAACCCGGGGACTGCACAGCGTGATCCGGTTGAAGTTATGCCAGTGGATCAGATGGAAATTGATGAGGATGTGTTCCCGGTGCGAGCTGTACCAGCTTGGGCACTGCCCATATTCCAATTCCTAAAAGATGGAACTTTACCCGCTGAGGAGGTGCTTTCCAGGCAAACTCAGAGGAGAGCAAAAGCATACACAATCATCAATTCCGAGCTATACAAAAGGAGTGTGACTAATGTCCTCCAGTGATGTGTTGACCCGGAGGAAGGACTTGACATCCTTCGAGATATACATCAAGGGGAATGTGGGCATCATGCCTCATCCAGAGCCTTGGAAGCAAAAGCTTTCCGCCATGGGTTTTACTGGCCAAGTGCTTTGGAACAAGCAGAAGATCTAGTAAGAAAATGCAATGGCTGTCAGAGATATGCGACAAAGATGCATATGCCAATGTCGGAGCTCAAGACCATACCAATTACATGGCCATTTGCCGTATGGTGCTTGGATATGGTTGGCCCTTTTAAACCAGCAAGAGGGAACATGACCCATATCTTGGTCATGGTTGACAAATTTACGAAATGGATTGAAGTGAAGCCAATAAGAAAATGTGATGGAGCTACTGCCGTAACATTCCTCAAAGATATCATCTTGAGATACGGTTATCCTCACAGTATCATAACGGATAATGGCACAAATTTTGCTGAAGGAGCATTTGCACGTTTCTGCCGAGATAAGAAGATCCGGCTAGACATTGCCTCGGTATCCCACCCCGCATCAAACGGACAAGTGGAAAGATCCAACGGATTAGTATTGTCCGGGATAAAACCCCGGCTCATTGAGCCGCTGCAAAGATCAGCGGGGTGCTGGATAGAAGAGCTACCAGTGGTACTGTGGAGTTTAAGAACAACTCTGAATCGATCAACAGGCTATACGCCATTTTTCTGGTATATGGGGCAGAAGCTGTATTACCAGCCGACATAGAGCATGACTCTCCTAGGGTCACCCAATACACAGAAGCCGAAGTGCAAGAAGCCTGGAAAAATGATGTTGATCTGCTAGAAGAAGTGAGAGAATTGGCATTGTCCAGATCCGCAATATATCAGCAAAATCTCCGACGCTATCATAGCCGGAAAGTATGCCCCCGAGTTTTCCGGGAAGGCGATCTGGTACTCCGGTTGGTACAGCGTACTGCTGGCATGCATAAATTATCCCCCCATGGGAAGGGCCATTCATTGTGAGCAAAGCATTGCACAATGATTCTTATTATCTTATCGATGCAAAACCACAGGAGAAGAACAAGGCGGACAGGTCCGACGAGGAATCCAAACGTCCATGAAATGTAGCTCTACTTTGTCCTTTCTACACATAATAGAGAAGTGTATGTATCCGAGTCTCTCATATGTCGGTATGTATGCCTGCAATGAGCTTATCAATGAAATCTTGGCACCTCGGGCAGTAACTCAGGGACTACCTTAATAATATTGGTTGTCTTCTGTATCTTCTATTTATATGTCGGCTGGCGTAAGTTGCTTCTACTTAAGCCGGATTAGTAATGTGCGAGCACCAAAAACCTAACTCTTCGACTTGCTGTTGTCCAACAAGATTTGGCTTCATGGCAAGCAAGAGAACAAGTTTGGAATCACGTAGCACATGAAAAATGACTAAGGAAAGAAACTTAATCGAGCCGGTGTTAGTTTTTCGGACTAACCTTGTGCTTACTTTAAATTTATTACGCTGAATTATTTTGAGCTAATCCTAAAGTTTCCAAGTATTGTTAAGTCAATTTTTGAAACTCGGACTCGTACGTCATTAAACCGAACATAAACCGAACAAGGGTAGACACGAGCCGAGCCAAGAAATTGGAGGAACAAGAAAATGAAACTCGGGGACTACACCCATGTTAATCCGGCACATAAACTTAGTAGCAAAATATCACTTAAGTGCTTAATACAATTGCACCCGGCATACCGGGGATCTGATAAAATTTAAAAGTTTTTCGCTCAAGGAGCAGCAGGAGGAGGTAATTCGGCGCCAGTGGGTTCAACCCCAGCTTTAGCTTCAGCGTCATCTTCGTCTTCCTCGATGTCCGAACCCTCGTCCTCTTCATCTTCACCCAAACCATCTTCGGCATTTTCATCGTCGGCAGCATCTAGGAAGCTTGGTCCCTCGTTCCATTGATGAATGGGGGCGTATTGGATGAAGCTATGGGCGCAAGCCTTGCGCCGAGCTACCCAATCTGGGTCAGTGGACCACCTTGATCCGGTGCGCATGCGCTCAAGGAGTTTGAGGTCAATCTTCTCATACCACGTAAGCACGTAGTGGAGAACGATCTCAGCTCCGGCGCGTCCAGCAGATTCCCTCCAAAGGTCGAGCTGGGTCTCGCAGTCCATTAACTTGTTAACGAGAGCTGCGGTCCCCTCCGGAGTATCTTCATCAGGCCAAAAGGCGTTGAAGATCCGGATTGACACATCAAGGATATCCTTGCCATAATTCTTCACAATTTCCACGCGAGAAGACAGACTGACCAGCAGGTCCTCCATGTCATATGGAATTTCACCAGCGTCAGGACCAATGGGGCTACCCCCCTCCTGGCAGAACTTGGCAACAACGGTGGTTGCAATGGCATTGCCCTCTGGAAATTTGGAACAAGACAAGTGAAGCAAGTAAGGAAAAGACATGTGAAGCAACCCGGAGAAGTTAATGCCGGATGAAGGAAAAGAACTTACATGAAATGTGGCTGTGGATCCGGGTCAGCTCCTTGGTACAGTCATCACGCCTCTTGCGGAGTTGCACAAGTTTAGTGTTCGTCGACTCAAGCTTTACGTCGTCCTCCTTGAGAAGTTCTTGATCCTTGGTGATCTGGAGGTTGAGACGCTCTCTTTCTTCAGTAAAGTCTTGGCCTGCCTTCTCCAGTTCGGATTTGTGCTACGCCTTAAGCTTCTTCATATCTGCCTTAAGCTGGGCAATCTCTTCGTCTTTGGTCCGGAGGAGGGCAAGCTCGTCGTCTTTCTTCTTGAGTTCAACTTGGTGCTGCCTTGCTTGTTCGAGAAAATGTAGCATCATATCAGACACAGGCACACTATCTTCAAGAAAAGCTGAAATAGTTTGTTGACCCGGCAAAGCCGAGGTATGAATATTTGCCGAGCCAAGGAGAAAAGGAGATAGAAAGCACAGCAAGGTGGAGCAAGATTAACTCACCCTTTATCTGGTCTAAGTTTTTCCTCATGAGGATATTCTAAGCCTCCACACCAGCTGCGAAATCCGAATGAGGAATTAGTTCGGCGGAAAAGGACGAAGAGAAATAGAAAATTGCCAAGGAGAAAACTTACCCCTTTTATCGTGTTCGACGAGAAGTGCAGAATGTTTCGCACGCAGCATCTTGTGAGTATCCAGGAGACGCTGAAACTCAGCGCTCTGACGATTGGTGGTCACCTGAAAGAGCAAAGATGGACATCTTAGTCTTGTGCATGTTCGAAGTGTACAAGATCCGGGCCAAGTGGAACTTAACCCGGCTCTAGGTGTGTGCATATTTGAAGTGTACAAAATCCGGGCCAAGTGGAACTTAACCCGGCTCTAGGTGTGTGCATATTCGAAGTGTATAAGATCCGGGCCAAGTGGAACTTAACCCAGCTCTAGGTGTGTGCATATTCGAAGTGTACAAGATCCGGGCCAAGTGGAACTTAACCCGGCTCTAGGTGTGTGCATATTCGAAGTGTACAAAATCTGGGCCAAGTGGAACTTAACCCGGCTCTAGGTGTGTGCATATTCGAAGTGTACAAAATCCAGGCCAAGTGGAACTTAACCCGGCTCTAGGTGTGTGCATATTCGAAGTGTACAAGATCCGGGCCAAGTGGAACTTAACCCGGCTCTAGGTGTGTGCACATTCGAAGTGTACAAAATCCGGGCCAAGTGGAACTTAACCCGACTTTAGGTGTGTGCATACTCGAAGTGTACAAAATCCGGGCCAAGTGGAACTTAACCCGACTCTAGGTGTGTGCATATTCGAAGTGTACAAGATCCGAGCCAAGTGGAACTTAACCCGGCTCTAGGTGTGTGCATATTCGAAGTTATGAAGGAGCTACGTTAACTCTCTAAGGAGCATCCGACCGAGTAACGAATTACTCCCCCGGAGGCTCGGGGACTAATGGTTATGTCACTAATATCTTCTGCATGCTAAGGAAAAGGCGAAATAACGCACCTCCATCATCCGACCTACAAGGTTAATTGCCTTGGCAGCGGTATTCATCTGGGCAGCAAATTCGGCGGGACCGAACTTCTCCGGGAGATCGTCATTGTGGATGAACTCTGCCTTGTTCCAGTTGTTCACAAACTCGATCAAGGTCGGAGGATATCGTTCGCCGCTGAGCATGTGGGGTGCAACTAGACCCTTAGCATGAGCTTCCCAACTCTCAACCTGGGCAAGGGCCGGACTGGTGTGCAAAACAAGTTGCATATCAGCTGGCTCGGCAGGTGCGTCCTTCGGCGGTGGAGTCTTTTTTGTGAGCATGGACGCATGTGTGCGCTGTCCAGTCTCGATGGACGCTTCCCTGGTGGCGTCAGGAGCCTTTTTGCCCTTAGGCTGTTGCTGAGAAGTTGAAGTTGCTGCAGCGGATTTGCCCTTGGGAGCTGCCTTACTGCTGGTGCCTTCTCGCCGAGGTTTG